>OV884012.1:124022944-124660190 GCA_930367205.1 Acanthosoma haemorrhoidale
GAGAAATGAAACGACCTTCCTATTGTAATGTCTAGTAACAGCACGTGGAAGTTAAGTTCTAAAAGCTAAAAATTATTATGACATGTTCCCACAACTCGAAAAAAAAATCGATCACTCACTTTAACTGTAAATTAATGATATGTAAAGTAAAATCTCACTGACTCATGACCATGCTCCTTTCACAACATTCTATCAATAATAACCCTGTTATTTCACAGATTATAAAACAGATTGAGTTAATTTTTGGTCTCATTAGATTGAACTGGCTAGATAGTAAATATTTTGTACTAGTCAAAAGCTAATGTTATTCTAATGTGAGGAAAACATTTTCAAAATGACACGGAAAAGATGAACACGCTTACAAAACAGCTCTTTATATTGCCAATAATTTTCCAACCCATATTCTAGACAATACCAAATAAAACTATTTAAAAACTTATCTTCAATAAATAATATTTATATTTAGTATATTGAATGATGCATTAATAAATAATAATTTTAAAAAAAAATTGTTTTACAAAAATTATATTTTATGCCTCAACGGAAGGATTTTGCTTCGGTACTTATATGGATAAATAGTTTTTCTTTTGTGTCTGTCCGTTCGTATGGATGTAATACATAGTAAACGTAAAAAGTGTAATAAACTTTAAACATGTATTTCTTAACAACCCATATCACACTGATTGACTTTAAGCTATGATGTGACGATGGAAAGTACGGTAATGTTAATCAACCATTGGAGATCTTAGAAATTAATCAGCTATTTAAGATTAAAGTTCTGAGGTTTCTTTCATAGGATTATGAAAGCAGTCCATCCCCCAAACACACTGTTTTGAGATAATATATTAGCAATCCCTTCCGATTTTAATAAGGTTTTTAATAGAAATTTAAGGTTTGTCAACATTTTTCCTTAAATGTTTTAGAACTACACAATAGAACACAATACTTATACAATAAAAAAAGATTTATAACAAAGCTAGCTAGTAAATAAAAACTACAAATTGGATCTAGAAACGAAAGTGCGGTGTTTCCGTTATCAAACTAAACTGTGAAATTAAAAATAATAAATACCATCTCCATATGAACCTTCATTACATAAACTCTAATATGATAATTTGGGTTAAAATACATATACATATATAATAAATTATATATATATATGTACAAGTTAAAGCCAGAGGCCTGACTATGTCGAATACTAATACGATCATGGAACGTAAACAACCCATGATTCTATGTATGTCTGATTATCTTCCACAATAAAGCAGTCTTTTACTGGAGTCAGAGTGTGTTGGTGCTTTTTCCTCTTTCATTATTATCTTTTTATCAAACTTAACCGCCGGCCATTAACTTACATTCAGCACATACATATATATCATCATTGAGAGTAATTTACTGTTTTAACTTATTTTAATCTTAAACGTTCAGTTCATTTTTACTACAATATAGTGCTTCAAGAAAGACCCAACACTTATTCAAAATCATCTACCCTCTTCATGAACATGGTTTCAAAGAATGAAAATTAGGCAAAGCTTTGTGTATTCTGCAAATATCTCACATTCAAAAATCCATTCAGTTTAATCTAAAATTCATCAAATACTCGCTTCAGCTCCTCTATACACTTCGAACTTAATAACTTTCCATTTAAAATTATGTTATAAATAATAAAATGTTCATTCTATCTTCTCTTTTTGTGTTCATCAATCCGTATGTTTCTTATTTTTTTTTTATTACCGCACTATTCCTGTAAAAACCGTGAAGGCACAAAAGCAGAAGTCCTACAAACCATTGTCCAAGAAGTCATTCTGTTTGATTTTTCCACATCGTTAAATTGATACAATACCACGTTGTAGCTGCGAACCCCAAAGTAACATATTATTACAGTAATATGTATAGGATTTTTCATTTGGCACAATTGTATCATTTATTTTATTTACAATAAAAAAAAAACTTAAAAATCAATAGAGTTTATAATTGGCAAGGAAATGTTAATCGGTAAAATAAATAATCTTTTATGTACATAAAATAAAAGAAACGTTAGAGCAGGAAAGAACTGAATAATACAGCTAATTCCATAACGCATTTATCATGTGTCCACAATTAATTAATTTAAAATTAATAATACGTTTCCTCAAATTTGAGCAGGGTATATAATTAATGGTCTCAACATTCTTATTAACAATATGTAATTTTTATTTTGCTTTTTTTAAATTATAATTATAAATGGTATAGACAGCGTGTTAGTGACTTTAAATTTAACACTTTTTTTCTTATCTGATATAGTACCCTGAGGATACTATACATAAAAGCAGCCCCATGAAAAATAATGAATGTTCGTTGATAAATTCATATGTTTAGTATACAAATAAGTATTTCTCAGTAGTAATGAGTAGATTTAAGAAATCAATGATCACAACGAAATATTTTCTGGGGATTATAATGACTTCACGTCATTTAAATCGTTTTTTTTCAACCGAAAACACTCCTTTGCCTGTATCATGCATCACCTTTGATTTAGCTTTTTATCGACAACGTCCCGGCATACTACGTTTTTCCCCTTAAGGTCGAAAACATAGCATACTCACCTGCACAGGGATACTCAGTTCGGATGCCTGGTAGCTAGGAAAGGGTTGAAGTTCAATAGATACCACCACTGGAATCAGAACAGTGGGTTATGCATCAGCTCCCACAGCCCAGTAGAGGGAAACGCTAAACAATTATAAACTTTGAACGCCACCCTGCCCCTGATGAAATTTATCGCTGGGAAACGTCACGCTCCGGATTTTATAGCTAGCTAGAGTCCACTCTGTAATTGCCCTTTTATTTTATACTTCTTCAAACTTCTCCTCCAACTTTTCACTTAAGGAAACAAATTAATTCACTTCATTTACGATTTTATTTTTTGTAACTACTTCTTGTAATTAAAATTGTCTCCTTTCACTACATTTCTTAATAACCGTTAATTCAGATCTGTTTTTTAATTAACAATCATTCATTTTTGTGGCCCCTCCTCGTGTCACAGAAATTAGCACCTCTGGCTCGATTCCCAATTCTTCTAAGGAATGAACGAGATCAGGACGAGATTGGAATGGATTTATCTCTTGGAATGATTTTAGCTACTTGAGGAAGTAATTATTCAATCTGAAAATTTAAATCAATGTTCCTAAAATTTAAACCAGTTAAAACTTTCATAAAGAATCTTGAGTTTTATTTATAGTTTGCTTTTTACAATACATAAATAATTTAACTTCATATTCATAAGAGCTTAATGTTAAAACGCATGACAAAATTATCAGATTTTAACCCACATTTAAAAGTATAAAATGTGTCCATACCTGGTGAAATTATTACACTTTTTTATGTAATAAGAAAATGAACTATAAAGTTTCGTTAAAAACCATATGATTGATGAAAAGTTAAAAATATTTACTTTTCATCGTCTTATAATTTATTAAAGTTTCGTGAGTTAGTGAACTGCTGACCCTGAAAACTGCATCGCAGAAGTAGGACGAAGCAGGCCTAGCACCGGCAAAAGAAACAACAGATAAGTTGCTGCCAGTACTAAAAACTGCGGAACAACAAACCCCGTCGCTGGACAGCACGGGCCAGGTAACAACTAATCAATTCTATTCCACAGGGCCACATACCAGTGCAGTTTCACCGGGAAGGGGGTCGGTGCCCCATTCCGATCACTGCACTGGAATAAACAGACCAGCAGGGCTTACCGAGGGGTACAGTCGTATGCACGGGCATAGGCACGCTACACCGCTGAACATGGAAGTGCATACAGCGGTTCGCAAACGCACCCGCCAGGCTTCCCCTACACCAGTGGAATCAGAATCCACCGGATTTGTGCCTGTCCCCAAGAAAAAAGCCGCTAGGGTGGTGCGGCCGAAACCTACCCAGGGAGTGGTCGTAAGCAATAGGTACGACCTACTTCCCAAACCTAAACCTACATCGGGTCCTAGCACGCAAGACAACCACCCTGTGAAAAAACCTCCACCGGTCGTCATAACTGTGCCAGAGCCACCCTCTACCACCAGAGCGAGGTTGGCGCATATTGGTGTTTCTGCGTACTCTTTTCGGCCCTTTCATAAGGGGGTCAGGCTGTTTTTCGATAGCGAGACTGATCGACAAAAAACAATATCTGCCCTGAAAAAAGAGAACACTCCACACCACACCTATGCCCCAAGAGGTGGCCAAAGGTTAAAAAAGTTCTTAATTATGGGCATCGATGTAAGTGAGGATATCACAATAATAACAGAAACTTTAAAAACTGCCCCGGGGGTATTGGATGTCTGGCGCCTCCGAAAGACGGACTCCCATGGCATGAAAACCGAGATCTCACCGATCTTAGTAACGGTGGCGCCGACTACAAAAATAGAGGACCTTCGGAAAATTCGAAGTATAAATTATGTCCTTTTTAGGGTAGTACCCTATATACAACAAAAGGGCATGCCACAATGCCACAGGTGCCAGGAGTTTGGTCACACTAAAAACCACTGTGGCCAAAAAGTCGTCTGTGTACGTTGCTCGCAAGAACACGCATCAGCTCAATGTGACAAGGCACAAGAAGCAAAGTGCTCCAACTGTGGGGGACCTCACGTAGCCTCGTACAGAGCGTGCCCCTACCGTGTAAAGCTACAAGACGCCGCGGACCAGAAGAAGAAGCAGAAGCAGACGGGGAAAGCGCCGCCAGTCCACCAACGCCAGCAGCCTAGGAGCAGTAACCAACAGCCGCCCACCACCACACCGAACTTCACAGCAGGAGCGACGTACGCAGAAGTCGCCTCTGCAACGTCATCAAGACGTGACACCCCTGGCCTTCCGCCCTGGTTCTCGATTCTTGAGACCATGATCAGGGAATTTATGTCCGGACTACAGACCGTATTTGCTCAATTGGCACGCCATGGGTAAGTACAAGATACTTAACTTCAACGTTGACGGTCTGATGACTATACTTGAAGAAGTGGAGGCGCTAATAGCGATCTCCACACCGGATATCGTCGTGCTAACGGATACGAGAATTGTGAACCAGAACGTAAGGCTACAGGGCTACTCTGTTGTCATCGAACGGACCGATGGCTACGGTGGAGTTCTGGTGGCTATACGGCACGGCATCACATGGATGAAAGTGGATCCGCCACTGAATACATTTGATGTCAGGCTCCACCACTTGACGGTGAAAATAAATTTAGGGACACCCATTTATCTCACCGCCATGTATAAGAGACCGAGGGCGTCTCTCCAAGAGTTCTCAGCTCTTATTAAAGAGTGTGCCAAGAGAAATAACCACTGGGTTGTCGGAGACTTAAATGCGCGGCATACCTTGTGGAATAATACCACCGCCAACCCAGCGGGGAGAGCCTTGGTAAAGGCGCCCTTTACTGTCGTTCACCCTCAGAACCACACCTTTCGCCATAGAGGTAACAGCGCACAAACCTCCACCCTAGATCTTTTACTCACAAAACAGCCACACAGGATAAACAATTGTGAGACCCTGGACCTAGTAACGACCGACCACCTACCAGTATTGTATTCCATTGACGGTAGAGTTGTGATCCCGCGTCCCACGAAGTACGACTATCGTCGGGCTGACTGGGACCTATATCGATCACAACTTTACCACCAATTGCATACGGTTCCTGTTCTCCGCAGTACAGAGGAAGTGGATCGACAGGTAGTTTTCCTGACCGAGGTTATCGTCGATGCAGCTAACACAGCTGTCCCAAAGTTTAGCCCGAAGCCACCCATGCTACAAAAACCACCAGACCATATTCTTCGACTTATTGCATTACGCAATAATTGGAAAAATAACTGGTATAGAACAAGGAATCGTCAGGCCAAGAAAGTTGTAAACTCTCTTACAACACAAATTCGTGGCTTGATGAGGAATTGGAAGACGGCAACGTGGCACGAACGGCTACATGGCTTACATGGCGATTTCCGTAAGTTTTGGAAGCTCCTAAAGACTACCACCAAGAAGGACTCAGGTGTCCGTCTTCATGACGGAGACACCCTGTACACATCGGAAGAACAGGCTAAAATATTGGCCGACCACTATACCGCAGACAACACCGCTAGGACAGGTAACTACCACGAACCTCAGCAGCTGAGGACAGGTCAGAACTATATGTTTGTCTCCCCGAAGCAGCTTAAGGCGATTCTTCGCCGGTGTCAGGGAAACCGAGCACCAGGGGGCGACGGGATACAAACGGTATTGCTGAAACAGCTGCCGAGGAGAGGGATTGCCCAACTTGTTAACCTGTACAATTCATGTATCAGGTTGCGATACTTCCCGACAGCGTGGAAACAAGCTATCTTGTTCCCGCTGCGCAAGCCCACAAAGAGAGGCGACCACCCAGCCCACTATCGCCCGATCAGTCTTCTCCCTCACATGGGGAAGATTCTCGAAAAGATAATACTAAACTACCTGAAGGGGTTCTGTTCGGAAAATGCTATCATTCCGTATGAGCAGACAGGTTTTCAGGCTCATCTGAGTACAGAACATCCGCTCGTGAAGGTACAAACGGAAGCCACCCTTGGTATCAACAAGAATACAGCAACTGCTATGATCTCGTTGGACTGCACACAGGCTTTCGACTCAGTGTCCCACGGGATGCTGTGCCGACAGCTTTGTGACTGGGAATGCCCAGAGCAGCTATATACCATGTTGGTTTCGTTCTTGAAGAACAGATCGGTGAGGGTACGGGTGGGTGATTGCCTCTCTAACCCATTCCCTCTGACTTGTGGAGTTCCTCAAGGAGCGGTTCTATCTCCGGTTCTTTTCAGTATGTACACATCTGAAATTGTTGGGACAAACTATCAGAAAGCTACTGTAATCGCTTTCGCCGACGACATTGCGGTTTACAGCAGCAGCATGAGTGCACAAAGAGCTCTTACACACGCCGAGTCAGTTTGTAACGTTATCAGTGACAGACTGGGCATGTTAAACATCAGCGTAAACGCCGGGAAGACCGACTGCGTAATCTTCTCCCTCCAAAAGGGGAAAAAATCCTTGCCAAATTCGTATAGCGTGGGAGGGCAAGAGAGCTCACCAGCTTTCTCAATGCACTATTTGGGTATAAAAATGGATAGGCATCTCCATTTCTCTACTCATTTTAGTAATAAAATAGAAAAAGTACGACAAAGGTCTTACCGGCTATCGCACTTGCTAACTTCACCTAACCTGTCGCTTCGTCTTAAATTGATGATATATAAATGTGTCCTCCGGCCAGCTCTGCTGTACGGTGCCCCACTATTTACCCACTTGACTGACAATACAGCCAAATGTCTCCAACACTTCCAGAATGGAATCATGCGAAAAGTGGTCCGACACACCTCTTTCGAGAGGTTGAAGAACACTGACCTGCACCCGTTGCTTGGTGTGCCGTCGGTGGGTGAGTTCATCCGCCGGAGACACATTAAGTTTTTTGACTCGTTGCAGCACCTGACAAATCCAGTGTTTAACACTATGACCCCGCCACCCCTCCCGCATCGATGGCAACAGACTGTCGGGGAAAAATTATGATAAGAATTAGTATGTAAGTTAGTTTTAAGGTTGATCAAAAAGGTGAGCCCCATCACCTTATTAGTCAGTTTCGTCAAGTCACGTATAATTTATGTCATTATACTTGTTTATACATTATATAATTTCTATAAAATAACAAAACCTGTATATAATGTAGTGATGCTACAGGAAATACAAAATAATTTGTAAATAGATTCGCCTGAGGATCTATAATTATATATAATTATCTGTAAATTTAAAGGGGCTATGAAGAAAAAAAAAAAAAAAAAAAAAAAAAAAAAAAAGTTTCGTTATTAACTCAAAATATTAAGCAGAACTGAAATGATTTATTTATTGTCTAAAAGAGAAAAATTGTTCGTACCTGAGATGAGCTTCATATCATGCGCAACCACAGTGAGCTCCTGTAGTGTTCCACAGTACCTGAAGATTTTATGCTCGTTTTAAATAACGAGGATTATATTTGAGAACGAAATTCACTTAAGGAATTTCTTTAGTTTTCTAGTTTTCTATTTAAGGACCTTGCATTGAAATGTCCTTTTTATCCACAATTGCGACTCTATCACATTAGAACTGCAGTTATTAAAGTAAACTACTTTATTTACGTAGTCTTGTTTGTTTCATTTTTTATCGATAATTACACATTTCAAAATGACTGCTCGAAGTAGTGCGCGTACATATTATGCTGTGTATATCGTCATCCCGCCTGGTAAAGTTTCTTCCATTAAGAATTTATCAACCTCAGGCCCTGTTTTTTTTTTTTTTGTTTTTTATGAGGGCCACATCTTATTATTATTAAGGCTCTAAAAACATTTTGTGTTAAAATTTGATGTCTTTTGAATAATAAATGTCATCTTAGACAGCTGTATTCAAATACTCATACTAATAAGACGTCTTTAATTTTCAGTTTATGAACAGTTGATTATGAATTTCAATTGCAAATTGGAAGCTCCGAGGAAACAACATATATGTGAATTCATGTACCCACCCTAAAGATTCCACATACACTCACTCCATGTCTGTAACACTAACTCTCGCAATCATACACACTTGCTTGATCCGATTCCCAAGCCAATAAGAAGGGAGGGTGGCCGACATATGCACATATGGCCCATCTCACTGACGTACCACATGCTCTGCTACCGCCACCCTTATCAGCTCTTTTTTATTTCTTCTAATTTTATGTAGATCGTTGCAGATTTGCGATTCACTATTCAAGTGGCAGAGCAAGGAGAGGTGTGTCGGTCACCCTCTTGTCTCACCTACTCATGTCGCAACCACTAACGAACATGTTTTCTTAGTAAAAACATTGATAAAATTATAACTATGGACCAGAGTAATACCAAATCATATAATAATACAAGTGTTAGCAAAATTTACCTATTCATGATATATTTAGATATGTATCTCAATGTACTATTCGGGTATAAAACTGGATAGGCATCACCATTTCTCTACTCATTTTAGTAATAAAATAGAAAAGTGCGACACAGGTCTTACCAACTTCACTCATCGTGTCGCAGCGTCTCAAACTGATGATCTATAAATGTGTCCTCCGGCCAGCTCTGCTGTACGGTGCGCCGCTATTTGCCCACTTGACTGACAATACAACCAAATGTCTCCAAAACTTCCAAAATAAGATCATGCGAAAAGTGGTCCGACATAAAATGGTTGCTTGGTGTGCCGTCGGTGGGTGAGTTCATCCGCCGGAGACACATTAAGTTTTTTGACTCGTTGCAGCACTTCACAAACCCCGTGTTTAACACTATGACCCACCACTCCTCCCGCATCGACGGCAACTGACAGACTGTCAGGAAAAAAATAGGTTAATAATTAGTATGTAAGTTAGTTTAAATTTGATCAAAATGTGAGCCCCATCCTTTATTAGAGTCAGTTCAGTCCAGTCACTGAATGTGTATCAATATACTTGTTCATTGCATTATATAATTTTTATAAAATATCAAAATCTGTATATAATGTAGCAACACTATACTAGCAATTTGTACATAGATTGCCTGAAAATCTATAATTGTATATAATTATGTGTAATTATATATAATATGTAAACTAACTGAGTACGCACAACAAAGATGCACCTTACAATTTAATAATTCTAGAAACTCAAACTTGTGAATATATATAAATTTGTCAGCTGTTGCTAGAATACGGACTGGACACAGCATTCACTCGTGTTAAATTAACTTTATATACAGTCACCAGAAGAAAATACATAATCCCATCACATTATATGAAACTGGAAATGACAAATAAAATTCAGACGAAGCTTATTCGCATAGTAGACAACTAGGATCTAGTAAATTGGATTAAAACCTTTATTACCCCGAACAACAGAATTCGTAAGGTGAAAGAACAACAATTACTATATTAGTACTACTAAAATTTCTACACAGCTAACAAAGGACGACCAATAATTAATCACTAAAGGGGAAGCATTAAATATTATTAATAATAATTTGACATGTGTATTCGTGAGGTCTAGGATGTTTGTAAATACTGTATCAATGAGTGAGTGAATGAAAATTGTATGAATGAGAAAATTTATCACAATAATGAAGTTTCAATAAAATAATAATAATAATTTAAATGTTCAATTTTTCTCACTAGTTAGTGTATTACCAAATTCCCTTTTGAAGGATCTTAAAACTTACGTTAGTTGGATTGTTCCATTATCGTGATCAATCATTTATTCAAAATCTGTTATGATTACTTAAAATATACCTGTAATTCAAGACCTTTACAGACAATTACTTGTAAATGTTACAAATCTTCCTCTTTTATGAGAATCGTTATAATTGAGTAAATCTCATGTCTTCAGCTAATAACTAGAAGAGTATTTTTTCTTTTAATAGTAGAATGCATTAAAATAGGATTTTATAACGGTAAGATGGTCTGTAAAGAAACTTCACCAGTTGACCTGTAAGACAGGGAGATAGGAGACCCAACTTAGATCATAACTAACTTGATGAATAACAGTAAGACCCTCAGCAGCCAGACACTTAGTAGAACTCGATTACAACTTTCCTGAGTAGTATAATTTTTAGTAGTGTTTCATATCAGGATGGATTATGTTATCAAATTTAATTATATTCCAAAAGAAGTCCCTTCGTTAATGAAAGTTTATTTCATGCGGAAATAAAATAAGGACATTATTTGCGACTATGATAGTAAGATATTTACGACTGTTGCAAAATGATTTAGCCTTTAACCGCGATTATTTCTTGCGAAATATTGAACTCTCTCTGGAAGGATTTTGAATAATTAATTATTTAAGACCGCTTAAAAACCTAACCTTCTCTTTTTATTAACTGCCTATGCGAGCCTGTTAGGTCAAACCTAATAGCATTCCTCCTTGCAGTACAGATGTCAATGTCATGTTATGGGAATCCATTTGTGAATTAGCAGTTTCTAATTCTTTTTTAAAGTGTTTATAAAATTTATTAAAATGATGAACCTTTATGAAGACGTATCATGCAATAAAGTTATGGCAGAACTTATGCTCCCCATATATTTTATTTTGATTCAAATCTTTATTAAAAGTTTCATAAATTGAAGAAAATCAAGGCATCCAAGCAACAGGATGATTTTTTATTAAAACATATTCACTCCTAGATCCTTCATCTATCTTCAATATCAGCTGGCATCGACGTGGTTCCATTATCTCATAGTTTTTTTAACATGTACTGTCAAAATGTATCGAATTAAAACTAATGTTAAACTTTGCAAGCAAGCATCCTAGTATTTTTAAAGACAAGAAGTTTTCCCTTGCGATACTTAACAATTTTCCTTTACTCTCACAGGATTATATTTTGCGCTCTGAACTGTTTTCCTGTGATGTCCTAAGCTTTGTTCTCCACCACAGAGAACTTCCTCAGCGGTATCGTCATTACTAACGGATTCTCCTTTATTGGGAGCGACCTGGCAGAAATCGATGATCCCGTTGACAGAATAATAATAAAATAGCCTCTTGGATAAATTTAATTAAAACATGTTCTATTAATTTTTTAATGATGTTAAAAATATGATCATTACGTTATCAAGGAAGAAAATATGGAATATATAAAACCATTATTTTCAACAAACAAGGGTATTATGAGCATTATATTATATCATAAGGATTAAATCTATCACTTGTTACGAAGTCCTAGCCAAATTTAAAGATTCATAAGTAGTATTCATTATGAGTAGTAGTTGCCAGTAGAGGATTGAACATTGATAAATAAATTATACGATTTTTTTCACACCGCCTTTAAATTGTTTGAACTATTATCTTCAAGTTCTAAAACATGAGAATCATAACCGTAAGATTTATTACAACAAAATACAAGTACAAATTACAATTTATGAAATTAAAAGGCAAATATTATAAATAGTGAGAATCACAATAACTAACATAAATTAAACTGTTATTTACTATTAAATCCATCGTATCTATACTCTAGATTTATTACTTATATGAAACTTCTTTATTGTAATAAAATTACAATCTGCCTTATTGGGCAATAAGTAATTGTGATAAATTTTCTCATTCATCTGTAATTATTAGTTAATATAAGTTTCAAGAACCTTCTTATTAATAAATAGTCTTTTCTAATTCCTCGTAAATAAAATTGGTATTTGTACCAGAAAATATATAATGAATGATTTATATAAAAAAATAGCTAACATTTTTATAATAATTATAATTTTGTTAAACATTTCCTATTGAATTACGATTCTTTTTATTTTGACTTCCCTGAGATATAAGAATTTTTTCCCAGAGAACATGTAATATACACCAGTCTTCTGTCACACTGCAGCATAATAAGTATGTAGAGTACAGTTATAGAATTCACTAAATTGTTTTACATTTTTTTTGTATTTAAGTCATTATTAAAATTAAAATACTATTAGAGTACTTCAAGGAGTCTTCAAAAGCATAATCAAACACTGTAATGAATACTTCATTTTAACTTTTTCATAATAATAGTATCCCATTTTAACGTTGTACTTATTTATTTATAATCGTAATCTGTTATGATTCGCCCTGTGGACTCGGTACCAGTTTGACCTACAGATATAAATATTTACATGGAGGTACTCCTTAATGACCTGATGATTTAAATAATAAAAAATAATTATTTGCATCATGTTAAGCAAATATGCCGTACTGCATTAAACTATATACTTTTAGATATTGTTTGAGCAGAGTCCGAAGGGATAGTCTATATTTTCAAACAGGTACTGCGATCGTCATTCATCGGTCTGTCAGACGGTGTGTTACGGCAGCAGCCTTGAGTTTAATCGGTCTGAATATAAAATTATATTAAAAAATGCTCCGGGCTATTATTTAGTAAAGATACATTTCAGGAATACTATGAAAAATAAAATATAATGCGAGATGATATCACGGCCCTTTTTTTTTTAAGGGAATGTCGACCACAAGGGTCATTGACGCCCGCATATATATATATATATATATATATATTTTATTGATTAGTCACGTACGTTTAAGACTTTAAACGCACAAAAATTTATAAACAACAATAAATATCACACTAGAAATGACGTTCTAGATTATTTGAATGGGGTTTCTTTGCCAATATTTTAGATTTTTTTTGTGTTTTAAAAGGCTAAAAATGAGGTGTTTACTGTCAAACATGTTGCGTATTTTTTTTACAATCGCACAATAAGTATATAAGATACTCTCGCGGATTCCTATTAGTGTATCTCGCCTGTGGGACGTTAATTTTTTTTTATACATATTTTCTTTTAGATAAAATTCAGTTCATAATTGATGTGATAACATTTAGTCGTTTTAATTAGTAAAAAAAAAAAGCGACGTTACAGATTTATGGAACAAATAGTTAATTAATCATTAGATAATTATAACACATTGTTGAATATGTAAATAGGTTGTTCCACATTGTTATTAACGATACAATACACTTGAAGCTGATGTTTTATTTATTTTAGAGTTCATCGCAACTAATTTTTTGTTCACTACATACACCAATCATTGCCAATAAAAATCATTGAACATGCACTCTCACTATACATATTTTTTATTCTAGGTTCTAGGATCTAAGTAAGGTCCTCAATCGAAAAGAGCCACCTCCTTACCTACAAGCGTGGAAGACAATCTACAGCTACAGAAGAGACGGTGCGAGAATACGTACGTGAGTGAGGGAGAAGGAGACAAGAGCACGGAACCTCCTCTAGCCGGGCCTGGGGGCGGAGTGAGGAGCTCCCTGTTGCGCCACCCAACCCCCACCCCTACTGCCTCCCCTATTAAGCACTACTTAGACAAAAGTGCCAACGTTTATCTGCCCGGCAGCCACTTTGATTTATGTCTTCTACAATTGTTTCTGCCGGCCTTTTTTCCCCCCTGCAAGGGTGGCCTGGACCAGAAGGGTTAACTTTTCACTTAGCCGCTTTCCCTTCGGACCGTATTTAAAACCTGCCCACCCCCTTCCCTCTCCTAAATACCCATAGTACTAACAAATGCTGAAGTTAGAGAGAGGCCTTCCCAAGTTCCGGCAGGGGTGAAAGAGAGGGAACAGTCAGTTCAGCACTAATCGTTTTAATTTGTCTCTCTCTTTGAAGGATTGTGAAGTACCACTTAAGAGGTCCTACTTGGAGCCGAGAACATTTAGTAGTTCTTTAAACTTTCTCAAAATCAACTACTTACTTGAAAATCACGATCACCCAGCAGTTCCCAAGTCCGGAACGACCATATTCTAACTCTTATTCGCGCACCTAAACTATGTCAGTTCGTAATGGTTTCAGTTATTTTCAGTTAATATTTTTCAAACATTTGGTGCATGCGTTTCAAAATCTGAATGTGGGGGCGAGCCGAAAAACGATGTGCCTCAGTAAAGGAATCTCCTCACACTCGGTTGTTATTCTAACTGAAGAGAAAAAGAAGCTTCATAGATTTATAAGATGGTTCACTAATAAATCTACTACATCATGACTCCTAACTGAATTCGATTAAAAAAGTAATTAGAGCATTCAACTTCCATTTGAGAAACTGTGCTGTAATTACCACAATACTTGACAGGGCACTTCACATAGAGATCCCAGACAGTTACGAAAAAGGTACTGAAATAAACTGGTTGGTGTTGTTCTCTGCAATGTTTGTTTCGAGGCAATAGCATAGTCATGGATTTGGACCCCCTGGACCCCCTGGCAATTCGATCAATTGTAACATAATAATGTTATTTAATATTACAATGACGGATTGTATTTTCTACCTCGGTCACATTATTTATAAAACCGTATACATATAATTTTTTAAAAAATCACTGATTCATATAAGTATCTCTTTATCGAAAAATTAATGATCGATTTCAATTTAAATAAATAAACATTCCCCAAAAATCTCATCTAATAAAATATTTATAGATCCCTAGAAACAATCACCGTTATGTTTCTGTATTCAGATTGTATTCCAGATTGTCTAGTTTACCTTCTGTTTTTGCTGCCCAACTCGGCTTGCTTATCAAATCTGACGTTACAAAAACATATTCTGAAATTAGGCACTTTATCAATTAAACTTTTTTTAATTCTGGGACCCGAGAGGCCGACCGTGAGTTTTTATTTGGTTGGCCATAACAGTGTAAGTTCGAGTCAAATATATATATTTTTTTTTTTTTATGGATCCACAGAATGTATTTAGAATTTCTAGTTAAAAATAAATAATAATATGTTCGTTGTGGGCTGTTGAAGTAAGTAAGATACTATAAATGAAAAGCATTAAACTGGAATTTGCCAAAAGATACACTATTTCCGTAAAATAGACCCTGGAAGATACGTTAATTAAACCAGAAATAAACTTAAATTTAAATATATCAGAAATGGTCCTGGAATTTAAGTTGTAAAATTGGCCAGAGTTGCAGCATTAGATATCTTAGAATAGTAAAAAATATTATAATTATATAATTAGAGGATTATAAAGAGCATGAAAATAATGAATGACAGACATCGATTGATATTTTGTATTTCCGATTAACGGCTATTTAGTGATAGTCTCCCTGAAATAAAAGTGCACAGTGGCTCATTTAAGAACTATTTAATAAAAAATGTTCACCCAATGAAAGTACAAACGTCATCAGTTATCAACTATTTTTAAATCTATACCAGTTAAACACCATAATATTTTTAAAAAATAGCACATCTACTATTAGATTATTATTTTTTTTGCCAGGAACTGTCTGTTATTATCAATGTTTAACGATCTCGGATGGTCCCATGGTCTAAACCACGTGTGAAGCAGTGGTTTTGTCACATATTACAATGGATTTAACTTTATAAAAGATAGCAGAATGAAATGTATCTTTCAGAAAATCTTAAATGTTGCTGAGTTTCACGGCATGAATCTTGATAAAGCACGGATCCGACGAGTTCAGCATTGCTGCTTACAAAAGGTTCAGGCTGCTTGCCCGTTTGAAACCTGAAATGAATACCTTAATATCTTTTTTAATCTTTATGAAAGAAGAAATTATGCTCGTCCATATAAATGCACATAATAAACCATTCTACTCATGGAGTTCTTTGTCGGTCTTGCTGCATAGTGCTAAAAAATGGTCTTTCAGTTCAATGAAATGCCACTTATCGTTAGAACAGAATCATAGTCATGTAAAATATGTAGATCCACGAATTAGAACTTGTTACATCGATCAAATATCTATAGAAAAAAAATTATAAAGAACAAACTAAAAAAAAAAACATCTTGAGCTATTAAATGTCTAAACTAAAAGAAATTCCTCGTAGATAGAGTCATACTAGAACAAATTTGTAAGTAAGAAAAGCAGCACTAAAATATCGTGCACACTAAACGTCTTGCAACTATATTCATCGCACTTTTTGACATCAACATTATCATTCAACAATCCAAAAATTGATGAAATTCCATGAAATAATTGCACTGGACAGTAACTATATAGATATAAATAAATAAATACTCTCAACATTGAAACGAAGTCGTAACCATCGAATGTTAATGGCATAAGAAAATAACAATGACATGAAGGCGAAGTACATCCAGTGACCCCCTCCTACAATTGTTTTTAGAATAAGCATCTTGATAGATCCCTAGGCCTGCCTTTATGTTGTGGAGTGCTGTGATTTAATTGGTTTCGAATGGCCAGATAGTTTTCATGAACGCACCTGTACAATTAAATCTGTACTTAAGCATTTTTTATTTGTCATTGAAAACTATGTGTTGTCTATATGTAACTTTTTTTTTTTTTGGATGTCCGTATATATCTGCTTTATATGCCCGAACGGGATTTATTAAATAAGCGTATGTTTCAACTTCTTTGGCAGTAAGATAAGGAAGTGTTTTTCGCTTGGATCGGATATGGGGCATCCATTTCAATCCTTTGTTGAGTGTGAGTCCAACTTTGTTATGTTGTTTAGTGTTTAACGCACCATTGATATAAGTGTAGCAAACAAACTTTAAAAAAATAGAACAATCTACACATTTCGTTTCCAGGAAAATATCCAACAAAATAGTTATAACTATTTGTGTAAGCTATCACCGAATCTTTGTACATGATTCCATAACCCATATGGACAAATTACGACCATGACAAAATATCAATATTTTAAATTTCTTTATTATCAGAATACTTACATGCATTCAATACTTATTAAGTATTTTAAGCAGTGCTTATGAGTTACGTTTAACATATTCTTTTGTTGGGGGGGGCACCTCTTACCCTCTTTACCCAAAACCACTTCACTCAACACTTTTTGTAAGCTGAGCTAACAAGATATGAAGTCTTAGTTGCTATAGGGTAAGTGCTAAGGCCACCTCCGCCTTTTGCGTCGCTCAGGCTTGTTGGGGATTATACTCCTACATAATAATACTTAATGCAGGGCATTGGCATGTGGATTAGGATGGCCAGGGAGCAGTTCTGATAGCAGGAAGTGGTCTTGAAGGAATGAGATGTTAGGACCGCCGTGAATGGTTATTGACATACGTACAAGGGAGCATTGACATTTTTTGGGGGATTCTGGATTTCAGGGATGTGAAACATATTAGAGGCCTGAGCACTGAACATTCCATAGGATCAAGTAGGTTGCAGTATCGTTGCATAAATTAGTCTCTTCATTTCTATTGTTATTTTGGAGCAATTGCCCATGAGGTGAAGAAGTCGTTTGAATTATCTGTTTCTTGTCATTTGGGCGTGATGTGACGGCCACAAGTGAGTCTAGTATAAGTCCTAGGTAGGTGATCTAGGATTTGACAGGAATGGTTTATAACCAGCAGCCCCATCAGAAGAGGAGACGTAAGGACGAGCCATTGATGAGGCCGGCTCCGCCACCATCTATCAACGCCTGGCAGAACCCGCTCTTCAAACGCTTCCAGGACAGTACTGAAGACCTATATGCCCCCTCCACGTCGAGAACGGTCCCCACCTCATCGAGAACGACCCCCACCCCGTCGGACACATCAGAAAATAGAAGACGTAAGTACCTAGATCCTAGACAAACGTTCTTGACAAATGACTAGCGCCAATACCTTGAGTGTGGACCGAAATGGGTAATTTCCCTCGTAGATTTCTGCAGCCAAATGTTTATGGCTATAATATCTGGTAATCAACAAAAATGGTAGATCACTGTATATTTAATTTTAACTGTGATGGTCTCCTGACCAAAATAGATGAGGTAGAAGTGTTGACAGCACTCTACCGGCCAGATATTGTAGTTTTGACAGACACGAGGGTGTCTACACAATCGATCCACATCAAAGGCTATTCTACTGCCATTGAAAAGGTCACCGGTTACGGTGGTGTTCTCATTGCTGTACGTCATGGTATCAATTGGAAGGTAGTGGTTTCACTACTGACTACAAGTGATCCCAGGATTCACCACCTGACAGCTAAGGTAAATTTGGGGAAACCCATTTACCTTACCGCTCTATACAGCAGTACTCAGCCCTGCTACACGCATGTTTGCAGAGGTCTAACCACTGGGTGGTGGGAGATCTCAATGCGAGACACACGATGTGGTATAACACCGCACCAAACATGGCTGGGAGACTCCTGGTGAAAATGCCGTTTACGGTCGTTCACTCCCAGACTTTTACATTTTGGCATAGAGGTAACCCGCAGGCCACCTCAACAATTGACTTACTTCTGAAAAGACAACCCCACCGTATCACTAGTTGCACCGCCTTTGACTTTATTACGTCTGACCACAGGCCAGTACTGTACGCAGTGGATAGTAAAGTGGGTCGCAAATTCACCATAACCTGCATACGGTGCCAATTATCCGCACAAAAGAAGAAGTAGATCTTCAACTAACTTTCATGACTGATGTGATAATAGACGCCGCAGATACTGTAATCCCGAAGTTTACTCCCATGCCACCGACCCTCAGACCACCTCCAGACCATATTCTTAAAATTATAACCTTGTGAAACAATTAGATGGTACAGGACGAGTGATCAGCAAGCTAAGGTAGTTGTGAATTCTCTAACAACGCAAATCCGAGGCTTGAAGAAACTCTGGAAAACAGCAAAGTGGCATGAGTGACTTCGTAGCACTCACGGCGATCACAGAAAGTTCTGGAAGCTGTTGAAGACTACAAAAGGCAAGGCAGCCACAGTCCGCCTACACGAATGCGACAATGTTCTTACTGCTGAGCAACAGGCAACAAAACTGGTCGACCACTACGCTAGGGATATTACAGCTAGGACGGGCTACAACCAAATTCCTCCTCCGGTAGATGTTGAACAGAACCACATGTTTGTATCACCGAAGCAGCTCAAGGCGATTCTTCGCCGGTGTCAGGGAAACCGAGCACCAGGGCACGACGGGATACAAACAGTGCTGCTCAAACAAATGCCGAGGAGAGGGATTGTACAACTCTTGTATTAGGTTGCGGTACTTTCCTGACACATGGAAACAAGCCATCTTGTTTCCATTATTAAAACCAGCAAAGAGCGGAGATCACCCAGCCCACTACCACCCGATCAGCTTGCTACCGGAAATGGGGAAAATTTTCGAGCAAATTCTATTGAATTATCTCAAAAATTACTGCGCGGAAAATGACATCATTCCGCCAGAACAGACTGGATTTCAATCCAGTATGAGCGCAGAGCATCCCCTTCTGAAGCTACAGTCAAAAACTTGAATATAAACACAGTAACGGCTATGATTTCGATTTACTGCACTCAAGCATTCGACTCGGTGTCCCACGGGACACTGTGTCAAATACTCTGCGACCGGGAATGCCCGCTGCCTACTACTTACACAGTAGGAACGCAGCAAAACTCACCAGACAACAGCCTAGTATATCTGGGGATTAAAATGGACAGACACCTCCGTTTTAGTAACCATTTTGCGAAGAAGTTGAAGCAAACACGCACGAAGTCTTACCGGCTTACGCATTTACTAACTTCCCCCAATCTATCACTGCGTCTAAAGCTATTGATTTACAAGAATGTACTCAGGCCTACTCTGCTGTATGGTGCACCGCTCTTTCGTCATCTGACCTATACGGTATACTGATGAAAGTGGTCAGACATACTTCATTCGAGCAGCGGAGTAACAGTGAACTTCACGAGATCTTTGATTTGCCTACGGTGGATGAATTTATCCCACGTAGACATATCAAATTTTTCGACTCACTACAGTACTTGGCAAACCCGGTGTTTAACACAATAACCCCCGCTCCGTTCTCCTATCGATGGCAGGACGCTGTCGTGGCAGGAACGCTTTAGTATTAGGTTCTAGTTTTAGGTTTTAGTTTGTAGTTCCCACATTGTAATCTGAAGGTGAACCCCATCACCTAGTCCTGTACCCAGTGATTTGTAATTTTAACTTCAAATAGAAAATTGTTATTGTAATTCTACCCTCCTTCGAATGCATACATATAATGCAGATATGCAGTAAGAGGAGAAAACTGTAAATCGAGAATTTGTAAATTGTAAAACTTTGATCAATAAAGGGGTTTTGAAATAAAAAAAAAACAGGAATGGTTTAGTTCTACAGCAATACTGCAGGACAGGACGAGCAGCGGAAGGTGACATGAAAGGACACCATTCGCTTTAATCTCCATTTGAAAAACCATGGTTCTAGAAGGGCTAGGTGTTCCTGCAAGGGTTGGGAAGCGAGAATAGGGTCGGTAGCAGCGAATTCATAGAGGGAAGTTGAAACATACTAGGCGTATCAAGCGAGTACAGAAGGAACAGGATGATGAGAAATGTCATGTGCTCTGGAGCAATACTATCACTTCTCAAATAAGGAGGAAAGTGGAATCGACTATGCAATGGCGATGGATAGTGAAGTGTGAGGGGTGAAATCTAAATCGAAGAGGAGGTATTAGAGGGCCAAGGAAAGCTGTTGTGTGTTTAAGCCGAAGTTTTACAATAATTTTTCCCATAATGCAGGAGGTCTGTAATATGCAGGAAAGTGGAGAGGTTTGTGTTATTTTGTGGATCATTTTGATCGAGGAGAGAAACGTAAGTGGTTCTGAAGGCCGACTACTACAGTAAATTTAGTTGAATTTCGGGCTTATTGAAAAAGCAAGTTTTTTTTTTTTTTTATTGATTTCGATTGTAATGTATAAATAACTAAATGTTTGTTAATGTTTCCCTAAAAGCCAGTTAAATGACATATTCTATCGTAAATTTGAATCCAGTATTTTTTATGAAGAAATAGTAGTAGATTAGCTCCGAACTAATATCAGAAATAAAAGCAACGTAGTTGGGAGGCTGTTCTCTGGGAGTCAGACAATATCCCCGCATCTGTGAAAATACAGATTTCATTAGTGAAAATAAACTTTAAGACTTTACTAAAAATTACTAGGACCCACTCTTAGTTTCTTTTTTAGCAACTAATTGCCGATTCTAATTCCCAGACTGTAAAAGTTCTATTGTGCCTTTAAAGAGAGGTGCTAAAAGATCTACTTAAGTAGCCTCTCCATCCCGAAGCACTAAGCGGTGAATGTTTGTACTTTCTGTTTACAAGCTAATCCTAAACTTTACATTTTCACTCTCTAGAAAGTCTGTTTCTTGCAGACAAAACAAAGCAGATTTGAAATCATCAGTAAGTTACTTAAATTCCTCAAATTATCCAAGTGTTATTCAATTAGTAAATATTTTAAGTTTTTTTTCTCTCTGTTGACTGTGCATACTAGTTATGTATACATATATAATCTATAAGTGAGTGACAGTTTTATTGTGAGTTTGCTAATGAATAAACGCTAATTTTTTTTAATATAAAATTGTATTCAAATTTTAAAGTCAGAAAAATATTAACAAGATGAAGATGTGTTGGTTGTAACACAAAACAAAAAAGAATGGAGTACAAAATTAAAACCATGATTTTTATTGTAAAATGTCTGCCTATTCACATGTTTGCTAATGGCTTCAATCATGATCCATCAGCTAATGCCCAAATATTAGCAATATTTATTATTATTTTTTTTTTTTAATATACATCTTTAGACAGACCATTATTGTGTATTTTTATTGAATTAAATACTGCTCAAGGAATTTTATCTCTCTTTTACAATTCGGAAAGAAGAACCTTGATGAACATTTTTCGTGTTTAAACCTAAAACATTGCCTATAACGAGACTTTCTCCGTATTTTTTAAGGAAAGTACATAGGATCCATGAAAACCCTAGTAGTTGCTTTATAATCAATTCAAAGAAAATTATAATTAAATTCTAAATGAAGTAAGTTTGATGAGCGTTATCATTTAATTGACATTATCTTGAAACCGAATTCTACATTTCATTTGATTTCGAAATATAAAAGGGCTAACCAAAACATCATTGACTGTACGAGGAGATAATTTCTATGCAATTATTATTAAAGAATTTATTTAAGTTTACTAAACATGTATAATGTATGTTTCTTCCAAATACTTGATGATCGCTCGATAAGTATCCGGAGTGTCTGGGGAAATTTTTGTATCCCGAGAGCGATTGAGGCACGAATATTTTCCGATACCTACAATTTTGCACATTTGTGAGCATAATAATTTGAAATTGCTAATATTCCTTACGAATATAGCAGGCGGCTTGGGCTGTGTTGGTGTTTGAATAACTTCCATGTCGTCAGGTTGGCTATTTCTCAGTACCTCGAAGCTATTTGGTGTGAAGAATGGAGATTCGTCTACTGTTTCTTCTTTTGAAGTGCTGACCTGTGGTGGTAGGTCTTCCATAGAGCTGGCGGCAGATGAATTTATTGAAATGTTTCTATTTGATCTTCTAGGCTTTCGCTTAACAGGCGATGGGGTCAGAGTTGGCCCTAAAGACCTTGTTCTTTATTTTTTATTATCAGACATTACCTGTTGATAAAATCCCATTTTACCATAAACGGTTTTTTGTTAGAAAAAAAAAGGAAAAAAAAAAAAATACGTAGCGTGGCAGATTGTAATTATAGCACAATAAAGGAATATATATATATATATATATATATATACTGATAAACATCACTATTGCATCAGTGTAAGCCGATATCCCAAAAATACATCCATTGTTAAAGATACATATTTATTATTAGTCAACGATTCAATAAGTTCATAAAGAGTGTGAAAAAAGTTTTATTAACAAGTATTAATAATGAGATAGATTATTAATAAACGTAATTTAATAATTTTGCCCCTACTGCAAATGGAATGCAATGAAGCAGCAAATTAGTTGACTTCAGACCTAGAATAAATCTTATTCTAACGTTGCTTACAAAAGAAAAATTATCTTGAGAAATGAAACGGGGATTAAGATTTTCCAAAGTTATCTTCCCGACCATTTAGTACCTCAATAAAGTGGTTGGCGTGTTAGGCAGCTCCTGACAAAAGTACCCTCCCTAGCTTCTCCCGTTAGTTAAAAAAAAAAAGTTTCCAGTAGCGATAACTTTGCTTAGCTCTGGTCTGGAACTTCTACAAAATGAGCTTTGGATCGTCTCCAAGTAGGTCTGACCTGAGACTTTATACACCATTTCATTATTAAAAGATGATCCTCTTTTAAACCACCATAAACGTTCTTATCAAGAAAAACTTGGTTCAACCAAAATGTATTCAGTGATATAGCTACCTAAGTTTTTTAGCAAATATTATTATTTTGTCTGTAGCTTAGAATAATAAAAAATCATAAAAATATTATCTGTTTTCCAGAACCCATGTTAGTTACCATCAATGTGGAGGAGTTTGTTTTACTCCTTTACATATTTTGTTATCGCAATAATGTTTCCAAGACAACCTAATATATTATACAATAATGCATATGGGGCAGTCGGCCAAGTGCGATCAAACGCTAAAATGTCTTAAACTGTTCGTTAACAATCAAGGTATGTGTATATCTTCATACTGATTCTTTTAGGGGATGATTAGTGAACATGAACTTAAAGACGAGCGCCATGATGAGTAATATTACGTCAAGATTTCTACGTGGAAAAAACAAATCAAATTAACAGTTAAACTTTATCTGGTAATATGGAACTTTTTTAAGCGGCATACCTAATAGAGCCATAGAAGCTTCAAATGAAATAAAAAATAAATCAAAGGCTAACATGACACAGCAGTAGACACCGACGTGCCTGTGCGGTGTACCTTGTCAAACTTTAACTCGGTTTTCCGAATCTGATTTACTACTTCTAATTCCAGTAACTACTCATTTATCCTCACGGAGCTAAAACGACCCAGAAGAGACCCATATCGGTAAGGGAAAACCTTTAGGCGAACCGGGGATTGGTCCCGTGTCTCCTCGGAAGCTGGCTTGCCCAGGCAAATGTTTCTCTGCGTATTTTTCTGTCGACCCTATCTATCTGCAGATGCCTGGTCGGCTATACATTGGATCGTATCACCGCCAAAATCAATTTATGCAGCCGTAGATGAGGTAAATTTTTGCCATATGCTCGCTAACGGCTGAGCAGTGATGTATTCGCGTCAGGTATATGCTCGGCTAACAAAAGGGAGGAAGGGGAGCCTAAATCTGCTCAGGGCGGAACCAGAGCCAATCCATCTGCCGGATCTGTTCCTATCTTGTCGCTACCGTTGACTTTATATCTCGTCCGAATTATCTTAACACCACCAATCACTTTTATTTCTCTTTTCAGTTTTAGATCCTTTTTTTTAAGCACAGCTTCTATGGAATTAATAAGTAAAAAGTCAACCAAACACATTTCCTATTTTTTTTTTTAAATCATTATTTTCGCTATTTAAATTTAGTTTCTAAATGTTGCATAATTGATGTTAAATATTGGAATGGAAAATTATATAAGCATGCTTAGGAAACTAAATAGAATAATTGATCTTAAATTTACACAGTTAATAACGATTGCACTACAGGGCTCCTTAAGGCGCTTAAAACTAACATAATCGGTTTACTGTTAAAATTATACAACCTAATGACCATATGATATATTGGCTTACCTTCTTATTAATTAAAATTTAATTTAAACCTAAATAATACCCTTAACGACCACCTGCAGCCATCGATGGGGGAAGGGTGGTATGAATATCACCTTGAACCCTGTATTGGTTCAAATTCAGGAAATAGAATAATTTGTCTATGGCGGATGAACTCATCGAGCATTTGCATTAATGTGTTCGACTAGATAACTATTTTTCCAATGTTGGAACGATCTATCTCGGACCACTCTTAGAATCTTCTCTATCTCTAGAACAATACAAGTACAAATACAATACACATTGTTGTACCATACAACAGTGCAGCTTGGCGTACAATCTTGTGTGGTAGCCTTATAGCATATGCTTGGTGATATATAGTGCTAGGATGTATGTATATAAATTTAAGAGAGTTTAAAAAACATTTAAAATTCGATAATGACGTTGCTAGCCGAGATGGCGATAGACTGTCTTGGGCAGAACTTGTTTGCCGAGAGGATCCGCCCCCGGGGGGCACCACCTACTCAAACACAGACTCTCCCGCCAAAAATCTCACCGTTCCCCGCCAGCCACAGCCTGTTTGAGTTGCTAACTTGCCTCCGGCCCGGCCCCAGCCACATCAGACGGCTATCACTTCTAGTTACTTACTTAGTGACGCGTTACTTAGTTAATTAGTTCGATAGTATGTTAGCAGATAATATAACCATGAATTGTCCAAATGATAAAAGTACTCTACAATGGAAGTATAATTAACGCATCTGTTTTTTAAACAATTAATTAATGGATTTACACCGCAACATCTAATGATTAGTGATTCATAATTCATTTAGGTTCGTTAAATTTATGTTTTTTTCTTTTAGCTTAATGCTTGATGCAATACATCTTCTATATTGTTTAAAAACTACAAAAACTATTTGTAGATTAATAATAATAATAAAAGTGGTTCGACATACCTCTTTCGAGAGGTTGAAGAACGCTGACCTGCACCCGTTGCTTGGTGTGCCGTCGGTGGGTGAGTTCATCCGCCGGAGACACATTAAGTTTTTTGACTCGTTACAGCACCTGACAAACCCAGTGTTTAACACTATGACCCCACCACCCCTCCCGCATCGATGGCAACAGACTGTTGGGGAAAAATTAGGATAAGAATTAGTATGTAAGTTAGTTTTAAGGTTGATCAAAAAGGTAAGCCCCATCACCTTTATTAGTCAGTTTAGTCCAGTCACGTATAATGTATATCATTATACTTGTTTATTCATTAAATAATTTCTATAAAATAACAAAACCTGTATATAATGTAGTGATGCTACAGGAAACAAAATAATTTGTGAATAGATTCACCTGAGGATCTATAATTATATATAATTATCTGTAAATTTAAAGGGGCTATGGAGGAAAAAAAAAATAATAATATAAATTATTTTGATCAAGGCGATTTTAGAGACATCTGTACTATTAAAGTAAAAAATTCCAAAATTTTAACTATTAAACATAAAAATCAGAAACTGCATCCTGGTTTATCTGAGCAGGATCTCTTGAGAAAAATCCGAAATTGTATTAGGCACTAAAAATATTCTAAAAAACAAAAACAAAGTGAACTTCTAAACTAATACATACAAATATCAGTAGGTAATAAACATAAATACAATAATATGGGTAAATAGTTTTAGTCTGTATGGCATGGTGTTTAGTGATTAGCTCGCGGTAGAAAAATGATGTTTTGGCATCAATGGTTGATTGAAAATTATTGTGTTTGTATTAACTAAGCCTTAAGTGAACATCACACCTAATAACTGAAAAACTGTATTTTTGTATGACAGAGCTTAGTTAAGAATAAAGTTTGTTCCGAGAGTCATTTATTAACTTTAACTCAGTACTAACGAAAAATTGTGGTGGTGCTTCTGGCAGGTGATTTCATTCCATAGAAAAAGTGACCTTCCTGTCTTCCCGAAAAAAAAGAGCGAATGACTTCAAGGCAAATAAAGAGTTTTTTTCTTCTTAAAATTTCTACTCAGCTAATCTATTTCCCATAAAAAAAAAACAATTTAATAGCTTTAACGAAAGCATCTTTGACACTTGGACCTAAATATTAATTTTTATAAATGACATATCATTTATAATAAATAATTGCACATTCCCTCAAGTATAGTATTCCTTAAAGTATAGGTGGCACCCAAGCCCCACAAAACCCACAGACTAGAATGTTCCATAAAGTATGACAATATTAACACAAGGACTAATCGGCGGATGTGTGTATGAATTACGATGGGTGCCAATAGAGTGTATAATATAATCACATTTATATTTATTAGAGTTAATGGATTTCTAATAGTTACTAGAAAAGTCTCCATATTTATAGGGTAACAAAAAAATATTTTAAGCAAATTGTTTCCATGTGTTCTTTGATCTTTTATGATTGCTGTAGGTAAAAAATTTTCTTGTAAAAAATGGTAACTTTCTAAGTGGTGCATTTTCATTTAATCATATAATTTGAGATTTTTTATGTATTTACTCGTATGTCATTCTTTATATTTGCAGTATTATATGTCTCATTATTTACTTTCGTATTTATTTACCTTTATTTGTAATGAACTGACACTTTAAATAATCTTTACATTTTAATTTTGTGAATCACTTATTTCCATTATTATCTCGCTTTTATAAACACCAAGATCTCTTCTTTTCATTCTTTTGGATGGCACTTATTTAGAGATTATTTCGGCACAACCTTCTTCAGGCATCATCACATTATGGCCAAAAATAATGACTATGCGAAACTTTCTAATTTAGGATATTTGTTGCATAGTTGAATTCCTTATCTATATATTTTTCAATGTTCGCTTACTTCATTTTATACGTTTCGGGGCACTTGATTTCCATGAATCTATTAAAAAATAAACAATATTTTTTCCATAAAATCCTGTGTCCCTTTGATCCCATGCTTTATATTTTTTCTTCGATACGTCAATTAATCTTCTTTTATTACCTAGATACAACATCTAGATAAAAAAAGTTGAAATAAAAGGTTTATAACATAGACATCGAGCAAATTAAATATCTAAAAAATACAGTGCACAGACGGAGATAAAATATGTATTCAAAATGTCTGCTGCATTGTTGGTATATCAAGTATGCTGCTTTATTTTAAAAAAAAAAAGTATTATATAGCGCTACGGTTACACCCAGCGGCTATGCAGATCTATTAAAGGTGATATGTATTCTGTTGAGATACATAGGGATGATCTTAAGATATACGTCCTGTGTGCCTTCAACAATGCTCAGATATCCTGAGTAACCCACATTTCTAACATCTTCCCCATAACTCTTATAAATGTTTTTAGTATTTTTTAGCATCTTAAGTTTTGTATGATTTTCTCTGTGATGATTAATACCACAACTCTAGTTAATCTATAAAAATCACGATATTTAATTTATTTTTACTTCAATTCTTGAGAGCGACACTCCCAATTTTTTCAAAAAGAGGCTTTTATTTTAAGTATAAATTTTAGACAAATATTTTTTCTAAGTTAGGCCAACAATAATAACTTTATTTCTTTTTTGATGTCTTGAGAATCAGAGACAAGGAAAACCATCAAAAATTCTCAAATGTACACATAGCAAAATTTGTTAATTTATTTTTGACATCTGCTATAGCATCTTCAAAATAAATTTAGTAAAAACGTCTGCATTGCAATATCTGATTCGTTAGGTTCATTATTGTAAGTCGGACGTAGCAGTATACAAAACTCAATGTCGCATAAAGTCCTGCCGAAGTTGCTGGTATGGTAGTCGTCAGGGTGTACCTGTCGCTTCTTCTCAACCTTAGCTGACAGAACATCCGGGCGTTAGCAAGTCCTTTTGGAACTTGAAGTATTGGATTCCTGGAAAGTGTGCTTGATAAATATTACTGTAAGTACTTGCACATGATGCAGCCTCATTCCTAACTTGACTATTATCTTTTCTTTATATTAGGTTGCAATTATTTCAGAAGACTTTATAATATAGCATCTTGGTGATTGTAAAGGTGGTACAATTTCTGTTTATACAGCAGGGATATTTTAACTGTGACACCTAATTATGACTGAATGTTCCTGAGCAGACCACCAACGTGGGCAAGACCTTTAGCACATTTTGGGTATCGGTAGTCGGGCATTTTGAGAACCTTAACTCCACCACGTAATCGTTCATTATGGTCCAATGCCATAATCATACTTTCTAATCGGATCAAGTATTGACGAGTTGAAGATTGTATTGTAGAATCGGGATTGAATCATCACCATAAGAGTATATGGAATGTAGCAATTTATTTTTTTTAAATCCCATTATCTGGCATAGATTCAGTTAATCCGGTGACGCGGCTGATGAAGGAGCTTGGGGGACTTCCCCAGACTCCTCTTTCGCATGCGAGGGGGTTGACTACCTTGTGGATTTGGGAGGTCTCTGGGCTGTTTGTAAATACTGTATGAATGAGGAATGGGATAAATGAGATTACTGAACACGATTACTTATTGCCCAATAAGGCAGATTGTAGTTTTATCTCAATAAAAATTTTGTCCAAGTTAAAAAAAAAAAGATTCAGCTAACATATTCCTAATCTCATGGATAGAGCTATTGCTTTTCGATAAGGTATTCTCATTTAAGCAGCCACTTAATTAAAGTTTCATCCCTAAATAATTTTACTACCTTCCAATTTATATTTCTTCGTTGTTAGGGTAGAATTCTCCCATTTTACATTTTATTTTGCTTTGGGCTTAGGTGGAAAATTAGAATTTTAGTATTTTGGTGTTAACTTTTAAAGAGTTCTCCTCAGAATATGAATGTACTGCATACTCAATGATTAGACCAAATGTAAATCTCGTTATTTATTATTAATTCAATTATTCAAATTCATGCTCACATATATCTTCTTGGCTAAAATTTTATAAATCATAACTACAGATGAAGGCTGTCACATCAAGCATACATTACAAAAATCTCTTAATGGTAAAATAAATAAATTCAATCCTACATCAATTTGTCATCCCCGAATGTAGTAACTCTTTGCAATAATTAACAGTTAATTTAAGAAATATATTTGTTATTAGCTAGGGCTTAATAATTATATTTCATTTTTTTTTCTTTCAAAACCCCTTTATTAAAAAAAAATTTTAGTAACAAATGAACAATAACATGAACAAATTTACAGATTTATGGCTCCTTTTCCTGCATAGCATAACACGCATTTGGAGGAGGGTATATTTCCTTTCAAGGTTACCATCATCTATATGGTATTACCGATTCAACGAGTATGGGAGATACTATAAGCTTTTTTTTTTACGTTTTGCATCACTTGATAATGGAAACATATGAGCTGACGAACGCGCTCGTAAACATACATAAATTTAAACTTGTAAACATGTTAACTTTTATTTCATCATTAAATCTGATGACTTTACATAAGTGATGCCATTAACTTTCACATAAATATAATAAATAAACAAGCAGCAGTTCTAAATGACGACGAGATATTTTTTCCATAAAATCCTGTGTCCCTTTGTTCCCATGCTTTATATTTTTTCTTCGATACGTCAATTAATCTTCCTAATTAATTACTTTTTACGGATTAGACGCGTTAAACAAAATTTATTTTCTAAATGAGTACAGTGTCTGCAGATTAGTGTGATTTAAGGCCATGTAATTCCATTCCACGATGCTCATGTAAATTGTAGTACTTTTATTATTTGTTTTACCAGTAATATTCTGGAATTACTTTATTGCAAGGAAGCATAATTTATTATCAGTGACTGATGTTCCTGATCGTGTTAGAAATATAAAAATATCATGTTAGATATCTTACGAAAATATTTGTTATTTATAGACAACATATTATTGATTAATTGATTGATGATTAAATTAAGTAGGCAATCTTTTTTCAATGCACTGGATACACAATCAATTCGTTGGCGGCCGGCTGCCCATGTGATATATAGTCGTGATAGCTATGTTTATAATAAATTGTCAATTTCAGTACTTTAGTCCTTATGCCTAGTATATTGGTACAGATTTCTAATTATTTAGTAATAATCAGTGCAAGATATTTCCATATATATATTCCTACCTGTACTCTATGTTAGTATGTTGCAAATATAATGTCTAAAGAAACATATAACCAAATTTGTCTCTTCAAACGTTGGTCTTTGATCATACATAAAGTTATTGAGTTCCTTTCAATGATTTCAATAGTATAGAGAAATAAGCCGACGTCTTTCTAGGTGTGCTACCGTGTCAGGAGTACGACCACCGTTGATGGGACGCATGCTCTCACCTGCATTCACCTGTCGTAATATGAATGGTAAGGAGTACTTTGTTCTATAAAGGGCTCAGTGAAGAGGTCGTTGGTGGCCTCCAGCCTCCAAACTAATGCCGCCTTAAGAAGAGAGGAAGGAGTAAATAAAGGAGGTGGCGGAACTGTATTGACATTAGGCAATCAACAGAGACCAAATGGACGTTCATTAGCCGAGATTCAATTAAACATCTATTAGAGTAGAGGGTGAATGGTGAGAGCCGGCCGGCTGTGTAAGATAATGTGGCTCCTTGGCTGGGCCGATAACTCACCGCTTTGTCTCTAATATACACGCCACCCCCTACCGATTAGATTAGACTACTGTTGGCGTCGATTAATAGCTAACCTTCAATCAGCCAGTGTCACTCTAACCGCTCACGTCCTTCCCATTTAATTCCTCTCTCTCTCTCTCTCTCTCTCTCTCTCTCTCTCTCTCTCTCTCTCTCTCTCTCTCTCTCTCTCTCTCTCTCTCTCTCTCTCTCTCTCTCTCTCTCTCTCTCTCTCTCTCTTTCTCTATCCACCTCCATCCCTCCCTCCCTCCCTCATGGGGGATACATTTTATGCTATTTTTTTATGTGCAATTAATTTGTTGTTATCTCCTTGATTTACCAAAAATCCATTTTTTAGAACTTATAGATTGAGATCCTTAAGTTTCTTCAGTTATGTTTCGCATTGTGCCCACAATTGAAATATAATTTATTTTCATAGACGTTTAAGCTTTTTAAAAATTATGGTGATATCCTCAATTCCCGACTTAACCCTCTACTCGTCATTCCATGTGCCATACGTCCTATATCCACCGTTCTCTCGGCCTTCCTTCCTCCTTTTGGACAGAAGCTATGTATTTTTTTTCCTATTCTTCTTAGCTTATTCTAACCCAAGAGTTACTTAGTTAATTAGTTCGATAGTATGTTAACAGATAATGTAAGCCATGATTAGTCCAAATGATAAAAGCGTAGGGATCCAGGATGTACTGTACGATGGAAGTATAATTAATCTAATATAATAAGTATAAATAATCATTTTTCAATACATCCAAAACTTGCTTTTCAATTTTGAATCTGAAAATATTTTTTGAAAAATATAAGAATAACTCTTTTTTTAATTTAACGCAAACGAAAATCTTCGTTTTTTACTTTGTGAATTTAGAAATATTTCTTGAAAAGAGTGCTTCATTAACGTCCTGGGTTGAAATTCCTTAGATACAGAGATCAAATCATATGTTTAAACGTACATAATTATGAATGCAAATTTTATATGCGCTTTTAACAAGCAAATAACTCAATAAAATTAATTGTATTTTTTCTAGAAGCATAATAATGCATGGAAAGGATTGTAATCATTGAATTTGCTAGCTTCTTACACCATGAATGGCTGTTTCCTAGAAGTTTTGGTGATTTGTGTTCTGGAATAAACATTTAGATTTTCTTTGATAAGACTAATTTAAAATAGAGTATGATGGATCAGGAGGAACTTTCTTAACCCCAACTTTTTCATTTTCCTTGAACAATTTTTATGGATTGCGTTTTTTAGACTTTCGCGAACTTACACGGTCATTGGCTCGGCTATAATTATTAACAAACCGTGGTAGATGTCCTGACTGACAATGTTTGAACCATAAGAAGCCACATTTTCTGGTTCAGCGTCAAAGAACTTGTGTTATAATTGAATGCATTGTATTTAATTTGTCTTATTATGGAAAGTGTTGCATTTACATTGTAACGTCCTTCTGATGTACCTCTTTAACTGTCATATGTATTGTAATCATATTTTTAGGGCCAAATTAAATTTACAATTTACAATTGTGAGGGTATATTGTCAATAAATAGGTGATGGTGAGGCAAAGACAAAGCTTTTCAGATCCCCCACCCAATTCTATTCTTGGTGCAATCGGTTATTAGAGTGGTTTAAATCAGGAGCCTCCTTCATCCTCTTTTAAAACTCACTTCCTAGCTTCCTAAACATCCTTGCTACCCTATGATTACCACAGACACTGAAGAAAGTGAATTAATTTTACAATGTCTAAATTGTTGCATCGTTTGATTGTACATCGCAAATTTAACTCTTTAAGTAGGGAATAACTAAGTGATTGGAAAGCAGTCCTATTTCCACCCTTCTCGCATTATAGAGACTAGTTTTCGGAAGCCCAACCAGCCAGCATGAAACTAAAGTTCAGTTTATGGCCTTATTAGAACTGAATATTAATTGATATTTAAACTGAAATATTATTGAAATATTAATTAATATTTTATTTAAGGCTCAGTCCTGGGCCCTGCCCTTTGGAAATTAGTGTTCAACAAGGTCCTCGTGACCCTGGAAGAGCGTGGATTCCCCGCGGTGGCATACGTGGACGACCTTGCAGCGACCATCGTAGGGAATTCACGAGCCGAGGTAGTAGGAAGAGCGTGCGCCTGTGCCACTTTGGTCAAGGAGTGGTGCGCCGGAATGAAGATGACCATGGCTGCGGAGAAAACAACGGCGGATTCCATGCCAGGCTGTACGAATACAAGAGGGCAGAAAACAGGTCCTGCCCTCATTGCGGAGAGAACGATACTGCGGAGCATGTCGTGCTCTCTTGTCATGCACTGGAACCGGCTAGAGCACGGCTGCTCCGCACGATAGGAGAGTACAGCCTGGACGAGTCCGACCTGCCGTCGCTGGTGAACGACGAAGCAAGATACACCGCGTTCTGCAGATTCGTCGGGGAGTGGAAAAGGGTTCAAGGCTGTGGGCACTTTACTATATCCAGGGGGGTGGCGCGGGGTGAGCAGCCGTGTCTTCGGAAAGGCTCACCCGAAGCCAACGATGTATCGGCGGTTCCAGAGGAGTCACTGTAAATATGTACATATAGATATAAGGTAGGACTGAGAAGTATATGGTTAGATATAAGTTTAGTTATAGCGGGATAGAGGATGCACACCTCATGTATATATATACTTTTAAGTATTAGGTAGAACACGGATCCAGAAATGTAAATAGTAATAAGATAACTAGCTATAAGGGGGTGGGGGAAAAAAAAGTTAGTTTAGGATTTGTAAATATATTATTAGAGGTGTTTCTTTTCTCTTTACTTTAGTTTTGTGCTTTCTTTTTTTTTTATTATTATCATGTGTTTTTTTTGAGAAATAAATGGAGCAAAACAGAATAACCAAAGGTGCGCTGACCGGTGCAACAATCCCATTGCACCGAGTTTGAGGCTCAGCCTCAGGTAGGGCGGAAAAAAAAGAAAAAGTTACTTAATATTTGAATAAAATATATTTTGCAAAATAATTGTTTTAGTTTTTCAGGGTAAGGAGAAAGGGGGAATACTTTATGTTGTTATACTTTTGTAGTACATGTTAATGCTGAAAATTTTAAAATAAATATAAGTATATTTGTACTAAGAAGCAGTATTACTAAGTGGCAAGGAGACGAATGACGATTGGCCGCTTCATTTCAAAGAATAGCAGGCTGAAAAATATTGTTTACAACTTTTTTGTTAGAGGGGTATTGATGAGGTCATATTAGCAAGATGACAATAATTATTGTAATAGGTGTAAAAAAGTGAGGAAGGGGATTGACAAGAGAGTAGAAGGAGATAAGCCGAGGCATTAGGAGATTATTCCTTGCACAGTCTTTCATCTGTATATCTTGTTGGCCCTTTGCAGAGCCCATCACTGTATTGGCTTCTTTCCTACAAGGGCTTACTGTCATTGTGGAACCGCATATTATTTCCTTGAGAGAGAATCACCTCTCGTCCAATCTGAGCAAGTAGCTTCTGTCTCGTGTACACGGCAAGTTATTTTTTATCTTTGACCCACATGTTTATATAAAAAAATAATAAGTTCAACAAGAATCAAGAAATCATCAGTCACAAAACTTTTATTGTAATGAAACATCTAAACTCGTAAATTTGAATTTGTACAAATATATTAACGCTGTAAGCTCATGATAATGTTCACTATTCTGTGCTTTTTATATACTCAGAATATAAAACTTAACAAGACAATAGTAAATTGGCAGTTAACACCAACTGCATGTATTTCAAAATTATTTATATTAAATAAATTAGAAAACTCATTTTTCTATCTTTTTAATAAAATGGCTAACTTCATAAATGATGATTATTTTATATATATTTTTATACACATTCTTCCCCCACATTTCCGATTCCATTGTGTTTCAGGAGATATACTGTAATATGCGATTTATTTTTTGTAATTTATGATTGCATAAAAAGAAAAAATGGTGAAAGTGGAAGGATTAGAATCCAGGATCTTTAGTCAGTATTCAAAAAATATTGTTTTATTTATTGAGTGTTGGTGCTTTCAGAGAATTAACGAGAGCCTCCAAGAGAATAGATTGTATCAAGGCTTGTGTTTGGCAGGGATGGGTCAGTTTGGAAGGGGGCATCTTTTAAAAATAATTTTTAAAATACAGGATATATATTTAATAAAAAGCTCTTTTGACAATAATTATTAAAACACAGTTAAATAAAAATCGCTCACCGTGAATTTCAAGAATAGATTCAGTAATATTAGACAAAGGAGAAAAAGATTTAAAGCGGATATGGTGTTTGAATAAGTAGCTGCACACACATAAAAAGCGCTGTTATTAAATTTGCGCCAAAAGATAAGCTCTATGTTCCTTCGCCTGCCCTTAGTGAGAGGTATCTGAGGGTGCGCGGTTTGAGGTTAACACGGATTTTAATATGTCTCTCTAGAGCTGTCTGAAAGGCTAGGTGTGTACATTAATAAACATAAAACTGCTCAGGCATCGCTCTCAACTTTCTTTCATAACTGCACCAAAATTAATTTTGCCACACCACATGCGTACCCTCCATTCATACCACTCCTTTCCCTATGAATATATATAAATGGAGATAGATTCAATTGTTTCTAATTCGTCTCACTCTCTGCCTATCCCCACCCAATGTATCATTGGCTTTTCGAGGAAATGTCTCAGGTAGCATTTCCCGTGGATACCCCAAACCACCACCTTATTATTATTGTGTGTGTGTGTGTGGTCGAGCATATCCATTCTTATAGGAGACAGGTGGTTAAGAGGTAGCCATGCTGGTCGAAACAACATTAGCCCAAAGCTGTGAGAACAAGAAAGAGTCCCCTATTTTCCGGCCGGTCTCACAGGTGAAAAACAGGAGCGGGGCAAATATAATACTGTGCCTACAGGGCCTCTTACAGGGCTTAAGTTTGTCTCCTTGGGGGAAAGCCGATTTCTTCTTCTTGTCTATATCGGCCAGATCTTACACTGACGGCAATATGATCCAACCATCTTCTCCTCAAATAACGATATTTCGTCTTCGCTTGCACCTTTTATCCTCGCGATATTTTGTTAGGTTTCCTAGATAAAATTTTTAATTCAGAATAAGACTACCTACCAAGAGTTGTGACACTCTTACATTATTCTTACTCTTAAAGTTCTATCTTAATTACATATTCAAGAAAAAAAACTACATTAAATATTTGTTGAGCCTAAAATGGAGGCTCTTCTTTTAGTTCTGAAAATTAAAATGTGTATTTCAACATGTCTTGCTCACACTGATTTTTATTCTTCCTTAAGTCTCAGCTCAAAAATAATAAAGGTTTAATGTGTTCAGATGTTTCCTTATAATTGAGAATACATTAAAGGTAAAAATATATTTCAGAAAACTCCAGTTTTTAGAGCCTACAAAAAAAATCATGAATTTAATATCATTCCGATCTTAATATTTAATCTTAATATTTACAAAGGTTGTGCATCTCCTATCCCCCTATAACTAAACTTATATATAACTAAATGCTTCTCAGTCCTATCATATATCTATATATATAAAAACTTACAATGACTCCTCGGGAACCGGCGATACATTGTTAGCTTCGGTTGAGCCTTCCCGAAGAACCGGCTGCTCACCCCGCGCCACCCCCCTGGATATCACGAAATGCCCGGAGCCTTGCATCTTCCTCCACTCAGCGATAAACTTGCAAAACGCAGTGTACTTCTCTTCATCATTGACCAGCGACGGCAGGTCGCACTTGTCCAGGCTAAATCCTCCTATCGAACGGAGCAGCCGTGCTCAGGCCGGTTCCAGCGCGTTACAAGAGAGCACGACGTGCTTATCGGTGTCATCCTCTCCGCAATGAGGGCAGGACTTGCTTTCTGCCCTCTTGTATTCGTATAGCCTGGCACGGTATCCGCCGTGTCCTGTGAGTATCAGTTACACCCAGTAGTCTGGGGAGACCCATCTTGCCCTCAGCCTGTCCTAGACTGAGGGGAAGTACTTCGGTGCTCCCCTTAGTCGTACCGGTCCACCTGGTGCTCCACACCTCAGTCGTCCACTCACTTGTGAGGGTCTTCCACTTCCCAGGCTCTTCCTCGATTCTTCTCCACAGGGAGGGGGGTGGAAGATCTTCGAGTAGCCCTCTCTCCGTCTTTGACCTGAGGCGCTGCTCCAGGAGGACCAGATCCACTGGTGCCACCGCTGCCAAAACCTCCACTGCGTCGTGGGATACCGTCCTGTAGGACCTCGTGACCGTTATAAGTGCCGTTCTTTGTATCCTAATCAGGGCGTGCGCCTGCTCCTTGTTCAGGTGCGCCGACTTTGACTGCGAAGCGTATCTAATGATTCCTGGTACCACAGCCTGCTCCTCGCTGACAGTACGGATCCTGCAGCAACATGACAAAGTAGCAACGGGTGAGGACAGACAACTCTGTGGCCACTACCCGGCTCTTTGCCATGTTGACTTGGATGATCTTCATACGCTCACTCATAACGGGTTCTCTTCACCAGGGCCTCCACCTCCTTGTACATCTGCGGGCACTCCGCCGCTCCCGACTGGTGCCTCGTCGATTCTTCTTGATATCCCACTCTCACACATCCTGCACCGCTACCCAACTGACATACCCCGGATCCCTGGCGGCCCCCATACTAAAGACCAGTTTGACAGCGCCGGGCCTCCGGTCCTGTGGCAGGCTCGCCATGGTAGGGTCAACCCGGGACAATGTAGCCCACACCTCGTCCAGGAACTTCTTTTCTCCCCAGGCTCTAGGGACCCCTCGGAAGATCACCCTGGTTCCCCTCTTCTGCGCCAACCTCGAATTGAGCCCAGCCGTCTTAGTGGATTCGAGGAGCCTTACCGCCTCCTCCATACTTGGGGTCTCCAGGAGGAGCCCTCCGGCCTTCGTCCCTCGCAGTATCCTGGACGAGTTACTTGGGTCCTTTTGCGGCATCCTCTTCATGATATCCACCGGGTTGCCCTCAATGGTGATAAACGTCTTCCTCTGGGTAGCCTCTTCGGTCCGTGACTTCAGGAGCTTCGTCACCAGCTCCCGTACGTCCGCCTTCTTCGCCGGTCCTGGAGTCGTCGTCTCCTTTACTTGTTTCCTCCTCCTACTCCTCTTACCAACCGTTGTATAGACTTCTTCATCCTCCGTGGTTAATGGGGCATCTGTCTCGACCGGGGCAGGGGCAGTTGTTCTTTTCCTTAGGGGTGGTGCAGCTGCGGGGCTAGCAGCCACCACCGCAGCCCAGCTAGTCGAAGGAAGGGAACTCTTTATGACCTTAGGTGCCTTCGATTTCTCGCGCTGGGGCTTAGGGGTCTCAATGTGTTCTGAAGGCCCCGCCCCTCTGGCCACTCTGTACAACTTTGCATCGATGGAGTCTACCATTTTCTGAATCTCTTCCGTCTCCTCGTCCATGAGCGCCAGAGTCTGCCCCACAACCACGGAGGTGACTGTTTCGGCCACTCTGGTAGCTATGGCTTAGATCAGGTCTCCATCTTCCATGATGGCCTGGGTTGCTCTCATTACAGCCATGTCCAGTAGGTTCTAAATCTATTCTTTCCCCAGCCTCGGGCTCCTTGGGATTGCAGGACAAGAGGTCGGCTTCTCCTTTAGACATTCCAGGAGCAGTGCAGTTATTTCTGCGTGCTGGCGGACCATAGTCAGTAGTTTTTTATTTTCAATTACGACCTTAACTAGGTCGTCAACCAGTCCTCCTACCTTCCTGCAGATATGCTCCTGGTTCTTCTTGGTCATTTTTTTATCACGAAGCTCAGCAATAAATCGGCCCAGGTCATCTCTAATCTCCATGGCTCGGTCGAGGAGGGAAGTCTTCGTCAAGTACTCCGGGAACTCGACGTCTTTTTATGTCCTCTTCCTCTTCGTACATGTTTCTTGTGAGAGGACCCTAACATCCTGCAGGGAGGGGAACCTACACGAGTGCGACTGAGGACTCCCACCTTCTACCCGGACTCCCGCCAGGTAGGTGGCCTTTCGCTCGTCCCTAACTGGTGAACCCAGGCTTCCGGGCATGTCCTAGCTAGAGGATGCACAGAAGAAAAAGTATTTACAATATTAATATTGTCTGTTTCTTCCAGCTTGGAAGAAAGAGAAAAAAAAATTAATAAAACAACCAAAAAATAAAATGAGCCTACTTACCCAAGTACCCACTGGGCTGGCAAAAAAAACTTTATAAAAAAAAATACTACTGGCACTGCCCAGTATAGAATAATAAAAAAAAATTTGAAAATCATCAAAAAATAAAAAAATAACAAAAAGATGTCCGCTAATCACCTTTTAACTCCAAGTCCCCAAATCCGAGGGGGTCGGGACTTAGACGTAGAACGGTGATCGACGCCAAGCACCGGCTAGTCCTTGGCAGGATCACTTAAGTTCTGCTGCTATCTCACCAGAGGCAGAAAAAGAATGAACTCAAGAAGGAGCTGCACCTGGGGTGGGGATAAGCCGCAGGAGCACCGACACACATCCTCTCTCTTCGAGCGTCGGGGGCCGTACTCCTAAAACCAGAAACCTTACTAATTTAATTATGTTTCTTTCTGTATGTATTGGTAACGCCCCGATTCAAGCTGTAACTTGAACTTTTAGATGGATGTCCCATTTAATGTGAGGACAACATGACAAATATGGAGACGGTTAATTATATAAACTACTAGTTAATTGATTAGGTAGTCTTAAATAAAAATACGTTTCTATAATTTTGAGTAGGGTTTCAAATTACGTAACTTGGTGTCCTGATTAACAATACGTAATTGGTTGTGTTTGTAATTGATACCAACATTCATACAATATGTATTCTGCTCAGAGGCCCTCCCCCTACTCCCAAGAGATAATTTCCCCTGTAAGCAGGTGTAAGGTCCGGGAGCAGGCGGGCTCCCCCCCCCCCCCCACCCCTCGGCCGACCCTTACTGACCATACCACCATCAAAGACCTCAGGGAGGGCAAGAGACTCCCAGATCCTAAAGACATGGGTGGGGGGAATGCTGGCCATGACCTGACGATATATATTTTTCTATTTACAATAGATCGCGAAGTCACCGCCGTTTTAGGCGACGTGTAGTTTTAAGGTTCATTCGAATAAGCGGATAGGTTTTCGTGTAATCTGAAAAATCTTGACAGTTTATGGTCAAGGACAGTTGGCACATATATATCACCGCGAAGCGATAACTTGGTAATGTCGAAGGGAACGTTCTAAATGGATTAATAATTTTTCTATTTCAAAGCCGGTTTAAAGCACGAATAAATTGTATAATTACTTCTACTACTGCACTTTTCTTCGTTAAAGACACCATACGGTTACATATGTTCAAATTAAAATGCGCATATCAAGGTGAAGATATTTCTTCTTGACTGTCCATTGCCACTTAGACCCTTACTGAGTTGATCTCTTAATCTTGCCAGTTCTGGCAACTATGAGCTAAGAAGAAGAAAACTACGACAGAATTGACGATTCAGCAGATAATATCCTAGTGGCTATTGACATAGAAGAATAGATTATCTAAACAGATCCTTTTAATTAAGGGCAAACTTTGGTTTTACTCTTCGCCCTTCTAAAATTCATAATTCCACAAGTTAAAGTTTGTTTGAATTTCAATGCAAATATTCTGCTGCTTAAGGGTGACTGCTTCTTTAATGGTGAATGTTTGGTCAAAACCCATGAAGCACGCTAATATCATTTACAAATTGTATTTCGTCAACTTTAAGTGTCAAGCTAAACATAAACACATAAACACATCTACCGTTAGGTATAAAATGAAAACCTAAAAACAGGTAAATTTTAAAATATGTCTCCTTTTCTACTGTTTACTTTTAAGTGATTCGGTCCAATGTATGTATGTTAAAATGTTGGCGAAGCCACTAAAACTAAATAATTGAAGTTCGAATCCTGCTGACAAAAGCCCTGAGAGTGAAATTGATGACTTGGAAAATGTTTTACTCCCTCTTGGTTGGTCAGGAACATAAACACATCAAGTGACCAGGCCAGGGGACCTGAGGAATACTGCTCGATTCCGTTTATGTGCTTAGGTCTTAAAACTTGTTCTCCTTTATTCTTTATTCCTTCTCCAACCCTGTGCGATTTCGCCTGTCTGTTGCAGTATCCAATTTACTATTTCCATCAAATGACTATTCTTCACATTTATTGCAGTCCTGAGAATAGTTATTAAAATACATGAGTACTTGTTTCCCAAGAGTTCATGGCAATAAAGTACTAATAAATCTAAACTCTTTCTGCCTATTGTTGTCATTATATCTAAGAGGAAGAGAGGGGGTAGAAGGAGAGAGAGGAGAGAGGAGAGAGAGGAGAGAGAGGAGAGAGAGGAGAGAGAGGAGAGAGAGGAGAGAGAGGAGAGAGGAGATATATATATATATATATATATATATAGAGAGAGAGAGAGAGAGAGAGAGAGAGAGAGAGAGAGAGAGAGAATTCGCTGTAGGCTAAACAAAGATTTTATGTAATTAGGTGAATGAGCGTCTAGTGGTTAGTGGCTAAACATTGTTTCTTTGCAGGGATGGATCGAGTTTGCCTCAGCCTCGTGAGAATAAATGAGTGAGCTACTTGAATGACAAAGTAGTGTGAATCCACACTAACCGAATTTAAGGCTGCGAGGTAACGAACGCATAGAGCTCTGCTGTGATTAGCAAATCACACTAGCACCTCAGTGCCAACTACAGCGACCTTGGTTGTCATTACCTCTACATGAGTTGTTGAGTTGTTATGATGAGTGTTGCTAAAATCCGGGGAACCTCTTTTTTAGTTGGTTTAGTTTAGTTGGGTAGGTCTTAAGTGTTGGAAACTTTATAGTTGTATAGTATGGTATGAAGCGAGCGGTCTGAGAAATCCGTTACGCTTTGAGCGGGGACAGACTCCAACAGGGCCGCTGTTCTTGTCACTAGCTACATAGTTGAACTGACTTGTTAGCGTTTTACCGAACGGCAGACAAAATCTAAAATATCAATTAAAATTATTTATTGAACATAAAAGTACAACATTAAAAACTAATATTAGTGAATGTCTGAATCTTCTGAGCGGTCATCGTTAGTTAAAGGGTTCAGGTCAATATTTCAGCAAATCTCACTGCCATTTCAGTTTTAAATGTCGTGATGGATTCGCATGTCACTTGTGGTGTATGTGATATATCTGCTAATAAGAGTTGAGATGTCAATGTTATTTTTTGTGCTGAGTAATCTTAATAAATTTTATACTGAGCTGTGTGAGTATGTCTATGTGTAATGTTTTGTTTAACAAATGTTGTGATGAGTTTGTTATGTTCCTTAGGATTTTTACATTGCATGCTCTGAATAAGGCACATACTAGATTTGGCGACAGTGCGCCAAATTTCAACACTAATTGGTCGAAAAACTATTTGATATATATTAATTTGCAGGCAAACCACTTTTTAAGTCCTTTTCTAATCATTTTGAAGTGAGTGGTCTAAGTGAGACTTCTGCCACGATTTATTTCTAAATATGGTCTGTGTGTGACTATAGTTGATTGTTACTCATATTTCTCGGTGAGAATATGAGACGTTGAAGTGTAAAGGAGTTTGAGATTTTATTTGGCTGAATTTTATTGTATATTGCCGTGTTTCAAAAATCTGTAAATATAATGCTTTTGTCAGGTCACAGGTCACACCTGCAAATATTTTAGCCACTAGCCTGTACGTTTGAGAAATCCTCTAAAAAATACTTTTGATACAGGCGAGAGTCTCGGTCCTTTATATGTTGTCATATCTCTGAAATTCTTTCGTCGCCAACTCTGTGTCCTTAACGGTGGGGGGGTCCCCGGTGGGGGATCTAGTGTCTACAGAAACTTTACTAAAAGGCTTTGTCTTTTTTAACGTTTATTTTCCCTTTTCAACTAAAATATACACAGTGTAATAATAATAATTGCTTCTATTGACCTTGTTTTGCAAGGATATGAAGTCAATATTAATAAGCAGCAAATTTTCAAGAAACCCTTCGCTATACAATCTAATCTAATGCAATCTCGTAAAAAATTAATTTTGCCTCAATTTCATTTTTTTTTTTTTATATTTATTCTAACCATGCGTCTACCGGCGCCAACTTACAGCTTTGACAGCAGTTGACCTTACATTTTCTATCCATTGGAAAACATTTCAAAATAAATTTTTATAAATACAAATATTTATTGGATTTTAATTTCAATTATCCGATTAAAGTTCCTTTAGCTTATGAACAAATTAATTTCTTTTATTTAATAAAAAAAAATTATTTATTTAAGAAAGAAGAGTAAATGGACTAGGAACATATAAAGTTAATATTATAAATTTAATGATTTAACTAACTTTCGTGTTTATTACAGATTCAATATCAGACTTTTTTATATCCATAAGTTGGGCAGTCCAATTAACGTGAAAAATTTATAACGGGTATTATTTATTTTGGGTGCATTTTGTTCTTAACGGTTCAGAAAGAATTAACTCCTATCAAACCCATACATAAAATGCAGGGCTGTCAAATGTTGAAAAACGTTTCCCTGAAAATGTTTTAAGACTTATGTACTAACATACTCCCCCCCAACCACAGATATAATAGTGTATAATAGCTTTGTATTATTATATTTTTTATACAGATCTTAAAAAACATTTATTACTTAGATTATTACTGCAATAACATAAAAATAGTTATTTAAATCTAAAAAAAAATCAAAGGGGCTCGTGAAGAACCACATGAGGTGTATACATACCCCTCACCACGAAAGCTTATTATATTTTCTACTTCTTTATATTTGCATTTTCATTGAGTTAAATGTTGCATACAGTGAAGACAAAATGTGGCTAATTTTCGTTGATATGGCTTGGAATGGAGAATATATGTCAAACTTGTTTTAAATGGACATAACAAATTTGGTATCGAAAAAAAAAGTTTGTTAAATGGGGGGATTAAATCCTCGGATCTGCTAGTCGGGGCGATGAGATGACTACCAATGAGGATGTATTGGTCGGTGTAAGAAGCTGACGGGGGGGAGCGGTGGTGCCGGAGCGGGGAGCGTGCCCAGGCAACTGTTAACAGATAAGAACTGGTGCACTGAGGCACAATTAGCTGGGTCTTAGCTGCCTGCTTGTTCTTGCACCGATTGCTTGACTATTTACCCTTTCTGTCTGCGCACGTCTGATAATCACTACTCTCCATATCGCATATACTCGTATGTAGCCTATACTAGTATCTAAGTCCCGATTCACCCCTCGAAATCCATTCATGGCCCAATAAAGTCCTTTTCACTTTTAAGAATTTTTTATTTGTATTTCAAGTAGAAGTAAACAAGTTTTCTCCAGTTTCTTTTTCCTTAGCTAACTATCCCATAATGACCGAGTAGAAAAAATATAGCAGCCGGCAGACCATAAGCGATAGCAGAACAAAGGCGACGTGTTAGGAAGAAAATGTTGACCACAAGTCAAAAGAAACCGCACAAAAGCCCAACAACCCTCAGCACTAACAGACAGTAGCAATTTAATAAGCTAAGAATTTAAATTTTCATTTTGTAAAATTTTGCTTAGCCACCATAATTTTAGTTAGTTAATGTCTTTCATTTCCATATAAATATTGTCTATTTTTTACAAATCCATGACGCCTATATCATTAATCTAAAGATTAGATTACTTAGAATTTATAACCCGACCTTCAGTCTTCATATTAATCATCAGTTCTTTAAAATTTTCATATATAAGTTCGTATTCCAGCCCCTTGTTAATTATAAGTGTTTAATTTAAAAATTAAAGTTGGAACCGTACACTGAGTAAGTTCTGATGATTGTGACGCCGCATAATTGACTTCCAGACGAGAAATGTTTCAGGTATTCTAGGTATTATGTTGAGTCATGGCATATCATGAAAACCACTGCCAATTCCATAAAATATGACTTAGTAACATTACTTAGTAAATCAAGTCGTCACGATAATCTACTTAATATAATAGGAAACATTTATTTTTTAATTACAAATAATTGATTAATAATTAATTAACGTTACTTTTAGAATTTCTGAGGCATCAAATATAACATTCATGAAAAAATATCATGTGTCAGAATAAAACACAGATCGAGTTACAATTGTGAACATTACGCAAACGAATTTATAAAATACAAATTATATGTTTTTAATCAGAACATCGAAATCATATATTTTATACCGTATTCAAAATTATAATAAACTTTATACATATATTTTTTAATAGCAAGTAATTAATCAATGACAATGATTTATGGAAATTGCTATGTTCTTCATGGCTTCTCTTAATAAAATCTCAGCTGGCAGTCACCAAGACCATAAGGGTTTTATAAAATAAAAAACTAACAGCACACCAAAAATCTTTAAAACCATGTTCGTTGTTAAATGTTTAACTAAGCCCATGTTTGAGGTAGAGGTACGATGTTTTGTATAGAAGTTACATTGATCCCTACGCTCTTGAAGTTAAAAGCTGCCCCATGTAAAAGAATAAAGTGACATTAATTAACTTATTTTTAATTCGAATACATACTTTTTTTCTATTACATTGAATGGAGCTACATAATTAAGATCATTCATTGATCTGAGATCAGAGTGCATGCATTGTCGTTGGTTAATATGAGGGGTGTTTTCGAAGTTAAGAATTCTTTTAGGAATTTCTCTAGTATTAATCCCCCCCCCCAATGTCGCGTAAGTACTCTTGAGTGACTATAAGCGAGTACGGCCCCGACATTCGTAGAGAGAAGACCTATGTCGGTACTCCTGCGGATTATTCCCACTCCTGCTGTAGCTACTTCTTTAGTCCAAATCGTCTTCTGCCTCTAGCGAGTAAGCAGCTGAATTGAAGAGCTCCTGCCGTGGACTATCCGGTACCTGGTGGCAATCGCCGTCCCACGTCTAAGTCTCGACCCCCCCCCCGGATAAATTTTTTGTATTATTTTTGTTTTTGGGTTTTTTTTTTTTTTTTTAATTTCTAACAGAAACTGGGCAGTACCTTTTGTTTCTGTATATTTTTTTGACAGCCAAGTGGATCCGTGGGTAAGAAATCTTTTTAATTTTATTTTGACTTTTTTATTGATTTTCTTTCTTTTTTTTTTTCTCGCTTTCTTTCAAGTTGGAAGGAAGAGACATTATTGATTGTGATTATAAATTTTCTGTGCATCCTCTAGTTAGGGACATGCCCGGAAGCCTGATATCACCAGGTAGGGACGAGCGAGAGGCTGGAGGGAGCACGGGTAGGAGGTGGGAATCCCCCGTCACAACCAAGTAGGTTCCCTTCCCTGCAGGATATTAGGGTCCTCTCGCAGAAAACCCATACGAAGAGAAAGAGGACTGAGGAAGACGCCGAGTTCCGGCAGCACTCGACGAAGAACTCCTTCCTCGACCGAGCTATGAACGTAAGAGATGGCCTGGGCCGACTTATTTCTAAACTGCGGGACAAGAAATTGACTAAGAAAAACCAGGAGCATATTTGCAAAAAGGTAGAAAGGCTGGTTGACGACCTAGGCAAGGTCGTCATAGAAAACGAAAAACTACTGACGATGGTCCGCCAGCCCGCAGAAATAACTGCCTTGCTCCTGGAAAGTTTAAAGGAAAACCCGCCCTCTTGTCCCGCAACCCCAAGGAGACCGAGACTGGGCAAAGACGAGATTCAGAAGCTGCTGGACATGGCAGTAACGCGAGCGACCCAGGCCATGATGGAAGTTGGAGGCCTGATCCAGGCCATAGCCACTAGAGTGGCTGATACAGTCACCTCTGTGGTAGTAGGGCAGACTCTGGCGCTTATGGACCATGGCACGGACGAAATACAAAAAGTGGTGGATTCTATCGGTAGGAAGTTGTCCAAAGTGGTCGGAGGACCGGGGCCTACATAGCACACCGAGACCCCAAAGCCCCAGCGGGAGAGGGCAAAGACAACCAAGGTCCCGAAGAGATCCCTCCCCTCGGCTAGCTAGGCTGCGGTGGTGGCTGCTAGCCCTGCAGCTGCACCGACCTCAGCGAAAAGAGCAACTGCCCCCACCCCGGTCGAGACAGAGGTCCCACTGACCACGGAGGATGAGAAAGGATATACTTCGGTCGGCAAGAGGAGGAGGAGGAGGAAAAAAGTCAAGAAGACGACGACTCCGGGACCGGCGAATAAGATGGTACGGGAGCTGGTGGCGAGGCTCCCAAAGGCGCGGACGGAGGAGGCAACCCAGAGGAAGACATTTATTACCATTGAGGGCAACCCGGTACATATCATGAAGAGGATGCCACAAAAGGACCCAGGTGACAGCGATACTGCGAGGAACAAAGACCGGAGGTCTCCTCGTGGAGACCCCAAGTATGGTGGAGGCGGTAAGGCTCCTCGAAGTCACTAAGACGGCCGGCCTTACTTCGAGGTTGGCACAGAAGAGGGGACCCAGGGGGATATTCCGAGGGGTCCTCAGAGCCTGGGGAGAAAAGGAGTTCCTGGACGAGGAGTGGGCCACGTTTTCTCGGGTTGACCCAACCCTGGCGAGCCTGCCACAAGACCAGAGACCTGGCGCGTTGAAACTGGTCTTCAGCATGGGGACCGCCAGGGATCCTGTGTACGTCAGCTGGGTTGCTGAGGTGACCCCCCAAGTTAGGTTCGCGCTCCTGGGGGGAGAAGGGATATGGGTAGGGGGTGGCACAGGGTAACAGGGTAGTGGTAAAAAACTACCTTGATGCTCCCCACTGCGTTACTTGCCAGGGCTAGGGGCACTCCAAAGCCACCTGCACTAGGAAAGAGAAGATCTGCAGATGGTGCGCCCAGGAGGGGCGCACGGCTGAGGCATGCCCCCGGAAAGACCCTAGATTTGCGGGCGAAGTCAGAGCGGGGTGCCAAGAATACACGACGAGGCACCAGTCAGGAGCGGCGGAGTGCCCGCAGTTATATAAGGAGGCAGAGGCCCTGGTAAGGAGAACGCATAATGTGTAAAATAAATATTATCCAAGTCAACATGGCAAAGAGCCGGGTTGTGGCCACAGAGCTGTCTGCCCTCAACCACCGCTACGAAGTCATGTTGCTGCAGGAGCCGTACTGTCAGCGAGGAGTGATTGCTGGTCTCGGCGCGTCAGTGAGAGTAGTCGCCATGGGCAGTAGAGAAAAGAGACCCAGGGCGGCGATCGCTGTCTGTAACCCCTCGCTGGACGTCATGTCCCTCGACCAGTTCTGTCGGGAGGACTTGGCGACATGGTCACATTGGGTGGAGAGGGGGAAGGTATTGGTATCCTCTCTCTATCTCCCAAATGACTTGGACCCGTCGGAGCTGCTCGGGGTGCTGGAGGAATGTGCCAGGAAAGAAGGACATAGGGAGATCTTTATCGATGGAGACTTCAACGCCTGGCACACAGCGTGGGGTTCCACACACACACTACAAGGAGGGGGGTTGTGGTGGCAAACTTTGCAGCTGCTAACCAGATGGCGATCCTGAACAACGAGCGAGGACCCTCGACGTTTACGGGGCCGCAAGGTAGCAGCTGGATAGACGTTACCATGTCCTCGACCTCCCTCGCAGGACGTATCGAGAACTGAAGAATGTCTGCCGAGACCAGCAGTGGCCACAACTCCATCTCAATTGATGTGGTCACTGGGGCGCCAAGACAGGAATCTGGCGCCCTAGGGTACGTCACGCGGGGAGTTATGTGGTCCGCCTATCAGATCCAGCTGGAGGGAAGACTTGTGGACGACGAGTGGGCTATCCTAGGGGATGATCCCCTGGAATGGGATAGCCTCGACGGGAAGGTAGCACCCTCACAGCGGCGATGAGGGAAGCTGCGCAAGCGCACCCTCCAGCGAAGGAAGTCCAGAAAAAGGCGCAACCCATGGTGGACGCCCGCCCTCACATCGGCTAAGCTAGAGCTCTACAGGGCGAGGCGAACGTTCCAGAACTACAGGAACCAACAGGTCCGGGAGGTCCTCCAGGCCCGACACAGGTTCCTCCGGAAGGAGTACGTGAAGAAGATTGAGTTTACCCGGAGGGAAACCTGGGATGAGTTCGTCCAACGCGTGTCGGAGAGGAACCCCTGGGGTATACTGTATCGAGTAGCGATGGCCAGAGGTGGTCAGTCCAAGACACTCACCGCGCTAAGGAGCGGCGATTGGCAGGCCACCTCCCCGGAAGAAGCAGTGGCCTACTACTTGGAGGAAACATACCCCAGAGATGACCCAGAAAGCGACTCGCCTGAAGACTCTCGGGTAAGATCCCTGACAGAGGTCCCTCCCCCGGAACGGACCTGTGCCCACCATGGGACATTTGGGACCTGCACATCGCCGTGGAGAAGCAGAAGACCGGGAGAGCTCCAGGACTGGATGAGATCGATGTTGCAATGCTCAAAGCATCGTGTCCACTCATTGAGGGGAGGCTGCTTACGATCATGAATGAGTGCCTTGACCGCTGGAAATTCCCAAGCGTATGGAAGAGAGCGGAGCTCAGACTAATTCCGAATGGAGCCTATCGGTACCTCACAGCTACCAAGAGCTACAGGCCCATGGTAGCATCCTCCCAGTCTTTAGTAAAGTCCTGGAGAGATTGATGCACACGGCGTCGCGGCAGACTTTTGACAAGGCGGACCACCCAAGACAGTACGGCTCCTGCAAGGGCACGAGCACAGCTGATGCCTTGGACAAGATAAGGGACGATATGACGACTCGCTCCAAGTACGCGCTGTTACTTACATTTGACATCTCTGCGTTGGACAAAGTGTGGTGGCCCTACGTCATTAGGGAGCTACAGGAGCTGGAGACCCCGAGCAATCTGTACAAGCTCGTGGGCAGCTACCTCAGCAAACATAGGGCGGTCATCAGAGGAGTGTCTTACGACGCTGCAGCACCGGTGGAACGAGGGTTTCCCCAAGGATCAGTCCTGGGCCCTGCCCTTTGGAAAGTAGTTTTCAATAAGGTCCTCGTGACCCTGGAAGAGCAGGGATTCTTCCCCGCGGTGGCATATGTGGATGACCTCGCCGCGACCATCGTGGGGAATACGCGTGCCGAAGTGACGAGAAGAACGTGCGCCTGTGCCACCTTGGTCAAGGAGTGGTGCACCGGTATGAAGATGACCATGGCTGCTGAAAAGACGACGGCCACCCTGGTGAGAGGCAAGATGGACCGTGCTCACCCTATGTGGCTGGAGATAAAAGGAAGAAGAGTTAGGGTGAGCACGGAGGTGACGTAGCTGGGGGTGAGACTGGGAAAGAGACTTAGCCTTTCTCCCCACATCGAATACCTGGGCAACAGGATCGTCTCAGTTTGAAACTCCTTCGCGAGGATATGGGGAGCGATGTGGGGGGGGGGTGAGGTTCCCAGTCTCGAGAACCCTCTACCAGGCTGTGGTAATGGGCATAGTAAGGTACGCTTCGCAGTCATAGTCAGCGCACCTAAACAAGGAGCAGGCGCACGCCCTGAAGAGGATACAGCGAATGGCACTAGTACGGGTCATGAGGTCCTACAAGACGGTATCTCAGGACGCGGTGGAGGTTTTCTTTGGAATTTTTCTATGTGTTGATTTTGAAAAATAAAGAACGAAAAACAGTATTACTCAAGGTGCGCTGACCGGTGCAACAATCCCATTGCACCGGAATACGCGCACCAGAGGCTACGTAACCCCATGAGCTCGCTTCACGGGCTTGTGGGGTAAGCCCGTTTGAGGCTCAGCCTCAGGAAAGGCAAAAAAAAAAAAAAAAAAAAGTCACTCAAGCAAGGGAGGAGGCAGACCTGGACAGTACGTTTCTAAATATCTTTAAACAACAAAACAAACCCATTATAATCCAACAAAACAATTTAATAACCCCTGAGAATGAAAAAAAGAAGGGGTAATGCTGGCAGGCCATTAGAAAAAAACTTATCATGTAGTAATTTCAACTCAAATAGCAGTAAACTTAAATACTCGTTCACTAGCTCAAAAATTTTACTCTAAAAATCAACCGGGAGAACACCAAAGTGCAAGTAAACTTATAACAGAGAACAGAGGAGACTGACAAAATGTGAGAAATATTAAAACAGAAGGAAAAGCAATCGAGGCAGCAAAGTGCTACAATTATCTAGGCAAATAATTATCTTCACGACCATCCCATACTCTTCACCTCAAAGAGAAACTCTCACCTGCTTGAGGACTTTCTTTAATAAAACACTTGATACTTTCAACTAACCATCAGATCAGAGGTAAATTCTTTTAAATAACAATACCGCGGCTATTTGAACAAAAGCCTAACAGTATTCACTTAAGGTAGGTGTATATTCAAAAATGTTGATTTTGCAATAACAATGAGAAATACAAATTTAAAAAAACCCTTATTTCTCTCAGGTAAAATCGAGACAAATACGCGCCCAAGTAATAATGATTTTTTTTTTTGTATTAATAACTCTAGTCAAGTAAGATCTCCCTTGTCTAAAATAATTGCATTTTTTATTTTAGGCATTCAAGCGTTTTAGATGATGCGCTAAAGTCCCTGAAAGAAACTGCCAGTTAGTAGATCCAGAAAAGCATCTAGATATAAATATTGAAACGAAAATAAAAGCATAGTGGCAATATGTGTATTAGACGAACGTATCTTATTCGATTAAATATAACTATTACTGTAAAATAATCCTAATTCCAAATTACTAATTCTAAATTATGATAGTGAAGTATATTTGTGGGATGGGCCCAAGTTTCGGCCTGCTCATCGCCTTGTCATTGTATCCGTATTAATCTACAAATGGGCCCAGTCCATTGTCACTTTTTCATTGTAGACCTTCTTTTCTTCTCCGCTCTCCTCCGTCCTTCGGATTAAATACCGGGATAAGTCTATTGGCAGGCAAGAACAAATCAGATTAAATTCCTTGTTTTAATCTTCGTAGACGAGTAGGAACGAGAAGCGGCTCTTTGTCTTCCTACTTCTCCCGGATTTTCTTAAGTTTCCTTTTTCTTTTCTCAAAACATCCTTTATCATATTTAAATCTCAAACTGAATGAACTACTCGTTAATTGAATAATTTAATTAATTAATAATGTAATAGAATAATAAAAGAAAACTGAAATAAAGGATGCGTAATTCGTTAGTTAAATCGTTCTTTTCTTAAGAAAAAGCACTTGACAAAAATCAAAGGTAAAATCACCAACTTGAAAAATTGTCGCGTGCCCTATGGGTCCATTCGGATATATTCTGTCTTTAGTGCGTTTGAATAGCACGCCCACTCTCACAGCAGCTCTTCCAAGAATGAATCCTACTTTGCAGTGAACATCTACGTCACCTGCAAACACTAAGATGAGATGTAGGCCGATAAGGTGAATGTTGTCTCACCCACGTATATACTTGATCCTCTCACTGCCCTCTCCACAGCGAAGTTAACCATCAGGCAAGATAGGCAGTCATGAATTGAAGTCAAAGAAAAACCGACATACGATGTTCTACTCTCAGCAAAACCCTGACTGAACTCCAAAGAATCGTAAAATTCAAAAAAACGTCTGCCTTGCAAAAGCTTCTCATCCAAACTATATTAACGTAAAGCCTTTTCTAAGGTTCATCTCCAGCCAGACTTGACGAGATAATCAGGAAACAACCACAGAATCTTGCAATGGCGAAAAGATCAGATATGATAGGTACCATAGGCAGCCACTACACAAATGCCAGCCAGCAAGGCCCAAATGGATGAGAATTTAGTCAAATTCCTAGGGAAGAAGTAAGCGGTACCCCAGACGAAGAGTAATCACTATTTATGAAAGGCTATACTATTGCGGAATTGGGCAATGATTTATCCAATATAGTGTCATAAAAACAGACAGTACAGGGGTTATCTTCCATGAATTTTCTCTGTACTTGGATAATAGGGCCTAAAAATCATCTCCTACTCTCATATACCTTTCATGAAACAAATAAGTACCACAGCAATGGTGTAAGGGATGCTCAATCTTAAATTTGAAAAATTAACTAAATTATCTGCTTCTTCAATTAACAACTCATTTCTTCTCCTGAGACCGAATGAACGCGGACTTTTAATGCAAATTGAAAAAAGAAAAAATTGAAGGGAGAATCAAACCCAGGTTTGTACAGTTAGAAGTCTGTATTCTAGGTTACAGGGATGTTCACGATAATAGATTTTCTGGCCACTAATTTGGCTTAGAACACCCCTGACCCCTGTGCGCTCTAGCTGAGCCACAAAAATAGGGCATAAGCTCAAGGGAAACATGACTACTCAATCTCAATTGCCAGGTGCACACCTAAGCACTGTTCCCTCGAAATCAAACAACCTAGCCCACGAAACTATACATTGCATATACCATCACAATGATAGTAAAAATCAAATTTAGCTATGAATAACTGGTTAAAGCACACTATTAGAAGTCTAATGCTGTAGAAAGCTGGGAGGACCTCATAACTGAAATTCCAATTCCTAGCCTGTTAAATGTGCAACTCGCCACATAGTATATAATTTATAAGATAACAGAAATAAGATATGTAAATTTAATGCTTTTAAGTGTTTTTGTCAACGGTTGACAAAAAGAGTTTGACTGACAAGTCAATGGACCAGTGATAAACACCCCTTTTTTCACCGAGGAACATGAAGGGTTTTTAGCAGGTAATAAAATGGAAATTATTGGAGTGAAAGGGATCCCTTTACTAGGAGAGACCTATTTGAAGGTTGGGTGAAGGAATTGAGGACTGTGGGAGACCTCGGCTGAGGTGTAGATGATCTTGGTACAGAGGTGAGAGTCCACTAAAGATTGTGCCAAGAATCTGTCTAGTAGTACTTACCTGATTGTGGCTCGGTAACTGTAACATAACAAATTATGTCCTCATCCAGCCTAGTGAGTCTCAGTTTTTTATAATAGCATGGCAATATTTTAGGAAACTATTGCTTGTATTCTTTTTTTCAGTTTTAGACCTCTGTGTTACACACAGTTACAACCACTGTTTCAAATCTGCTAAAGTATTTGCTAATAGGCCAATGGGTAGTAGCTATTAATTGTTTAAATCTTTAAATTCAAGTAACAAAACATATTTAATTCAACATTTTTTTCAAATACTGTATGTATTATTGAGATTAACCAGTGCCTTAAACAATAAAACATAGGTAAAATTGACATAAGTTGTCAATCAAATGAAAATTCAAACAGGTTTTGAACTTTTAAATTAAAAATAAGTAAGTTATATTTAAATGAGCACAGTATAACCCAAGTAAATAGGGATGGATCTGCACCTAACTAGGAATATAACCCTTTATTTTTAATGTACATATTTAATGTATTTATACCATGTGAGTCTATAATAAATTTATTGTGATATAGGTTTAGGCTGGTGAAATAAAGCTGTTAAATTTTTATCAAATTTATTAATGGACAATGTTTCGACCTTCATCAGGTCCTGGAATGAGATAGTTAGAGCATTAGTATGTTGACTGCTTAAGACATCCCAAAAGGTATGTTAAGTTAAGCTAGTATAAGATTAAGCTTGCAACGTGTTCATTCCTTTAGTATGTGTTATTATAGCACCACTAGGACCTGATACAGAGATACATATTACTAACTTTATTAAAAACTTAATATCTCTTTTTCATCAGTCTAATATGATATCCCAACAAATCCACTCATATTTGAATTCACATTGGTTAACAACAAACTCCTAGTATATTTACACCATGTTTTCTAAACACAAGAAAAATGGGAGTGTTGCTTTGAAAAACAAGGTATATATATGTGTATAATGAGTAAATATGGACATTAAAGTCACTTAGTCACTGGTGAGGTGTAGATTTACCCCCTAAAATACAGTCATTTTATTAAGTTACATCTTGTATAGGTATAGTCACAACCGGTTGTTTACTTATAGATTTGTATGGAATGCATTTCTGAAAGATTGGCCAAAAAATGTAGTATTATTTAATGGCAACAAATTTCAGATTCAATGAAGTAAATAGAATATGTAATTTACATAATACTAATAAATACAGTATTATTATCATGTAACAAAACAGTTATTTACAAACTAATGGAAATTGAGCTATTTATAATTGTTAACTAATGTAGTTAACAAATAGGATATTTAATACATAAAAATAATTTTGACTAAAAATTATAATAAAATAATTTTATTAATATTATCATATATCAACAAAATACTTATTTACAAAATCTTGAGTATTATGTTATATATGGACTAAAAAATATTACAAACTGGTATTAAAACAAAAAATAATTTATAAACATCCTTATAAAAAAAAAAAACAATAAGAATTTCTATTTTATTCTTCAACCCAAACTTCCCCTATGTTTCCGTTTCCAAAGAACATTTCCCTAGGAAATATAATATCTGTTACGTATGACTCGTCTAAATCGATTACTTTCTCCAGTAATTCTTCCATCACCAAATACCTACAACAGATGACCTTTATAAGAATATCTAAAAAGTGCCTAATTATCTTATAAAAAAACTAATGAAATGACCAGTTGGTATTATTGTAACATTACATGCATGCAAAAAAAAAGTATGGCTAATTAACAAATCAACTCAAACTTTTGGTAAAACAATAACGTATGCTTTATCCCAAGGATCAAGCTTTTTGCCTATACTCTGGAAAATGATAATTAACACTGTCTTTGATATTACTACACCATCTGGTACATACAAAATTGCATAAGGTAAAGATTATTACTTCTAGTTGACCATAAGTCTCTTCAACATGTACAAATAGTTACCAATAATTTACTGAATAGTTTATCAGGCTGGTGAGAAATATATTGTCTTAACCTTCTCAGTGAATTCCTAATCCCTACCTGCCCACTATGATGAGTTCTTTCTAAATCTTACCAAAAACTTTTGTTTTAGTTTTATTGTTATATCACTGTCTCCAAAACCTTCTAATCTAAATCTTAAACCCTTCTACATTTTTTCCTGATCTGCCTCCCTCCATAATTGCATGTTGTCTGCCTGCACAGGATGTTCATACTATGGGACTGTATGTGTAAGTACACCACAGCCTAAAAACCATAATACTTGACATCTCGCCCCCATCCAACCAGCCATTGAGTTCCTGATCATCCAGATTACCCCCCCCCCTCCTCCTTATCATCCCTTCTGGTATATTTTAGTATATCATCCTCTTTAAGTCACTTTTGAGCTAGTTTTTGGGTCAACCCTCTACAAAGGTATCATCACATACCGATGTCTTTTGGATTCCTACAAAACGCTTTGTCTGGAATATTTTATTTTACTTTTTATCATTTCTCATGCAATATTTATTTTTTACTAGCCAGAATTGAATTTATTTTTTTGTATTAAAAAAAAAAAAAAAAAAAAGCAACTATAAGCTTTAAAAGTATAAAAATATCCAAAGCTTATCATACAATATCATACTAATATCCTATTTTTGGGCTGAAAATACCAGTATACCAATACCAATATAATATGTATAATGTTCCTGTCGGCAATAGTTTCTACCAACTTTTCCATGAGGGTGAATATGAACAAAATATAAACTGCTCCATCGAACCAAAATTCCTGTCGATCTTGGTTAACACTGCTTTACTAAACCATGGAGAATTAATATGTGTCCTAAAAATGAAGCTAAGAAATGTAACATTACATATGGTGGAAGCAAGACCATATTCTATTTCTGGATTACTGGATCGCTGCATTGGTTCGCTGCTATATTGAGATGGCTTTTTTATTTACAAATACCAATTCTTCACCTCTCAGGCCATTAAGACCCCCCCCCCTCGATGACATGTCTGACAGTGATTTAGTCATGTGGCTGGTAATAATAAAAGACATAAGAAACCTAAACGTTTGGAAAGTTCAGAAGAACATGTAAGTAGACTGCCTTAACATTGTAACAGAAGGTTTTGTCCAAAATGCAGGAATTGCCATGAAGAACACTCTTCTAATTCATAACAGTGCCTAAACTATGTAAGAAATCTGAAACTAAAATTTAGCAAGAAGAGTCCAACCAGAAATCCAGCACCTCTGAGTGTATACAAACCAAAACCCAATGAATTTCTTTCACTACTGAACCCTGATTCAATGTGGATTAACAAAAAAACAAAATAAAAGTTTGTGAGTGAGTCATCAGTAACAGATTGTTTAAAATAAGTTAAATGCATATTTAATTTAACCAACTATGTCTCAAATTTTAAAAATATTTTGAGCCAACTAAGAACAGCTGATGATTATTATTTATTTTAAATAATTTTCTTACAAAACTATTTATTTTAATTGAAGGACACTTTTTGGACATGGAAATTGGACATTGTTTACTTAATCTAATTCCACTATCACCAATTAATACTTCCATCTGACTACACTCTTCTGCGAGGGAGCGGCTACTGTTACACCACACAAGTATAGCGCAAATGGACATAGAAAATATAGATATATCTTCTGGGTATTAAAAAGGTATTAAAAAATGGAAAGTGTACAGATATATTTTTTATAACCTTGGATAAGGTTCAAAGTCAAAACTTAGCAGTCCTCTTCTAGCTTTAAAGACTATTCTAATGCAGTGGTTCTCAATCTGAGATTTTTGTACTCTTAGGGGTGTAAGGAAGAACTGTTTTCTAAATTGTCAATGGAAACTACTTCCTGACAGAAGCTGCCGAAAGTTATGTTGACCCCTATTCCAAAACACATACCACTTCAAGTACAATAAGAAACTGGTTGATTTCTGCACCTGTGCCCATACTTAAGAGTACTAACAATAACAAGGTGATTGAGCTGAAAAGAAAAGTAATTAATTGTCTTTGATTTATCTACATTTATTAGTGGCTAAAGCCCATACTGGATACAATTAATTGTTTTTTCATAAAGATTTTCTGAAAATTTAGATAAATTATGAGTTTTTTTTTATAGATTGTAATAACACTTGTAAGTCCAAAAAAATGTCAATGTAAAGATGATTATGTTGCTAATGGGTTCACTTATAGAGCATAAAAAGTAAAACTATCACAAACTTTGACATTGCAACAATTTAGAAGCCTTGTTAGAAGCTCCTTATCAAGTGACATATCTGTGCATTAAGAAAAAATAAGGTCATTTAACTGTTGATGAATTGGTAATATTAAAAACTACTGGCACATAATAAATAAATATTTAATAATATGGATAGCTCCATATAGATAGCCTTCCAACATAGAATATATATTAGTACTAAAAAAAAAAAACTGACTCGTAGTGATTAAACAGGACTTTTTAATAGAACAAACAGCATTTTTATTTTTATCATAAAAACTTATTGTATTTGCTAAATAAGAGTTAAACAATTTTCAACTTATAATAAGTATATGACCTGAGGCAGTTCATCCAATATACTAAAAACAACGAATGTCTAACACAATATAAATTTCCTGATTTTCTATAAATCCATTTACTTTTTTTATTTAAAACTTTGATTTAACAAATATATCCTTACCTTGTAATTATGGCTGGTAACCTGAGGGAAGACAGCCATATTGGTAAGTTTTTAGGTGCCTGTTTCCTGACAGCGATACGGCTCAATTCAGCTAATCCTAATGGATTAAACTTTGTGTGCTGCAACCAGCTTCTGAAGCTGTTGGTGTTGATGGGCCATTTGGGAGGTGGCTTTATATTGGGATCCAAGCTATTAAGATCAATCCTATAACAGTTAAAACATTATTAGTTAACTTTATAGTTAATAAAACATTTAATTTTACATTTACACATACAACAACAAAAATAAAGGAAGAAAGAAAATAAAGAAATATGTACATAACATATAATAACTTACAGATAGAAAAATATTTTAACTTACAGATAAACAAGCAGAAAAATCCATTCAGCAGAAATAAACATTATTTCTTTAGATAATAGATTGTTACAATTGCATAATTATAACTGTCTTAAACTTACTTTCTAAATATAAAAAAATACTGATACAATTTTTATTTAATTTTAATTTCTTTTTAATCAACCAAGTGTAGCACTTTAAGTGCAAATTGTGAAAATATTTGTTGCTGATAAGAAAAATAAAAGTGTCTTCATTTGCTCTAGAGTGTTCATCATAAGAATATCTTTCACCGAGTAACTTGACAATTTGGAAAAGTAAGTAAAGGGTTGGCCAAAAAGTCTGTTCGGTTTTTGTCGTCACAAAACTTCAAGCAGTCTAATATGTAGCTAACTTCAGTCCATTCCTTGGGAGTGCGCTCTCGTCAGATACTAGACACTTCAAAGTAGTTTGACTCGAAATTCTGATGAGACTGATTGTATTTTGTGTGTTTAGGATCATCCTGAAAATGGAAAACCAAAACGAACATTGTCGACACCTCATGCTTTTTTATTTTAAAAAAGGCAAGAAAGCAGTGGAAACTTGCAGCAAGATATGCGCTGTATACGGAGAGGATGCTGTTACAGAACGTGTGTGCCAGAAGTGGTTTTCAAGATTTTGATCGGGAAATTTTACAGTTCAAGATGCACCTCGCTCTGGCCAGCCAACTGAGATTAACAGCGACAAAGTGAATGAATTAGTCGACACCAATCCCCGTTATACAACTAGGGAGATCGCAGTTATACTCAAAATATCCAAATCGAGTGTTGAAAACCATCTGCATCAACTTGGCTACGTGAGCAGGCTCGATGTTTGGGTTCCCCATCAACTTAGTGAGGCTAACCTCGCCCAAAGAATTTCCATCTGCGATTCGTTGCAGAGACGTGAAGAAAATGATCCTTTTTTGAAGAGAATGATGATAGGGGACGAAAAAATGATGAAAAGTGGATCGCAATGTGATAACAATGTGGAGGGCAAACACTCATAGGGAAAGCACAGCGAATTACCACAAACAACCCCCAAAGCAGGACTTCAACCCAAAGAAGGTTATGCTCTCAATTTGGTGGGATTGGAGGGATGTTCCCTTTTACGAACTTCTTCCCACGAACAGGACCAATCAATTCAGATGTGTACTGAGACCAGCTGGACAAATTAAATACAGCGATCCACCAGAAGCGTCCAGAACTAGCCAACGGTAAGGGGATTGTCTTCCATCATGATAATGCCAGACCGCACACTTCTTTGCAGATGCGGCAGAAGTTTCTGGAGCTTGGCTGGGAAGTTTTGCCGCACCCTCCATATTTGCCCTACCTTGCACCTTCAGATTTCTACCTGTTTTGGTCTCTTCAAAATTCATTGAATGGACAGACCTTCAACTCTGAAGAAGATGTAAAAATTCACTTGGAAAATTTTTTTTTCCAGTAAAGACAGGAAATTTTTTGAGCATGGAATCTGCCCATGAGATGGCAGAAGATACTGGAACAAAACGGAAATTATATCATTGATTGAATAAATTGCTTTGTGTTTAAAAGTTGTGTCTTATTTTCGCTTAAAGAGCCGAACGGACTTTTTGGCCAACCTGATACTTCTTGGAGAACTGTAAATTGCGAATTTAAACAATACGTTTTGTTTGCTTTTCAATTTATTTTTGTCTACAACTTGTAAATACAGATTTAAAGTCTATTTGAAGATTTATTAATTAATTTTATTTTTAAACTGAATATTTTCTCCCCCTTCAAGTTTTTGGAGCCAGTGCCAGCGAGATTTTGGAGAGTAATTGAGCCCGTGAGGTATAGAGCTGGCTGTTAGATAAGGCAAGGTCAAGCTTGGACAGTGCTTGGATGGGTGACTGACTGCCCTCCAAGTATTGTTTAGTCTGGGGTGCTCCAGGGGCATCAGTCTACACTGAAAAATTAGTCACCCCTTTATCTCTTGAAAACCCCAAAAGCGAAATGCCAAAAAGGGTCAATGTTATTTTTTTTTTTTTTAAATCAAATTTAATAATGAATTCTTTTAAGTTTTATTCAAACAGTAAAAAAACACCCTCAAATCTTCAAATCAATTTCCAATCAATTCCTCCTCTACCCCATTGCATGTTTATAAATTGTAACATAGAAAAATAGCAAACAAAATAAAAAATGCTTTATGATTCTTAAGTAGTGCATTAAGTATATAATCAATTAATGCATACAAATTGACACTTGTTTACTTACCCATTATAAACTACAGCCTTAATCAGGGGAATCGATTCAATTTTGAAAATTCGTCTTAACGCTTCAAATTTAACCTCAGCTCCAAGCCCAATAAGGGCGACACCCGCCCTAATCTTTCCACCCATAATTGCAGCCACTAATGGTGATTGGCCCCAAACTAATTTGTTTATATCTGCACCACCTTCCACAAGTGTCCTTATAACTGTTATACTTGGTTTATTGGGGGTAGTCACAGCACAATACAGTGCTGTCTTATCTGAGTTACCTAAACCTTGATCGGGGAGGGCACCTGTAACAATTAATTCAAAATATTGTTAATTCATGTGAAGAAAATAAGTGAAATATTTGTATCAGTTCTATAATAAATGCATAGTAATTGGTATGACATAGAAACATGCAGACTTTTAGGCAACAAGCTATTATGAAATTTCTTATGAGGCTTGGAAAGAGAAAATTTAATAAATTAATTAATTTTAATATTTAAAGCATTGGCTAAATTAAGGTATGTTTTCGATAGAACCAGACGCATAGCGGTTGGCAGTGAATCCTGGCAGTTAAGTAGTGGGAGACGATGAATGTCAATGATGTCACATCCTCTGACTGCCAGCCAGTCCAACAAAATATGGCCCCATAATTTCCCTCAAAGCAGTAGTTGACTGCAAGAAGTCACTGCCAACCGCTACCATGTTCAGTTCTGAAAATGTACTTTTACAAGTCAACACTATTTAAATAATACTCATAAACTAGAGGACATAGTGAAAGGTTAATAGAATGATTTAAAACAAATGGGTTAAATACTTCAATTAATAAATAAATATCCATTTAAAAGATAAAAAGTAATTAATTAATAATTGACTACTCATTATTTCTCATAAAGTAGCTTTCGATTTTTTTCATATTTGGGGTTTATCAAGTATAACATTCATGCAAAATATCATCCCTGGGGGATGAAACAGGGGCTCCTACAAAAATGTGAATACATGTTTGATGGTAGTTTTGATGACGATGTATAAATATAGCCCACTTAACCCCACAACAAATTTACATATTATTAATTAGGAAAAATATTTATTTTGTTATTAATAATTAATTTTTTAATGACCTTTTATTATTTTTCATGGAGCTAGTTTTATTTTTCGCATCATTAGGTTATTAAAAAGCCACGTTTGTGAAATATCATGCCTATTAAAAAAACAATGGTTGAGTTGAAGACGAGAACACGATGCTAATGACAGTTTTAATTGCTTGATTTTATTACCAGTCAATTCAGGCAGAAAACCAGGAAAGCTAAGGCCACTTTACTATGAAAAAGAAGCATTACAGGTAAAAAGCCAGTTTACATATTTGGGAGTCCCCTTATCATCTTCATAATTCTTAACGATTGCTAAGGATTTCTCAACAAAATATATCAATTCAAATGAAGTGGTTCTGAAAGTATTGAACTGTTTTAAGAGTGATACATGGGAGACAAAATGCAGGCTGTTAGACTCCTTATCACTAAGTGTGCTTTTATACGCCATTGAGATCTGCTTAGACCTGAACATTGTAGCTTGACTAATCTACTCACAGTACAGTAGTAAAATAGTCATTGGTTTGTCTGCAGTCTTTATTTTTGGTCTGAAAATTATTTTGGAATATTAATTTGAATGATCTGAAATGTGAAATGAATGTCCACTAATAGCTTGAAACATGCTGACCCATGTTAGTTAAAACACAGTAATGAGAATTAAAAAAAAAAAATAATAAAATAGTTCCTTTAAAGGTTATCACACTGAAATCTGATTTTTCAGACATTACACGAGAACAGGATAAGAAGTTAGAATTTTACTAGGCTAAGATTTCACAAGGATATCTTCATGGGAAGACCACCTGAGTGGAGTTTAGATCTCTGTTTGGTATCCCAACCCTGTCAATATATTTTTCTTTGGCTAAACTAGTGTATAATTGACGTGAAAAACTTAGTTCAGAAACAATTTTTAAAAAAAAACTTTGATATACTAAGAAAAAAATTGTGAGGCTTCTACTGATCCTTGGGTCAACTAGGTTTTATATTTTTTTAGATCTTTCTGCCATTGGATGGAGTTCATAAGCATAAAAAAATATCTGGAATGCTGATTTTGGTTGAATCTTATATTAATAAAATAATAAAAATATCTCAAACTAAATTTTAGCATTATTACTATTATGGTTTTATTTACAGTAAAATTTAAAAAATAAAATAGGAAAAAAAAGAAAAATAAGGAGGAAAACAATTACATAATACATATGAAATTTCGGGGGGGCAGGTTTTATTCCAATTAGGAATCTGCTTATAAACAGAAGTGAATAACACAGACAGGATAAAAGTGGTCATTAAAATCGGATTTATGTTGTTTAATTAAAAGCACTAAGAAAATAATATGAACACATTTTGTTAAATTATAAGAAATTGTATGTATATATTAAATAGTTAAAAGTAAATTATTATTTTGTTAGATAATCAGTATGGGACTAGCAGGATAAAGAGAGGGGGGAGAGAGAGAAGTACCGAAGGGAAGTGGATATTCACAGAGATTATGATCAGTTGTTTGCTGGATAGATTCTTTGTTATATTTATTTGGGTTAGATATGTTTGTATGGTACATTTCCTTGGAGAAACTAAAATTCATAAAACGAAATGTGGTATGTTTACTTAGAAGTGTAAGGAGTAAGATCTTCGACCTCACTTTCTGACATAAGCACCTTCACAGTTAGTTAATATATATACATTTTTTTTGGATGTCTAAGTGGATGATCTGCTACTCCTAATTTATTATTAGTTCCACCCTTCCTCTCTAATCATCAGTCATAGCATTTCGGGATTTCAAGGGAATAAAAATAATGTGGTTCCCAAATTGGTGATTTGAATTAACCAGAAAATAGCCCAAGCCAACCCATCTTCACTATGCTTGGGCCAATGTAAGTTGTGGTTTAAGATTGAACGTAACTTAAATTGCCACTGTTGTTTATGTAATTTGAAAAGAATTACCCACCGCTGCAATTTTATGCTTTTAATGAACACAACATTAATTAGCGGTATCACAATGTACAGCAAACTAGGTTAAACTTAATTCTATTACACTCACAGAGGTTACTACTGTTAACACACAGATGTTCGCGAGGTTATAATAGAGTGAACAAGAAAAACTATCGATTTTACAATAAAAATAATGTTTATACTTCAACACCTTCCTTCATAATTTACTTGTAAAATAATTCAAACTAATAAATTTAATTCAATAGATAAATAGAATTTTTAAAACAGTCCTAAATCTTGATTTAGCTTCTTAAGTCTTGTTCTCTTTTAAAGAAGTCATTTCTTCTTCCATGGCTTTTCGCCACTCCTCAGCTTCCCCACTGTTCATCGCATTGTACAAGTCCAATGGCACAACTTCACTCCCTTCGACGATGTTGACATAATCATCCATAAATTTAGGTTTATTAATTTTATCCTGACCCCTCAGATTTACGCCTCTTTTCCACACTATATCTTCTATTTCTAGATCTTCATTTTCTTCATCTTGAGATTCTCCTTCTTCTTCTTCCTTATGTTCTTCCGGATCCTCTTCACAATATATGTCAATACCTTTTCCTTCAATTGGATGAAATAAAGATTTTTCACATATCGGTGCTTTGAGTGACTCCTGGAATATGACGTCTCTTGATCTAATTAGTTTATTATTTGAGAGGACTCGGTATCCATTGTCCCTATCATATCCAACAAGTACTCCTTGAGTAGCCTTTTTATCAAATTTTCTTCTATTTTCTTTAGGTACATGGACCCAACATTTGGATCCTATAACACGAAGATTTTTGATTCCCGGTTTTATACCCATCCAATGTTCAAATGGGGATTTTCCTTTTTCTGATGATGGACCTGTACGATTTAATATATAGGCTGAAGCGTTAATCATTTCTGCCCATAGCTCCTTAGGTAGAGATTCTTCTCCTGAGTGCATGAGGGCTCTTGCAGTTTCTACAATGGTGCGGTTTTCTCTCTCAGCACAGCCATTTTGTTGTGGCGTGTATGGCATAGTATATCTAATTTCAATACCTTTTGATTTGAGGAAGTTTTCTACTCTTTCATTTTTAAACTCTCCGCCATTGTCACATTGAATGCACATTACTTTATGACCTAATTGAGTAACTTCAGCTAAAAATTCCTTCAATTTTTGAAATACTTCATCCTTGGTTTTAATAAAATAAACTTTTCTAAATTTTGAAAAATCATCCTTAAATACGAGAAAATATTTGAAACCACCTTTCGAAGGAATAAAAGGACCACATACATCAGTGTTTATAACCTGACCAGTTTTCTCAGCTCTTTTCCGACGTCCAAACTTGAGTCTATGAGCTTTTCCTTTTATGCAGCCCTCACAGAGTTCACCATCAAGAGTTAAGTCTAAATTGAGTTCTCTTTTAATTACTTCCTTCACATGCCGTTTGTTTTGATGACCCATCCTTTCATGGTAAAGCTGTAATAAATTATGGTCTTTGATAGGAGTAGATAAATTGTTATTTTCTGACTTACAGCTCTCTGTTGTGGGTACCACCCTAATGGCTAGATTATAGAGACCACCTCCAAATTGACGATTCCCTGACACAAGAGTTTCTTTGCCTTCAAATAATTTACAGCTAACTGCAGTGGATTCAAATTTACTCTGTGGTCTATGATCTTGAGCCGCTAAAAGCGAAAAAAGATTCTTAGAAATACCCGGAACTAGCCAGACATTAGTGAGTTCAAAACTCTTCCAATGGCCGTTGGACGCAGCTTCAATTAAAATAGATCCCTTGCCCAGGGCCTTGACTTGAGAGCCATCAGCCGTAATAATTACATGGTCATCTGTAAATGATTGAAAACTTGTGAACCATTCCCTTCTGCTACATATGTGATGTGTCGCTCCATTGTCCACATACCAAGCCTCACTATTAGTCTCCGATGCAAAAACTTCTGAGGTAACTGCTAATAGAGTTGCAGCTTCACTTGAATTATTTTGAGGAAATTTAGCTTTAGCAGGCTTAGGCGGTTTGCCATCGGCAAGCCAAAGCCGACATCTCTGAACTGTGTGACCCTTTTTATCGCAGTAGTGGCAAATTATTGAGGTTTTATGAAAATTATTTTTATTCCGAACATGCTTATGAAATTGAGCAGTGGTCCCCTTAGCAACCAAAACTTCTTCTGAACAACTATCACCCAGGTTGCTCTCAAAAGTACATAATTTTTGGGTAAGATTATTTAGACTCCTGTTCTCTTCATTTATGAGTCTCCATCCAGCAGTAAAGGATTTGAATTTGTCAGGAAGGGATTTTAAAATTTTACATATTAGTAAAATATCTTTATTATCAGCAGGTTGCTTATCAATTTCCCCTCGCAACTGTTTCCATGCATTGGAAATTCTAGTAATGAATGTAACAGCGTCATCATCTGGCAACCACTTACTTTCAAAAAATTTATTATACAAATCAAATATTCTGTCTTCTGAAAATGTATCAAAAAGTTGACAAAGTCCCAACCACATATCTCTACTAGACTCATGACGTCTTACTTTTTCAAACATCTCCTCTGTCATGTTATTGGACATAACTAGTAGTGCCTGGTTGTCAATTTTATTAAATGTAGCTAAAGCTGCTTCATAAGCTTTCACAGCATTGTCATCAGTTTTATCAGGGTCTGAAGGACACGTGTACGTTCCATCTATTATTTCTATTGCCCTCGATATCATCTTCAATCCCATTCTTATTTTCACCTTCCAGTTTTCCCAGTTGCTCTTCCCTTCTAACAGAGCAATCTGAGGAATCATGATTGATTTGGACTCCATAATTAAGAAAAAAAAGAATGTACCTCAGAGCACTAACGTCTTTTCAAATCTTCATTTGGGTATTTCCTTTCATGCTTCATGCTGGGCCCATAACCTGTTTATGTAATTTGAAAAGATGCAATTTTATGCTTTTAATGAACACAACATTAATTAGCAGTATCACAATGTACAGCAAACTAGGTTAAACTTAATTCTATTACACTCACAGAGGTTACTACTGTTAACACACAGATGATCGCGAGGTTATAATAGAGTGAACAAGAAAAACTATCGATTTTACAATAAAAATAATGTTTATACTTCAACAACTGTAACGACAGACTAGGTTGGTAATCAAAAGCCAGTTAACATTGAAAATGATTGCCAGTTCTGTTGAAAGCCCTATGTAATAACAATAAATTTCAAAGCAGTTACATCTATTATTCATTAATATAAGATCCAAGCCAAACCGACACCAGCAGGGTGTACAAAGTGCTTAACAGTTTCTAAACTCTTGCATCAAAAATTGTCTTTTCAAAAGTAAAAAACATTCTATCTGAGTCAAACTTATCATACATAATTATCAAAAATCACCTATTCTTTTATTAATTTTTTTTTTTTCAATTGGCTTCTAAAAGAGAACTTTTGAAATAACCAATTTGAATTTACTATGCTTCCAAAAAAGAATAAAATTAAACCAAATTTTAATAAATAATTATTACAAGCCTTATTGAATTTACCGTATGACAGAAGAATATTAGCTATATCTGGCACGCCAGCTGCAGCTGCAACAATAAGAGGTGTATCACCATTATGATCCCTGATATTCACTAAAGTGCCTGCTTCCAGAAGTGTTGTCACCATTTCTTGCTGCTGACTAAGTACAGCAGAATGAAGAAGGTAATGAGTCGGAACAATTTTCGCTCCAGCATCAAGTAATAACTTTACAATAGGAACTGATTTGTGCCATGCAGCCTCGGTCAAAGCTGTCACTCCTGTAAAAATAAATACACCAACTACTTCAACAGAAATTGTAACTATTCAACATTATCTGACTAAATTATGACCAGAATAAAACTGTTGGTACAATGGATGGGTCATTATAGGTTATTATAGCTAATAGCAAAATGTCCATTTTTTTCAAATACTAGATTTTCTGTAAAGGTTGCACTCGTGTAAGACACAAGAAGTGGAAGATAGGACAGTCAAGGAAGGGAGGGGGGACTCTATGTCAGAGAATCTGGTTAGCCGTTGATTGGTGAATGACCAAAAAGCAGTTGAAAGAGTGAGTGATAACCAGAGAACAATGAAACCAACTGTGAAGAGTTATCAGTTGTGAGAAACAGAAAGGTTTTTAAAAATATAATCATTTTATTTTGTCTATTTCAATTTTAAATATATCCCTATATGTTTGCTAATTTAAAAAACATCACTAAAATATATCAAGACCTTCATTCTAAAAACATGTATCCGTAGCCGTGATAGGTACTTGACTGTGATTAATAATGTACAATGGTCTCTAGGACGTACAGTGTACAATACAACACTGCAATACTACCTATTGTATTTTCCCTCTCCTGTCAATTCTGATATTTTCAGATACATGTTATTATAATAAAGGTATTTATTAATATTAATCAATATTTAGGTTGGAATACTCATACAAAATTTGGTTGATCGGTTTAAAAATAAAGATTTGAATTAAGGAAAAACCAACAGGAATTCATTTATACATATATTGTCATGATTTTACTTTATAATTTATTTGATAATAAAAAAGGGTATTTAAAAATAAATTACCAAAATAAGAATAATTATAATTGGGCAAAAAGTACAAATATTAAAGGTTTTACAGTTAATTTTAAATCTCAAAGTGATTAGTCCAACCCATATTTGAAGTTTTATAAATAAAAAAAAACTTAAAATATAATTGCATTCATTGTTTTTGATGGATGTCTTTTCTTTTCGGTACCATTACTTAAATAATTCCTTGTATTTGCTGTAGCTCAATTTCTTAAAAATAATCTTTTCTATAAATGACTCCCATTGGTTTCCACGAATGATGGTTGAAACTCATCCATACTATCACTTTAACTGTTTTCAACTATTAACCATTATTTCAACTCTTACAAACACTCTATAGACATTATAACAAACAACATTCTTTAATATCTCTCACTCATAATATCACTGCAATATAAACTAGTATACAAAATATTTAGATGTATTAAAATACTCTAGTAAATTATGTTCTGGCTGTAATACCTAATGGCCAAAACCTCCTTCCCTCTGCATGATCTTCTGTGTACTACCTCTTTAAATGCAATTGCTTTCTTTCCTTTATGAAAGGGCACCAAGCACATTTTGTAGGGATTGATGAGTGAAGAGGCCTGAGAGGCATGGAACTAGTAATGACGTGCCCTTTGTTTTATTAAAATAATAATACCACTTTTTTGATTATTATTCACCTAGTTTCCTTTTATAGTCAAAATAAGTTAGTAGTTAAGATATGTGTGTTCTATAGAGTAGTGTAGCACTATAAACTACCAAAAATTATTAATGGATGATAAAATCTGGTTTAAAAGAGGTCCAATTTTATTGCAGAAAAATTTCTTTATTGAAGAACCCAGAATTCATTTTCTATGTGTTTCTCACTCTCCTTTTATGGAACAAACAAAATCAAAACCTTTTTCCAACACAAATAAAAACAAAATGTGGTATGATTACAAACGAATTTGCTTAAAAAAATGTATTTTTGATTCAACAACTAATTCAAGCCATTTTTCATTGAAATGAACATGTCCAGGATAGAACTTAGAACCGGTAGATTCAACCATTAACATCACATCGACAAATGAATTTATAGGATTACAGCAGCTGACACCAATAAAAAAAAAAACACTAGCTGTTGCTTGTGCGACTGGAAATTGAACCCTTGGACAGCTAAACTTGACTTCGTAAACATATTCCTTCGTTAGAGGATATTCATTGATCTGTTTTAAATCAATGTGGTACTTCCAATCAGGGTGCAGATTCCACGTAGTTACATACTTATCAATTTTATCAAGACCAATAAATAGGTTAAATTCAGCTACAGTAGGCCAGATCACATTAGGGTAAGGTTCCATTTCAATATGAACATTGACATCTAATTTATAAAATATTTTTGTTGCTTTCTCTAAAATTTCCATAACAATATCTTCAGCAGCCTGGAGTGTAGGTTTGTAAAATTGAACATCATCGATCAATTTGGCATCTTTTAACAGAGTTAAGCTGAAATTTTGTTTATTTCTTGAATGATGCCCTCCTATCCGATTATCTAGAGGGATGACATTAACATTTTCTGTTCTGCTTTTATCAGATAAAGAAATAAGAGTTTTAACTGATGCAGTTTCCTTTGTATTGGCATTTTTAATTTCACTGTCACTGCTGATTAATAACTCATCAATAATATCTAAAGAACCGATGGAACAAGAATATCTTGATAAATTTGACAAAATGTCAACTTCATTATTCATAATACAACAAAAAATTATTACAACAAAGAACTAAGATCTAAGAAAACTTCAACTATTATTAACCAATTATTATATAAATCATATGTTTAAAGTTATGATGTTAATCATGTGTGTCTTCAAATCACAATGGGCAACTCAAAAAATTCTAGTTCGAATCCGTTATTACAAATCATGAAGTAATTTGAAAATGAGTAAATGCTGTGAATGTGGTGGGCCTATTTTTAAAGCATCAGTTTCAGGATGGAAAGTTTTTTTTGTCACAATAGCAATGTTATTTCCACTTGGGATCGCCATATACAGTTGTACCAAATGGCTAGACATAAAAGAAAAAATTAAGAAAGTCAAAGGTAAAATAGTTTTGTACATAATAATGAAATATTACACTAGCACTAATTTGATTAGAACCTGAATGATAATATGTGAACAAAAAAAATATAATTAATTAAACTAAACAAAACAAAATTACTGAGCTTTAGGAATTTATAACAAATTTAATTCCAACATTAGAATGTCAGATTATTATCATAATCGGGCTAACTGGAATAATTTGATTTAACAGAATCAATTTAATATTAGCTAAAATTTATAAATTCATTATTAATAGTTTAATATCCATATACTTAAAATAATCAGTGCAGATTGTACTTGATATTTAATGGTGACAAATCTATGATGACAAATAAAGGCTTAACCAAACCAATTTACATTTAATTAAATTTAATTACATTTAAAAGGGCAAAGTTAGAGGGGAAAATGCATAATGACAGCTGTATAATTTAGGCCAATCAGGGGGGGGGGGGGTTGTATCCTTAGGTGGTACCTTATGGACTATTGAATGAGCTTTGTTTCATTTTTATAGATCTATGTGTACTTGAGTTATGGTGGGAAACAAAATGGCAATGATAACAATTTCAAGTTTGGCAGCATGGCAATATGATTGGTTTAAGGTTAAGCAGACAACTGAACAACAGTCCAAGAGGAAACGAACAAATTCAAAGTTTTGGAAAATATACTAACCTATACAAATCTTTTACGATTTGAAGAGCCGAATCCAATTTTGTTCCTAAATATAGACATTTAAAGATATAGCTAAATAGTAACTGTTAGTTGAGCTCTTATTGTATTTTACCATGCCTTGACAACAGCAGTGTAAGTTTTTTTAAAAATAAACTGCAGGGAACAAAATTATAAACCTTCTCAAGAGACAGACAGCTTTCTCACATGATAAAATTAATTCACACCATTCTAATCGTAGTATCAAGAATCAGCCCTTGAATTAATGACATGTGTGTTTGTAGCTCATGTATCTATTTAAAAATTAGCCAATTAATCAAGTAACTAGTAATAATAATTATATGTTTTTTAATCTTGTCAAACTGAATCAGGAAATTACAGAGAAACTTTAGAAAAAAGAGTTGAGTTGCTTAAGTTAGAGAACTTGTTGAAGAAAGCTAATAATGCTAAACAAATAGAGGATGGAGGAAAGGGGGACGGGCCTGCAGAAATTTGTAGAAGAGCGCATTAAATCTAAATGGTTAATTGAGAATAATGCTTTTGTTTTCTTATTATTATTATAAGCCTCTTTCAATATGAATACATTTAGCTTTAGTTTTTAAACCAATGTGAATGAAATGAGTGGCAATTTTTTTAATTTAAAAAGCATTTAAATGTTATAAATAAGAGATTATCTAGATTTCAAAAAACATATCTTGTATATAAACAGTGTAAAAAAAGAATTAATCCATACCTTTGACATCTTCTATGTTCAAACGGGCTCCATGATTGATTAGAGTTTCTACCACGTTATAATGAGATTGTGACACAGCTAATAACAATGGAGTTCTATCCGATATATCTAATGAATCAATATTAGCTCCAGCATCTAACAGGCCATTTACCACATCGGCATGCCTAAAATTATAAAATCAATTTAACTACCACAGTGGAAAAATCAAACAGAATTACATTTTAGTGAAAAAACTTAACCAACTAAATTTGTGGTAATGAAAAACGCAAGATTGAAACTGTTTTTTTCAGATTGATCACAATTTATAATTTCTGCATTATATGAATTAAAGAGAATTACTGTTTTAAAAGTTTCACAAAAGTATTTATTTTTTACAAACTAAAACCTTTTAGTTATAAGTAATTGTTACATAAAAAATTTTTTAGGTGAATACAGGCCCAACTTGTTACCTAATATTTTGCAAGAAATATAGATAATAAAATTAAGTTTATGTTTAGTAATACATCTTTATACTAAGATCATTTCCTTGAATTTAGATAAGTGATAGTTAAGACTCAGACCACTTGAATTAGTTTAAAATAGTTTCTTATGAGAATATTTCTATTCTATGTGTTTGTAGACAAGTAAACATTGGTGACAAATCATTATAAGTTCTATAAAAATATTCAAAATCCTCAGGAATTTACTCAATTATAAAATAAATGTCCTTAGTGTAGTATTTTTCCACATTTTGTTGCTTAAAATTAGTTTAGAAAAGGGTTAGGAGACACGGAAAGCATATTTTAATTTTATTGGTAAGTAATTAAAACAAATAATTTGTACCCTTTTGCAGCAGCATAGTGCAGTGGAGACAGTCTATCTACAGTTGTAGCATTAACATGGCATCCTGATGATAATAGGGTTTCTATTACTTCCAGATGTCCATTATTGGCAGCTAGATGAAGTGGGGTTAAGCTATCGACATCCCCAATATCTCTTTTGCATCCTAATAATACATAAAACAATACAGTCACAGAAAATCATTAAGAAATTCCATCAATAAAATTTACAATAAAAATATTATACTTCAGATACAATAACAGGATGAATGAGAGAATGATCGCAATATTGTATCAATTATAAGGATATGAAAAAATGATTATAATAAATTTTAGCTGATATACAATCACACAATTTAATTTAATTTATTTTGACCCCATTTCGTTTCTTAGTGTTGTAAAGTTAATATAATTAAAATGAAGACATAGCCACAAGTGTTGAATAAATTTATAAACTTCTCAAAATAGTGTCTACACTTGGTTGACAATTGGTAACTTCCTTGTTACACACAATAACTAATTCCAGCTTCTATAATTATTAATAAAACAACTTGTGGAAGATTTAATTTTATTTATAAATTGACTAAAATTTTTATTCTTTTAAAAATCTCAGGTAGGTTTTCGGACATTATAAACCCTTTTAATCTAAAACTAAACTGGAAATATTATAGTAAAAGTAAATAAATGAATAATAATTAATTTAACCTGATATTAAAAAAAACACGGTTTGATTTACCTTACTTTTTCCCTATTAACCTCTTATGGTTGTAAAGCTAATATAATGAATAATGATAACATTCTTTGCTGCACGAATTATATCAAGTTAATAAAAAATAGTGTCTACCCATATCAACACCTTGTAACATCTTCGTAACAAACACTAATATCAGGTTTCAATATTATTAATAAAAACAACTTTATTTTATTTATGCATTTGCTTTAATTTCTGTACTCTTTTAGTAATCATCAGGGTTGGGTCCTGACATATCCTACATAACACTCATAAATTAACCTAATTTTGCCTTAACAACATTAAACACCAGCAGACCCACGATTGATTCTATCTGACCTCTATATTTTAAAGGTGTTGCTCCCTCTTTGTTTGCGGTCCAACCTTTTTTCTTACCACCCAGGTGCTATTCCCCTATATGTCGTGGGTTTTTGCAGTTTGTGGCCAATTTTACAGCAAATGGCTTCAACTTTTACATCTAATCCAAATTCATCTAACTAAATTTAATAATTCTAATTTAATAATCTAAATAAATTTAATATTTTGTGGCCTTCAAAATAACATTACAATATGATATGAATAAGACCATTTATCACAATTACCCACTGCCAAATAATAGCAGAATGTAATTTTTATCAAATAATTTTTTTTTTTTTTTTGGAAAAGACAAGGTATATTATAGACAGACAAATTTTTAAAATGCCAAGTTTAAAAGTGCTATAACCAAAAGGTAAATATTACAGGACTACTGGCTAACAAGGCAGAAAATACTAGCTGGAAGTCAGTTTCCTCTGGTTCACAGGTGGTAAGATCAAATGCAAGAGTGAAACACTCAACTGGGCATTGCTATTTCTAAAGAAGAGGACCATGAAGTCTTCAGCTTTCAAGACTGATGCCAGTCTAAAATTCTCACAGTATCACACAAAAATTCAATCCCTTCCAGCCCACTTCTGATGAATTTCTTCAGCTCTTCCTCAATAACTTTGACCACATTTTTGCAGTATCAGATTTCTGGCTCAAAACTTATATACCCTCCTTAGCTGTTACCATACCCAATCACACCTCATTCGGTACTATCGGCAAGACTGCTCAGTCAGAGGAATTTGACATAATTGTATTAAAAAATCTCTTCAATCCCAAACTCTCATTTTCTGTCCCTCACCAGATTACCCACACATTGAATACCTGTACCATTAAGTTTCCTGTTTGTTCAAACAACTACTGTATGGTATCATTCACCAACTAAAGTACTTTTTGACCACAGCTTTGAACACTCCATATTTGACTTTCCCTCTTTCAATCATGTAATACTAGCTGATGACCATAACTATGACCTCCTCTCACCTCTGCAAGCAAAACCTGTTTCCCTGAACTTTGCCACTCACTGGATTTCCATATTCTCCCACTCACAACATTACCAACTACACACTCCCGATACCTACCCTCTTATGTCCATATAATTGATTCCTCTAATATTCTCCTCTCTTCTCTGTACCATCCTACCTGGGCAAGCATGCCCCCCTTGAAATCCCTTGTTCTGTGTCACCCCCCACACCATAGATGTCCTCATCCTCCTTGGTTTCACCAAACCTTTTGACACAACTGATGATTCCATCTTCTATTTAAACTAGAAAATAAGCCCTTCTCCTGAGCTCTCTCCACAAATCTGCTTCTTTTGATCCCTCTTTTCTTATTCATGCTAACATGCTAGCATGTTAAGTTATGCTAACACTGTTTGGAACTTAATACCTCCATCCATCCGTCATTCTTCTTTTTCTCAGTTTTCAAATCCCATTTTTATGAATTTCTTATTTTCTCTTAATCTGCCACTATCTAACTATTTTGAGAGCTACCCCAATATCATCAAGCTCTGCCTACAATATTTGATTCAAATTAATCATTTTTTTGTATGTTTTGTTTATTCTGTTACATTTAGATGTGAAAATTGACATATATTACAGTAAAAGCTTGTGTATCAATTGTAATGTTATTTTTAAGGAGTAATTTGGAAGAATGATTATTTTATAAAATAAAATATTAAATGGTATAAAGTTTAATTTTAAACAAGTGAATGTAACAGCTGGAAAGTTTGTCAGTAATTAGAACAGCTGAGAGGAGCACTGGAAATTCAGCTGTTTAGAGATGCTTGTAAGGAGAAGTAGTTAATTGTCAAATGTTTAGAATGGCAGGAAAATAGAGGTGTCGATGATGATTTGTTGCAGTTTGCGGATGATCAAACATATTTGATTTAAGGGCCCTTATACTTCTTATTTCCTCAAACATCATATTGGCAGAATCTGCAGCAGGCCATTGAGGCAGCATTATATGGATCAACAAAACACAATACTAGGGCTGGAGAATGACAAATTGAGATGGAAAAACTGAAGAACTTAAAAACAGTATATTGAAAGGTTACTGTATGATGGATTTAATTAATATGATAAGTTAAATTACTATACGTGATTAATAAAGTCTGATTAAAGAGAAAGTCTTAGTAACGACCATGTACCGAAAATAACCTTAAAATCGAGTTCAGGTTACCCACAACCGATGACAGATAAAAACAAGCAAATAGAAACGAGGAATGATAATAGCAATGATAAAGCAGGAAATAATGATAAAAGGGGAATTCCTACTCTTGGAAGAGCTACAGAGGAAGAAGACCATCAAGATGAGTCCTTGGAAAAGCGGCCGCCTACATTCTGAGATGGTGATCTTTGTGGTAGAAAAGGACCCATGCAAGTAGTGCTTTGAAGAGGATAGAAAAGACCCAAAGATGTACAGGCACATCACATATTCCAAGGATGAAACTGTATTACAAAATAAGTTGCAGTTCCTTCGTTACAGACAGTTTAGGACCACTATCCATTTTTTTCGAAAATAAAGTGTTAGATCGTAAATTGTAAATGTTTAGATATAATAAGGTAAAATTAGGATAAAAGTACAAATGTTTGTGTATCTGAACCCATCCCGAGTTTTCAATTAGGTATTAAAAAAATAGAATCATAAATAAATCGATATTATAAAGTTGTCTTGATTATTAGCTTCCCGACTAGTAAATTCACTACAATATGTCTAATTTTTATTTATTTTATGTAAATGTTTGGTTGTAAAGGACCCTCCTGAGATATAATAAGTTAAAAGTTAACATTTTTTTTTTTCATTAGCAAATTTACAAAACACTAAAATATTTAATTAATTTATGGATATTATTGCTCATCTGTATTACAATGTGAATCCATACACCAGACTGTGGCCCAATATAAATATCATGTTTGTTATTCTTAGAAGACATATCCCAGAATAAAGTTTTTTTCATTTGGTTTCATAAATATTGTAATGATTGTCCTCTGGGAATGTTATTTAGGACAAAATTATGTCCATATTTGGGAACTTTGAAGAAATTACATTTTGAAACTAACTTAAGATTTGAATAGATTAAAAATAAAATAACAATTTTTTTTTATTGGCCAGGTGTTTTACCTTATGTAAGGAATATGATTCAGTTGTGTGAAGTTTGCCAAAGGTTTCGAAGGAGCAACATTAAAGATTCCTAATATTCCATTTTTCAAAACAGCAATGGATATTGTATAATAGAATAAACATTCTTTTGTTGTTGTTGACTACTACTCAAGACGGGTTGAGGTTTTAAAAACTGCCGATAAATCAAGTCAAAGAGAAATAAAAGTGATTAAGCCAAAATTTGCTAGATTTGGCATTCCCAAAATCGTTGTCGCTGATAATAATCCGTTTCTTTCTAGCAATTTGAATACATTTGCCAAACAGTAGTGTTTTGGAATAATTACAACTAGCCCAAATTATCCTCAGAGCAATGGGCTTGTAGAAAAAACAGTTGGTGTTGTTAAGTTCATACTTAAGAAATGTCTTTATAATAATCAGGATTTTGATCTTTACCTCCTGAATTACAGAAATTCAAGTGTTCCAGGTCTGAGTCCTTCACAGTTAAAATAAATCATGAACTGTTTTGTTAGCCCAGTTTTCGGGACCCTGCGGTTCTAACCACTCAACTTCGAGTTAGGATGACACTTCTCCTTGAGCAGACTTCATAACTAGATGGTTACATGCTATATTAAGATGGTAGCATTTGGGCAATTAAAGTAAAAATTTAGGTAAATGAGGTTTGAAAATTTATTTATGAAAAATAAACCAAAACCAGCTAATCAACTCATAATTATTTTTATTCTATATAGCGTAGAAGTGTTATACACTCATTAATGTATCAAACATAAAAATTGACTTTCAGTTCAGCTTAAGTAGATGCAAGATCCATTTATTGCAGAACAGCATAGACTTGCCTAAACAGCATCCCAAAACCATGCCACTCATCTGTCTACCATCTTCTGCTCAGGGTCAGCTTTTTCGGCTATTTGCCCCTATGGCCCTATCAATTCTTATTCCATATACCAAATATTTGTTTAAAATAAAAATGAATTACCATAATAGTTAATCGTTTCTTTTCATTTATTATATTTGTTCCTGTTTTTATTTGAAATGTTTTGTCTCTTTTTCTACCGATCTGAACAGAGGAGAGTGCTTGTGGGTCAGGGAGCCTTGGCTTCTCAAGTGCTGCTGCTTAGGGCTTCAGGTGGCACCTTAGGGGACATGTCCTTTTCCAAGAACATTCACTTGCTTCACAACTTTGTAAACATCAGTGGACTGTGCTGATTTATAAAATATTGGTAGGCAATGTGGTTTTTACCTTCTGATCAGTCCTCGGGCCATTAAAATGAGAATATATATCCTGCCTACCAGACTTATGGACAGGAATGCCTTCACCCTAGTCGGCCTCAGGAGTGCCTGGTGCTTTATTCTCAATATTGTATCCATAAGATACTTAGTTGCTGAGTTTAATAATATAAAATCCTCAAAGACATTACCAAATCTCTTTCTAAGCACTGTAAAATAATGATAAAGGTTAAAAAAATTGCTGTAGTTAAACCGAAATCTAGAAACTGATCGTATATATGTGGGCAACAATGACCGTTGTGGTTGACATGCCCTAAAAGAATAAACAAAAAAAAAGTGTATTTACCTCTTTATGATAATTTTACTATAAACTAGTTTTCAACTTTTTAATCTTTTTTGTATAATTAAAATCTTTTCTCTTTTCTCTTTTCATCTGTGTTATAAATAAAATTAATATTCACTAACCACAGTTTTCATGAGGATTTTATAGATAATATCACCATATAATAACAGTCCTGTATTTAAAAATATGAAAATCATAAAAAAAAATAACCTACTCACCAGCATTGATGAGGGCTTTTACTGCATTGGTATGACCATTCTCGGCAGCATAATGAATCGCACATCGGCCAGAAGAGTCTTGAAGGTTCACATCACAGGTGTAAGGAAGATCTGAAGGCACATTACAGGTCTTTGCAAGAATATTGGCATACCAACGATATTGGTCAGACCAAACATCTTCATAGTCAGAATTCTCTGTGTCTTCAAGTTCCATGTCCCATGATAGATTATCCATACCTTCAGGAGTGTCAGCTTCATCGGAAGACACATTTTCATTATTAACATCAGATTCGCTATCATCAGATTTGTCATCATATATCACTTCATAATAGCCATTATTTCCTTCAAAAGATTTTTTGCTTTTAACATTGGTCCGTTTACTTAAGATCCGGCGGTCAATTTTAGAAAGCTTCTTTTTCTTTACCTTGTCTGGTTTTACATTAAATTTACTACTATTAATCAGGAGTTCCAACATAGTTACAGAGCCCTGGGCTGCTGCAATGCCCAGTGGTGTTTTCCCAGATGTAAAAACGTTAATATTAGCACCTGAAGCACAATTTAATTTTAGTTAGTAACAAATATTTTCATTGATATAGTAAATTAAAATGAAGTGATATACACTAAATCTTATAAGAAAGACTGAATCTCACCTTTTTCAATTAAACACCTAACTTCATCGATATCCTGTTCTTCAACAGCTTTAACTAACTGAATTTCCAAGGCTGCCATGTCAAACAAAATGAATACTAGACCGCCCAAAAATTTTTAAACAACCAGTAAAATTTTATGTTACATATCCTAGGACAACATTGAAACCTACACAAAACAAACTATAAAACAGTTTGAAATCCTAAGTGATACTGGCTCCGCCTGGAGCGGTGTACAAGTTTGAGGAGCTGCAAGGAGGTCGGAGCAAGTTGCCGCACAAAGAGCACATACCTGGAGACGATCCAATAACTCTGTTGGATGGGATATTATCCGTGTTTGTTGTGAAAGTGATAATTGATGACAATTTCATTATTCCCAATAATGCCTGCGAATCCTATGAACTTAACGACTCAACTTGACCAATTAGTTGGTATAGTAAAGCAGCTGGCTTAAAACCATATATCTTTAATAGCTAGTTTAGCAAATGTGAGGGCTGTAAGTATAATTAAACTTTAACAACATCATTCCATGTTTCACACTCTTTACACATACAGTTCAATAAAGAATATATAACTTCATAATTTGACAGATTCCAGAAACAATTAACTCTTAGTGGGATCGAAGAAGAACATTGGAAAGATTATTTACAAATTCATATGTGTTCAGACCTTAATTAGCGATCTGCAAAGTTAATCACTACTAGTCATCATTTAAGGCTTTGCTAAAAGGTCTGATTGACCATTTTATACAATCAACAAATAAGTAAAGCGAGACCTTAAAATTTAGAAAAATAATTCAGCAATCTGGTAACTCCGTGCATGACCTTGCTACGCGAATAAAGCTGCTATGCTGAGACAAGGTATTGCGAATTTAACGAATTTCTTCATTGCTCCCTAATAGTCCAATTTATTCACGGAGTGTATGATGAGTATGCTCGAGATGCAATTGTTACAAAACTAACTAAACACAGTGATAGCGTACCTTCCAACTACAAAAAGGAGCATCAAGTTGGACGTTTGCTTGACCAGCTGTATAGCACTGTCAAAAGAAGCATATTGATGCACTCTTAAATTCACCACTGCCCTCTACTCCTGAAGAAATTCGTACTTTTCTAGGCCATGTATTACCATGCTTTTTCCCGAAGTTATCGGTCATTACTGTTCCACTTAGAGAAATACTTACTTCTTCAAAATTGAAGTGGACAGAAGAAGTCAAAAACTCATATGATTGCCTGAAAAAAGAGCTCATATTTGACAGATTACTTACACCCTATAACCCCATACTTCTGTTAATTGCTGTAACGGATGCTAGTCAAGTAGCCTCACATCACGCCAGAAGGCTTGGAGTGCCCAATTTTACATATTTTTTTTGTCTGAGGTGTTAAAAGATTTTTTCAAGATATAAACATTTACTATATACGGATAATAAACCCGTTTCTTGCATTTTGTTCCTAGTGTTCATTTTCCTCAGTGCCCTCTCTCCCGTTGTAATAATTATGCCAACTACCTGTCAAACTTCAACTACGACATCAAGTATAAGCCTCTACCCAGCGAAAGCTCTAAAGGCTGCAGAGGGTGCTAGTCAATTAATCGCCGACAGGTTGCGAGTTGTCCACATTCAAGTGAACCCCACCAAGACTCAGGGTATCATCTTCTCTTTCCAGCATGGGAAAAGAAAGCGTCCACCCAGCTTCAACATAGACGGGACTGATTGCAAACTTGCCAATAGCATATGCTACCTAGGCTTATTAAATAGAGTAAAGCAGAGGAAATGGTGGACATCAAGGCACTAGGCCCTCCAACAACAAGCCTCTAAGGGGCACCCATCACTGAAATCAGACTAAATAAGAATACACTACATGCCTAGAGAGACTCTAGGCCCAGCCACCAGTGGACTCTTACCACTGTACCGAAACAACCAACCTCCACCGAGGCTTCCCACGCCCCTTAATCCTTCACACCACCTTCAAGCAGGTACTCCTAGTATAAGGATCCGATTAACCGAAATATTCTATATTTTTCCCTCATCCTGAATTTCTAACTAGAGAGCTTTGAAAAAAAAAAAAAAAGTATAAGCGTGATATGTATTCCAGTTGTCAAAACTATAATGCTCACTTTCTTTTAGACCGTTGACAACCAACGACAATGAAATGCCTTTTTTCAAGTCAACCAAGTTCACCCAGAAAACTCCACGGTTGACTTCGACGAATTTCAACATCAGCTCCGTCAAATACCCTTCACTTCTAAGGAGATCGCTGAGGAAACTCTATGTGATCCGTACTTGTCAGCATTACTGTTTACAATTTTTGAAGGTTTCCGCCAACGACATTCCACTGCTCAACAAGGCCTTCGCGTTGTTGATCACATCTCCTCAGCCCTTGAAACCAAACAGTATTGCACTGCTGCCTTTCTTGATATAGCTCAAGCTTTTGACAGGGTTTGGCACGCAGGTTTACTCTACAAGCTCAAAAGATATTTACCACAGACCCTTTTCCTAATCCTACAGTCCTACCTTTCAAACCGCTTCTTCCAAGTCCGCTGTGGTTTAGAATATTCTAAGTACTATCCCATAAATGCAGGAGTTCCACAGGGCAGTGTCCTGGGCCCCATCCTCTATAACCTATACACCGCTGATGTCCCCTCTACTCCCAATACCTTCTTGGCCACATTTGCAGATGACACTGCAGTCTTGTCATCTAACCCAGACCCCGACATAGCATCCCATAACCTTCAAAAACACCTTGACGAGATCGAGTATTGGTGCAACCAATGGCGGATCAAAGTTAATGAAGCAAAATGTTCCCACATTACCTTCACCCTTTGTCGCAAGTCTTGTCCACTAGTTTATTTTAATTCTATTCCTCTCCCTGTATCCGAGACAGTACGGTACTTAGTTACTATAATCGTGAGAGAGTGGGAGTCCTGGCAATGGCCAGTTTCTCCAATCATGTCCTGAGCGTCTGTGGCTCTCGCGCTCTTGGTCAGTCTCCACTGGCTAGTATCCGGTGACGTGGCTGACGGAGGAGCGTGGGGGGCTTCCCAGGACTCCGCTTTCTCTTCGCATGTGGACTTGGGAGGCCTCTGGGCTGTCTGTAAATATTGTATGAATGAGCGAGTGAATGATGAATTGTAAATATGGTATGAATGATAGTATATCTTAATTACTTATTGCCTAGCAAGGCAGATTGTAATTTTAGCACAATAAAGGAATTACACACACACAATTTTTGAAGGCAGAGATCTTAAATCTCTTGGCTGCAAAGGAAGAAATGCTTGGTCATAGGGTTGAAATTCCGCCAAAGTTTCATCGGGTAATCTTGGAAGAACTCCATCTTGTGCACATAGGAGTAGTAAAAATGAAGGGTTTGGCTCGATCTTTCATTATTGGCCATCCATCGATCATGAAATCGAAGGTCATGGAACCTAAGGCTCGTTCTACCTGCCTCAAGAATGCGAAATTGTCTTCTCAGTTCCGATCCCACCACTCGGAATACCCGAATGCTTTGTGGGAGATAATTCATGTGAATTATTGCTCAGCACTTGGAAAGAACATGCTAATAATCATTGATCCCTACTCCAAGGGGATGATAGTTGTCATCACGAACTTCACATCACAAGTCAGTCTCACAATGGCCCAGAAATTTCTTCCAAAAATTCTTAAAGAAACAAGGGGTTCGCTTTCATCGTACCACAGCCGTGTCAGGCTGAATACTCATTTCTGTATTTCTCTATGATGTGGTCCCTCAAGTCGGTTGTATTGGACTTGTGATGTAGATCTTTTTAACATAACTTTACTAATTTATCTATTAATGTGGTTGAGCACTAGCCTTTTCTAACACAAAAAAAACATTCCAGTGCAGATAGGATGGGACCACCAGGTAGCGCAACCTTGGTTTATGCTTTTCAAATCATCTATATTTGAAAAAAATAAATACGATCACAAATATAACTTATTCTCCTTGTAACTTATTACTACTATTTAAAAAAAAAACCAGGAACTATTTACAATTTTTTGCATCCTCTTCTCCAACTAAATAATCTAAACCTATATTTACTTTCCTAAAACTAACTAATTTCGTTATAAACAGTCCACTGAACTCCATCTTGGTTCAACGGTGCCTTCTTGATGAGCACCCCACAATCACCGCTGCTCCGGCATCGCTGGAGATGGTGAAGTAACCCTCCTGTCGCTACTTTCACTCCTGGACAAAGAGAAAAAAAGGCCCTGCACTCAAAGGCCACGGGGAACAGAATTAACTAGAGATGGCATGGTTAGTAAGACCGTCAAGTGAGTTTGCTACCCCCCCCCCCCCCCAGATGGCCAATAATAGTCCCAGTACGCCAAGCTCACGTTTTCAGCTAAATCATTTATATTATCTATTCGATTCTGTTTGTTTTTTTAACTATTATTACTAAGTATTACTTAGTAACTTTAATTGTGTATTAATAAAACTAACAATTAGCGTAATTAACATTATAATGTTTATTTTTATAACATAAAAATAACATTATAGAAGATTAAGTCTAAAGAACTACTGACCTTTACAATGAATCATTTTGGTTGATTTTTGACCAATTGTATTTTTCTCAATTAATTGATTGTTGTCAGAAATTTTTTTTTAATTGTTATATTAAAATAAAATGGCCCAATAGATTTTATCAATAAGAATAAATGATTATTATCTGATTCCCATGACAAATTTTCAGAAAAAATAAGTTTAATTTGTGTTTTGTTGACAAATTAATGGCTTCTCATCAAAACAATTATCCAAGATTGATTCCTGATAGATTCGCTCACACAATTTACAAATTCTTGTTACATCATAAATCGGTTGAAATAATCCTCCGCGATTTTTGATTACCAGAGCGTTTTGACATATTTATTGGCGAATCATTTACTGCCACCTAGCACTCTTCGCAAGAAATTGTATTTGAAAGCCTTCTTACTATCAATCATGAAACAATACAATAATATTGATTTTGAGTTGTACTCTTTTAAATTACAAAAGTTAAAATAAACAATATTACCAGCTATATATTCAATTACATCTTTCCATAGCACGTCATTGTTTATATGGTGTTGTTTTCAGCGTTTGAAGGTTCTAAAATATAAAAATGTAATTTCTCTGAGTAATTCGACAACGAGAAGGTAATTAATAAAGACAAGCTAAGATAAATCAAAATCAAGCTAATAAAAAATTATTTGATATATATGTAATGTGATTTCATGTTCTTCCAGCATGTTATTCTTAAGATTTATTTCATCTGTTCATTTCGCTCACAGTCAATAGCACTTGGATTATTATTACCTCCTCCTCTACTTCTAATAGTTACATTTCTTACAATAATCTTTCCAAATGGCCTTGGCTTAGTTTGTAAGTAGGGATATAATTTAAAAGTTTTTCTTTCTTGATCAAACTGTAGTGCTTGCTATTTAAATTAATAATTCAGACGAGAAAGCCCACGAATCCTGTTTTCCTAGAGTCACTGTGTTGGTAGTTTTCTTTTCAAACACCTCCTTGGCTAAGTGAAAAAACAACCACTTAATAGTATTATATGAAACTATACCTAAACTAAAGAAACATCGAAAACTTACTTTGGGTAAAGCTTGCTTCAGATATCTTGGAAATGCTGAAAATATTGAAGGGACTGTATTTTTTTCAAGTATGTTCGAAGCGGCGATTTCGTCTTCTTTTAAATGTTCAGTAATAATAAGCATGTTTCTTGTGGGTTTTATCCACTTCTCTTTTAATTCATCTCTAACCGAAAATCTAAAATTAGTAGTACTGAAATTTGAACAACGGGTGGTACATAATCAATTGACTAAAAAATAAAATTAATTCACTTACTTGTAAAAACTTAATTTAGATGTATGAGAACATTCTTTTCTATTATTGCATCCATACGTTCTAAACATTCCTCCCATTTTGGAAAATTTATCCACTTGAAGTGACACAAAACCGTTCAAAACAGCTTAACAAATAAAAACAATGCAAAAAGCAATTAATTGACAATGAATGATCAACAATTAAGAGGTTGCGGGAAAAGGCGGAACTTCAGGAGTAGAGATCAAAGAAGAGAAAACTAAAACTAACAACAGTATTGTATTTTAGATTAATTTTTTTTATTGAATGTTTTTACATGCTTTACAGGATAATATACAATTGAATTAAATAAAATATTATATAATTTAAACAAGTATAAGGTATTGAGAAACATTTTATTTCAGTTATTTATTATTATTTTTATTTATTGTTATTTGTTTTATGTATGAAGTTTGTCTCGCATAGCTATGCAAAGCAATGTTCTTTCTAATGTTTATATCCTGAAATTTTCCATGTTTTGCCAATGTTTTATTGGTACGCAGTTCATAATTTAGGCAGGTTTCATCGAAGTTATAAACTTGCCCCGGAAGCAAGTTTTTTAAAGTTAACAATGAATAAATACTTCTGCTCCAGTGACATAAGATGAGAGCTTTCCACCCGAAATCCAAAATTGTTGAATTCGATGGTGATTATTCCCCCGCTCGAACCACATTCAGAGGCAGTAAACTTATCATCCGAAGAATTCTACTTCCTATTTTAACATGTGAGGCGATTGCTGTCTCCTGAATTATCGACCCTTATAATATAAATATCAATGGTATATCAAATATTTGAAAAGAACATTATTTTATGCAGTCTGCAGACATCTATAGCAAGTATAAATAGTAACACACACAAAGGTTTGTTGAAAGAAAGTTGCGAGCACAATCATAATGACAATTGAAAAAAATATTATCTTCATATAGAATACGCGAGGGTATTGAAAATGCACATATTTCAGGCAATAATTGACGAAAAACATTCTGCAACTAAGTAAGTATTTTGTCGTAAATAATTCAATCCAAAATCACAATCAACAAATATAAATGTTATTAACGCTTTACTCATTTATAAGTAATAGAGAGCAATTTTAAAACTTTTCAAATACCTAGAAGTAGGAAACTTTATGTTCATTAATTTGGCATTAGTCATGCCATCACGTAGTTGATAAATCTTTACTGCTAAAATCTTTATTACGATAAAATTACAATCTGCCTTATTGGGCAATAAGTATTGTGTAATGTTATCAATTCATAATTCATTCATATGTTATCAATTATTCATTCATAGTATATTTACAATTCTTCATTCACTCGCTCCTTCATACAGTATTTACAAACAGCCCAGGGACCTCCCAAATCCACTTGGTTGTAACCTCCCTCACATACGAAAGAGGAATGGGAGGATATGATTGGAGAAACTGCCGTTACCAGGACTCCCAATGTCACGCGTTTGTAGCAAATCACGAGGGCACTGCCGCTTTAGACTCCGAGGAGCATGGTAGGGATGTGTGACTCGTTAAATTACTGTGCTAGGGGATTAGTGTGGTTGGATAGGTTTCGATGGAATTTCATGAACTTGAAAGGGATTAGTTCAAGAATGTAAGGTCTATTATGATCGTTGCGGACGTATTAAGACACAATAACTATTGTTCTCAGGAATTAATCTCAGGGTTTTGATTGAAAGGATTGGATATGCTTGTTGTTAGACTTTTTGCTGTTTCCTATAAGCCTATTCCGTATGTCCAAATTGTCTTTAGTATAACTTCATAAGTTAGTAATTTATTTTCTATTAAGATGGGATATCCGATAAAATTGTTTGTACCGTTGTCCAAAACGTCGGTTTAGTTCTTGTCTTTTTACCCCCATGCGTGAACTCCATCTCACATCAGGAAGGACGGAATTAAAAAAAACTAGTGAATAGAACTTGTGGCAAAGGGTAAAGGGTAAAGTTAATGTGGGCCCAGTGGGGACTCGTTCATGACTCGGTCGAAGCACATTAGGGGGCCGGCCTCTGACCGACCTATATAAAGCCGAAAGTCGGAGCTTTTTTGATTCATTCGGAATCCGGCTCATGAAGTGAACATTGCTATATCTCTCTGTGCTTTGGCGCTTGCTGCTCCACTCGAACTATTCTCTCTTATTCAACTACCTCTGCACCTATCTTTCCTAACCTCGCTATGTTTTAGACCGGCGTTGTCAGACCCCACACCTTCCTAGTATGTTTCTCTGCCTTTGTCTCGCTAAAACTAGCACCACCTTGAAAGGGATCGCTTCCACGTGGACGACGGTCTCTGGGGCCCTACAAAATGTACTTAGTAGCGTCTTCACCCCCAGGGATCCACTCTGCCTTTCTCCGGTTCACGCTAGCCTTTGGGATCCAGACAGTTTTCGCCAGCCTTAGACACCAAGTGTGAAGTCGTGGTCATTCCAAGACCACGTAAACTACCTATAATACTTACCCTGTACCTCTTCTCCTGAACACAGAGCACTGTCGGAGCATACTTTCTAAGATCTTATGGAGTCAGATCAATACGAGTAAAGCTGTCCACCGACTATGCCACCAGCTAAGGTCACAGACCATAGGTTTACCCATTTCTTGGGTAATCGACCCCGGGTCGACGAGACCCTAGCCTCCGGCGGGCGCTCCCTACGTACGACAGTAATTTTTTCGTAAGGTATTTGTCCCCAGAGGGGTTAACGGATTTTGGTGAAAGTGAGAGAGGGATAGGTGAATTGCGTAAATCTTCAACATTTGTGGCTTGAGTATGGTTTCGATGACCAAGGTGATGTGTGAAAGTACAGGAAAGATGCAGAGCGAATTCTTCTGACCTTTCCCCTTCTGAAGCTACCCAAGACTCATCATCACGACGGAGTGGGTGTTAAAAAGGATGATATTTTAGGATCTTTTTAGTTACATTCCACAGGGAATTATCCCCTGTAGACAGAGAGGTGAGGTGGGAATTAAAGGAATCGGATCGAATGCTAAATGCCACTTTACCAATCTGCAGTGATGATTGTACGAGCAAGTTCAGCAGAATGTTGAGATCTTTGCCACACTATTCTCGAGTGGCGTTTGGATTGTATTAGGTCTTTTATATGCTGAGGTAAAGGTTTATCATTGTAAATTTTTGTAAGACGGTGTGATGTCTGGATCAGAGTATTGCATGAATGCACTGCATCGTCTAGGTCTTAGGATGTTTTCAGGTACACTTTGAAGTCTGTAAGAAGCTAGTGGTAGTGATCTCAATCAACTGGACCCCTAATAAATGATCCACCTTACCCTAGTTTGTGGATTGGTATTAGGTAAACTTTAGAATCAAAGGGCTATGATCGGAGGAGAGGTCATCGAGGCCCGTAAGTGAATAGTTTAGTGTTACTAAACTATTGTGAAAGAAGAATTCAAGAAGATCAGGATTTTGGTTGGGATCAGGTAGCCTGTGGGTGTGTAATGACCTGTAGGAGAGTAATACACCGATGCTAGGGCGAGGGGGAAAGTGAAGGTGCTGATTGGCACTGCAGTGGACTGAAGGAAATCTTTAAAAAACATTGTTCTGTGAAGAAAAAATATCTATTAGTTTCTCTATCAGTAACTTATCAATGGCTTTTTCGCACTCAATGGTAAGATTTAAACTAGTTATATGATTTAATAGCGTTGTAAATCAGGCTAGAGCCAGTCTGGCTTTAAGTGTCAACAGGTATTAATTCGTCTTATTTGCTTTAATTTGTGTGTTAAGCTTCACGGTGTATGTGTCGATTTCTGTTCACAAGACTACTAGATTAAAAAGTTGCACCACCAAGGTAAGTTTATTTTTTCAATAATTTCCCAACTTTGGTCAGAATAAGTTCACTTATTATTAGGGATCGCCCTAAGTGTTTAGTTTACTGAACCCGTGAACTTACGGTTCATTCGCAAAATTCAAGGGGGGTGTGTATAAAAAAATATGGGGAGTAAAATCACACTAAAAGGTTCCATATTTCTGACAAATCTAGTGCATTTGAAGTCTTTATCATTCTCCCCACCTAATTATTTGGTTTGTAGTATTCTATCTAACAATTTATTTTTGCAATCTCGCGTTTTTATTAGGTCACCAACGGCATCGACATTTTAACTAAGCAAAAAGATAACATTAACAGGATCGGTAGAGGCCAGTTAATTATCAGGAAGTGATGAGTAGATTATTTGATAATGGCATGAAGCACGAATTGCCTGACACTTTACCTGAGGTATGTTTAGTATACTTATAGATTATTTCATTGTTACGTATTTCCTATTGTTGATCTAAGGTCAAATGCTAACCATTAAAATAATGCAAGTTTAAAGACAATGAATTCCTTTTTAAAGAAATAATAGTCTCAAAATGTTCTTCAATTAATATATTAAAAAATATCAAATTAATCACAATGTGTAAGTGCTGACCAAATTTTAGCGGATTATGATATAATTCTAGCAATATAAAGAATGTTTAACGGCAACATAACTAGAATGAACATTTACCGAATTTATGTCATATTCCGTATATTCAAGAAAAATGAAAATATTGTTCTAGTTGAAATTGTGATTGCTATGTCATCAAAAATTTTATATTTTATTTGTTAAAAACGGTATTCTTAATCAATCATAAAAGACAAAATTATGGTTTTACTTTATTTGAGTATAACTCGATAGACGATTCTCCATTTTTTTTTTTTTACACACGAAATTCCTTAACGATTCAAAAACACAGTTAGAAAACTTGCAATCGCACCAAACGAATTTCGTATTTCCCGCGGAACGTTCCATATATATGTTTGCTATGAATATGTCACCTGAGCGAGTTAGTGAATCACACCATTATGTAACATAATTCTACTCTGCCATTGTGTTGGAAGCATGATGACTTTTCTAACTCTGTGATCTGTTACTAACACGTAATCCGGAGTCTATTGCGTAATATGGTAATTTATATTAATATTAAAATTACCCTACCTACAAATAGTATAGTATTTGATTTTTTACTTACAGTCACTGTTTTTCTCAGTTAACAATATTATGGTCTCTCCTTCCGAGAAATTCTAATAGTTTGATCTTTTCTCAAACGAAAGTTGACTGTTACCAACATTTTAATAAATATACTTTCCATTTCTTTAATATAAATAAGGGAGATAAATGACAGAGTTGTCTAAAGCAGATTTATGAAAAAATCACCGGCATGGAATACTTAAAACCAATCAGAGGAATAAAAGAAATTGGTTCAGCTAATTGAGGAATATAATGATTCTTAGCGATGGTCAAAGAAAACATGCCTAGAAGAAGAATATTTGGGCAGTAGAGTAAATACAGAATTTTTCACCAAACATTTCAGGTATGTAAACGAAAGAATTATGAAGATAGACATCAAACTATTTGATAAAGGAGTTGTGATTTTAGAACTACACACTGTAACAAACTATGCACAATTTTGGGGAATGAGCTCATTGAGCTGGTACAAGAAATTTTATTCATCCTTACATAATATGATATTACTTTCCTGCTACAAGTAATCTGTATATATAAAACTACTGATCTGCGTTTGTTCCAACGTGATTCGGGAATGCCTGGCATCAAATATAACTGCCTTTTAAAATAGCATTCCACTTAAAAACACTGGTTGAGTCAGTTACGACAACTAAGTTACTATATTAATGGTAGTTTTAATGACTTTTTATAATTACATTCTGAGAAAGCAAAGCACAAATTACACAGCAAATCAGGAGGCCATAAACACCTACTAATTAATTAATAAATATCAATCACTCATGTTTTATGAAGATGTCTATACTTTTCTTGTCTTCTTTGGTTCAAATGTAACATTTCATAGCTTGAATAAGGGGCATCGAAGGCCATAACAAAGAGGCATACACCTGCGAAACCCTTAAACAGGAAGAAACGTTGGCACACATGTTGTCGGAAATATATTTGTTAACATTTTATGTGTCAAGGGAAATTAAATAAAAAAAAACGTGGAATAATATTGAGCTTACTAATTTTCATTTGCAATTGAAATTTATTAAATTATTTATAATCATATGATTTTAAACATATTTATTATTAATAAGTTCTATCCCTTCGTCGTTTTTCTATTTTCTGGCCTTGAGATGTGGGTAACTAATGTGAAGGTCATACAAATTGTGAAAAACGTAAGAACATAAGAAAAACACTAAGAACAATTGAAAGTAATGTAATGTCCCATCTCAATATATAAAGTTATACATATTCAATAAAAAAAATCAATATAGCATATAGATATCTTTTTTGAGAATGAGGGAACCTGCATAGTTTTCATCTATCTTTTCACTGTGTGTCATGATATGTACATATACTTATTTCTAAATGCATATATAGAGGCGACCGTAATAGACGGTAAAGTGGCGACCCCTCGCCTCACGAAGTACGACCACGATCGTGCCGACAAGGAGTTGTATCGAACACAAATTAACCTTAACCTACATACAGTGCCTGTTCTTCCCACAAGGAATGAAATGGCTCGCCAACTTACATTCATAACCGAAGTGATTGCTGTCGCTGCTAACACCTCCATCCCGAAGTTCATCCCACAGCCGCTCAATGTGCAGTCACCAACAGATCACATTCTAAAAATTATCCCTTGCACAATAATTGGAAGAATAAGTGGTGTCGGACATATTGTATACCCCTTAAGCCAAGGTAGTCTCTTACAGCTCAAATCCCAAGCTTGATGCAAAATTGGAAGACAGCAAAGTGGCTTGAGCGACTTTGCAACACGCGCGGCAATCACAAAAATGTTTGTAAGCGGTTGAAGACCACCAAAAACAAGATCCCAAGAGTCTGCCTTCATATAGGTGACAATTTTCTCAATGCGAAATAACAGGCAAAGAAACTGACTGGCCTTACCGCTAAGATATCACGACTATAACAGGCAGCTACCACCCACTTCCTCTGCTGGAAACAGAACCGAACCACATGTTTGTATCTCCGAAGCAGCTTAAGGCGATTCTTCGCAAGTGCCAGAGAAACCGGGCACCAGGGCAAGACGATATAAACGGTTCTGCTGAAATAGATACCGAGGAGTTCTACTTTTTAAAAGAACTCAATAATGTTGCATTGTCAAGAAGTTCCTTCAATTCAAGAAACTTCTTATCGTGAAGCGAGGTCCAACAGCCGGAAGGGAGACAAAACCTGAGACAAGTTCAGTAAGTGACTGCGTAGAAAATTCACTATTCCTAACATTTTCTGTAGTTCCTTAACGTTACGTGGTGCTTTTAGCTCATTAATAACACGGGTCCGGTCTGGATCCGGCTTATGCCCGTGTTCACTAAACAAGAACCTTAGGAATTTAACCTCTTTAACGAAGCATTGAACTTTTTCTGAGTTAAATCTAATATTATTTTTTCGAGCCACACCAACATCATTCACGATTCCTTGCCATCAATTAAACCCCAATGCAATAATAACATCATTATATAATTGTTTTTGTATTTTACCTATAGGTGTTGCTTATATTATTTTCTTGATCATATTTCCTACTGTTTATATGTTGATATTATTTTAGGCCTATAATATATTTTTCATTTCAATTGTGATGTTTGTATTGGTTTAGGTACAGCTGTCACTTAAATGATGCTATGTTCTAGAATCAGTTTTTGGTTTTTTTTCTCCCTAAACCCCTTAAATTTAATAAAATTTAAAAATATAAACAAAAGAATTGACAAACTTTCTCCTCTTTCTGCTATGCGCAGATGCATTTGAAGGAGGTTGGGTTACATAAATCAGATTGACGTTAGTAGGAAGTAACATGAATACAAATCTAGGTGATGGGGCTCACCTTCAGTTTAAAAAATGGGAGAAAAAACTTACAAGCTAACCTAAACCTAGAACCTAAGGTTAAAGCGTTCCAGCCGCGACAGCGTCCTGCCATCGATGGGGGAACGGAGCGGGGGTTATCGTGTTAAACACCGGGTTTGTCAGGTATTGCAGGGAGTCGAAAAATTTGATATGTCTACGTAGGATAAATTCATCCGCCGTAGGCAGCTCCAAGATATCGTGAAGCTCACTGTTGCTCCGCAGCTCGAACGAAGTACCTCTGACCACTTTCATTAGTATACCGTTTTGGAATTGTTGGAGTTTCTTAGCTGTCGTATACGTCAGGTAACGAAAAAGCGGTGCACCATACAGCAGAGTAGGCCTGAGTATGCTCTTGTATATCACCAGCTTGAGACGCAGTGATAGATCGGGGGAAGTCAATAAATGCGTAAGCCGGTAAGACTTCATGCGAGTATGCTTCAACTTCTTCGGAAAAGGGTTACTAAAATGGAGGTGTCTGTCCATTTTAATTCCCAGATATACTAGGTTGTTAGCTGGTGAATATTCCTCCGTTCCTACTATGTAACTAGTAGGTAGCGGGCTTTTTCCCTTTTGAAAAGAGAAAATTACGCAGTCAGTCTTACCCGCGTTTACAGAGATATTGAGTATCCCCAATCTCTCACTGATCTGGTTACAGGCTAGTTCAGCCTGTCTTAGAGCTACCTTGGCGCTCATGCTGCTACTGTACACCGCTATGTCATCTGCGAAAGCAGTAACTGTGGAGAGAAGCTGTGACCCACCCGCACCCGCAACGTACTGTTGTTCAGGAAGCTAGCCAGAATTGAATAGAGTTGTTCCGGGCATTCCCGGTCGCAGAGCATTTGACACAGTGTCCCGTGAGACACCGAGTTGAATGCTTGAGTGCAGTCAATCAAAATCATAGCTGTGGCTATGTTCCTATTCATGTTATGGCTAGCTTCTGACTGTACCTTCAGAAGGTGATGCTCTGCGCACACACTGTATTGAAATCCAGTCTATTCTGGCGGAATGATGTCGTTTTCCGAGCAGTAATCTTTGAGATAATTCAAAAGAATTTTCTCAAAAATTGTCCCCATCTGTGGTAACAAACTGATCGGGTGGTAGTGGGCTGGGTGATCTCCGCTCTTGGCTGGCTGGAGTAATGGAAACAAGATGGCTTGTTTCCATGTGTCAGGAAAGTACCGCAATCTTATTCAAGAGTTGTATAAGTTTGCTAAGTGTACTAACACTCTCCTCGGCATTTGTTTGAGCAGCACTGCTTGTATCTCATCGTGCCCTGGTGCTCGGATTCCCTGACACCGGCGAAGAATCGCCTAGAGCTACTTCGGTGATACAAACATGTGGTTCTGTTCAACATCTACCGGAGGAGGCATGTGGTAGTATCCCGTCCTAGCCGTAATCTCCCTACTGTAATGGTCGACCAGTTTTGTTGCCTGTTGCGCAGCATTCAGAACATTGTCGCCTTCATGAAGAAGGACAGTGGCTGTCTCGCCTTTTTTAGTCTTCAACAGCTTCCAAAACTTTCTGTGATCTCCGTGAGTGCTACGAAGTTTCTCATGCCACTGCGCTGTTTTCCAGGGTTTCATCAAGCCCCGGATTTGCGCTGTGACAGAATTCACAACGACCTTGGCTAGCTGATCTCTCGTACTGTACCATCTATTCTTCTAATTATTGTGCAAGGCAATAATTTTAAGAATATAGTCTGGAGATGGTCGCAGGGACGGTGGCATGGGAGTGTACTTCGGGATCGCAGTGTTTGCTGCGTCTATGATCACATCATTTATGAAAATTAGTTGAAGATCTACTTCTTCTTTCGTACGGAGAACTGGCACCGTATGCAGGTTATGGTAAATCTGCGACCGATACGGATCCCAGTCGGCACGACGGTAGTCGTACCTCGTGGTGCAAGGGGTCACCACTTTACCATCCACCGCATACAGTACTGGCCTGTGGTCAGACGTAATAAAGTCAAGGGCGGTGCAACTAGTAATACGATGGGGTTGTTTTTTCAGTAGTAAGTCAATCATCGAGGTAGCCTGCGGGTTACCTCTATGTTGGAAAGTAAAAGTCTGGGGGTGAACGGCCGTAAACGGCGTTCTCAACAGGAGTCTCCCAGCCTTGTTTGTTACGGTGTTATACCACAAGGTATGATTTGCGTTGAGATCTCCAACTACCCAGTGGTTAGACCTCTGCGCACATGCGTGTAGCAAGGCTGAGTACTGCTGTAGAGACGCGTACGGTCTTCTGTATAAGGCGGTAAGGTAAATGGGTCTCCCCAAATTTACCTTAACTGTTAAGTGGTGAAGCTTGGGATCAGTTGTAGTCAGTGGTGAAGCCGCTTTCTTCCAATTGATACCAAGGCGTATAGCAATGAGAACGCCTCCGTAACCGTTAACCCTTTCAATGGCAGTTAAATATATAGTGTTATATAGAGTGTACCGATGGTACAGGACATATAAAATGTAGTATGTAAATAGATTCGCCTAAGAACCTATAGTCAATAAAAGTTTTTTTCTTTTTTAAGGGGATTGGAATAAAAAATAACCTTTAATATGGATCGGTTGTGTAGACACCCTAGTGTCTGTAAAAACTACAATATCTGGTCGGTAGAGCGCTAACAACACTTCTACCTCATTTATTTTGGTCAGGAGACCATTGTTGTTGATTTCCAGATATTATAGCCATGAACATTTGGCTACAGAAATCGACTTGGGCAGTTACCCATTTCGGTCCACATTCAAAGTCTTGGTGCTGGTCGTTTGTCAGAAACTTTAGCCTAGGATCTAGGTACTTACATTTAAGATTTTCAGAAGTGTCTTCCAATGTGTTGGGAGCCGTTCTCGACGTGGAGGGGGCAGCTTTGTCTTTATCTCTGGCCTGGAAGAGCTTGAAGAGCGGGTTCTGCCAGGCGTTGCCAGATGGCGGTGGAGCAGGTCTCAGGAGTGGCTCGCCTGGGCGTTGCCTCTTCTGCCGGGGCTGCACTCTGTCGTGAGCTGGCCTCACTCTGGCTAGGAGATGTTTCCTCTTCTCACAGCCTCTGTAAGAGGTGGGATGAACCTCGCCGCAGTTTGCACACTTGAGCGGGGCTGTCTCATTTCTAGGGCACAGTGCCACCTCGTGGGGGCCTGCACACCTCACAAACTTAATTTTTCGGCCGCAGTGGTTCATTGTGTGGCCGTACTCTTGGCAGCGATGACATTGCGGAAGCCCTCTTTCTTCATTGAAGGTCACGACATGGATGATTACCTTGTCGTAATAATTTCATCCATGTCCTCCTGGACATCCAGCCCAAGTATTAGGAATATTTTATTTTTAGTGCCACCTCTCGTGGCGAAACAGTGGTACTCTTTTCCTATCTGATTAAGCTTCGCCATATTGATGATCCTTTTTCCTATACTTCTGGGTATATTGTGACCTCTTCTTTCGTTTTCCTCAGGGCGAAACGAGTTATATTTGCCGATTTGAGCATCTGAGCTAATGATACAGTTGTCTCTCCGGAGACAATAACAGGCGGTGGCTTCTTTGATGCTTGAGCCACAGGATTAGGGCTTTCAGGTGATTCCGTGGCCAAAGCCTGGAATTTATTTCCGACCTTAGTCGGATTTTTCACCTTGGTGGGCCTTTGAACTTTAACAGTTAGTTATCTGTAGTTATCTGTATTAGTGTCGGGAAAGCGGACCGTTTCCGAGAACTATCCATCTCCATCTCCATTCTTTCGAAAAACGAGTCCAAAATACGGTAAAATATTTCAATGGGGTACCGTCCCCATGCACAACACACCGACACTAAACAATACGAAAGAACGAAAGTTACCTGGTGCCACCCCTCAGTAGCAAGATGGCGGCAGCACAGATGGTGGCAGAAAACAATGGCAGCAGAGTGAACACTTCGGCTGCTAGCACTCAACTCGACTCTATAATCAGTATTACTTATATTTTAGATATAGCTTATTTTATGTATATTATGTCTTGATCGTGTTTCCTAAAGCTATGGTGGTGCTTAGTGATTGAAATGTTGTTTTTTTAAGCATAAATTCGGAGACTTGAAGGGGAGGATGTTTTGGATATTGTACGTTGCATACAACCCCATAGGGTATATTTTAGAGTCATAAGGTGGCAACACTGTCGTTACATCTGTATGGTTTTATTTTATTTCATTGAGCCTGTGTTTTTAGAGTCGTAGTTGCCATGATCAGTAGTGATGTAATTATGATAAATAAATGTGAATACAAATTTTACAGTTTTGATTATTCAATAGTAGCCACACAAAACAACACATACATAATAACTGGAAAAACAGTTTTTATCCCACGAATATAATTTTTTTTTTAATTTCACGCCAAATTTATTCATTTTGAGTTACCATATTTTATTTTCTAGTTATTTTTAAATATAAAAAATATAGTACCTGGAGTGCAGTATTTGTTTCTTATTGTATAAGGAGGAAAGGGTAATTTGTAAGAATCATTAAAACAGGTTTTTTCAGAATTTTTTCAGTTTATATATATATAGACAACTTTATTATGATAAAATTACAATCTGCCTCTGTTGGTGGCCACCTCTTAATTACGAATAATTAAAACTTCCCCTCTTCTCGGATCATATTATACCTTTCTATGTTTCCATATTTGTTGCTAATAAAGTTTATGACGTCAGTGAGAGTGGGAGAGGAGCTAGTGGGGTAAACAGTCGCAGGTGGGGACCCATCCCCACCATGGCTGGGCCCTATATAAGCATCTGCATTAGACCGAATTAGCATAACGAACCGGACCGCCACTTGGAACACTACTCTCTCCTCTCTCTCTCTCTCTCTCTGCACTGGCGCCTGCTGCTCTACTGAAACCATGGTCTTCTCATTTAACTACCTCTGCATCTCGCTCTCCTAACCTCGCTATGTTTTAGTCCGGCGTTGTCAGACCCCACACCTTCCTATTGGGAATCTCTGCCTTCGTCTCGCTAAATCTAGCACCTCCTTGGGAGAGACCAGACCCTCGCGGACGACGGTTGCTGTGGCCCTACAAGTAGTGTCTCCCACAGACAATCCAGTCTGCTTCTCTCCGGTTCACACTCACCTTTGGGATCCGGAAGGTTTTCGCCTACCCTTAGACACCGAGTGTGAATTCGTGGTCATTCCAAGACCACATAAACTACCTATAAACCTACCCTGGTCCTCTTCTCCGGAACATAGTGCTTTTTCTGGGCACACCGTGTAATATCTGATGGAGTCAGATCAAAGCGAATTACGCTGCCCACCGACTAGGCCGCCAGCAACGGTGAAAGACCACAGGTCCACCCCTTTGATTTATTTATAGGCGCTCGCCGGACGGTGGCTAAGAGTTTGTAGCGACTCTAGCCCGCGGCGGGCGTCCCACACCACCATGGGGTCTCACATATCTGAGCCCGATACCCTCATTGGAGAATAAGCAATTGTGACGAACGATCTCATTCATACCATATTTACAATTTTCATTCACTCGCTCATACATATAGTATTTACAAACAGACCAGAGAAAATCCAACGTGGTTTACGCCTCCCTCGCATGCGAAAGAGGAAGCGGAGTCTTGGAATGTCCCCATGCTCCTCCGACAGCCGCGTCACTAGATAGGATCCAGCGGTAGCTGGCCAAGAGCGCGAGAGCCACTCGCGTCCATCCAATCAGAGCATGATTGGAGAAACTGACAAATGCCAGGACTCCTAATGTCACTTATTCACATGAATTATCTCCCACAAAGCATTCGGGTATTCCGAGTGGTGGGATCGGAACTGAGAAGACAATTTCGCATTCATGAGGCAGGTAGAACGAGCCTTAGGTTCCATGACCTTCGATGTCATGATCGATGGATGGCCAATAATGAAAGATCGAGCCAAACCCTTCATTTTTACTACTCCTATGTGCACAAGATGGAGTTCTTCCAAGATTACCCGATGAAACTTTGGCGGAATTTCAACCCTATGACCAAGCATTTCTTCCTTTGCAGCCAAGAGATTTAAGATCTCTGCCTTCAAAAATTGTGTGTGTGTAATTCCTTTATTGTGCTAAAATTACAATCTGCCTTGCTAGGCAATAAGTAATTAAGATATACTATCATTCATACCATATTTACAATTCATCATACACTCGCTCATTCATACAATATATACAGACAGCCCAGAGGCCTCCCAAGTCCACATGCGAAGAGAAAGCGGAGTCCTGGGAAGCCCCCCACGCTCCTCCGTCAGCCACGTCACCGGATACTAGCCAGTGGAGACTGACCAAGAGCGCGAGAGCCACAGACGCTCAGGACATGATTGGAGAAACTGGCCATTGCCAGGACTCCCACTGTCACGCGATTATAGCAGGTCACAAGGCCACTACCGTTTTAGTCTCCAAGGAGGATTATAGGGATGAGTGGTGCAGTGCATTGACGGTGCTAGGGGATTAGGGTGGGTGGATAGGTTACTATGGAATTTTTTGAACTTGGAAGGGATGAGTTCAAGAATTTAGGATATATTAAGATCATTATGAAGGGTTTAGTTGCTGGCGTAATAAGGGACATTTACTATTGTTCTCAGGACTTTTGATTGAAAGGATTGGGTGCGCTTGATGTTAGACTTTTTGCTGTCCCCCATAGATCCATTCCGTATGTCCAGATTGGCTTTAGTATAACTTTGTAGAATAGTAATTTGTTTTCTATTGAGAGATGGGATATCCTTCGAAGTAGTCTGTACAGTCTTCCCAAGCATCTGTTTAGTTCTTGTCTTTTTAGCCTTGTGTGTTGGTTCCATGTCAGTCTTTTGTCTCGATGGAAGCCTAAATACCATGCTGTCTTGGATACAGGAAGAGGAATGGAATTTTAAAAAACTAGTGGACTTGCGGCAGACGGTAAAGGGAATGTGGGAACATTTTGCTTCATTGACTTTGATTCGCCATTAGTTGCACCAATACTCGATCTCATCAAGGTGTTTTTTAAGGTTTTGGGATGTTAATTCGGGGTCTGGATGAAATGACAGGACTGCAGTGTCATCTGCAAATGTTGCCAAGAAGGTATTGGGGTAGAGGAAACATCAGCGGTGTATCGATTATAGAGGATGGGGCCCAGGACGCTGCCCTGTGGAACTCCTGCTCTTATGGGATAGTAGTTAGAATATTCTAAACCACAGCGGACTTGGAAGAAGCGGTTTGTAGGTAGGATTGTAGGATTAGGAAAAGGGTCTGTGGTAAATATATTTTGAGCTTGTAAAGCAAACATACGTGCCAGACCCTGTCAAAAGTTTGAGCTATGTCCAGAAAGGCAGCAGTGCAGTACTGCTTGGTTTCAAGGGCTGAGGATATGTGATGTGGGCCAGCAACGCGGAGGCCATGTCGAACAGTGGAATATCGTTGGCGGAAACCTAACTGGTGAGTAGGATAAAGGTTTTTGGATTCAACAATTGGAAGTAGACGTTTTAATAGGAGTTATTATAACATGTTTGAGAGGATAGGGAGTGGGCTGATTTGGCGGTAAGATGATGTGTCATTGGGTGGTTTACCTTGTTGGCAAATATGACTATAATGGAAAGTTTCATGAGGAGAGGAAAGTGCGTCGTTCGGATAATGCAATTATAGATGAAGGTTAGGAAGATTATGGCTTTAGGAGGAAGTTGTTGGAGAATTTTCCAGTTTAATTTTGATATCTTACTAACCTCACAAATCATTCCTGAGAAAATAATTAATTTAACTGATCTTTGGTCCACTGGAACCTCCTCCTTTTGTTAGTTAAAACTTGAATGTTCGCTTATACATTGTGTAGACTAGATAAAGAGAACTATTGAAACCAGCTGATGAAAAAAAATAATTGCCTAAACATGATGAGGCATTGAGGTTGAGCCCAACAAAATGGATCCAGGCATTTTTCAGCTAGTCATCTTCTTTTTTGACATCAGCAGCAACCACATTTAAAAAAAAAATTAATTGCAAGTAACTGAATTGAGCCATCATTATATTACATAAGGTCACTTTTATTTTTAACATCAATCGGTGGCATAAAGTAAAATTTTCATAGCTAATGTATTGTGTTCAAAATTGATGACAGTTTTAATGTCATTACTTTCGAATTTCCTATTCAATTTATTTTTTGTTACATTATTTATTAATGATTATTTCTAAATATATGATACATGATGTCATTAATATGATGCTGGTTTTTTTTTTGTTTCGTTGGGTCATCAAATAGGACTACCAAGCATAATATATTTCTAAAACAAAATAGTCGAATTAATGTAGCAAGCAAGGTGTTAATGAAAGTTTTAATGAGTTTCTTTACTTTATTATCTTTTATAGAGATCAACTGAGACCATGTAAACGGTAATGTCTCTAGTTTTAACCCAGGAGTCACAACGATCAATACAGACTGCTAGTCTGACATCCACACTTTCGAAAACTTAAGGTTTTCTGATTTTGAAGAAAGCAATGAAACCCTACAACTATCTACTTAACAGCTGTGCCGTTTTGATTCACTTGCCAGAAGCCTTGAAAAGGCATAATATTGATGTCTTAAAATATTATTGACGTCATACCAGTATACGACATAAAAATAACCCAAATGGAAGAAAATCACAGGGGAGGTGTTATGGAGCTACCACGATTAATATACAAAGTATCATATAAAAAACAAAATTTACACGTGGGTGAAAAACTTCAATTGATATAATTATAATTATTATAACCAGAAAGCGTCAAAGTATCATTATTCAACTTCAATGTCTATAAATTAAATAATTAATACATGAATCAAATTATCAAAATCTAAATTTGAAGAGAAAAACATCAACATTTTACGAGAAAATCGTAATTAACAGAAAAATACCAATGTTTGATGAAACCTATCACATTTTTAAGAGCGTATCATCTATCTTGCCGAACTATTAACTATTACTTGTGATTATTACCAATATTTACAACAATAATCCAAGATTTATTAATTATATATTATTTAAATATAATTTACTCCAAATTGGCGAGATCTAGGTATTAACTGTTTGCGGTACAGAGATAGCTGAGAGAAAGATCCACGACGGGACTTCATATGTCCCGGGTTCGTTTCCCAGCCCTGACACAATCTTTTTTGTTTGTCCTCTCACACCACCATCAAGCAAGTACTCCTAGTACAAGGATCCGCTCAACCAAAATATTCCTTATTTTTCCCTCATTTTGAATTTCAAACTAGAGAGCTTAGGGGGGAAAAAAAAAAACAAAAAAAAACGGTGTTACTGGACGCTGTAACATTTGAATGAAAAAATGTTATTTGAAACCTTCAAATCATTTTTTGCACATAAAAATAGCATATATACTCCGTTAATTGATTCTCCGTACTCACAATTGTTACATACTGATTAAATCGGGCCTCTGTAAGTATTGACGATGTCATTACATCCATGTGTTTTTTATTATTCCTAGTGTGAAATAATGATCTCAACTCGAATTTCCTTGTATCTTTGAAGGACAAAGTAATTTAACTTTTAAACTAATATTTTATGAAGATCATATTGCTCTCTGGGTAATCAATGATATGAAAAGATTACCAGTGAATTACATAATATGCGAGCCAGGATAAAGCTAATGAAATTTAGCACACTTGTAGATTTTTTTCGTTTGAAAACGAGATGTTGGTATTGTTGTTTGTCAAAAAATCAAAAAAGTCACTATTACTTACTATGAAGTAATAATATTAGTTTAACAATTAGTAAAACGATTTAAGTTCAGCCAGCTTTTTAGTGAGGTGACTTATGAGCAAGCCTCCATTTTTAAGGGATTTTCCGTTCTATGGGCTACATGTTTCCGTATATAGGGCAGGACAGTCAAGATTATGAAGCCCGAAAGATTGTGGAGCCATGCTGGAAGAAAAGAAAATTGGAGTGAGAGCAATAATTAATTTATAAATTGCTTGAAACCATTCGGAAGAGTTTCACGAAACTTGGTTATGCAACTTAAGTTTCATGTTGTGAGCATCTCTAGATTGTTACGAAAGTCGTTTAGCTTGAAAACATTATTGATTTTAAAATAATATAATAAATCCTCATGTTACTATTGTGTTTATATGATTACACCATTGTTTACATTGGCTAATTCTTATTCAATTGTGTTCCCCAACCGTCTTCATTTAAAACACAATGTTACAACTGAAATGTCCAAATATAAGAAAATATTGTGATTCCCGCACTGTTAATATCCCTATGTATTTGAATAGATTCCTAGTAAATGGTCAGCCTTAGACTGACATTTATCTGTTTATTTAAGTTTAACGGCCATATTTACAGACAGAATACTGCATATAGTCAAAAGGTCTGAAACCTCGAGGTCAGAAATGGACAATTACAATGCTTTTATCTGTAGCATATTTTTTTGCAATAAATCTTGGTGGAATAACGTCCTTCTTCATGAAACTTGTATCATTAATTATACCACATTATATTTATTTTACGATTCCCAAGTAATTAATTAATGACACTAAATCATTCTACATTATAATGTTGGTAGTATTTTCCATATCATGGAGCATTGGAAAGAAGCCTCCTTGTGAATTTTCATTTCTCAAGGTACAACTAGAGTCATGTGCCTATGGGACTGATAAAATTATGTGAACAAAAAAACCTACATACAGTCAGACACAGAGGTGGAAATATATGGGATGACGTTTTGAAAAGAATATAGCTTAAATATCCTCTATGAAATTTGGCGATGCCTTTAATTAACTAATCTTATAATTGCCTGTTATATAATTGTGACTGTCAACAACGGATTTACAACTCTGGTTAAGTTTAGTTTTGGATAAGTAGCCAAATTTTGTCTTATTTTCTTTATTGCATAGCGCAATACAGTCAAGCCATTAAAAGATAATCCTTGTTAATGGTGTGAAGGTGGCTTTGATAAAGCCGATGTCCAGAGTGGGAGTGTAAGCGAGGAGCCGGGTCCTCGCAGTTCCACTCCTACTCTTACCATGGAACCCAACCAAGTAGCCGCTAAAGGAAACAGCGTAAGTTTTCACAACTTATCCTTTTATTAGCAGCAAATGCTTATCTGTTTCAATTTCAATCAAAACTAATTGCTTATATCATTATATGTAATATAATATAATAATGTAATATAAAATAATTGCATTATTTGTTAATGTTCTCGTCAATCATTTTTTTATTTGCTAAAGGAAGCTTCGGTTACTGCAATGAATTTGTCTAGTCGAAGTTTAAGATAAATATGTTGCAAAACTGACAAAATGCTAACCCGGGTGCATCCCAAATGAGGTGAATAAAATAATTACCTTTAATCCAATAAATTTTTATTTTAAACCATTCAATCGATATCATTGGTTTCAAACTGGAATCATAAATAAATAATACGGATACTACAACATAATAATACAGCTGAAAACATAACAAAAACAAACCTAGTTAAAGTGTTTTACATAGAATAGGGGTTTTTAAACTTTATTGAGCAAGAACGGAAAAACTATATGTTACTTCTTAAACATTGAATTCAAAATCAACTTATTATATATATACTATCTTAACATATTTCCTCCAAATGAATTTTATTTTTTATTATCAAGGCATAGTCGGTAATTTGAGTTGGTCAGATATTCCGATAATGACATGACTACTAACCGGTTCGGTGGCAAAAATTTAAATTCTTTGTCAGTTAATAGATTCAGAAAGAGATTACAGCTTCATAGTACATAGTGAGCTGCATTAAATAAATTCTTTGGTATATGGTATATGGTTTGTAAATGCAGATACACAAACTCTATATTTTATAATTCCTCTGCATTTCTCGTTCGTCCGCTGATTTATAAATGTTTTTGTTTTAAAAATCATATACATCACCCTTTTCTGAAACCATTGATGTTAATTTTGGGAAAAGACGTTTTAAAATTCGATTGTTCAAAAATTAATGTTAAGTAGTTATTACAGCACAATCAAGGATTAGCATAACAGTCACGGCGTAATATAAACCATAGAATGCAAAATAAACTACAATTAATGGGTCAATTATATGTTCCGACATATTTCTATATAACAGTTTCACATATTTGGTATGAATCATTCATTTATTCATAACGCAAATTTTGTAAATACATGCTTCTCTGGAAAACGTAACCGACGTAACATCCTTCATTTAAATTGACTTGGAAAATGTTTTTTTTTGTCCATGTTGAAACTTTTTAATTGTGATAAAATTACAATCTGCCTTATTTGGCAATAAGTAATTGTGATACATGTTCTCATTCATACCATATTTACAACTTTCATTTACTCGCTCATTCATGCAGTATTTACAAACATCCCAGAGAACTCCCAAATCCACGTTATTTTGACCTCCCTCGCGTGCGAAGGAGGAAGCAAAGTCCTGGGAAGTCCCCCACGCTCCTTCGTCAGCTGCGTCACCGGATAGGAGCCACTGGAGGCTGACTAAGAGCGTGAGAGCCACATACGCTCAGGACACGATTGGAGATAAGGTCGATCTCCCGGCCGATAGGCCGACTTAGTGCAGGCCCCTACTGGGCGAGGCCAGGTATGACCTGGCCGACTACAAACCAATGCCTAGTACCCCTAGGCTCCATAGGTAGACTCTCACTACCTTCCCGAACCCACCAGCCTCCTTTAGGCATCCCACACCCCATATCCTTCTCATACTTCCTTTAAATGGGACTCCCCTTAGTGAAAGGCACCCATCAATCCAAAATAATTTTCCTTTTATTTTCCCACATCCTATTTTTTATAAGCTTGAGAGCAATGGGAAAAAAAAAAAAAAAAAAAAAAAAAAAAGAGATAATATTAAAATAATGTTTTGAGTCCCAATAGTAGACATCGACTATTTAAGCCCAATGCGGTTTTTAAATGATTTTTTATTTTTATTTAACTTAGTTTTTTTTATCTGTTAAAAGGGCAATTTTCAGTCACTGAAATGGACCAACTAATATTAAATTAGTTATTTAAAAAAAAAACCGAAAAGTATTTTCATCGTGCATTCTTCATATGAAGAAAAAATCTTTTCCAGATTTCAGATCAAGTTTAATTCATACTTTACATACATGATCCCGTTGGTATTTTTGGTAAATACTAAAAAACTGTGCCTCACGGCATTGACTAAGGCTTGGTTTTCACCTTAATTACGTAATAAATGTTGGATCAATTGAGCATATCTCGATTCTTATAATTCTAAAAATCTGGATTCGGCTAATTTTCCTTTCATTTTTCCCACATCCTATTTTGATAAGTTTGAGAGCTACGGAAAAAAAAAAAAAAAAAAAATCTCGATTCCGTACCTGTATATTGTTTTTTGAATTGATCATTATTCGATATTTCTATTTCTTCTTGTCATTGCATTATCGCCCGGACTCTTCTTCTGAGGGGCTGTTAAACGGATTTACCTGTCGTCATGTAGCCTTGTTTGTTCTTGCTATTCTTTTACCTACAGCCTGTTCATTTCTTACAAATTTTGTGAACAAATTCGTGCATCCGACCACTACCTACATAAAGTGTGATTAAAAGAATTTTTTTTTATTGGCATTACTTTGTACTGTTAGAAGGAAGTAGTTATATGTTACCTAGCTCCAGCCTTGTGAGCTCTCAGAGTCCCACTTCGTTCATGGCAGTCAAATTTTACCAAAAACGGTAACAACATGAAGTGCTTCAGGTGGAGAGGATGTACTCCTCTGCTGTCCATACTAAGTAAGATGCTTTCCATAATTACCATTAATATAATAAATCCTGAGTGATGAAAAATATGTGACAGCACGTTAGGATATTATTATAGATTCAGGCAATAAATCTACCATGATGCATGATCAAATAAAAAAACGTGGTTATGATAGTTTAAGAACTGAACCAAAGATATCAAAACTAGCTGTATAACATTTTCATCGACGATTTCATGTCTTGCGATTTTACATTGATAAAATATGGGAAACCTTGATAACATTGTCAATCTAATTCAGTGCATGGTTGCATAGTTTTGATGCTCCGTAGTGCATGAAGGAAAACTGTCCAACTTATTCGCTAATAACGTAGGAGTGAGTCAAGGAAGCTTGCTGCGTATACATTAATAGTGTGTAGTGTAAAGTACACTGAGCGAAAATTCCCTTACTATCTCGCCCCTGAAAAGTAATCAGACATCCTAGGTTCAGATTCCGCCTGTGTCACTAATTTTCTCTTTCTCCAACAATTAATAAATATAAAGTATTGCGATTATATGCCACATATAATTATATATAATATATAATTAATATATTTCTGTTAATAAACACGCACAATGTTGTTAAAAGCAAACGAGGAAAAAATAAAATATGAATAAGAAGACTAAATTGTATCCAGCTCTGAAAAGATATTCGAAATAAATAATCAGTACTAACGAGCACAAAAAGTTAAATAACCCAGGGAATAAGTTCTTATATGGAACCGTATGACCGTATAAAATAATTGTGAATAAAACTATGTATTTTTTATTGAAAAACTATCATGGTCAAAGAATATCACCTTTTGAACAATAAATTACTAAAAAAAAATGAGAAAGATGTAGAATATAAGTCTAAAATGTCTAAAATGTCAGATCGATTGTATCATTTTTACGACATTTATCGAAGAACGCACAAACAAACAAAAAATACTTTGTAAAAAGTGTAAAACGTAAGGCTGACAATAGACGATTTCCCGTACCTATCCACAAGTAAAGCAACTCTGTTTGGGCTTGCTAATAAAAAAAAAACATTAGTCTATAAGACAATTTAGAAAATCATTTTTGTTAAAGGTGTAATTGGTTGGTTATGTTAGATGATACTATGTTTTTTAAATGTATTTTTTTTTAGATTGGGGTATTTTCATTGGTTGATTTGGTCCCGTATCCATTATTAATCCAACTGTTACATCTAGCATTTATACAACAGTCAAGAATAAAATTTAAATATTTTTAATTGGGGAGCCCGAAAAGTACTCACAATAAGTAATTTAGTTGCTCTCTTCACATGCATATAATCTCAATCTGTTTTTCTAACGATGAAGCGATGGGTTGGACGTTACGCAATAGAGGCACGTGTACTAAGACGGGCGTAGATGTATTTTTTGAGCCCAATGTGACAGGGTCTACTTCCAAGGCAATCTTTCGTCTGTCTGTCTGTCGATTTGTCTGATGAGACTACTGTGTGCTCTACAATAGTGGCCGTAAAAAATCTGAAATGTATAAAGTATATTTCACAACACCTTGAAAATTGCTGATTAGTTTTTTGTTAAGATATAATTACGATAAAAAGGAAAAAAAAAAAAAAAAAAGGAAAAAAAAGAGATAATATAAAAATAATGTTTTGAGTGCAAATAGTAGACATCGACTATTTAAGCCCAATGCTGTTTTTAAATGATTTTTTATTTTTATTTAACTTAGTTTTATTTCTGTTAAAAGGGAAATTTTCAGTCACTGAAATGGACCAACTAATATTAAATTAATTGTTTTTAAAAAAAACCGAAAAGTATTTTCATATGAAGAAAAAATCTTTTCCAGATTTCAGATCAATTTTAATTCATACTTTACATACATGATCCCGTTGGAATTTTTGGTAAATACTAAAAAAATGTGCCTCACGGCATTGACTAAGGCTTGGTTTTCACCTTAATTACGTAATAAATGTTGGATCAATTGAGCATGTCTCGATTCTTAGTTTAAATATTCCTAGAACACGTATGCTTCGAACGCCTCAGGTAGTTAAACTAAAAGTGTACTGTTCCAACCGTGCATGGCTAATGGACGTAGTTGACATTTCGTTCTGTAAGTAGATCACAAATAAACATTAAGCCTTTCTGTTAGTTTCTCTGATGAAGTCATTCTCTAGTAGCTGTGTTTTAAATATTACACATACACATTTATATTCACAAAGTATATATATTTTATATTGGTAAACAACTAACAGTTAGCCTGTGAGCGGATCCTTTTCGAAAACTATACACAATTGTATTTGTTATCGATTTCTTTCGAGCTATAAATGGTTTGTAATATTTTATTATTTGATTAATTACACATTACTATTACAGTATTGTATGGATTAGATTTGTATCACAAATAGATTTCAAATGAAATCAGATATTTTATACTTTCTTACTACAATAAATTGAAGAGAACCTGTTGAATGCACGGCCTTTTTAACCAATTTGAAATGAACTAATAAAAGAGAGTTGTTTCAATGAGATTCATAACAAGACTGATAGGAGCCTATTAGTTCCGACGTCTTTCAATCACTAAACACGATGAAGAATCTATGTTGCTGGTTTTGACACTCTCAAATATGAATATTATAAAGACAGAAATAAACATTCGTTTTTTCCGTCCGTACAGAAATGTGAAACAAACACAATTTTTTTTCGTACAAAACATATTAGCTGTATATAGTGAATACGTCCCTGTATAATCAAATAATGGATAAAGAGAGGATCTCACAGGATGTAGAGGCCAGGCATAAATGTTTCATGGTTCAAATAATGAGTAAAAATAATAGTAAAAAAAATATAGTAATTTGGAAGGGTCTCAGGTGCAAGTGATGAAGTTTAGAGAAACCCCTATTTCTTCTAATACAGATCTATAACGTAAAAGAGGTTTGGGATATTTACAAAGCTTTAGGATATTATACGTAAGTGATACTACAAGTTTATTTTAAACATCACTTATACCCTCCGGTTCCTAACTCTCTTTTTATTTATATATATTGTTGTGATACTTTAATGTTGTGATTTTTAATGGTGTTTTTGAGATAAACTCAAAATTAGCGAGCGTTGAAGCGTTTATTTTAATAACTTCAAAACAAGAAAGGTAATCGTATGAGCCAAAGAGAATTGAACAACCCAAAGAGGTCAAGAGTTCAATATGGCAGCGAAGAGATAGGAATACCGAGAAGCAAGACCACGCACCTCATTCTAGCTAGACCCGGCCAGGAGGCCACAAGGTCACTCTTTCATCGGAGACCGGGAAGACAAGACCAAGAGAGAAGCCGACGCCCATTTCACTTTCACCCGCCATCAGACGATGCACGTATCGAGAACAAAGGACGCTCACAAGATGTAAGACGCAATCCGGACCACACTATGCTCAAGACAAAGAAGAACATGCGAATTTGAATAACACAACCAGAAGAGCTAGCCAGCGCGCGTAGTTATAAGGTACATTTAACTTTAAGTTTTTAAATAATGTTATTTCATACGTACTTATTTAAATCAATTTGTGTAAATAAACTATTATACCTTTTGCCAGAAGTTTCCTATATTTTATTAACAGAACCTTAAAGATAAAGCAAATATAAATAAATTATACAAAAGATATAATAAATATTTTAATATTATCTAGGAGAATAGGGTATCAGGTAAAGCCGGGTCAGGATTCATAATAGAAACACTGTTTGAAATGAAACATCAAAGAAACTCTGAAAAAAAATGAGTGCCCCTTAATACTTTTATACCATACTCACATGTATTCAATGTATCTTTCCAGCCTCTTTACATAATTTCCTTATAGGAGCTATGATCCATTTAGAAAATAATAAAGAAAGGTACCCTGTAGTGACTCAACTACATAAGTGTTCAATCACCCTATAATCTGGTGCATATATAATGTATTATAATTAGATGTAAAACATGCTTTTCTGGTAATAAATCATGGAGAGGCCGGTAGTCGTGAAACAAGTAACAGAGAGTCGAAGGTCCTGCAATAAAACATGAGAGGGTAAGCCACCTGCCCCTAATAAAACCAACACGGTAGACCTCTGGTCACCATCCGGCGGTCATAAAATCATGCCATAAACAGTCCTTTAGGGGACAAGCGATCACGTACCTTGGTAGGTGTGACATCATAAAACACACCCTTTTAGACCAACAGTCAATAACCTAAGGGGGATTGGCCACCTGGGCATCATAAAAAAAAACCTTTCAGCCGGCTCCGCCTTTCACTAGGAAGGGGAAATTATATTTAAATCAGGAAGTTTCGCCCTGAAGAGACACTCTTTCCCAGGCTCCTCATCTAGACAGCCGCTATCACTCGGTCGCGATACGCCAGGGCCCGGGGCCCTGGGAGTAAGTCCACTCAGCCTTCCACTGGTCTATACTCTATCTGCCACACCTCTGGGCAGTCACCCTGTCGGTCAGACGCCTCGCTACTGTTACACTGCCGTGCTCCGCTCGAACTCGGAACCGGTCTTATTCTTTATGAAGCCTCTGTACCCCTTTTCTTTTGAACATAGTGTATTGTCGGGACACATACCTATCATAAATGGAGTCAGATATTAAATGCCGACATGGAACATTGGTCCATGTTATAAACTACAACAATCCGCACTTGTCACCAGGGCTAGAGTGATTAGGCACTCCCCTAGTGGCAACCCGACATACCCTTTTACAATATATGGATATATTATAATACAATTATATATGTTAGCGTTCTTGAAACACCGGGAGGTATCTGTTTTTCTTCTTTTGTTGGAAATTATTATACATTTATTTTTTTAAATTAACGAAAAATCGACAATTCTTTCATTGAAACATTGCTAACAAAAAAGTGATATTCTTTATTTCTTATTAGCTAGCTTGAATGGTGGAAGAATAAGAAAAAATACAACAAAAGAATAAATAGCTGCTGTCCCAAAGAAGGAAGGAAGGCCGAGGGAACGGTGGATATAAGACGTGTGGCACATGGAATGACGGATAGAGGGTTAAGGGACGGAGGAAGTCGGAAGAATTTTGAAAACACTCAAATATGTATGAAAATAAATTATATTTAAATTGTGGCCATGCAGCGAAACAAAGCTGGAGAAACTTTAGGATCTCAATCTAACAAGTTCTACAGAATGGTAAATCAAGGTGACGAAAAGATTCAAATTTAATAAGGGATACTGCTTAAATAAAATGAAATTAATAACAAATTAATTGCACATCAAAAAATACCATACAAATGTAAAACCTTCAAAAAAATTTGGTCCTCCGGGCTGGATGGCTACCAGATTAGTAATGAAAATGTTTACTTTTCTTTCAGTAATTTTGAAAGACTTTTATTCGTATTCTGCCTTTGAGAGGGAAGGAGAGAAAGAGAGAGTGGCAGGGGTGGAGAATTAAATGGGAAGGGCGTAAGCGGTTAGACCGACACTGGCTAGGTTATTAAATTGAACAACTCTGTGAAATATCATACCTCTTAAAAAATCTATGATGAAAATGAGGACACGATGCTAAAGACAGTTTTAACTGCTTGGTTTTATTACCACTCAATTCAGGCAGAAAACTAGGAAAGCTAAGGCTACTTTACTATGAAAAAGAAGCAATACAAGTGAAAAGCCAGTTTACATTGAACTGTTTTAAGAGTAATATATGGGGGGGGGGGGGGAGAGAGAGAGAGAGAGAGAGAGAGAGAGAGAGAGAGAGAGAGAGAGAGAGAGAGAGAGAGAGAGAGAGAGAGAGAGAGAGCATATTAATTAAACATTTTAAAATTTTATTTTCAATAACAATTTTTTAATTACTGAAATCATATATTACAATTATTCATTCCTCATTTTCTTCACGCCAGCGTTGTGAGTTATACCTGACCTGTGAAGTAATGATATTGAAATATAAAATTACCTTCCAGCGCGATTTGTGTTACAAAATATAGCCAAACAGTAGATAGCCTGCCCCATGGTAATATGGTTTGCATGTGTGGTACCAATATTAAAAATTGATCACATTACCGGACCTAAGCAATCTATACCTCGAATGGCAACAATCAACAACAAGGGTGGTCAATCAGATTTATAAAAATTAGAATAACTTAAAAATTTTCTATTTTAAGAATTAATGAGTGAAAATACTCTCGATAGTTGAATATTAGCAAATTGAAAAGGTAATTTTTTTTATTTTTTTTTTGCCTTCCTTTCGCATGGGGCCCCATCTTGCCATAAGGAGTGCCTGGCCACAGTGAACTGTCACAAATCCAATTGCCAAGTTTGAGCGTCCTCAACTTGTGCTTAAGTTGGTTTTGCCAAGATCAGCCTATTTGCTAAAAATACAAACAAAAACAAAGTTGTTTTTTGTCATATTGATTTCGTATGTACAAACCATAGATTTCAATTGGCCAGACAGAGTTCTATTATGTACCAGTGCCAACAAAAGTCACCACAACCTTCAAAATCACTAATTTATGTAAATTGTCAAACACTTAAAAGACATTCACCTCTTGAAAACACTGTTCTGAAACACTTTAAAGTATCATATAATAAATAATTCATAAATCCTCCCAGCATTTCTTACAACAATTGGCAACACGATATGAAAAATTACTCATCTGTCCTTCACTAATTGCAGGTCTCCTTGAAAGTGGTCAGCTTTCAATAAATTAATGCACTGTTTGTAATTTGTTACGTAATAGTTTATCACGCTCATTACAGTTCTAAGTTACTGAACTTAACATGAGCGAACCACGTTCCTACAGAAATGGTCTATTGCAATCACTTTCATGTTTTTTTCTGTAAAAGTTGTTATGCAAATATTAAAAAGCAATGCTGACAAGTCCATGGCCTCTACTTATGTATGTTTCTTCTGTCTCTTGAGAAGTGCTCGTTTCGGTGCTATGTCCTCCATTTAATCCGTTTAATGGGGGATGGAGTAGGTGTTAGCCCTACTCAATATGACCGACCGGCTTCTCTGTTTCTTATATCTAACGCACACTGAGTGAGTATAGTCTATATTCATCAATCCATCATTATCTTTTGGCACTGGTCAGTTTTCTCACCTCATGTCAGCAATAAAACCTTTCATAACGATCTTAATATACCCAAGATGCTTAACTCATCCCTTCCAAGTTCATGAAATTCCATCGAAACCTATCCAATCACCCTAAATTCCCTAGCACAGTCATTACATTGCACTATACATCCGTATAATCCTCTTTCGCATGTTAGGGAGGTGACAGCTACATTAGTAGTCATGACAAGTTTTTGGAAAAAAATATGGCAAATTGGTGGAATATATGGTAGCCCATCAATCACATCCCTTTTTTTAACATCACCAACCGGTGTCACATTCTTGTATAAGAACTTTTATTTTATGTAATTCCAGTTGCCTGCCCACTTTCACCGGTTTCAAATTTAAAATTTAAAAATTTGCAGAATTGTGTAATGATCCATTAGTTTATATTTTCATGGTCATATTTCCTTCGGGCAATATATTTATCCAATAAACCAGCACAAAAAATCACATCGCAATTCATTTCAGGTGCAGTGAAGTTGTTCTTTCACCTAGCTGATCCTGACAATGCTGCACCACTGCTCAGGGATATTAATAACTTTTCCTTTAACTGTCAATTCAACCGAGTCATAATCAGAATCTTTGGGTGAAATCGAATTTCCGGATATTAAAGCTTTTGTGATTAATTTTCTTAATCGTATTTTCAGCACTTTCAGTGAAAGACATTAGTTAAGTGCCATTTTGATGTTTGGGTTCTGGTCTTTGCAAGTGTCACTGCATATCTGAACATACTGTTTACCTTGTACTTCAAGTCTTAGGTATTTGATGAGACAAGAAGATTAGACCAACTGGGTGCCCCTGAAAGCTATAGTTTCATTCCAGACATAGAAAAGCACTTATCGGTTGCAAGGTCATAACATTTTTGGGTGAATGAAAATGGGAATTGACATACAAATCAGGTAAAATTAAAGGTGACAAAATTGATTAATGTATTCATTTATTTATGCGTGATAAACCTAATTACATATAAAACAATTACGACATAAGGAGGAGTTTTTCAAATATTTTTGAGAGGATTTGATAGGATAGGAAGAGGTCAGTTCGACGGTAGTTTAGGAAGACTATGGCTTTAGGAGGAAGTCGTTGGAGAATTTGAGAAGTAAGGAGATCAAATCCAGGGGATTTTCGGTAAGCTAGGTTTTTCAGAAGGTATTTTACCAAAGAGGGGTTAACGGCTTTTGGTGGAAGTACGAGAGGATTAGGTGATGTGAGGAAATCTTCAACAGTTGTGCCATGAGTATGGTTTTGATGAAAAAGGTGAGGTGTGTAAGAATGGGAAATATATAGAGCGAATTCTTCGGACCTATCATGGGAAAATTAATTCTTAAATTTGAAGAAGACAACATGTTTCTGTAAACAGAGGGCCAAGGCCTTTATTTTGAGTATTTTTTTCAATAAATCCTATTCATTTTAATACAAAATACGGCTACGGTATACGATTATTGTGGTGGAGGACCATTGCAATTAACACAGGAATGAAAAAGATTTAGTGAAGGGGGCGAACTGTACCCCAAGTGGGACATATGTTTTGGTGGCATTTGTCTATTTTTTTGCCTAAATTACATAAAAATATATTAATTTTACAACATGATAACAATCAACAAAACCAATTATTATAATAGGTATGCAATTAAAAAAAAACAAAGTGCTGACCCCTGCTTAATTATAGAAACGAAAACGCGTGCACCGTAAATTTGGACTGGCGACGGCCTCGTAAAGATACATCGCCTGTAGGTAAGCTCAAGATCAATAAATTTTGACAATGTCATTTAAGATTTTTCTAATAAAAACACATGAAAAATGAATATATGAACACGCTTACATTTTATAATTATGTGTACAATCCTGTGTCTTAACAAAAGATATATTTTTTGTATGTCAAGTAATTGTTAATAAACAATTTATTTCGATTGGCTAAGAAAGGGCAGCAAATCGGGAACCGCCTATGTATGAAAGGCCTCAGGAACACCACTGGAGTTTATTATGACTATTCTTCATAAATCGGCCAATGAAGCAAAATGAGTACTACTTCTTGCATAAAATATTATAAACATAAAATATAAAATTTAGAATGAACTTCACGAACACGCACTTTTCTTTTCCAGGGAGTTTTAGTAGACAAAAAGTTAGGTTAGAGTTAAACATAAAAGTTACGAATCTGCTTCATAATAAACAATTACCTGATATTTCTTGTAGAAAAAACTTTTACTTACGTTTCCCTCTAGAACCATCGTTTTAATCGATATATTTGGCCTAAAATCCATGCTCTATTTTATAATCCTTTGTCATTCATTCCCTCTAAACCAAGATAATTAAATCTAATAAACAAGTAAGACTTTTTTTTTCCTTTTTTTTCCCCTCAGCTCTCAAACTTTGAAAATGTAGGGTGAGGAAAAAACAAAAGGAGAATTTATTTGGGGTGAACGGATCCTTTTACTAGGAGGACCAATTTGAAGGTTGGGTGAAGGAATTAACGTTGAAATATTACAAGTAAGACAGAGAGCCACAACATAGATATAACCGGATACAATTAGTTTTCCCTACGGGAATAAAATACTAAGTAGCTTTTAAACAAATAAAACAACAAATATACAATTAAAAAAACAAACGTAGATCATATTTCATCAGAGTGGGATTTAATTTACTGCACTGGCGGGAAAAAGATTTCCGCATGAGTCATCATAACTCTTGTTATTATCATACCATTATCAATATTAGCAATTATCATACGGAGAAGTGTTCTTTTTCCATATCGCAAAACTTAAATTTCTGTTGTTATAGTTTCGAAAGCCGCTAGGTAGAGGCTCTACTTTTATTCTGTCAAGTTGTGATCGTCTTTCCAATATCTGTCAGCATGTTTGTATGCTCTACGATAGTGGTCGTAAATACGATGCTTAGTTTTGTGTTGAAATACAAAGCAGAAAGTAGGAGAAATACTAAACGAGAAAAATTCAGATGCACTAACTTTCGTCTAAATTCCGAGCTGTTTTTATAGGGTTTTCTAAGTCAATACTTTAGGTATTTAATTATAGTTTTTTTAAAGGTGATTATCAGTAATTATGGACTAACACATAAAATGAAGTATTTTTAGTTAGTAAAACCAAGCACTTTTTTTCACAATCATTATAAAAGTTTTTAAGAAACTGGCATACCACTCAAACTCTCCGAACCCTATCTTGCTACTTCATTTTCTACAATTTTTTATGAACTATTGTATTATATATGTGTATCTAAATAATGTACTTATGTACATGTGTGAATAATATTTGTTTAGGCACTCCATTTAATTGATCTCAAAGAGGAGCTAAAAGCTAACGAAAACAAGCAAACAGAATATACAGTGGAAATAAGCTATGGTATTGATGATGTTCCCCCTTGGTACCTTTGTATTTTTATGGCACTCCAAGTAAGTAAAATATTGGCAAGATTTTTTTGTAATTACAAATATTGAGTGTAAATAAAACCTTTTTATTATTCCCACCTTATAAAGAAAACCTACCATTTCCTATTCAAAATCCAGGTTTTTTATAGTATATACTTGCTAGTACCGTTAGGATTAGCATCAGGAAGATTCCTCTTATAAAATTTGGAAACTATGGATTAGCAGGGATTTTCACAAGGTGACAATGTGATGTATTACATATTTATGTAGGTTTTTATTCAATTTGGTATATTAGTAAATCTAGTGGATTAGGCTAAAGATTACTATTGACAGAAAATCCAATCAATTAATAATACTTTATTTGAACAAAAATAAATATAAAACAAAATCATTTTTAAGAATAATAGGCAATGGCTATTATAAATACTATGGGCTATAAAATTGTCTCCTGTTCGCTGACCGGGGTCCTATCTTACCTTTGTACTCGCGAAGTAGCCAGAACAACGAGTGCAGTTTCCCATCCAAGTAATGAACACGCTCGACAGTGCTTTTTTAAAAGCATCGGGCACAGCAGTTCACGTGTTAGTCATTGAATCAAATAGTTTCAACAGCCTTAACCTGTTTGTTTTATTAGGGTTACTTAATTTCTTCAAAATAAGAGACCACAAAATCGTATGTCTTTACGAAGTCGGTTGTGCACGTTGTAAGTTCTGGAGCAATCGTCTTCCGATAGATTAATGAATGTTAATTTATATTAATGGAAGCACGAGTGAAGAAGACGTTGTGTCACCTGCGTTTTAAGAAAATCAAAGACCATCATCTATTTATAAATTCGACCTGATGTGTCATTACTTTACTTCGTGATTTTGGATATCTGTTATGACCATCAATAGCTCAAAAAATGTTCAACCACTAAACACATTGTGTACATTTCATGCGAAGAATAAATTGGGGAAGACTAGTCATTTAAAGCTGGAACCTCAATGCATTCTATTTATTTTGTAGGTTTTTGATAGCACGAAGCAATCTGTAGCGATTCCGAGACAATTTAAAAATATTAATAGTGTAAATTATTCATTGTTTCTTTTTTCTAGAGATTTTATCATTCATCAACCTTTCGTTCTTTAGTGTGAACTAAGCATGCTACAATCATGTGATTGTAATAATCGAAGGCGTCACTTTTATGTAATGCTGTTCGCTCATATCATCACGAACATAACCCCGTACGACCGAAAAACATTCAGGTAGAAAATTGCCTGTATTTTTCAAAAGAGCAGGTAAACTATTTTAGTTCCATGTATACCTGGAAAAATATCTCGCCCACCCCAAGCATTTCTGATGCAATTCAAGGGACCGATTTCAAACCAGGTACATATTTTGTCTCAAGTAAATAAATAAAGGGGATAAGAAAAAAAAATCTTCATGAACTTCTTCTCATTCCAAATAACTCCACAGGTCTGGGTTCCAAGATATATTACAAAGGAATATTTATCGTTGAAGTAACTGCACAAGCAGTTATAGTTTGACTTGAACCTCCTGATAGAAGAATGGATCTGAAAACATTAAAAGTTATATGTGGCTTAGGCCAACATTTTTTTCTCAAGTAAATTTAATCAAATAATGTTCTTATTTTTTTTATAACCCCTCTTATTACATACTTTTGTACTTTTTACTATTCAATGGCCATGAAGTTGGCCCCATAGATTAGTTATCTAGAGGCCCCAACCAATTCTTATATCCTCACCAATTTTTCCATCAAAAATGTAGTTCCTGAGGAAATACTTTGCACTATTGTCAGGTCCATGCAAAAATACTGACATTGGTGGAACAAATGTTGGATCATGGATTCCATAACTTACCCTTACCCGCCTCCTGCACCTATCGATTTCCATTCATGATCAGACTGACATCTAACTAGTGCTAGGCACAAATAATGTTCAGTTCTTTCATCTCAAAACATTATGTATATACTTATATAGACTATCATTATTATACCGGCAAGGAGTTATAGCTAACAATCACTACTTGTTTCAGCACTACCTCACAATGATAGGAGCAATTGTATCTATTCCGTTTATTTTGACGCCAGCGCTGTGCATGAAAGATGATGATCCCGCAAGAGGAAGCATTATTTCAACTATGATCTTTGTGACCGGCATTGTAACTTTCATCCAGACTACATTCGGCTGCAGGTAAAATAATTGAAAAAAAAATATGTCTTTTGCAATGCGTCATGGAGAGGGTTTCAATCGTTGGATATCTTACAGATGGTATCTCTGCACTATTTCACTATTTTTCTTAATCATCTTTGACCTGCTTTAACAATAAAAATCTCGTTTTAGTCATAAACATTTTTTCTCCTCGTGTGAACTGTATAAAAATAAATGAAAAGTATTAATAACGTGATTTTTAATTTTTACCTTCTAAAATGTTTTTATATATTACAGACGTGATAGTGAAGAATGTGGTGCTTCTAAGAGATCTATGAGCGAACCTCATAATTTTTGTAAATGCCAACAATTGCGAAAAAAATACTGAGTATTTTTCCCAAAATTATTTCGTTCTATTTTTAAGAAATGTCAGTCACTGCAAATCGTTTTCAATAATATATTCAATAATACAGGTAAAATAGTGGCCAAAAAATAATAATAATTAAATTAATTGAACGTGACATCTGCTATACAGACACGCCAATACTACAAGGTTTTTTAAAATTTAATTGGCATGAATCATCATTGTTAAATCCTTGTCAAAACATAATTAATTATAATATTTCGGTTACATAACTGGAATTAATAATACATAATAATTAATCAAGGTTAAGGCACATTAATTGCTAATTTAACCAGTTTAAAAGGTTATTTTTATTTTATTGGTCGTTTATATGCTGACGAATTAGTGGTATCTGTATATTCAGGCAATGACAGGTGCAGACAAATATGTAGCACTAATTCCCCCCGAATAGTGTTGTCTCTTGAACCGAATGCTGGGTTAAAAATCCTAACATCAAACATTTAGAACCTGTTACAACTTAAACTTCGAACCATGCATCAAAATGTTCTCTTCATGCTTTTTAATTTACACATATGATTGTCATTATTCATTCATTTTATTGTCATGTTTGAATGCTCAATCGGTGATTTTTTTTAGCTAATTACATCAGTTTCCAAAATGTCCACCTTACAATTATACATTTAGCAGCACCTATTTATTTTTTTCAATTTGCTACCCTTCCTGGTTAATACTTCTAGTTAAGGTTAGCAACAAACGACAACAACTAGAACGAGCGTCAACTTAGTTAGTTTTTAAGTATGATAGTAACTAGCTGATTATAGAGGGTGAGAAGATGTAATATTATCTGATTTTGCTTATTATTGTTTCGCTTTGCACTGTTAAACTCGTACGCATGTACGACAACTACATATACAAATATGTAGGCTCGTTACAGTACTTATGAGGCGTTTGGTTTCAAAACCAGCTCAATACGTTGTCAGAAATTCTACAGGAGAGACATAAAACACGTTCTAGAGCTGGGTTTGATACGAGAATGCACTATTGAAGTTGTTATTCTACGCGACGGTGCTGGCTTCCATCAGAATCCCTTAAGGAGGTAATAGCATAGCCCTACTGATTGAAAAAAAAATGAAAAAATTAATTTTGAATAGCGAATTGAGCTGGTTTTGATACTAAACGCTTCATATACAAGGTATAAAAAGTACATTTATATAATTATATAGGACGAGACAATTTTATTTTGCCAATTGTTTATAAAACAAATAAGTAAAGGAGTTTTGGGGGGGAAATAGAATAAACACTACTGTCAGTAATTATTTTATTGGTTCCCATGATTTTGTTTCCAAATGAGAAACCCTGTTTTTACCAGCTTGTCTGTCTGCTTACCTGTTTTATAGGTGCATCCTGTACACCCTTTGGCGGAACAGTGTATTTTGAATAAGTTTGAGGTTAAAATGAAAATTAGAAATAATGAAAATTGAACAAAAAAATGTATAGATTTAGAAAAAAATTATTTGTGTTGGTGAAGCAAATGCAGTGAGATATTTCCATCTTAATAGGCGCTTTGGATTGACAGCGACAGTAGAAGACGACAGAGAAAGAAGAATGGAGACTCTCGTATCCACAAATCAAAAAATGGAATTTATGATACCTCATTAAATTTGAGACATGAAATGTTGCTGGATTTCAGCAGTATTTTAGGAATAGAGAATAGGGCTCAAAGAATTCTCGACCTTCTTAAATTGCGGAAATATAGGAGAAACTCAAGCACCATAGTTTAAGAAATAAGAAGAATTCCAAATGAGAAACCATCATGGTTTCACCAGCTTGTCTGTCTGTCTACCTGTTTTATTGTATAAATTAAAAATACCATTGCTCTGACGAATAAAATGAATTATTTTTTAACTTTAATTACATAAAATCATTAAACTGATTTTCGTAGCTTTAACTCATTATTATCACTTTAACTACAGAATTACTCAAGGAGGTTATAGGATAGGTCTAATAATTGAAATAAAATGATGTAACAATGTCTTGACGACACTTTTCGAGGTGAATGCATTATGAAGAGGCTGCGATAAGGGTGCACGTGGCGCTCGGGATGCCGAGTTGGGCATGCAGTCCTCGCTACTGCTAAAAGGACAGTCGAGGGAAATAGCTAGTGTCACACGGTTATCAAAGTAGTGAGTGTAAGACAATTTTTGCGGTCTCAATGCGGTTACAATAGTGGAGATGTATCCACTACAATTGATTCAAGAGAGGACTAAAACAATTGGGAAGGAGCCGGAACTTTAAGACGATAGATTTGGCAAGCGGCTACCACTACAGTCACAGAAAAAGATCGGGAGAAGACAGCCTTCATCACAGGGGGTGGGCCCTAGGTTTACCGTAGGATGGCGACAGATAGTGGAGGTAAACGTGATACGCTTGTATGGCGAGGCTTTAAAGATGATGGTAGTAATGTATCAAATAGAAGTTGCGTATTAGTTGACGCTGAACCGTGGTAATGAACTAAAGGAGTTCTGGGACGGTCGAAGAGGACCAAAGAGATAGTGTTAGAAGTGAATGAAGCAGTTTTGTCCATAAGGAATCTGCTAACGCTCCAACCTGGGAGTAGAGCGTTGCTTAATATTGGTATATAAGTAGATTACAGTAATGTTTGGTAACCCGGATGCTGACGACTTAGAGGGGGTAAAGAACGATCTGGAAAAGTTAACAACTGCTGTGTTGTTAACTTCCCCAGATTGGGCGATTGGTCAACCTGACCGTGGAGCACGTCATAGTTGCGCGGAAATTAGGGCCACGAACTGAGGGGAATCCGAGGACCCTAGTACGCTTCGCAGGAGTATTGAAGAAGGAAATGAAAACCACCCACCTACGGTTATCCACCCTTCAGACGCAAGTTCAGACACTGGCTTTCTCTGTATACAAACTTATCCTAATCCGTGATATCCAACCTCCAAAATATGGAGGTGACGGCTCTGAAAGCAAGCGATGACTTGAGTGAATTATATTTAAGATAAGAAAGTGTATCGAGGGGTGTGGTAAGTCAACTTCCGTCGCCCCAGTCCTTGAGTTAGATTTTCAAAATGGCGGTCGATGTGCTACTCGCGGGGATGAATTTGTTCACAGTACCCGGCCAGAGGTGCGCACCGCTACTGCCATGCCACTGAAGTCCATGGACAGGCCACGGCAACTACTGTGCTTGCCATTATAGATCTACTTTTGACTATGCAAGGTTAGACCTTCAAGCTCTACAAAGTACAACCGATGCCGATACGTAGTTATGATGTGTCACACAAAGTGTTATTGGACACGTCAGTAAACAGTATTCTCGTGTCAATGGCTAGCACTACGTGACCCACAACTGGCCACCTGGATTTGGGACTAGGTGAGAAGAAGAGGGCTCTTACCATGAACGAGGCGACCAAAAAAAAGTAAATGTTGAAAAAAAAACAAATGATCTTGTTTTGATACTAAACACCTCATATACGAAGTATAAAAAGAACATTTCTATAATTATATAGAACCAGCCTATTTTCTTTTGTCAATTATAAAACAAATAAGTAAAATTTTGGGGGAAAAAAAATAGAATAAACACTACAGTCAGTAATTAGTTTTAGGGGTTCCCATGATTTTTTCCCGAATGAGAAACCCTTATGTCTCCCTTAGGTCTCACTTGTCTACCTGTTTTATATTAAAAATTTCATTTCTCTGAACAATAAAATGATTTTTTATTACTTTTAAACTTAAATTACACAAAATCATTAAACTCCTTTTCGTGACTTTAAATCAACTGGAAATATTTTTTAGTGGCATGATATTTTCCAAGGTAGTTCCATTAGATGTCCCGATAATTCTAAATATAACAGTAATCTAATAAAAAATAATAAGTGTCATTGATCAGTAAATTATTGTCATAAAAAAAGTAATTTTTTTCCTAGTATGTCATAACTAACATTTGTAATTGAAAAGAAAGAAAAACAAACACCATCTAGTCCTCAATCGTAAAATTTTTGAATTTTGTAAAGTTAGCTCGGATCCCACTTAAAATGTACACACCTTAATTGGGGCCAATGAACTAATGAGCTTTATTCAAACATAAGATAATTTTATTCTTTTATGGGAAGGCTGGAGTCTTATCTATACCAAGATATACTTAATAATAAACCCTAATTGGGTAGTCGGAGACGGTGTTTATACATTGCTGATTGTATACAGCAGAATGGTGCTTCAATTGAGTACTACTCCTGTTTTCATTAGCACTAAATACATACAGCTATGCTTATAACTAAAATGATCACATTAGTTTTTTATAAGCAATATTTAAAAACCCTTATTTGAGAAATTACACATTGTCTTTTTGTACACTCGGTAATGGTCTGTGTGAACATGAATAGTGTGTGCACTGTATTGCACCCTGTACACCCGTTGGCGGAACAGTGTATTTTGAATAAGTTTGAGGTTAAAATGAAAATTAGAAATAATGAAAATTGAATAAAAAAATTGATAGGTTTAGAAAAAATTATTTGTGTTAGTGAAGAAAATGCAGTGAGATATTTCCATCTCAATAGGCGCTTTGGATTGACAGCGACAGTTGAAGACAACAGAGAAAAAAGAATGGAGACTCTCGTATCCACAAATCGAAAAATGGAATTTATGATACCTCATTAAATTTGAGACATGAAATGTTGCTGGATTTCAGCAGTATTTTAGGAATAGAGAATAGGGCTCAAAGAATTCTTGACTTGCTTAAATTGCGGAAATATAGGAGAAACTCAAGCACCATAGTTTAATAAATAAGAAGATAAATAGAAAAGTAGGGTTGGGTAGGTTAGGTAGTAAGCACGAGGCAACATATTTATTTGAGTTTCCACAGAATACCATCATGCCATATTCTGTCCTGAGGCTTGAGCAATGTCTCACGTATGGGTTTCTTACACTTTTCAATGACGTTGTATTTAAAGTTCAAGAATAATAAAAATTCATTTTATTGATCAGTGCAATGGTATTTTTAATTTATAGAATAAAACAGGTAGACATACAGACAAGCTGGTGAAACCATAATGGTTTCTCATTTGGAAAAAAATCATGGGAACCCTAAAAATAATTACTGTCAGTAGTAATTAAACCCCTGTACTTTTTTGTTTTATTTACAATTGGCAAAAGAAAATAGTCTGGTTCTATATAATTATAGAAATATACTTTTTATAGTTTGTAAATGAGGCGTTTAGTTTCAAAACCAGCTCAATTCGCTTCTGTTTTTTTTACAAAATTAACTTTTTTTCATTTATTAGGATTATTCTGTAACCTATAACCTTAAGCGAAACCTAGAACCTTAAACGATTCTTATGAAAGCCAGCACCATCCCGTTTAATAACGACTTCATTAGTGCATCCTCGTATCTCTTCTATCAGAAGAGATGCTCGGAGAACATGCATTTTTGGTCTCTCCTGTATAATGTCTGACAATGGATTGAGCTGGTTTTGAAACTAAATACCTCGTATGTACTGTAACGAGCCCACATTTTACATATCGTATGTAAGCGGTTAAGCTCACCCCTAAAATCAGCTAGTTACTAACTAACTAAGTAAACCTTAGTTCCCCGGACTGCATGTCGCCATCGGTGCAGGAAAGGCGTTGAACCCCGGGTTTGTCAGATGCTGCAGTGATTCTAAGAACTTGACGTATCTCGGTGGTCGAACCCACCCACCGGCCGCATCCCGAATACTCAGTGCCGGTCAGAACTCTTTGTCCTTATTAGAGAGTTATATCGGTCCATTTTCCTGAGTATCCCAATCAGAAATTGTCGGAGATTGTTTGCTGTAAGCCTGGTAGCACGCTCGTTTTAATTGTTGTCGTTTTTTGCTAACCTTAAGCTAGAACTAAAACCAGCCAGGACTGGTAGCAAATTGAAAAAATTAGTAGGTGCTGCTAAAACGTATGACATTTTGGGAACTGATGAAATTTTCTAAAAAAAAAAATACTATGGAACAATGAAACATGACAATAAAATGAATGAATAATAAAAATCATATGTGTAAATTAAAAAGGATAAAAAGAAAATTATAATGCATGGTTCGAAGTTTAAGTTGTATTAGGTTCTAAATGTTTGATGTTTGGATTTTTAACCCAGCACTGGGTTCAGCAGACAAGATTATTTGGGGCAAATTTGTGCTGCATATTTGACTACCTGTTTTTGCCTGAATATACAGATACCACTAATTCTTCAGCATATACACGAACAAAATAAAAATAACCTTTTAAACTGGTTAAATTAGCTGTTAATGTGCATAATATTTAACTTTTCTGTTTTATTAATTCCAGTTATGTAACCGAAATATTATAATTAATTATGTTTTGACAAAGATTTAATAATGATTCATGTCAATTAAATCTGAAAAAAAAACCTTGTGTATCTCTGTTGTATGAATAGGCCTGCTAACGGTATTGTAAATGAACAGCCTTAAGAGCTTTGTATTTTTTTTCATATCTAATATCTATTTCAAAATCATTTAGCTACGTTTACTTAACTCAATGCCATCGCATGTGAAGTTGAAATGCCTGTTTTACATATTTTATAAAATAAAACCATTGAATTAAAATAGTGGTATGGAATACATTTTGCATCTTATTGCAGTTATGATAATTAAGTTATTAGATTTATAGTTTATATACTTTCCAAGAGAATCTATTACCATAATGGCTTGTAATCAGCCTCGCACCACGTTTCTCAAATAATTGCTAATTTATTCACTACACTTATGTCACTGCTGCTGATGATGCGCGTGTAAATAGAAACAAATGCGGTAGGCCCTGTCTCTGTCAGGGATCACAGGTCATGAGTTTAGTTTTATTTCAATGTAGAAAGTTTCTCTGTGAAGCTAAACCTTATTGACAGATAAATATAACTTCAGTGATAGATTCCTTGGTTTAACAAAAAGCCGTCTGCGTCATCATTTGGAAATGAAAATAGAGATATATGATGGAATCTCCTCAGAGTCCACATTTTTCTTAATTGTATCAATAACACCTACTCATCATATTAAGAACTCCTTTAGATAAATGCTGATTTACATAGAAATAGGTGTTTCTCAAACACTAATTACGAATCTTATTAGGTTTAGAATTATATTGATTTAATTTATTATACGTAATGAGCAATGTTACTACAAATAAATTTTAGCCTTACCCATCCCTTTCCTTACATTAATATTTTGATCCTAACTTCTTGTAAAATTCTGATATTTTCCCTTCAACTCTTTCAGCCTAGGGTTGCAATGGACCCCCCCCCCCCATACAAAAATAACGTATTTAACGTTTAGGTCACCCTGAAAATAAATGTTACAAATAAATATTAGCTAACACAGTCTATTTAGGAGTTTGTATTGTAAACTGGTTCAGAAGGGAATGATAGAAATAAAAAAAGTAAGTTCTGAAAAAAATGAGTACAGGTGATAAAAATATTGCACAGTATTTCATAGCCAGTATTTCAAAGTCAGTTTTTCACGTTCCCAATCATCAACCTAATAACAAAAGTCCGCCAATACCGTAGGCGTCGGGAAAAATCGTATAAATTATAATTTAATCGTGTATTTTTGTTATCAATTAATAAGTTCATTCACTAACCCGATTTTTAATGCAGGCTACCAATAGTCCAAGGAGGCACGATCTCATTTTTGGTACCTACCCTGGCTATCCTAAGCTTGCCGAAGTGGAGATGTCCAGACGAAGAAACTATCAATTCGATGTCCTACGAAAACAGAACGGAACTATGGCAGTTGAGAATGAGGGAACTATCTGGCGCTATTGCTGTATCGGCTCTGGTCCAAGTCGTCATCGGATTTTGTGGTAAGCATCAGTTTGTCTAAGTAGATAATATAATAAGTATAAATACTATCATTTTAAGTACCATTTAAAGGTTAAATCATATTCATGGCCCAACTGCCAGGATCCATCTAGTTAGTAGTAGGCGCAAGACTATTTATTGCCTCTCGACCATTGTTTTAGGTTTCCACGGGATTCTGTACGGCGGTAGTCTGTTATTTTATACGGTTCTCCGTTGTTAGTAATCAGGAGTTCTAACCACCAAGCCAAGAGGGGAGGCTACAGACATCAGTTACTGGATAGGTCGAACCACTAAAACTAAGAGGATAGGAGGCTAATCCTCTGCAAAGTAAGGAAATATTCATAGGATAATAGAATGGAGATTACTTGCAATGGTGATCATGAATATATATGTGAAGTCGTAAGGAAGATGTTAAGAGATGGTGCAAGAAAAGTGGATAGTTCCTCCAGTTCATATTGAGGAGTATGACAAAAGTCCCGATTTTAAAAAGTAGCTAGAAAAGAAGAAACAATAAACCGATGGGTGTTACTTACTAAAAATACTTCATTTTCTTTGTTAAACCTTCTCAAGGTGCTTATTTAATTGCAATTTCTTCTTTCAAGAGTGTTTTTTCAAAGAAAATTATTTCTGCCCCCCAGAAAATATTAAAATTAGTGCATACCACAATATCTATTGCTAGACCTTAAAACCTAAATAGCCTCCAAACTGTGTCAATTGTGGAGCATGTAGTTGAATATTGCGGGTCAGCAGATGAGCTAAGTAAGTGTGGTATGGTGAAGCTTTACTCTAGATACTCTAGATACTCCAGGACAGGGTGGGTCACACTTCGTGCCTCACCAGTTCAATGGCAGAATGTAAAACCACGATGAGCATTAGGGAAAATAAATATCTCAATTTTCAAAACATTATTTGGAAAAAATAACAGTTACTTAATGTTGCCAACTACATATTCAATTTGGTCAGAAAGAAAATGTTTTGCGAATACTGAAAGCGTGCGTGTAATCTGTTGCGAATTGGCCCTGAAAAGACTACATTCATTTGAAATGATGGTGTATCATTGTCTTCGCAAACATTGCCCTCGTTCTTTCCTGTACCAACTTTTCCTTACCCAAACTACCTTCTTATAGCTTCTCTGGACTAGTCCAGTTGGTCAATTAAACTAACTTCTTCTGTCAGTCCATCCTGTGCATTTTTCTCCTTATAACCTCCACGTTATACAATCTCTTTGTTATTAGCATCTATATAGAATCCCGACACACTAATTTGCAAAAATAAAAATACATTATTTTTTCTTCTCCTTCTGGTATATTTTTCGTTTTAAAGTATAACGTTGATTACTTGTATTTGTTACTATTCCCTTATAAAGAATAATTTCTCGGTTTATTTATTCATCGGCCGTTACCTAATCGATCCTTCTTTACGCCCATTTCACCTCTATCGAATTTTCATTTCACCACGTTTCATTCACATAAACACGATATTCTATAGTCAAGAGACACTGTTTATTTAACTTTAATGCACCATACGCATTTGCTGATATATGTACATATAAATATATATATATATATATGTATATATTATTTTTTAATACCAATTAATGAATTACTGGCACTTAATCATATTTTATATAGACGACTATATTGAATGTCTTCCCAATATCAAATGGAAATGGAAAATTTTGTGTCCCTAGAACAGGGAACTTTTAGCCTGCAGGAAGAATTCAGGAAAGTTTGTTCTCTTCTGTTTACGTGGTAAATTGCATTCATCTATCTAAGTTAGGTGGTTTATATGGTTTCTGGGACCTGCTCTCGTCCTTGCACTATCTCGGGTGTTCATCGGTGTTCTCCCCAAATTAGTGTAAATATACAAACAACGGCGGTGATGACTTCAAGGTTTTATAACAAGCAATTTCAGTTTCCAAAGGTAAACTAAAGTTGCCTAGAGGAAAATAATTAATGTGTAAGAGAGTTTGTTGGGAGAACGGCTTAAGGGTCGATGAAAAAGAGTTGTTGGGTTTTCATCAAATTTATTAATGGACGTTTCCAAAATAACACACATTGTACCTAGTTTTTTGTTGCAGCCACTTTTTTTTTTTAATATGGTTGTTTTATCTATTTTTGTAATTCAAACCTGTCAACTGTTACATATTAATACTAGTTCATTAGCGATCCACACTGCACTTTTATCTACCTCATTTTGTTTGGCAATCTTTTATAACTAACTTTTATTACTACTAAGTATGTTATACTCCTCCACGTACTACCTACCAATCATGTTTAGCACCTAAACTTCTTGTTATTAGGACCTGATACAGACATTGTGTTAATATGTCGAAACAATATCCATTAATACATATTATGAAAACCTAACATATATCTTCAATCAACCTAAGCCAATCTACCAACAAACTCTTCTACTGATTTATATAGTTTGTTAGACTAACTATGTTTTTTTGCTTTGTAAACTGAAGTGAAGAAGCTGATATTCCTACGGGTAAAAGATTCTATTATATAGGATACCTGATAGGGTCAGAAGATTTTAAACTTCCTCCAAGACCAAGTGACTTTTCCTTCCATGCACAACAAATGGAGTCAAAGGTCTCCTAAGCTGGAAAAGGATGTCCAAGCCATTTTATGGTTGCATTTTGAGTGAATGTATCATTATTACCATTCAGAGGTTTTAGTTTTGATTTCAGTTTAACAAAGGTGCATAAATAGGTGATATATACCCTTGATAAAAATTCCATCATACAGAAATATTAATGGTTTCTCAATGCATTTAACCCACTCAGAAAAATTATTATTCCACTTGTATTTTGATAAATCGATCCACGGAGACCACATTAAGGAAGACAAGAAACAGGAAAGTCTGGCATTCCAGGAAATCTTCATTTAAATAAATGTGTTAATAGGAAACAGAGATACGAGTATATAACATGAAATAATATTCTAAAGAAAATTGGAAGCAGCATAAGGCACTATGAAATATTTCAAAATTTTATTTCTAGCTTGTTTTCTAGCGGGTAATTATCCGTTAACGGTTCCCACATTAAGATTTACAATGGTAGCCGTTCTACATGATTTGGTTTTAGATAATTTTTGTTAAAGAGTCCTAATGTTCAGATTTCGTAAACATTTCTTCCGATTGTTTTTCGGCCTTGCACTCGTACTTTGTAGGCACCAAAAACAATACCAACGCCAGTTAGTCTTCTTATGATCAACTGCTCATGAGTTGTTACAAATTGGTAAATTTAAATATTTGTACAGATCGAGTTCCAATGCATTGATATTTTTTTTAACAATTTATTTTTTAAACTCTAATGCAACAACCAGGTATTGTACTTTACTCTACGTATTTTTTACATTTAACAATTATAATTCTTCCAAATAAGTTTTGATTTATTGGTTGTATAAATTACAGTAAGGTGCATTAGTGAACATAACTTTTAGTACTATCGAAAAGCTCACAAAAATAATTTCTCTTCTTTATTCGTGAAAAATAGGTTTTTTTCTCATCAGACAGCTTAAAATAATTGGAATAGAAATGAGATGTGCTTAGTGATGGTTATTAAAAGGTATGATGAAAATAACCAATCACGCCGTAATTTAACAGGAAAGTTGCTACTTGGATCGTTAACAGCAAGTGATGTTAAATTTTTTCCTGTGATGAAGGAAATTATCTTTACGAGTTCTAACATAACAAACACAATTGGATGAAAGGCAATCGTGGCCCTGGCCTTCACAAGCTCTGTGGACATGGTCCAGCTGCCACGGGATCAATCTTCATTTGCATCTATTGCTAAAGACTGCTGAAAAAATTACAAGGAAGTTAAAATCAAGGATTTACGAATTATTTAGAATCTCAACCACATAATTTAATCTATTGCTAAATGCCGCTGCTTATAAACAAAGCTTTTTTGTAAATTAAAAAAAAAAAGTGTTACGTTTTGAAATTTTCATTTATTTTATTGTATTTTTCTATACAGCTTTCTATTTATTGTTGATAGATAACTCAGAAAAATGGTAAAAGGATAAGGATTATTATTTTCTTGTAAATAATGGAGTAGTGTTCGTTCATTCTCTCTTGCTGCATTCTGTATACTCCGTGTTAATTAAGTGTCAGAGATTTTCTTAAAGTAAGTTTTCTTGTGATTCAAAATGCTGATTAATGCCGAACAAGTAGTCCATGGTTTAGATTTAATTGATCATGAGAGAATTCAACGATTCACAACGAATTCAACGATGGCCGTGATCAACAGCCAATGCTTAAGGTTAGCCAGAAACGACTGGCAACTGGCAATCCAGTGGTACCGAGGGTAGGGTACTATTGCAGGTGAAAATGAAATGAATTTGCGACCTCAGAGGGTAGGCACTGGGCGGGCCGCTACTCACCACAGACTATCAGAGTCTGTATGTACTATCTCTCTAAATCACTTGAGCCGGACTAAAACACGACTGGGTAAACACAATGTTTTCTGATGAGTCCCTTTTTTCTCTCTGTATATCGGATAGATGGAAGCACCATCTAACATTCTTGGAAGAGTACAATTAGATGGTTTGGTGATGCTTTGGGAAGGGATCTCTTTGGGGGAAAAATTGGAGCTCCAATTATTCAACAAACCATCATAAATAAAGAATTGTATCACAGAAATTTTGCTTTGTCTACACTATTTATGGGCCAAAATGTTAGTTTTATATACGGGAATTCAAGACCACATACCACCACTTATGCTATGTCACCAATATTTTGAAGAAGTTTGGATACTTTCTTTAAACTGGCCAGCCCCAGGCTCCTATCCGAACCCAATTGACCACCTCTGGAATGAGCTTGGGAGGAAGTGCAATAACCCAACAGTGTTTTTACAAGTTTTGTTATTAAGTATTTCTTCTTCAATTTCATATGTGCATTTTTTTTTTATTTCGGGTTTTACACCGTAAACCTTTAGTTAGGGTATGAGGGCCAGGGGGACATGAAACTATCATGTCATGATCCACCCACTTTTAGCTAGTGAGTTTTGAGTAAAAAAAATGTGTCAAGTAATAACATTGCAATTTAAATATTCATAACTATTGTAAACATCATAAGATGGTGAGACACATTTTAACCAAACATCTGCATTAAGTATGGACTAAACATAGATGGTAAAAAAAAAATTTGGTATTTTGATTTGATTTGAAAATTTGGCTTACCTTGAGTTTATGATATGACCTCATATTATGACATAAGTGGACTTATCTTTTAACAAGAACATTCTAATAGTTGATGGCTCTTAGTATGATTGTCTACTCGTGCTACTCTCAATTGGAGTATATAAGGACCAAAAATCACTAGTAATAAAAAAATTATGGTGATTCTTATCTGTTTGACTAGGCGAGTGAACGCAACCAATTTGACTTTATGTATTCCACAGCATACCAAGATAATGGCTTATTTTCTCTGACCCGGTACGCAATGGTTCCCAGTTGGGTCTTGTTTCCTGCAACTTGGGCTTCCCTATATTTTCCAATATTGTACAGTGGCTTTTCACCTTCAATATATCAACTCTTTATGACTATTCTCATTTCTTACATCTGTCATTTGGGGTAGTGCTAGTACCTCTGTACACCTTTTCAGTAGGTACCATTTTTTACTCAACGGTAATTATTTTTGGATTTGATTTGGCATTTTTTTCACGAACTACTTGACACTTTGGGAATGGAACCTCAATGAGTTGATGTGCTAGAAAATGGATCTATAGCCTCTGAGGATGTATGTGAAATAGCTTAAATAAACTCTTTATTCTTACTAAATAGAACAGAAAATGCCAACAAATAAATTACACGGAAATAGAAAATTTGACAAAAGTCGCTTTTATCAACCATAGCTGACATACCAACAAAATCATCCCCTCTGGCATTTATATAAAAACTTGTATAGAAGCTAGTCAGTCATTGTTGAGAATTTCAAGGTAGAATAAATCTTAATTTAAGAAGGTACTTATTTAATTTTCTATGCATAGAGTTACATTGTGCAGAACTAACTTTTTATATAGTTTTAAAAACTAATTGTGATCTATTTTTTTTACTCTAGGGGTAATGGGAATCATTCTGAAGTATGTGACTCCTCTTACTATCGTTCCTACAGTTTCATTAGTTGGACTGTCTCTGTTCAAAAACGCTGCTGAGGCTGCTTCTACCCACTGGGGCATTGCTGTTGGGTGAGTTAATGATTTAGATGCAGTCATATCACAACCAATGTTATACTAGTTTTGAAAAAACCTAAAACTAGTTGGTGACCTAGGTAATGAAGAATATGATCAATTTTTATTAGGGTTGTACTCAAAGTAGTAACGCATACATATGTCAGCATGCTTATTACTATCTAATCTAAAGCTTTATTTACTGTTGTTATTTAATATTGATCTATTTTAGAAAACTATCAAACTTTTATTAATAACCAACATAATCCATAACTCCTTCCCCTCAAGGAGTAAGTGATACCTTTCCAGAGGTTTGCAAGCAAATACAGACAGAGATTATTGACAATTTCTAATACTGCATTCCAAGGAGGTGCAGCTCTTAAGTTAATATCAGAGAGTACTTCACTCACCACTACCAAAAATAAGTTAATTGTATGCATGCAGTAATGGTCAAAAGTTTCCAGACTGTGATTTTTTTATTGATTTTTTTGGACATCAGCAACTTTGGTCGGTCACCTAAACCACCTCCTGAATAATTTTTTTTTTTTTTAATCACTTACAGCACCTTTAACAACTAAGCAATTTTATGACAAGATTTTCCTTCAAGTGAAAAACTAATAATTCTTTTACTTGTATGAGGAACCAATTTAACTAACTCAATGAAAATATTGTTTAGTATTAATTTTATAAGGATTAGTGGGAAAACAAATTTTTTGTATCACAAAAAATTTTCTTAATTCAATAATAAATTTGATGAAGTTATTATTTTTTTTATTTAATTATGTTCTTATTTAATTCTGTAAAAAAAAAAATTGTTAAATCCTCATGATAGTTTTTGAGTATTAAGAAATATATGTACTGTCCAGAAACTTATAACCACTACTGCATATATTTTCAATTTAGCCCTTTTTTTTTTTTTTTAATGTCATTCTTATAAAAATAATCTATTAATCAAAATTTTTATTTGAAAAAAGCTTCAAATTAAAAATGGAGAACTTGTTTTAATATAATTTATTAAATGTATACTCATCCTTATTTTTTTAATTTGATTAGTTTAGAATATCTTAGTCCCCTTCAGATCATGATTTTTATAATCAATCAAACCTCTAAACTATAAAGTCCAAAATCCTGCTTCCTAACATTCAAGGTGTTTTCACTACTGGGTGTAATAATGAACTGAGCTCCCTAAAAAAATTAACCATTTTTTCTGCTGAAAGCAATATTAAATCATTTTTTATTGTATAATAAATAAAATATTACATTTATTCCAGGACTATATTGTTGCTAACAATGTTTTCTCAAATTTTGACTGAAGTTAGAGTACCAGGCATTATTTATAACAGAAGTAAAGGTCTACATGTAACTTGGTTCCACTTGTTTAAACTTTTTCCTGTAAGTTTAACAATATATCATCCTGCTCTATAATTGATGATTGCTCTATAAAAACATAATTAATTATGTAATACTTTTTTTTTTTTTAGGTTCTTTTAACTATTGTTTTAATGTGGGGAATTAGTGGATTGTTGACAGTTTTTGATGTCTTGCCTCCCGGCCATCCTGGTAGGACGGATGTAAAAATGGACATCCTTGAGCAATCGGAATGGTTCAGGATACCTTACCCAGGTAACAAATAATATTTGTTTATGGCCTCTACTTATTGTGAGCTAATTCAGATCAATGTAAAATCCCTAATAAGGCATCTCTGATTTTTCTGATTAAATAAAAAAATCTATCAAACCATTATTGGCTGCCAAGTACTAGACTAAACCCTGGGTATCAGTCAATTCCAGGCTATAACACAATGTTTCTTAAGTATAAAACAAGCATTCATTTGCTTTGGTTTAATTTAAGGCTACTGCGCCCCTTAAATTATATTCCTAAAATGTTATTATGCATTAATTAATATATTTACATGTATTCTACATAGGTACATCAAGGTTCGGATTTAAACCTCTGATTGACTAAGATAAGAGACTAGTGGCATCATGAATTATAAAATGCAGCACCTCAGATATTTATATTTCATATTTAAGGTTTTAACGTAATCACATTAATAGATAATTGAATGAAAATACATCATTTGATTTGTATGCTTAGGTATTTTTTGAGTAAGCTACAGATTTGTCATATTCATTCCTCTTTTTTCAAGCTAGAAAGGTTTGTCTCCTTGAAAGTTTCTTAATAATCAAAGCTGCTTTTTCAATACATTATTACGTTTTTATCTATATTGTTTTATTTTAAATTTAATCTGAGGTTTTATAAAGGTTCTGTTTATATAAAAAAGAATTCTGGCAAAAGGAAAATTGTTTAATTACAAATTGATTCATGTGGTTAATATAGATATAAGCACGTATGTGATAAAATTACACTTTTAAAAACTAAACTTAAAATGTACCTTACTATAATTGCGACTGGCCAGTTTTACTAAGTTGCGTCCTTCGGTGAATTCTTCTGGTTTCTTTGCTCTTCCTTTCTTCTTTGTAGCCGACCGTGGTTCTGGTGCTTGCCTCGTGTCTCCTCCGACGATCATAACGGACAAGACTCACCTTGTCTCGTGCCGGGTCAAATTGAACAAGAGTGTTTTACCATTGGCTCATCCTTCTTATCCCTTTCCGCTGCCTTCTTGAGTTTTTAACTTTCTTATTTTCCAATGCCAGTGGTCTCCGATATTATTAACTTTTCTTGTTTTAAAGTTAACAAATCCAATATTAAAATATTTATACTTAATTATTGATATTATTTATTTGATAACTATTAATATTAGACATATCGCAACAAATAATGTTCATCCATTCACGAACCGTGATCCACAGGTCGTTTACCGTTCATTTACACCCGCTAATTTCGAGTTTATATCAAAGGTAATATCACAAACTCACAACGTCTAAATATCACAACAACATATTGGTAATTTTTTGGTTAAGTTTATTTCCAACAATTAAGTTGTTTAGCCCCAATGCATAGACAGGCCTCACACATTTCATTCAAATTTGTAATTTTATTAAGAAATTCTTGTGTTTTTGTACTTTCAGGTCAGTGGGGACTGCCAACAGTTAGTGCCAGTGGTGTCCTGGGAATGCTTGCTGGGGTACTTGCCTGCACTGTTGAATCTATCAGCTACTACCCAACTGTTGCTAAAATGTGTGGTAAGTTACTAGTTAGTAATTTAGAGCCGATTCTCCACATTATTAAAATTGAAGCCTAACAGAACTCAGTAAAACTTCAATTTAATAGCTACCATAAAAATGCTTTTTACTCTAAGATAAGAGATGAGTTTTCTATGGAGGGGAGGGGTTTCAAGGCATTAGGTACACCTACCATCGCAGGAAGGATGTTACCAATATATAATGTATATAGTAAAATATTGTTGACCACATAGAATCTAAACTTTTTTATTTATATTTTTGGAATGAAGTTTCATACATTTTCAGTGAGCAATCATTGCTTGGGTGGGTTACACTACCCTGATATGTTCCTCTGGTAGGCTGGCCAGTCCCATCTTACCTAGGGGCAGCATAAAGGTCACTCATACATGGGCTTACATGCCTAATTTCTGCTGTATACTGGTTGATTAGAGGCTAAGAACACCCCCCTATAACCTTCTGTTGTGCCAACTTGTTCACCACTGACAAAATCAGCTTATCCTGTACTCTATCTGATATATCAATGAAGATATTGTAATGTAATAATTTAAACCGAAAAAAAACAAAGTGTAAATAATGTTCAGTTAAATAAAAAGCGAGCTGCGGCTAGTTCCCAGGCCGCCGGCGCTGGGATCCCCAGATTAGGCTGATGGAAGGAAAACATGTTTTATTGGCTCATTTAAAAGCCTTCCTTGTCCGGAATAAACGGCTTTCTCATTGGCTGATGCCTAGCTATCAGGTTGGCCAAAAAGTCCGTTCGTTTTTGTCGTCACAAAACTTCAAGCAGTCTAATATGTAGCTAACTTCAGTTCGTCCCTTGGGAGTGCACTCTCGTCAGATACTAGACACTTCAACGTAGCTTGACTCGAAATTCCGACGAGACTGATTGTATTTTGTGTGTTTAGGATCATCCTGAAAATGGAAAACCAAAACGAATATTATTGACACCTCATGCTTTTTTATTTTAAAAAAGGCAAGAAAGCAGTGGAAACTTGGAGGAAGATATATGCTATATACATAGAGGATGCTGTTACAGAACGTGTGTGCCAGAAGTGGTTTTCAAGATTTTGATTGGGAAATTTTTCGGTTCAAGATGCACCTCGCTCTGGCTGGCCAACTGAGATTAACAGCAACAAAGTGAAGGAATCAGTCGACACCAATCCCCGTTATACAACTAGGGAGATTGCAGTTATCCTCAAAATATCCTAATCGAGAGTTGAAAACCATCTGCATCAACTTGGCTCCGTGAACAGGCTCGATGTTTGGGTTCCCCATCAACTTAGTGAGGCTAACCTCGCCCATAGGTTTTCCATCTGCGATTCGTTGCTGAAACGTGAAAAAACCGATCCTTTTTTGAAGAGAATGATGACAGGGGACGAAATTTGGATCGTCTATAACAATTTGGAGCGCAAACGCTCATGGGGGAAGCGCGGCAAATTACCACAAACAACCCCCAAACCAGGACTTCACCCAAAAAAGGTTATGCTCTCGATTTGGTGGGATGGGAGGGGTGTTGTATTTTATGAACTTCTTCCCACGAACAGGACCATCAATTCGGAGGTGTACTATGACCAGCTGGAGAAATTAAATGCAGCGATCCACCAGAAGCATCCAGAACTAGCCAACCATAAGGGGATTGTCTTCCATCACGACAATGCCAGACCGCACACTTCTTTGCAGACACAGCAATAAGTTTTGCCGCACCCTCCATATTCGCCCGACCTTGCACCTTCAGATTTCCACCTGTTTAGGTCTCCTTAAAATTCATTGGATGGACCGACCTTCAACTCTGAAAAAGATGTAAAAATCCACTTGCAAAATTTTTTTGCCAGTAAAGACAGGAAATTCTTTGAGCATGGAATTATGAATCTGCCCATGAGATGGCAGAAGATACTGGAACAAAACGGCAATTATATCATTGATTGAATAAATCGCTTTGTGTTTTAAAGTTGTGTCTTATTTTTGCTTAAAAACCCGAACGGACTTTTTGGCCAACCCTTTATATATACCCCTGTGTTTGAGCTAATGAATCATTCCATCTCCAGATCACCTCTAGCCTAATACTCGCAGAACTGATGTTTCTAACAACTGCCTTTTTATTTAATCTCTGCACCTCTCTATTCCTAGCCTGTTAGCTTTAGTCTGGTGCTGCCAGCCTTCATATCATTCCTAGAGGAATTCCCTGCCTTCTTTCCAATTCACATAGGCCTTTGTGGATGGCTTTCGCCTACCCCTAGATTCCAAGTGTGAACTTGTGGCATTCAAGTCCACGTAAATTATCTCAAACCTAACCTGTACCTACCTCTTCTCCTGAACAAAGTCCACCGTCGGAGCTGTGTCGGATAAATTAATAATGATACCCATCACCAAGCATTTGTCAAGGTCATAGACCATCTTCTGGAGTGTAAAAATGTATTTCTACCATGTCAGTAAGACATGTTTTTGTTTTCCTAAAAATTAATGGTTTTCTTATTGTATTGGTTGTTATGCATATTCATAACACTTAAACACTAGAGTACAATCAAACTATGAATATGTGATGATCAAACATAATTTTGAAACAGACTAAATTTTAACCCTGACACCCAATGATAATGGCTACAACTACTTATAGGTGCACCCCCGCCACCTATACATGCAATAAATAGGGGCATTGGAATTGAAGGCTTCGGAACAATACTTGCTGGTCTCTGGGGAAGCGGCAATGGTACTAATACATTTGGAGAAAATGTTGGCGCTATTGGAGTAACCAAGGTAATATTTACTATAAAAGTACTAGTTAGTTAGTATTATTTACCTGAATGTCATACCTATTATATTTTTGGGTCAACAATCGTCATAGTGTATGTCATTTTTTATTTATTTACACCTTTATACTTCCAAGTACACCTTATGTACTCCCATTTAGAGAAATAAGGGATATCCTAATAATTTATCCTTTCCCATCCACTTCACTTCAATTAATTTTCTATCTAGGGATTTGAAACCATAAACATCATAGTATGATTCATGATATTATCAGGAAGCAGTTACCTCTACACTTCACTAAACAATATGCAAAATTTAATCATGTAAGTTATAAGACTACATAAATCACCCAAAATCTTGCCTAAAACAGATTATAAAACCCTTAATTCGTTAAAATTTCTTGAAAAATGGTCAGTTTGTGGCATGATTCCAATAATTTAATTTTCAATGAATAGTTTGTGTATCAGGAAAAAAAAAATTCTTTTTTATAGGCAGCTCACTGCTTGGCTAACTAAACTCACATGGCCTTTACATTATCTTTTTTATGTATTTTCTCCTCTATGAGTTTATTTATTTTGTTATTTACCATTTATTTTTTTGGGGGTGATATAACAAGACTATACTGTTTTGCATATTTTTATAGATATCATGTATCAGTACCTATTTTAAAACACTGAACATCATAATTTGCAACTACTATCGAATCCATATCTCACTAGTTGCTGTTTTCACTGTTATCAAGTTGTACTTAGTATAAAGATAACGATATTAATGAATGTGCTTTGATAAACAGGTTGGAAGCCGGCGGGTTATTCAATATGCCTGTATACTGATGTTGCTTCAAGGGGTCATCAACAAGTTTGGAGCTGTATTTATAATTATACCACAACCAGTTGTAGGAGGCATATTTTGTGTTATGTTTGGAATGATCACTGCCTTTGGTAAAACCTACTTCTGCTTATAACTTAATACAATATTTAATATTTTCTGTCAGTTTAAACTTTTTATTTGTTTTATTTTTCATTTAGGACTTTCAGCGTTGCAGTATGTTGAATTGAATTCATCTAGAAATTTGTATATAGTTGGATTTTCTATGTTTTTTTCCTTGGTGAGTAAATAATACCTTCATAAACCATATTTAACCTTTTGATTATAATTTTATTTCAATCAAATTAAACTAGGTACTACCACAATGGATGGAAGCCAATCCTAAGGCAATACAAACTGGATCGGAGATTGCAGATAGCATTATAACAGTTCTATTAAGTACAAGTATTCTGGTTGGAGGTGTTTTAGGATGCCTTATGGATAATCTAATACCAGGTAATGAGTGCATCTAGATGTGGTATTAATGGCATCATAAGTATCAAAATTAATTAAATACATCTTTCTAAATGGATATGCGATAATTTTCAGGGACGCCTGAAGAGAGAGGCTTAATTGCTTGGAAAAAGCAAATGGAATTAAAATATGATGAAACTGAAACAATCGAATCAAGCACCTATGATTTCCCAATCGGCATGTCTCTCTTACGAAGGTAAATTTTCATTATTTTTCTTTCACCATTAAAAAATTTATAAGGAAAAGATTTAATATTAGCTTTGGTTACCCAGGATTTCCAGATGTTAGTTCTTTACTCCAAAACATCATCATTAGTGGAAAAAGTATCTTAGCCAGAGGACTTGAACTCCCTTGATCCTCATCCTCTATAGTATTTAGTGTCAGTACCATTATGACAATAAAAAGGAAAACATTTGGTCAGAAGCCCATCCCCTGCTGGGAGGGACAATTTTGCAGATCCCCTCCAGCCGGTACTTCATTTCATTCCCCCCGTGTAAAATTTGGAAATTTAGACAATATATTCATATTTATACTATATAGTATATACTATACATAAACTATATAGTATAGTAAGGGGGGAGAGGTAAATCTAGAGATGGTGATATGCACAGTAATTTACCCACAGTACTGAACAGTATTCATACCAAATTGACAATAAATAGAATTGGGGAAGGTAATTGAGGGGGGTGACATTTTGTAGAAAAAGTTTCCTATCCAGGGGGCACCACAGATTCGTGCTCTTGCCCTATAGTATTTTTTAAAAGATACTAAGCTGAATTTGTGTCTATTTCAGTATTAATACAACAATAAATAGGACATTTGAAAGAGGGGAATATAGAAGTCATCTCCTGCACAGGATTTTTTCAATGCTGCTGGATAGTATTCAAGCCAAATTCAGAAAAAGTAAAAACACAAGATCTCAATTAATATTTTTGGAATGTAATTAACAATATTCATGCCGAATTTGGAGCTATAATCAGACAATAAAAGTAATTTAATCAAAATTGGTGGAGAGCTGAAATGTGGAGGTCTCATAAAAAGCAAAAAAGACAAGGTGTTCAAAGTGTCAATTTCGTTAGTAGTCAAGAAACTACAGAATCTACTAATCACAATAGTGTCATTGAATTTAAATCAAATTATTCTTTTACTTAGAAACATCCATTATACATTATATATACTTTGTAATTCTTGTTATGGCTGCACATATTTTTTTGTTCCCAGATCCAAGATAGCATCATATATTCCATTCTTACCAACCTACAGACCTAGGAAGAAAAGCAGTTAGTATTTAACATCTGCTGATAAATTGGCATTTTTTTCAAATGTACCTTATAGTTCATCAAGGATGGATGATAAATGCACGATGCATTATATTGCTGCATAATGATAACTTAATATTATTATTTTTTAAATCATGTAAATATACTTCTCCATGTTATGTTTGAAAAATAGGTTGAATTTCTTTAAAAACTGTAAATAGAGTGCCATTCCTAGTTAAGCAAAGTTGAAAAATGAAATATGCAATGTTTTTTAATGTGTACTCAATGTTTTATTTTAATCCTTACCTTCGAAAGCATAGTTTGAAGTTATGAAGAATCCTATCTGTCCTGAATTTTTGAATGGTTTAAATAATTAAGTTCCAGGTAATGTGCAATAAAATACAATAATAAATTATAGTGTTTTACGGCCCTTTATTGCAAATCAGAAAATTATCTAAATGTCTAATGATATACCATTTGATATCATAATTTTCATCAAAGCTTTACTGACTGGTTTTATTTCTAAAAAAAATCAATTTAGGAATTTTCACAGAAACAAAACAAACACACTAAATGACCACTAACAACTTACACGTAAAGTCAATAGACATGTCATGGACAAGACCCCAGTATGAAGTTTTATTAATTAAGTATTGAACTTAAAAACGTAAGTAATGATATTTTCTTCAAATAGCAAAAATTATCTGTTAAATTATGATTTTTTTTATAGTAAAAATGATGAAAGCTAAAAAACAGTTACAGATCCATTAAGGAATCGTACAAATGTTTTGAGTATATATTACTTAATATTAAAAGACAAAAAAACTTTAGTGGGAAAGAAGTAATGTTTAAGAGCATTACTCATACTCTCACTGATGAATGATGTATATAAAAATTAAAGGTTTCAGTCTTGAAGAAACTGTTTGTCATGATCTTGTTTAGAAATAAGTTAACCAAAGCAATCGCTGTGCTCTTTTGTTCACAATAAAGCTTCGTTTATCAATTAGACTTTTTGTTTTAGTGACTAACTCTGCTCCCATCTTCATTTACTTTACTGGCAAATGTAAAAATTTATAGAAATATAAAAAAAATGATTTCAGTAAATCAATTCTTAAATCCTGATGTCTTTTCATCCTTTGTATTTCTAATTTTGGTAATGGTCATTAAATTTTAGTGGTAACATGTATGTTGTTCTAGATTGAAAACAGTGTATAATAGTCCAAAAATTATGATTTTTTTAAAATGGTATTTTCTTATTAACACAGCCTATCAATCAGTTGAGCACAGCTCTTGATTAGTGGTGCATTCTGATGGTCTACAAGAAAATTTCAGTGGTCCATGGACAAATTTGGGCATAATTTGTAATTTACATCTTGTATTCTGATTCTAATAAATTTGATAAAGTTTGGTACAACAATACATTGTCAATCTGGGTTTCCACTAAAAGCCTCTGCCATGGTACTACTATCTATTGCAGCACCTCTACGGTTCCAGGTTCCAAGCAGTATATTCAAGTCCATACTCGCTGGTTAATGTACACCAACTTGAGGCAGGAAAGTGGGTTTAACTATAGGTAACAATCCATTCTAGCCAGAGTGGATTTCATTTATTCCTCAGGTAAGCATTGAGGCCGAGCTCAAGTCAACTGTAAGCTACACTTCAGACTCCTGGCACATTCCAAAGTTTAGCTAATCAAATATATTTTTATAATTTGTATGCTGTTAATATATTAAAAAATTCTAGCAGGGTAGCAGTCCAGGTTTAAAAATAACCCTCTTCTGAAAATTCAAAATACATAATATAAAAAAATAAATTTCCAGGTTCGGGAAAAGTGTTTAGTAGAAGATGTTTTAGTATTTGTACATATTTATTCTGGTGGGAAAAAAATTGACGTAATTTATTAATTGATTGAACAAATTATTACTGCTATTTCTGTTGCGCCATAAAAATTCACACAAGTATGAGTCTGTCGAAATTCTTCTTATACCATGTTCTTTTTTGTTTCTTGCCTTTGCTTGTCCCCATAACGATTCAATTCGTTGTGTATGACTACCTGTGGTGGGATCTACAAAATTTTGTGAATGATTCACAGTACAATGCTGCTAATTCATTCCTGGTATGTTTAATAATGCGGGTGTAGGATGCCCACATGTCAGATATAATATTGTACCGTGGTGAATACATTCTGATATTTTTTTCAATAGTTTCCGATGTATGTACAGTCTGGCAAGTAATACATGAACATTACTTATCTTCCTGACAAACACCTCTGAAGACCGATTGATTAGGATAAATGCTACCAACATGATTTTTGCGCCGAGAAAAACTCGATTCGTCTATCTCAACTGTTTTCCCTGGCCCTCCGACCTTTCTGAATTTTTTTAATAAATGATCTGTGCAAACTTCTTGAAATATATTTTTTCAATCTGTAATAGTATCGGTTACTAACCCTAGTTCTTGAAAAAATTTAGTAGATATATATTTTTTTGTCCAGCAGTATAGGTATAGCTAAATAACAAATTTATTAAATGGCAAATTACTGTTTTCCAATCTAAAGGTTTCTTTGTAGCCTCTCACGTTGCATCTCCATACATCTTTTCGCCTAAATAAAGTTTCATTTGATGGCCATTAGAACACATTTTTTCACTATGCAATACCCCATTAGATTGAAGAAATAAAACCACTTTTTTATTTGTATCTACTTCAGCAGCTAAATTAAATAACGGCATATGATGTTTCCCTTCAGGATCACAAAACTATACTTAAATATTACCAGTTACCAAGGTTCGCTAAGATGTGTCAAAGTAAACATAAATATTGACAAAAACATTACAGGAAAGGTCAAAGGTGGAAAAATAACCAAAACAATGCTAAATATCAGTGTGGTCCCTATTCCCAAAAAGACCCTCCAGGACTAGGCCTCTGTTACTTAATCTAGCCATACCCCAACCACTGAAAAGTTCAACAAAACTAAAAGAAACTACATTTACTTGTAGCTATGTCAGGAATGGGGCCTTATCTGTTTGATAGTCCTAACCCTCTCTACCCTTCACTTGGAGCTGTTCCATATAAACAATCCCTTGTTCAGGTATTTCTTCACACTACATCAAAAGAGCATCGCCATCAAAACAAAACTTTTTTATTTAAAAAATAATCCAACTTTTCTCTCTGTGGACCTCCAGTTTACCCGGCGCCCTCCTCTTTATTTTTCTCTGTTGTACTTACCTTTCCTCAACCTGCTCACGCGGTAGGTGTGGTGTTTTTTTATTCTCCTAGTCCAATACTTATTGTTTAAGAAACTAATAATTTACTTCTTACAATTTAACGAAATATAAATATATATATATATTAGTTAACTGGAGAGGCGGCTATGAGGAGATAACATAGGTAAGTCTCCCCAGTTAATCCCCTCAGAAGATCAGTGATCCTATATATAGACGTGGACAGATAAATAAAGTCATTCTTAGTCATACCGCTGTGTCAGTCATTTACCTCTTCCCCCTTTTTATTGTCAGAGTTCAGTCTATCATAACTGGTGCCGAAACCCGGGACAGCCATAGAGAGGTACTAGAGCTGATAATCGCGCCGCGTGCATAGTGTTCCCTGTCAAGTTCGCGACCGTTAAGTGTAAACGTTGACGTTTAGAGGCCGGGATGGAACCCAGTTCGCGAAGCTGGAGGCGGATTTAGCCCAGGCCATCGAGGAGAAGGAACTGCTGAACGTGCAAATGTTCAGGGAACAAGAAAGATCGCAGATGTACCTGGCTAAGGTACGAACGCAAAACTCATCGTTTATTAATGACCTCATCAGTCAATTGGAACCGTTCACGGGGACGTTGGGAGAACTGGAGCACTTCCTCAAGGGGGGTGACCAGATTAAAGCCTTGATGAACACCAGAAAGGGGCTGGGCACGATCACCGATACAGACGTAGTTGTTTTAGAGACAGCCCTTGAGAGCAGGATCTCAAGAAAGGTTTTGAACGCTATACAGGGCAACGTATCGCAGACCTGGGAGGAAATGAAACTAAAACTGAAGAAGCTGTATGGAGGGGGTAGGTGGACCCCAGAGAATGACGTGTTCTACCTCATCAAGGAGAAGCCAATCGGAGGGAGACTTTGCGGAGAAACTCTGGTTATGCACAACTGTTTCGTTGAACAAATGGTCGAGACCTGCGGACAGGAAGAAGCGACCCACAGACTCCAATTTATAAGGCAAGTAATGATGGTCCAATGGAACCATTATTTTGACAGGCCAGGATCACTACCGAAAAATAGGGATGTGATTGACTGCGCACATGACCTCATTGATGCAAGGGAACGAAGAGAGCTTAGACCCAGGTTGCCGGAGTCGAGTTGGACCGAGGTAAGAAATGTGATGAGAGTAAGGAGGAGCCCGCCAAGACAGACTGGATTTGGCAGGGGCACGGAGAGGCGGACAGGTAGAAGGGCAGGACGAGAGGAGATGCTACGAATGCAACCGACCAGGGCACGTGGCAGCTCAGTGCAGTCAGACTAAATGCTTCGAATGCGGTAGGCAAGGGCATATGTCCAGAGACTGCCCTCAGCGCAACACAAGAGGCAATAGGCGGGGATTCCGACCGGAACCAATGGAGGTGAATCAACAGGAGTGGACCCCACGGAGACCGGCAGAACGAGACGGGACACCCTACTCCAGCGGAGAGTCGTCGGGAGAGGAAAGCAGTCGGTCGGAGCGAGTGAGGAGGAAACGCGAGGTAAGTGGGGGAAACCCATGGAAGGGGGGCCTTCGGGAGCCGAGGTAGTAAGGGGAAGGAACGAATGAGGGCGCGAGAGGGAGGGGGGCAACCCGACGCGCACACTAAGGATAAATAATAGCGCAAAGGGAAAAAGGGGTTCAGGTTGCCCGTGGCGAGAGTGGGGGGGTCCGGAAATCGATTCCTAATCGACACGGGGAGTACTCACTCGCTGATAAGCGAAAAGGGAGCGAGAGAACTTGGAATTTGGGTGGACCAGGAAACATGCGGATGTACGGTAACCACAGTCAGTGGGAGGTGCAAAACGGAGGGGGGAGCGCGGCTAAATATTTGCGAGATAGCGGGATGTGAAGGGGGGATCACGACGCACATTATTAAAAAACTAGCAGACGATTACGACCTGATAGTAGGGTGCGACATTCTACGGAAAGTGGGAATGAAATTGAAGGTCCGGTGCCAGAAATGGGGGGCCGTAAGTACGAAATCGTCACGGAACGACGGGGAGGGGGAGTGAGGATCGGAACGGCCGGGTGTGCGCGCGACGCGGTAGCTGCGAATGGGGACCTATTCCATCGGGAATCTGAAATATTACCGACTACGGGAAAAACCCAACATCGTATTCCTGTAAAGTCAGAGACCCCCGTATATGTAAAGGAGAGACGGTACCCGCAATCGATGAGGGAGATCATACGGGGGCAGCTCATGAGGAACTCCTGCGGCAGGGCATTATACGTCCCAGTAACTCACCCTACAATAGTCCCTAGGGTGGTCGAGAAAAAGAGCGGGGATAGCGAGAAGCACTACCGGGTGGGAGTTGACTACCGGAAGTTAAACGAAATCACCGTAGACGAGAGGTACCCCTCCCGAGGATCGAGGACATATTCGATCGCCTGTCGGGAGCGACGGTGTTCAGCACGTTGGACCTCAAGAGTGGGTATCATCAGGTTAGGATCGCAGATGAGGACGCTGGGAAGACGGCGTTCTCTTGGGAGCGGGGGCATTATGAGTTTGTGAGAATGTCCTTCGGTCTGAAGGGAGCCCCGCTAACTTTCCAGCGTCTTATGGATGAACTCCAAAGGGGGCTGGGCGAGGACTTCTTACTGGTGTATATGGATGACCTGATAGTATTCAGCAGGACTGAACAGGAACACGTGCAGCACTTGCGTCGAGTCCTCGCCAGAGTACGGGAGTTCGGACTAAGCTATCGCGAGAAAAGTCTAGATTCGGGTTGAGCGAGATCCGGTTCCTGGGGTACACGGTCTCACGAGATGGGGTGCAGCCGGACCAGGAGAGAGTGAGAGCTATACGAGAAGCACATCTGCCCAAGAATGCCCGGGGAACACGTAGGTTCCTTGGGATGATCAATTATTATAGGAAGTTCATTCCCGGCATAGCGGAACTCACCAGCCCGCTAACGGAACTTTTAAAAAAGGGGAGGAGTTTCCGGTTGGGGCCGGAACAAGTTAAAAGTATTGAGAAATGCCGTGATATTCTCACCACGAGGCCGTTGCTAATATTCCCCGATTTTGAAAAAACGTTCCGTATCACGACGGACGCGAGCGCGAGTGCCATAGGGGCGGTCCTGTCACAAGACACCGGGGGGAGGGAGAGAAGCCCATCGCCTATGCGGGTCGCCAGTTGAATGATGCCGAGAAACGATATAGTGCCATCGAACGGGAACTGTTGGTGGTGGTGTGGGCGGTGGATGATTTCCGGCCCTACGTGTGCGGCAGGGTGTTCGAACTGTATACGGACCATAAGCCTCTCTGTTATCTGGGGAATCTGAAAGAATCTTCGGCGCGGGTAGCGAGATTTAAGGAGCGACTCACCGCATATAACTTCAAAAAGGGACCCGAGAACGCAGTCGCAGACTGGCTCTCTCGGTAGTTAATAGTAAACGCGTTAGAGGATGACGTAGACCAGGGAGAACCGTTCGCGGTGTGGTACCTTCACGAGTGGGCCGGAGATTCCCTTAATCCAAAGAGACCAGGGACAGGCAGAGACCCCGCCCGAACGACCTACGGATCTGCCTGAAATCGATGAGATGATCAACGATAAGAAGAGACAGGTAATTCTCAAATCCAAACGGGACCCGGGGGACGAGACGAGGGCAAGCGAGTACGCGGGGCTGTCCGCTGTGACCATTAGGACACAAGCCATGATCGACGATGCCGAGTTAGAACGGGCCATTAGAGAATGTACGAAGCCGGGACAGAATTGTCATACCTTTATCGGTAATCGGCTACTGGCCGATAAAGTTAAACGATTGTGGAGACAGGAGCGGGTAGGGATGGGATACACTCTGGTTAGATGCCTCAAACAAGTGGAAACGGTCGTGGACGTGGAGATACAGGGCAAGTTAGTGAGAGACCACCACACTGGCAAGACCAACCATCGGGGAATAGAGGAGACGCTCCAGGCTTTAAAACGTCTATACTTTTGGGCGAGTATGGGGCGGATGGTCAGGGAGGTCATTGCGAAATGCGACACGTGTCAGAGGGCGATATACAACAGGCAACCCCCGGCGGCAGAGCAAATGGTCACGGAGACAGCGGACGAACCGCTTAGAATCATCCAGACGGACTTGTATAGTAACGAAGGACAGTCGTGGCTTACTATACTGGACACCTTCAGCAAGCTTGCCATGGCGTACCCCGTCGAGGCCAAGACTCCGGAGGAAGTATGGGGGGGGTCCTCCAATGGTGCGGTTGTTACGGAATTCCCGACAAAATAGTATCGGATTCAGGCAGGGAATTCGACAATGAGTGGATCAGGAATCAGAGCGGTGAGCTAGGTATCGATTGGCGACGGAACACCCCCCACCACATCAAGGGTAGGGGTACGTTAGGAGAACATCTCCGTCTTTTTAAGCTCGACTCCTATGAGGCGATGCCACGTGCCATATAATCATACGATCCATGCGGCGACGGGTCTGTCCCCGGTAGAGATAGTATTCGGGCAGAAACGGCGCGATTGAGGGGATTTAGAACTCGGGGGCGATTAAGGGAGGCTCACAGGGAACGCCGGACGATGTGGGAGAAAGTCCGCGAGCGGGTAATTAGGGAAAAACAGACCCGCGTGGATAAGGCCAATAACAGACCCGGGATAGTTAGCGCTGGCTCGATCGCGTTGGGAACCGTGGTATATCGCAGGTTGAAGACGGCCCGGAAGAAGGGGGACGCGCGGTATGAGGGACCGTATGTAGTGGTGGCAATCAGGGAGCACAACCTCTACACTTTACGGGACGCGAACCACCCTTTCTGGTCGCGCACCGTTCACATAGAGGAATTACGAGTACTGTCGCCGGTGACTCGACGGACGACGGCGCTCCGCTCGGCACACCATGTTGCTCGAAAGAGCGTAATTATTTATGATAAATGTGGATTTCCTTAATACGTAAGTTCTATGTAATAATAAAGACTGAACCCTTAGCTTTAAGTTACAAATGCCTGAAGGCCTTGTGGCCGGAAGCCGAGATTGTTCTTGTATTTGGGTCGATCGGTAACAAGTAGTTACCAGGGGTAAGAACTGCCCAGCTTGTGTAATTGTATGAAGTTCGAAATTTTGTTTTGTTATGTATGAAGTTCGAAATTTCCTTTTGTTTTGTTATGTATTAAGTTTAAAATTGTCTGTTGTTTTGGAGTTCTTAGTTATATAAGAAGCTGGAAGGGGGGAGTTAACTGGAGAGGCAGCTATAAGGAGATAACATAGGTAAGTCTCCCCAGTTAATCCCCTCAGAGGATCAGTGATCCTATATATATATGTCCATAGATAAATAAAGCCATTCTTAGTCTAACCGCTGTGTCAGTCATTTACCTCTTCCCCTTTTTATTGTCAGAGTTCAGTCTATCATAACTTTTTATATATCTCCTCTTAGCTCTTTAATTCAAACCATGCAAATCTGATTCCAATGACTAATTTACCTTGGTTATTCCCTTTTGTTATTTCACCTCCTAATTTGAATAAAACCTTTACCTCTGAAATCTCATATGCATAATGTATTTTTTTCCATTTTCCTTATTTTTTTTTTTTTAAACTATTTTCCATCTTTTAAATTTGAATGAAACAAAAACTATAATAAACTCTTGCTTAACACTACCATAACATAAGTATTTATAAGCCTTTTCAACATTTACTTTAATCTAAAAACCAAAGGAAACCAGGTACTTCCATTAGTTACCTAGAGGTTACTAAGTTAATAGCATACCTTGATGATCAGTCCTGTTGTGTTCCATATTTTTAACATTACTCTTTTTGTTTTGTTTTTTTAATGTCCCTAATACAAAATTAATGCAATTTTTTTTTATTAAGATAACATTTGTTTTAATTTACAATGTTTATTTTACATTATTGTGACCCTCTGTTCTAACACTTGGCTTCATTAAAAACAATTAAATTAGGTTACTGTTTCTGGTCCATTAAGAGCAAGTAAAATAACTAAATCTAGCAATAGTCAAGATTCTCTACAAAATATAAAAAGTTTGATTTAACAGAAATATTAATATACAAAGTTAATAAAATATATACATTACATCAATAAATAATATTCCTAATATGTTTATAATATTGAGCAGAGTAAGGTCAATTCTTTATACAAACACAATATTTATAGCCATAAAATCAATAAGAACAAGAAGATAATTTGGACATCAATGGTAACCATAACACTGCACCACCGCGCGGTAATTCCACATCATCGGCAATGTCTTCTTCATCACTTGTATTCAAATCACTTGACGCAACTGACTCAGCCCAATCTTCACCATCCTCCTCCTCTTCACTTTCATTTCCCGAATTCCTTTTGAACCATGTTGTAATAAAATGGTGATCCTGGTTTAAGAAGAAAAAAACAACCATTAAACAAAGTAAATTGTACAAGTAATTGTTTTGGTGAATTTTATTAATTTAAATATTTACTTTTATGCTGTCTTCAGAAATTAATGGATTTTTATGCAAATCTAATAACTTCATATGTTTAAGCTGGTCAATAAGTTCATCAGGCATATTTCGGATAAAATTTCCTGCCAAAAAACAGAACTGCAATTCCTAAAATAAATTAAAAATCAATAATTTATTTCCACATATTACACATGATAGCAGCTAGTATATGGTAGATGGTGGGTAGGATATAGACTTGAGGAAAGGCGTATGCTAACTGACAGGCCAAGCCATTTTATTTGTCATCGCAGAGAGGATAATACAGCACTGTAACTAAACATTATGGGCTAATGGAATGACATATTAGCCCGTAAGTAGTGCCTGGAGCACACCTACACAGCAGGCCGAGTGTATTGGACTGATGGACATGCTCAGTTAATTTTTAATTTTAATTCGTTGGCCATAAACAAATATGTGGCCACCACTTCATAATGACTACTGAAATAATATTGCCTGACAGCCAGAACACCACCAACCCCTTTCCACCTGATAAGTTCTATTGTTCAAAACCATTCAGTTCCAGTGACACTCTGTTAGCATTAAGAAATCTTCACCTGATTTAGTAAATAGTATAAAAAAACATCAAAGTGTAGATATAAATATTTTATCACCAGATTAAATAGAGAAGCTGTTTACAATCCTTTCTATTGTATTGACCAGTATGTGTTACATTATATTTTAATGGTTCTTATCAATATTAAATAAAGAATATATGAATTCACTCAGCCAAAAAAAAACAAGTTATGATCAAAATCTTCATCTCAATCTCTTCCTGTACTCAATCTATAATTGCACTCTGAGTTCTGGTAAAGTAGTTTATATGAATAGGAGGTTAGATGGCAAGCATTTTAAGGTGCAACTTGTGGCAAAACTCATGACATCTGCTCGAAAGCCTCAAGGATGTACATAATAGAATAGAGTAGGTACAGCATGCTACAGGGCAATCACTAGCATAAAACAGTAGGGACTATGCTGAAAGTCCATTTTAATTTTTATAAGACCATTTTAAAAAAAGTAACATATTTCTTTTTAACATTTTTTACAAAAATTCATTTATATTCAATCATCACAGTTTGTTCAAGATACCGCCATTATAAATAATATAAATATGTTAAAGTGTTTTTATAGGTTTAAGACACATATTCTGTGTAATGTATTTTTACAAATAAGATATCATTTTCATACAACATTTCAAATCCAATAGCTAAGAGATACTCCCCAGGATCAACGCAAAGACTGAGGTCAGGCTTAGGTATAAGAATTTATACCCTTCTTGGATTTATTTTAAGTTATTTAGTCTCTATAAATATTAACTGGGTGTTATAAATTTATTGCTACATAACTCTTTAACATTACAATAATTTTAATTACATATTATATACTCAACAGTAAAATATTTCCACTAAAGTGTAGAATCATTGGCATTGGCATTGTTGACTAATGCTTCATCAGAAACACTTTAAGTTTTTTAATCAATAACGTTTATATACAATTTGGTAAGTTATCTACTTGTTCCGATATACTTGTAAATTTGGTACTTATCACTCACACCGATCACAAAACGTTAAACTGAGACTGAAATGTTGTTAAGTGTGATCTCTGCGTCTTTCATTGCATCTTTGTTTTCTTTTTCATCATAAACAATATAGCTTTGCTTTAATGATTAATAACAAATTCTTTTAACACAGAAGTTGAAAATGCTTGCAATTCACAGATGTAGAGTCAAATTCAAAAAATTATTCAAAAGAATCTTTACCTCCAAAAACTAGTGCACAACAATTATAATCTAAGTTATTCCAACTTATAATATTTATCACAATAACCCTTGATCCAGTTTGAAACAACTATTGGGAGAGCTAATAAATACCATAAATTTTAAGGGCACATTTTTTGGTGTATTTTTTTTATATTAGTATTCCGTTGGTTTTATATTTATTGGTTTAATGTCAGAAGAAGGTATCGGTGAACTATATTTTTCACAGAGAAATAAAACTATAACTTAATTCACCATTTTTTTTTTTTTTTTAAACAAACATTCCATTGAAAAGACACTTATAAGTGTAAAACACCTCTCCCTCTCTTTTTTTTAATAGTTTGACAAGAAAATGAAAGATAATATTACCTTTAATTTTATGAAAGATACTGGAAACTCAGTGAGCAAATTTGAAGACAAATTAATGTGGACAAGGCTTGTGAGATTGAAATGTTCAGGGAGATGAGTAATCTTATTTTCTTGAAGTGTCACCCACCTAAAAACAAAAAAATATATATTCATATAGTCAAATTAATGATTAGCTAATGTAATGTACTTCCATTACTCAATATTACACTACATCTACTAAGCATAAATTAGCATATATGTGGATAAAAATTACAAACAAAAAAACTGAGAAATATTCACAACTGACATAGAAATAATAACTATACTAAATAAACATTAGACGATAAGTCAATCAGTTTGTGTCTTCCCACAAAACAAGTTTATTTATTATTAGAAGTTCTTTTGGGAGCCCAAACTGCCATTATCAAGTGCTATAAAACCATAGATTTTTTTTTTAATTTAGCATATAAGTGGTTAAAAATTAAACATTTAATCTCTAACAAGAAGATGATAATCCTATAAGCTATTCCATACACAATTAATATAAATGCATTCAAATTTTAAATTCTTTATAAAATAATAAATATGTATACACAGGCCGAGTCAGTTTGTAACGTTATCAGTGACAGACTGGGCATGTTAAACATCAGTGTAATTGCAGGGAAGACCGACTGCAAAATCTTCTACCTCCAAAAGGGGAAAAAATCCTTGCCAAAATCATATAGTATAGGAGGGCAAGAGAACTCACCAGCTTTTTCAATGCACTATCTCGGTATAAAAATGGATAGGCATCTCCATTTCTCTACTCATTTTAGTAATAAAATAGAAAAAGTACGACACAGGTCCTACTACCGGCTATCGCACTTGCTAACTTCACCTAACCTGTCGCTTCGTCTTAAATTGATGATATATAAATGTGTCCTCCGGCCAGCTCTGCTGTACGGTGCCCCGCTATTTACCCACTTGACTGACAATACAGTCAAATGTCTCCAACATTTCCAGAATGGAATCATGCGAAAAGTGGTCCTACATACCTCTCTCGAGAGGTTAAAGAACGCTGACATGCACCCGTTGCTTGGTGTGCCGTCGGTTGGTGAGTTCATCCGCCGGAGACACATCAAGTTTTTTGACTCGTTGCAGCACCTAACCAACATGTTTAACACTATGGCCCCACCACCCCTCCCACATAGATGGCAACAGACTGTCGGGGGAAAATTAGGTTAAGAATTAGTATGTAAGTTAGTTTTAAGTTTGATCATAAAGGTGAGCCCCATCACCTTTATTAGTCAGTTTAGACCAGTCACGTATAATGTGTATCATTATACTTGTTTATTCATGATATAATTTTTATAAAATAACAAAACCTGTATATAATGTAGCCATGCTACAGGAAATACAAAAATAATTTGTAAATAGATTCGCCTGAGGATCTATAATTATCTGTAAATTCAAAGGGGCTATGAAAGAAAAAAAAATATAGACTAAAACAATTGAATAGAGTCCACATATAGGGTTGCCCTATCTGCATTTTCACCAAATCTTCTATCCACTATCACCTCTTCTGTATATGATTCCTTCCATTTGTCGGCACATTATTGTCTTCAAAGTAACCCTACATTGTATTTCTGTCAGATCTTTGTTGTGCTTGTCATATTTCAGTAGTATATTGTTAAGCCTGTTTATGAGATATCTGACCTGAACTTTGCAAGTTTAAGGAGGGAGGAAGGAACTATTATGACTTCATATGTCAATGCTGAATGACTTTCTATAAATGTCATACTGATATTTGTTGTAGTTACACAAGCAACACAAAGTCTGTTTTGAGTAATTTGACTTTTTACAAAAATATTAGTACAAAGAACCAGTAGTAAAATAAGTCCTTGTATATTAGTAAGTCTGTAAAAAGCCAAATTACTAAACTTTGTGTGGCTTGGCCTACCATTTCATAATTAAATCCACTTATTATTATGTATAAGCGATCTAAAATAATAATGCAACCTTTTATATATATATATATATAGAGAGAGAGATAAAATCTATTATATAGATGAATCCGTAGCTATTATATAGATTTTATATGATTATTAATACTAAGTTAAAAGAGCTATGATATCACATCTCTCACCCTGAAAACAGTTCAAAGCATCATCAGCATAACAAACCCAATACTCTATTATTGTAATAAGTAGGTTGCTATTGCAAAAAATATGTCTTTGCTCAAAATATTCTATGTTCATTTTAGCTAGTGGTGGACTTTCCAACCACTCAATTATACCATTTCACATCCAAACAATGGAAAATCAAATGATATGTCTCCTAAAGAGGTATATCCAAGAACAGATTGATCACATCGAACGATACCAATAGGCAAAAGCTACCTCATCTCGAATCCAATCCATGGTATCATAAAATTTGAATAATAATATTTTGAACTATCAGTTGAAATATATTATACCCTGTCATCTTAGTCTTGTATTCCCAGACACCTAGATATTGTCTGTTTTGAGGAAACAGTCACTAATTAACAAAATCTAAATAACTATGATTTTTATCTTTAATGAAATTTCTCAGATAGTAGAAAGTGACTTTTCTGATAGCCAATATTTGATTGTAGCCTTCTTAATCACTTTGTGTCTTTTTCTGCCAATGTAAAATGGCAATATCATCATGCAACGATTTTCAAAAAAATTTCACTTGGTGACTACTTTTACCTCCAAGCAGGCAAATAAAAGATGACATTCCTCTGAGGCCAAAAGTCTCTTTTAATTCTACCCAATGAAAAACATTGCCCAAAAATAGCGGACAATTTTAATATTTGACAGGAAAGAAGGCTATATACACCATTTCAAATACTTACAACCAGCAATAAAACCCTAAAATACAAATTTCCTAATTGACTGTATTATAATAAAACTCATTAAACCAATTTTATATTTAATTTGAGGGTTAATTAATTTATGTGTATAAATTTACTTATTTTTTCTTTCACTAACTCATGATGGGTATCAGTAGATAGAGTTGTGAACAATTAATTGTGGGAATTTATTTATATTCACAAGTTAATGGATTAGGACCTCCACATTGTATAAAATAAATTAAGACTAAGGGAAGTTATGTCTTGAAAAACTTGTAAATGGCTTGAAGATGAGATTATAGTAAAACATTATATATTCTAATGTTTGTTATAAAACATTACAAATAGGAAATGAGTATTTTTTACAGACAATCAAATACTGAAGAAAGTCTGCAAGTCAAACAATTATTTGGAGATATGAAATTGTCGTACATTACTTCATAAAAATACCTGGTACTCTATAATTCCCAATCAACAACTATTTAGAGTCGGAATAATAGACGTGTATAACTGAATACCGTGCAGTCAACACCACATACAAATTTTGGCTGAGAGTGGATGTGGAAAAAGGAAGACCAATATATTAAATCACATATCAATTATAATGTAATCAATTTTATTATGAAATTAATCACAAAAATTACATACCTCAGTACTTCAAGCGAGCCAAATTCATCAGGAAGATTGCTAATATTATTTCCTCTAGCTCCAAATGTATCTAACTTTGTTAGCTTATTAATCTCCCTAGGGATTTCAGATATCTCAGTATGATTTAGCCATAATACTTCCAAGTTAGTAAGGTCAAATAACTCAATAGGTATTATTCGAATAGGGTTATGATTAAGATTTAATTTTACCAAGGTGTGAATAGAACACATAAAGGATGGGAAGGATTGTAAATTATTATAGTCCAAAGAAAGTGTATGAAGCTCCACAAATTGACGTATTTCCTTCGGAATAGATGATATGTTATTATGACTTAAATATAATCTCAAAAGATGATTTATTCTTGTGATTGATAAGGGTATGTCATTTAAGTTTAGATTGCACAAATAAAGAGCTTGGCTTTCGGAAGCTAAAGCTCTTTCAATACTTAAATGCATTTGAAATAATGAAAGAGCATTATTCAAAGGCATTTTATTCTGTATTAATCCAAACCTGAAAAAAAAAAATGTTAACTAATTTATGAAATCCCATTAAATTATTATATTGTTAAATACTAGCAATCAGAAATTGGTATTAGTTCTCATAATCATAAATAGGTTATGCATATTTACTAACCTACTTACTTTATATTATAGTCAATTGAATGTAAATTTATTTTATCTTTATTCCTTAGTGTAAATTTACAACTTAGTAGTGTTTGGGACTTCACTTCCTTATGAACTCCAAATCAAGGCTGAAACTATTATTAAAGCCAACCACTTTTAAGTTTTAGAGTTCCATTAAGAATAAATCAAATAATTAATTCAATTCCCACCCCTGGATATTAATGGCAATCAGCCTAATGAGCACTAATAGTCCACAAATAAGTTAACTATATTTAAAAATAATAACCAAAAAATATTACAAATCCCAAACTTTCTCTTAAATTAAATGCTAACTTAAATATAACAAGTTTTAGAACTTTCATTGCTTGTTACTATCACATTAAATTGAACATTCATTATAACTTTATGTTATAAAAGCAGGTTCTTTGTCATTCATCTTACCTAGACAAGAATAAAGTATGTTCAGTATAATTTTCAACTGTTTTGTTGTGGATTGAAACAATCCTAGAAATTTAGTTTATATGAAGCAGTTCAGTAAGTACAATTTAAGTTATAAACATGACAAGTTCAATTTCTTGTTAACAAATTGACCACGGCCAAGAATTAAACAGCTGTTAAAAAAACTCTGCTTATAAGAACTAACGAGCCGTTCTACGTTTTAGAAAATAGCCGTTATCTTTTCCCACAGCTCTCTTAAAATTAAAATTTTAGCCATCAATGCACCTATTGGTTGATATGCCCTAAAACAAACAAAAACAAATTAAGGGGTCCCGCGCTTTCACAAGACAGAGGCGGCGACGGCTAATCCGTTTAGTTCAATATACTGCAATAGAGGATTTCACATTTAGACCCGGCAAAATTTTAGAAGAAAATATCCCCACTCAAACGAAAAATATTAAAAACAATGTCAATAATCAAACTTAAAAACATAAAATAGTAATATTTTGATGAATTAACACCATTTCCAGATTTTCAAGAACACTGTTCACGCCAACATGAAATGGGCATGAAAATATTTTAAAAATTTTATCATATTTTGCTAATTCTGAGAAACGGCTGTCAAATGCAGTTTCCTTCATGCAGAAATTCATAGGTTGGCTTTTTTTTTAAGTTATTTAACAGCGGAAAATGTTGACCATTATTATCTCTTAGTAGGCACTCGAACAATAATAATTCCTAACTAAAAGCTTTGATAAAATTACAAGCATCGATTATTAAATTATTTACTGTACAGAGTTTTTCTGTTAAATCCGCTAAAAAACATAGGTCCAACAACCAATTACCATCGCTTGATTCAGGAACAGATCCTTGTTTCTCGTTCATGAACATATCTATTTCTTCCCGTAAATTAAAAAAATATTTTTAAACATTTTCCATGACTTAGCCATCTATCGCAAATAAAATACATGATAACACCATATTCAAAAGGTAATTCGCTAAGGAGTTCTTTGAATTCATCCAATGCTAAAGATCATGTGAACAAATGTAATTTACTATCTTTATAACTACGTTCATAACGTTATTCATGGATAATATTCGAGCATACAAATTCATATGACCACAGTATCATGATACCCTTTAACGTTATGTTCCTTTAATACAGCAACTGTCTCTCTAAAAATTAAACACATTAATTTTGATATGCTGAACTCAAAATGAATGCATTTATTTGTACAGTTGTAGTTATTTTACAGAACTCAGAAGGGCACAGCTATTCCAAACAAATTGCTTTGGGTGATATCCCAATTGAACATTTGAAATGCAAGATATTTGGAGACCTAAAGACGTTGAAAATACTGTCATTGATTTGAAAAAGAAAAAGAGGATGAAATAGTAGCCATTGTGTGTAAAATATTTCTTTACCAGTTGAGAGCAACAGTTTTTGTATTATAAATATGTTCTTCCACTTCTTTGCAATTGACTAAAATATATTTGTTCTTCTACTATCTCAATCTGGTCGATTTTTTTATGATCAATTTATTTGAATGTGAAGAAATATTTTTATCATTAGATTTTATTTATTTTACTTTAACAATATTTATTTTTCTTTCTGATTTTACAGTTTGAAATATATTGAGTGTTTGTGAAACTTTTGTTATTGTCACTCCCTAGATACCTAGATGCTAATCGCGCCCCTTGCATTGTATTTATTTATTTTTGTTTTTGACAGATCCTCTTCTACGTTACTCCATCTGCACTTTTCCCGATTTTTTTTTTCATAAAGGCATGACAAATAGAATCCAGTTTAGTTAGAGCGATTTTCACGCATTTTGGGATTGATAACCTGAAGGGATGTTTTTCCTAAAATAATAGAATTCAATTGATGGTGATTGTCACGCATTTCGACTTGTCAATCTAAGGGATGTTTATTTCCAATAGATCCAAAGATAGAATCCGTTCAAAGGCTAGTTTCACATATTTTGAGATTGATAACCTAAGGGATATTATTTTCCCTAAAAAGGCCCTAAAGATTGAGTCAAATTTAGTACGATTTTCTGAGGGAAAAACATCCCTTAGGTTATCAGTCTATTTATTTCTGCTAAATTATTTCTATAATATAGACTTAAAACCATAATTTGAGGGCCCTAAAATATTTGTGTTTAAAATAATAAATTAACATAAAAAAATTATTTAGTTTTTACTTGCAATTTTTTCCCACGTATACATTTTTTTACATAGTTTTCTCCGTTTGTTACTGGATTAAAAAAAAACTTAGAGGGGAAGTACATTTTAATTAATTTAAAACTTGGTTTAAGTTGATGTGTGTAATATTGGTATTAATTAATATATGTAATATTGTAACTAAAGAAAGAGTGCATTTTGAATTTTTAATGAGGTAAGATGGCCGACGGCGAGAATTACTTGGCTTTTCTTTCATTTCTTCCCTACCCTAGTTCCATGGTTTATAAATTGACACTAGAGCTAAATGACAGTTGAAATTTCAAAACGGCATACCATATGACCATATGAAAATGGTCAGAACTACTACATTCCAGTAGCGGAGAAACAATGAAATCCACGAGGTTTTTGTGCTGGTTACGGTAGATGAATTTATTCGCTGTAGACATATCAAATTCTTCGATTCGTTGCAATACATGATAAACCCCGTGTTTAACGTGATTGCCGCGCTCCGTCCCCCTGTCGACGGCATAAGATAATCGAGGCAGGAACGCTCTAGTTTTTAGTTAGTATGCAAGTTTAATTTTTAGTCCCTTTTTGTAACCCGAAGGTGAGCCCCATCACCTAGTCTTTTTTGCAATTATTTAGCTTTTAACCATAAACAGATAATGTTAGTTTTAAGATATGCACCCCTTAAAATGCATATGCTATGTAGTAGAAGGTGCCACCTACAGCTCACTTATAAGGTTGCTTTTAATTTGTAATGAACTCACGCTCGGGCATTTAGACTTTGCCATTTATTCTTGACTGACACGTTTTACACTTTCTGTTGACGAATTTTTGAACTACGTACTACGTTCCTGAATGGAATTGTTTTCAGAACCGCTTCTCAAGCATATATAGAATTGGCGCAGCGCATTGCCGGAATTGTACACCCCTAATCGTGTAGCTTGCTAGCTTCTTTCTTTGACCACGGGTGGATAACGATTGAACTTAAGCAGTAATTCTTCAGAGGGAGGAGAGGGTCTAATCAAGACAGCCATCTGTTTGTTTGGTGTTTCGAGTTTTGTACATTTACGAAAGTTTAATACCAAATTTCAAGATTTGAATGGATAATGCAGTATTTTGCACCTCTTTTTTTCCCTATATGTTGTTCTACCAAGTTTACCTATCTCATTTCAATGGTGAGATTCTGTTAATGACAGTCCATTTGTTCTCCAAATACTAACCAGATTTTATATTTAGATACAACCTTCAATTTAATTTTGTTACCTTCTTTCATGTTTATTGTACTTTTTTTTTTATCTAATTTGTTGTCTTTTAATACATTACGTTTTCGTTAACATTTCTTTGAAACGAAGAAACGTACTGTCGTGGGTATGTGTGATTGTAATTTGCTAGCTGTCGTAAGGACGATTCTGGAAATCTAAAATTTTTCAAAGTGTGCATTCCACTACGGCCTTTTCTCGTTGATTAGGTGTTAGTTAACATATAATAACTGGAACCCACCTTTATTTTTCGTGAGTTTAACATCATTCCTGCAATATTTAGCGTGAATCTGACTGTAGCAACGGGGGAGTATTGGTTGAATGCATTATTAACTAACTTGATACCATTTTGATAATAATTTCTTTTAAATTTATATACAGATACATATAGTGCGAAAATATATTTTAAAATTTTATAATTAGAATGCCATAGGGAGGCGCTACTAGCAAAGAGTTTAAGTTGCAGTAGTTAACTCTTATTCGGATATTGTTTTTCACTGTGACCTCTAATGGAAAAATTACTAAATCGATATCGGCGATAACATATATTTATTTGAACTTTCCTCGTGGTTGTTATAGTTCCTGTTAATTGTAATAAAGATAGAGTACTTTAAGTGATAAATTGTAGGCAAAAACTTTGACTCGTAAGTGAACGTTTCTATAAAACCGAAAAAATGAGGAAATAATGCACCTTAGACCTGTGACGAAGATTACTATTGGGTGGTAAGTTGATTGTTTCCCATTCTCATATTTTTTTAAAAACAGAAAGAAAGCATTTTACTGGTATATTATCAGCTAGTTGTACATCATTGAGGGATGATTGGGGTTTAATTAAATGCTGCTAGTAATTTCTAGCTTAGTCTATTTTGAATTTGTTCAATTATTTTATCAGATGTAGAACCTTATGTATACATAATTGTAACGATTTTTTTCTTAAATTGTGTACTGCTAAACGTGTATTGTTATTTCAAATTGGTTGCATAATAGCTTGCTTGATGATTAAGTAATAAAATGAGAATCAAAGTTAACACTTGAGCCATTTCTCAATGAAGTTGATCCCTTAGAAGAATAAAATTGATAGGCTTAAAACTATTCTTATCCATTCTACATAGGTCCGTAATCTTTGGCCTCCTTAAATCAGTTAGCTTGGTAAGTTCTGATGTGGACATAATTACAGATAAGAAACTTCAAGAGAAGTTGTAGCTAGTTAAGTTAGTTATTATGTAGCCTATATGTTACATAATTGTTGCCCACATCTACACTCTTACGGAAAATGCTATTTAAACACAATTTTCATTGTTTGCAACAATTTTGGTTTTTTGAGAGTTCTATAACAATAAATAATAGTAAAAAATTTGTTTCACAATTGAGGTTCGTAGGAAGATAAGATCCCAGATGCTAGTCGTCGAGTGGTCTAAAACTCCCATTTGCTTGATATAATTAAAGATCAGTTGGATTGTGGAAGTGTTTTTGCTAACATAACTAAGTACTCTCCAATTTACTATTCCACTGGCTTCTTCTTTTTACTGAACAAATATTTGGACTGTGCTAGTAGGGTGTCATGAAGGAAATTATACCCTCAACCACATTTTTTTTCTAATCAGATGTTGGAAATGGATCAGGAATACCTGTTTCCTTCTCATATTTTATTTTTCGTTATTAAGAGTGCTTATGGTAGCATTAATAGACAAGGGCCGTACAATCCAGTGGTAAACCTGTGAATCTAGAGGAAATTAGTTCATTTATGTTGTGCTATGGTGGTGATTGGGTGATACAATTTAGGTTGTTCTATAGAATTCCTAATGGAAAGTGGAATGGGTCAGGGGATAAAGGCACGTATATTGTTCAACATAGAGCCAGAAAAATCAATAATACATTTTAAAACCCTAACTTCTGTGACAATACTGTAAAAAACAACAACATACAAATACTGCGTTTAACATAGAAGGACCTCAGGTTGAGTAGCTATTCCTTGCTCGTGATAGTGCAGCTAGAAGAAGGGGACTGATTGTAAATGCAGTCGAAACAAAATACATAGTCTACATGCAGAGTATGCTATATATTGGCTCTTACCAGTTTAACATATTAGACCAATTTAAATACTTGGGCTGCCAATTAAATTTAGATAATGTCTGTGTTGAAATAAAAAGTAGAATCATAGCAGGTAACAGTTGAGGTGAGTATACTGTCCAGATAAACTAAGATTTTGCTGTGTAAAATCCTCATTTGCCCAGCCTTATGCTATCTATGAATTTGAAGAATGGGACATTTCCAAACAGGCACTATTTGGACACTAATCCTGTGTACTGCATTTGGAGGTGTCTGTGTTGTAAAAATTGGATATGCAGAACCGACCAAGAACTATTTGATGTACTGCAATGTTAAAAGCCATTATTATAAGATTTGGTTGTATGATGGAGCGGACCATGTATTATGATTTAGGAGACCATTACTCACAAGTGGGTTGTTGCGCTGAAGAAGAAAGATCAAATAAGATTTACATAAAAGTTTCTCCTTTCTTTCTCCAAATTTAAATTGTACATGGTGTTTAATTAATCCCTCACCCTATGTGATGGTAACAGTTAAGTATAATTAATAACTGGAACAAAAGGGGTTGGGTTATATTTTTACCTATACTGTGGCTCCTGTCACAGGGGGTTCTCCTGTACAGCTCTTGTTCCATAAACTATTCTTGAATTAATCCATTTATTTGAGATGTAATTTAATGATTATTAAAACATATATATATCTGACTAACTAAAAATCTGACTTTTTTTCAAAGAAATATACTTGAATGGAAGATTTTCAAGCAAAAAAACAACAAAAGTTTTCGTATAGTGGCACTATTCCTCCAATACACTAAAAAATATGCATATATATTGTAACATTCATGATATTTGAGAATATCATGACCAGCCACCCTCCCACTTTGTCCAGCATCAGCCCTTATGCTCTTAGGAGTGGGGATGAGATGAAGGACGAGTTTTAGTCAGTCTTAGCCAAGAGCCAGAGAGCAAAGCAGAGCAAGCTCCCGTTCCGTTGACGGTCATCAACACAAGCAGAGGAGAAGAAGAAGAAAAAGAAGAAGGTTACACGGATATCATCGATTGGGTGATATAGATATTGTTTTTTTATTATGGATCCATTAAAAAGAGATTGAGCTCAATTATCATTTTTTTTATATAACTAATTAGTAGTAACTATCCTTGTTCAAAAGGAATTGAATATTTTTTTATATAATTAAGGTCAGCACTATTTATAATTATAATTATTTGTTATAACCATTTTACTTGTATATATTTCACAATTCCCAGTTTCTCAATTTATTAATAACTATAACATTAGCCTTGAGATCGGGCGATTCAATCGGGATAATTTCCTATGTCGAAGACATAAAGACAAGTTGAATTAAAGATCTCATGACGGACCTACCAAATTAGTTAAGGTCAATTGATCTATTAAATTAGAAAAATAGAATGGTAGAAAATGAGGTAGGTTTCAATGGGGGCCGCTCCGGGATGAACTTCAAAAATTCTAAAGAAACCAAAGGAATTGTGAGGTATTGCATATTAGAATAATAACTAGAACTTATCAATAACAAATTATATTTCCTATAATTTTACATTTGTTACACAAACACAGACACAAATGACGAACACAAACATGTGCGGGTCTGACTCAGGTACTGGGGTTGGGTCAAACCCAGCCTCTAAAGGAGACCCCTCAGCCCCCGACCCCGAACCCACGATAAATCATGCCAAGTTGTTACAACTAATCCTTGCCCAATTAAACAGTCAATTTAACGCAATTAAAGAACAAAAAGAGTTGATCGGGAAGTTTGATCAATTAAGGGAAGAAATAAAATCGGGAAGATCGGCTAAATTCGAACAAGGTTACACGGATGTAAACTATGAATTAGATAGACAATTGCGAATTTGTGAGGAGAGAACACTCCAAGTAAATAATAATGTAAATTCAAAATTAAAAGAAGAAATCATTCTATTGAAAAATACGACAGATCATGAAAAAATAAATTTAACAAAGTCACAACTAGTTGATGCTGATTGTCAGACAGATCTTAGCTTATATTCAATTAAGGATAATGAAGAGAAAATGACGTCATTGGAGGATGAACAGAAGATTGCAGATAACAATGATGAGTGTACCTCACGTCAACATGATCTAATAAAGCTTGACGATGAGAATAATATGAGTTTGTTGGAAAATAAATTTTCAGAGTTAGAAGATACAGCGAATATCAAGAAAGGAGAAGTGATTTCGTTGAAAGATCAAATTACAGAGCATCAGCAGACAACCAGCGATAACGTGAAAAATTTAAAAATAATTCAAAATAAAGTTTTGGATATGAAGAAATTGGAATCTCAAATTCCAGCTCATCTTGATGAAATTCCTTTTTGCGTGTTTGATTTGAACAACATTAAAATTAATGAATGGAAGGCATTTAAAAATAATTACAGGGATGTTTTTTGTTCGATACAATATGACTTCAAAAAAAGAAAAAAATTATAGTTTTCTTTTATTATTTTCATTATTAAATGAAAATAATACTGATCGGATGACACATAAACTTTAGAAAGTTTACACAAACAAAAACAAAACTATTATAAGAAATGCTGACCCTAGTAAAGTCTATGGAATTATCGGCAAGTGAAGCTTCTGACTTCATTATCACTTAATCTATAGAACAGATCGTAAATATTCCTTGAATGCTTAAGTCCATTTAATTGATTTATTTAATATTATTTTATACACGACAACGACCTCCCTATCTTTTTGTAACATTTATAGTTTTTTTATAAACACTATCTTTTCACTCAGGTAAAATATTCAAATCACACACACACACACTCAACAATTTTCTCTATTGTTACTAATTACCAGTAGAATTGTCTAGTATTTTAATTAAAAACCAATATGTATTACTAATCACACTCAACCGTCTTTTCAACAAATGTTTTCCAAATCGCATTATGATCCATAAAACAATGTACCTTCGAACTAATCCATACTAATTAGCATAATAATTTAGTTAAGTAAAAAATTAAAACAACTTGTACGCTCTTCAAGCAATTTAAAACCTTGCAAAATTTGAACTATTATTATTATAAACCTTGTAAAATTTCATCACCCGTTATAAACAACCAATTCAACAAATCGAACGCAGCAACAAAATATTGTGGGTCCACTTAAAAAAAAAAAAAAATTTTTATAAATTTTTTTTTTATTTATAAGGGAAGGCAATTGTAACATTCATGATATTTGAGAATATCATGACCAGCCACCCTCCCACTTTGTCCAGCATCAGCCCTTATGCTCTTAGGAGTGGGGATGAGATGAAGGACGAGTTTTAGTCAGTCTTAGCCAAGAGCCAGAGAGCAAAGCAGAGCAAGCTCCCGTTCCGTTGACGGTCATCAACACAAGCAGAGGAGAAGAAGAAGAAAAAGAAGAAGGTTACACGGATATCATCGATTGGGTGATATAGATATTGTTTTTTTATTATGGATCCATTAAAAAGAGATTGAGCTCAATTATCATTTTTTTTATATAACTAATTAGTAGTAACTATCCTTGTTCAAAAGGAATTGAATATTTTTTTATATAATTAATGTCAGCACTATTTATAATTATAATTATTTGTTATAACCATTTTACTTGTATATATTTCACAATTCCCAGTTTCTCAATTTATTAATAACTATAACATTAGCCTTGAGATCGGGCGATTCAATCGGGATAATTTCCTATGTCGAAGACATAAAGACAAGTTGAATTAAAGATCTCATGACGGACCTACCAAATTAGTTAAGGTCAATTGATCTATTAAATTAGAAAAATAGAATGGTAGAAAATGAGGTAGGTTTCAATATATATATGTTATTTTAATTTACTAGTAAACAAATAAATTTATGAAACTTTTAAACATATAATTTATTATATCTCAGGAGTATCCTTGATAATCAAACATTTAACATAAAGTAAAACAGATATATTTTGAGTTCTTCATAATTTTTCCATCTCTACTTGTCTTGCTCCAGCCAAGTTGGGTGTTTTGTTGATATCGACGCTCCCAACTATAATGCTATCTTAATGGCCTTCTGTAGATTCTGATATTAAGAAGTAAGAAATACTGCCATAAGAGGATGTACGGAGAAATGAAATATGAGGTATTAGGTTTGAGGGCACTCACGTTAAAATTTTTCCCCATCCACAAACTGCAAAAAAAATCGTCATTAACCACCTCTCTTTGTAAGCAATTCAAAACAACTGACATCTCTTTTCAAGCATCTCTAAACAACTGATTCTTGGTGTCCTTCCCAGCTGATTCACACTGGCCACAACCTTGCTGTTCTATTCACTTGTTTGAATTTAAACTTTTTTAGATTTATTTTCCTTGTTCCTGATTACTCATTTAAAAATATCATTAAAATATGCATATTTAAAGTCATACATGCATATGTATCATAAAAATGTAATTAATTCTCTATTTTTTTGTAGGGCTGTTGCTGTTTTTGGAGGATTATACACATTTGTTCTCTCCAAAAGGCATATTGATGGTAAGCGATATGAAAACATGAAAATACGAGAGCGTATTAAAAATTCAAATTCTGGAGACTACCCACAAAGTTATAGGCAGTTTACAAAATAAGTTAGTATCGTAACATGGCTGCAAATATGGGCCAGTTAGACATGGCCAAGATGCAGCTTGTGCAAGACTTGGAGATAGAAATGATGGCTGATATGTACACTAGATTAACTAATGCTTGTCATAAAAAGTGTATTCCTCCAAAATATAGTGAAGCTGAGCTTGGTAAAGGCGAATCTGTTTGTATTGACCGCTGTGTAGCAAAGTATTTAGATATTCATGAAAGAGTTGGTAAAAAACTAACAATGCTTTCAACTCAAGATGAGGATTTTATGAAACGAATGCAAGGTGAACAGTCTAAAAGTCAAGGAACTTAGTCATTACTATTGATAGCATAGTGTAGTGAAGTGAACATAGTTTTAAATGTTATGTTACCTTTTATATAAACAACTAAATACTTCTTTGATGTAAAATAATAAAAGTTGTTCTTTATGATTTTTTTTTTTTTTTTATGCTTATCTTATCAGAGTGAATTTACTAGAATCACCTTAGTACTGATCTTGTAAGAAATATAAAATTCAATGTTGTGATTAACCCAAGTTATAGAAATAAAAATAGAAAAATTGATGCCTGCTGACTGGATCAATTCACGTTGTAAAGTGAACCTGAAGGATAATCTTTAGACTTCTTTCCTGAGATGGTTTTATTAATCGTTAATTGGTATTTTTTAATTTTGGTATATAATAAGGTAGTAGACATACAGTTAGTAGACTAAGGTTCTAATGCATATGGGGATTTAATTTGTCCTTAATGATGGTTGAATTGCTTTAAACGTATAGGTAAATACAAATTCGCATCTAATATATTATGGTTGTTTTAAGTGTAGCAATTGATTAAGAGTTAGTTTTTAATTATATGTATGTAATTTGACTTTTGTTTTTGTACTTCTAAAAGGGTAGGCTTTATTGGGAACTATCCTCTAAAGTTCTTCTGATGAATAAAGCAAATTTTTTAAAAATCTATTTATGCCCTTATTCTAGTCCCACTTAAAGCTGAAAGGGTAGGCTGCTGTCGGGAAATACCTACTTCTATTTATGGAATAGAAATTTTTCATCTAACAAGTTAGATCGAGACCCTTTGCATTATGAAGAAGTTATATTGACCTATGACTTACTGCACTATATGATTATATTTTTATTTGAAAGTCTAAAAGAAAAAAATGGTCACATAGTTAGTTTCCAATTAAGAAACTAAACTTAGGTTTATTACAATAACCCAGTTAAGGTACAATAAATACTTTTCTCATAACTATTAAAGTAGATATCCTTATATAGCACTGGGCCTTAGGCCATGGGTCTAATAATATAGTTCAGGTTAATTTAAGTAATCTCACAACATGTATGTAACATAACAATTGAGATTTGTTACATGAGCTGATACGAATTGTAGCGGTATCATCAGTGGCTACCATTTTGAAGGTCAAATTGGGTTCCCATTAAATGATTTATGGGCTGCACTAATTTTATCATCAATCAGTGCTAGAATATACAATTAAGGCAGTATAGGCAAGAAATAAAAGTTCATTGTTAACATCTTGCATAATGAATGTTCTGTTAATGCCAAAAGAAAGTTTTCAAAATGCCTTTGGTTTTTAGGCGAAGGGTAGCTTACAGAATATTATAAAACAATTAACAAAATTTGTAAGTTCTTGGAGATAACTGACTGGCATCTTAACATAAGTTGAATATTATCATATTAAAATACTAATAAGGTTATTTAAACACTTGAGAGCCACCTACATTGAATGGGTGTCATTGAGCTTGTATGCCTATACGCAGACAAGAGGAAATGGATGACCTACACCACTAACTAGCACAAAATAAACTTTACTCTGAGCACCTAAAAAATGTTTAGCCCCAGCAGTCAAATGTATTGAGGATATAACAACAAAAAACACTTAATATACAAATATGTGTAAAATAAGTGATAAGCCTCTAAGTTTGTCAATTGACCAAGATGGATATGTAGAAATACCAGTTCACTAGTTTAGACAAGGTTGTACTTTTTGTATTTAATGTTAGTTCTATGCTTAGCTTAACTTTAAAGAATAAAACATCAACAAAAGTAAATTTACACTAAACAAATTATTGCTTGGGAATATCAATCCTTCAATAAAAACAACTGATATTAAAAGAAATATATATATATATTCAAGAAAGAAAATAAAAATAAATTTTGATTTATATACATATCAATAACATAAGTAATTCTGTCAGTCCATTATATGTATATATTTTAAAATAATAGCACATATATATAAAAACATTTTTATTAATCAATTAAAATATATTGATTATTATGTAGCACATTTATTGTAATGTAATCAGCGATCAGAAAAATAATACTGCAAATAATCATCATTATCAACTGGAATGCATATAAGTCCGCCAAAGTTTTCATGTAACAGTTTTTGATGCTCTTTTCAAGCCAGCTGACAATATTGTAACATACAAGCATTCATTTAAAATATTATTTCTGGATTCATCTATGGAAAGAACTACTAAAGTTGACCCCACAACCGGCTTCATACAACTATTAATAGTTGGTCAGCTTAAAAACTAACAAAAATAGCATGTTGAATTGAGTGACTAAGCAGTAACAATAATTTGCCATTAAAATGAGCTAACAAAAAATAAAGAGGAACTTAATATTTAAAAATAAAAACCATAGCTACAGTTCAAAAACCTTAAGAAGCATCACAGAAAAAAATGGGAACATAATGTAGGTAATTTTTTACTAATATACCTAATCATTATAATTCATACTTCAATATACATGTATAAATGTTAATACAAAAAATCTATGTAAAAAATATATTATAAAATCAAAAGAACAATTGAAAAATCATTTCAATTGACCAGACCAGAACTATATTCTTTGGTGATTTAGAAATCAGAATTTTTTCTTACTAATTAAATAACTGTTATTCACCAATGACAGGCATCATATATGATGATCACATATTTTATTCTTTGATTTGATCAAGGTATAATGTGTAAAAATAAAGTAGTACATTACATACATAACTTTACTTAAGTATATATATATATATATATATATATATACGCATTTTTTATATTGACTAGAATATTTTCCACTGGTGGATAATTTATTACAGGGTGCATAAAATACTAGAAAATTAATATCTTATATGTGTTTTTGAAAAAAATAGCTACAAATAGTTCTCAAATTAATTAAAAATATGATTATTAAATTAGTATCGGTATTAACCATAGTGAATAATACATAATGCATTTGAGCTCATTATAAAATGGTATTTAAAAAATTGCTCATACAAAGTAAAATGTACCTACATGTACAAAATAGATATTAGTGCATTACCTGCCCACAAATAAACAATATAAAGTAGATCAATTTGGTTATCTTGGGCGTTTTTCACAGATAGTATGTCAAGTCAAAATAATCTCCCAGCACTATGGGTGTTAAAGGATGGTAAAAATAGTAGATAGTCAACCATTAATGGTAATGCGGTTTCCTTACATGAAGCTCAATTCAAAAAAGCACAATGCCGGCTGCCCTTAAGGAATAAATCATAAAAAAATAGTTGCGTTGGGAAGAAAACATTATACGATCAATCACGAGTTTTTAATTTATAGGATAGCTTAAGACATGAAAGAATGACAGTTACACAGATAATTAAAAAGTGGCAATACAACACAAAGGTACTAGGGATGATTCTAACCTGAATAAGTTGGAAGAATAAAGATGAAGAACCTTCAAAAGACAGTATTTTTTCATTAATTAAAATGTTCCTCAATTGTAAAAAAACTGTTTAAAACATATATGCAGTTTAATAACGAATCAAGTAATTTTTTGTGGGAATTTTTACTAACTTTATTTATTGGGTTCCACTTACATATTTTCTTTAAGGAATACATTTCAAATGTGATATGACATTACGGTGGAATTATAAAAAAAGAAATTCTAATTCTAAGTTTTCAATTCATAGGGGGAAACTGATTTAAGCATCTTTCTTTGCAGGATCGAATTTCATACTTAATAACAGTATTCTATTATTTTAAAAACCAATACATTTTCCTATGTTCTACAATATAAATATGTATTTACATATATAAAACTATTTTATTGTAATATCTAAGTTATATTTCTACTATCAAGGAACTCTTATTAATTGCATTATTTTAAAAGTAAAACTTTGGGTAAAATATAGTGGTCTGTTATTATATATGCAAAATCACAATTAAACGTATAATTTATACATTTAATATAATAATCATAAGATTTTACAGATGACTAATGATCTATAAGGCAACTTCTTAAAAAAATTGGAACGATTTATGACATAAATTAGTTTAAGGAATTTAATAAAGAATATTAAACAAAAAATAACTATATATCTATGTAATATTCTCATACATGACTAGGAAGGTACAGTGCACTTAATGGAAAATAAAATGGTGCAATGTTTAATTAACATTACTAACTAAGATCATACAACAAAAATTGTTGAACTAAATAAATCTTCTTATCTTAAAAAATAATTTTAATTTCAATAAACAACACATTAAAATATCACTTTTTGGAAGAAATTTGTTAATGAAAACTACTAATGAGGCATGTATAAATATTATTAAAGTAGTTGAGAGTTCTGAGCACCTGATAAAACCATATTACACTAAAATATTTCATTTTCATCTATGCATTCTGGAGAAATTCTACAAAATTTTAGTCAAAATTAAATCAAGGTCTCGAAACATTAAGTTCGATAACAATGAAGTAATTAAGTCAAAGATCCCATAAAGATTAATGGAATTTATGGATTTTTTTTCTTTGTGTTTAGAAGAAACTACAATTCCCTCCTCCACTTTTTAAAGTTAGCTCAGTTTCAGATTTTTTGTGCTCTTTTTAGTTGGTTTAATTAACGAATTCATATATATATATTAATACAACCAAGCATATCATGCAAATTACCTTCAATCCAGGGAAGGTGGGGTGATATTGCACTGGATCTAGGGTTACCAGTATGTAAAAATTTTAATTCCTGACATTTAAGTTCGAATAATTAAAAGGCGCCAATGTGGTATTTACACAGGGATAACTAGGACTAACCTTCCCATTCAAGTGCAAATAAGATCATTTAACTGATGATGAGGTCACTTAAGTGTTCTCAATAGCACCCCACTGTTACTAAAAAAACCTATCTTGAATAATCACAGGAGAATCAGTATTTGGTTTCAGCACAAAAAATAATATGTGTCAGTGCTTAGAACTCTTTACACATGGTTTCTCAGAAAACTTAAATATAAAACTACAAAAAAAATTCATGTGATAACCAACCATTTTTTATTGTTTGGTGTTTCAGTCCTGTCATCCTAAGCTGCCTCTAAATATCTCTAAAAAATACATATTATTAAACTTAAAAATATGGAATTTAAATGGCAGGGACACTCTTATTTCATAAAATATGATTTATGATGAAGTACATGTAAGTGTATATTTATTAATGGACAACATTTCCACAGGATATGATAAAAATTTAACATGTTTTTTCATCAATCTATGCCGATTCTTAACTAAACACACACTCACATCTAACTATGAACTCGGGTTAAGTGGTCAGCCTAAATGGTGTCCCCAAATAAAGAACCACATTAGCGGCCAATAGTTCAAAAAACAAAAAGTTCATAAAAGAGGGAGGTTGTCAATATTACAGTCAACTTAATAAAAATATTTAAACCTACAGATGAAGGTAAAATACACTTATAATATAACCAAATATATTTTGTATAGTTCAAATTTGTTATTAGTCCGTATAAATTTGATTTATCGAATAAAATTTAAATCAAAATGTAAATATACCTTTTATACATGCATACCTTTTAAATTAATTCAACCGTATATAAATTTCCCTTTAGGAAACTGTTCATCGTAAACAAATAAATAGGATGATTTGTTGAATGTCATCTGTTGGAAAAGTAAATATTTTTAGTTCTTTTTCTATTGATAAAGTACTAGGTTAAACAAATGTACCATAGAAATATTCTTTGTAGCATATATATAAATAAAGAGATATGCATTTATTTCAGCAGGAAATAAAACATGAAATATATCTGCAGATTAACATTAATTATAAAATTATATATACATTAAATAAAAATATTTCTGTCTCAGCTATTCAACAATTGAAAATATTTAGGAGAAATACTGTTTAAGCTAATAAAAAGAAATTTTACGTTTTAAAATATTTCACTATATAAATCTCAATAGCTCTTATAAGGTATATGAATTCAAGAGAAATAATATAAAAGCACATAATTACTTTAGTGAGATTTCGTTGAACGAATGGACGGAATTTCTGTGACACCTGGATGAGAGCTTGTAATGTGAAGTCGTAAAGCATACATTCTGCCGAACACTCTACGACAATAAGGACACGTTGTTCGACCTTCATGCATTTTTTTATGATGATCAAGTGACCGTGGATGCTTAAAAACTTTCCCACACTCATCACATCCAAATCTTTTCAGTGATGGATGTAACCTCCTCCAAAGACCATGTGCAAAAACTGGAAAACATATCAATTAAATGAAACATAATTTATTACAACAAACTATGACATATTCATTTTTGTTCGTTTGACCTGTATCATATTTTATTAAAATTAACAAGCAAAAATTGAAATTATTCAAGTAAAGTGCATTATATCACTAACATACTTAATGTATTACATTAAGGGTTTCGTTCTGCGAAACCATTTTGATGGCTTTCTGTAATTATAGCCCCCTAACCCCAAATACATATTATTTAGGATAAACAATCTTTGGTACCTGCTCATGTGTCAGTAAAATAATTTGTTTTCCAGTAACTAAGAATTAATTTCTTATTCATTTACTATTGTCCCTTTATGTTGTTGCTTTTATATTTAGTGTCATAGGAGCATCAAATCGGCCTACCTTGCAAAATTTCATACTTTGAATTCAAATAAACTATCAACTAATAACTAGGGATGGATTTATATCTATTATTATTTATTTTTTTAAAAGCCCACAACCACAATTCTTCTCCTACCAAGGTTTGGAGGCCAAAATGATCTTTGTTGGAACTTCCATGCACCCTCCTTCACAATCTAAGTCTGCAACCTGGTGCAAATTTCATCATTGAGCCTTTATTCATGATATTAGTGCCCTGGTCTAATATTTCTTAAATGTGCGAACTGGGGTATATTATATTGGAACTTATATGTAAATAATATTTATAGTCAAAATATTAACATTTGAAACTTACCAATATACATTTACTAACTAAAGGTTTCTCATTGAGAATCAGCTATGTTTCCCAGAAGTATTCCAGCAATTGTAAAAAAAAAACTTCCTTCTTAAATAGACCACTTTTTGTCCCACCTTTGACTAGTCTATCTTATCACCCTTATCATTCCCATGGATTCCACAATACATAAGAAACAGTATTTTCCTCGCATTTAGCACCTGATACTCAATCGCTACATAAGGTTAAAAGTTATAAATTTTTTCTGAAAGTTAAGCACAAATTGATGAGGTTATACAAAAAATGCATTTGCTCAATGAAATTCTAAAAAATAAAGTTATTAATGTAACTAATTGAAATTACTAGTTCAGTTCGACAATATAGGACGTTTTCCCAATAATTTAATAAATATGTGTGATAAATGGGGTGCCCAACAATCCATAGCCCTATATATATATATGTCTATGTATACACACACATACATATAGTTTCCTACATTTTATTATCCCTCTCAAATCACTTTCTGCTTCCATTAATTTTTTTACATATGTGTTGCTTAAAAAATGTGCAATTATGTTCGTAATCAATATAACATATTATTTAGTTAAGACGTCTTTTAGCACTAAGTTTAAATTTGAAAAATCAAATTTTGCAAGCTTATTTAAAATTGTTAGGGTACAGAGGAAAAAGGGTCTCTTGCATTATGTCTTTCCCCATATTTGTCTCTATTTTATGCAAGAATATTTTCTGTCTTCAGTCTCTTTGAAGTCACCATGTTGCATTCCAAACAGGCAACTGCCTACTATGTTTCGAGGTAGAATGCTTGCATGCAATTTTTTGGTAAAATACATTTATTTGAAATTTGTAGCAATACACTTTAAAAGCTCTTGACTGAATTGAAACTTACCTTATTATGAATCATTTTAAAAATTTAATCAATTTTTTTTTTTCAGCTACCGAGGGAAGAGTGAAAGCAACTATAAAGCTCTACAACTGACTGAACAGAGATCTAACATAATTGTCAATAATATGTAGAAAAACTTTTCTTCCAACAAAATCAATGTAGTGTTTGGGATGCATGCTTGAATTATTATATAGAACAACAAAACACTTATGAGCACAAACCGGAACACACATTTTTGTGATGCCCTTATGGCAACAAGTTGTGATCATTAGATTCAATGATTGGCTGGCTATCCAGGGTGCGAGCATGAGCATTCACCTACAAGATCCGAGCTTATTAGTTACACAAATAATATGAATATTTCCCAAAATATGAAAACCCTAGAGCAAATGGAGATTGAAAATAGTACAAAACAGGTTCAGTACAGAATCATGAATACAATTTTATATTATGTTTTGATTGATTCTTATACATTCCCGACTAATACTAATAGTTTTAACCTCCTGTCAATATTTTTTAAAACAAGATGCAAAGCAAGGCACCTTAATCACCTGCCTACAGATTATCTCTCTTTAATAAGCACAAGAATGAAGACATTATCAATCATTTGGCAGTATGTCCCATACCAAAAACAGTTCCTCGGTTATGAGAACATTCATTCGCAAGAGGAAGTGAATTTTCTGGATGGAAAGAACTAGACAGCATTATATAATTAATTAAATGCAATATTGTATTCCTTTAGGGAGTGTAAAAAAAAAACTATTGTTTTACTGCATATCCTTAACTGTAGTAATAAACTACGAGAATGCTAACAACAAAAATGCACAATTTAAAGTTTATATTCCCATGTAGTAATCAATTATTCCAAGATATTAGCTTTGCCAATATATTTACATTTAAATAATTGATTCAGATACAGATTATGTTTACAGATAAAGTAAAAAACAAATAAATTGATGAATTCAAACAAATAAATTTCTGGCTTAAACCACTTCATAGTGACATGAAGGTTCTAGGTTCAAATCTCTTAATGGAAAGTCAAACTATTTCGCAACCATAAACAGAAGTCCTGAAACCAATAGGACCTTTTTCAGATTCAACTGGAAGTACATAATGGCATAAACCAATAAAACAAATGAAATTCATAGATACATCTAACTGACTAAATACTGACAAATTATTTATATAAATAACTACACAAAATAAAAAAAGATATTTTTTGGAACAAGGAAAAAAGGGATTTTGTCACTTACACCTAATTTATTATTATTTTTTTCTTTTAATGCTCACCTTTTTTGCCATTCACCTTTTGAACTATTCGAGGGTTTAAAGAGTGACCCCGTTTACAATTTGGGGCACTCATTGGCTAACTTTGCTGGGTTACTTTTTGTAGGGATAACAGGTCTCATCTAAACAGGGGAAGCACCTGAACAGGGCTTCGAATCAGAACAAAGGTTTTTATATGTTGGAGAGTTTTCTGAATTACAAATAGAAAGTCAATGAGGAGTCATAATATTTATTTACTAATCTTAAAGGGTTCGAGCCAGCAGTTCTTCATGTTGGCCTGTTACATTCAGGTATAAGTTAATAAAGCTGTGAAGAGACAGAAAAATGTTTTATTTCATAATGTAACATATCCCACATCAATAATATGAATGCCATTCAAACAAAGAATGGAGTGAGTTTAAACTTTCATGAGATCAACAAGAAGACCTCCCCTCCCAGCTTGAACCCTTGAAAATTGTACTGATGTTAACAATTCCCCTAACATCAGACTGATGTTAATGAATTTTTTCCTGATTTGTAGATCGGGATATAAAAAAAAAGGGCCCAACTAGTGGTCCCACACTCTGGGTCACAACAAAGACTCCAGCAATATCCGATGAACCTAAACAACTTTTAAAAACAGCATCTCCTTTTATCGAATTAATAGCAAGGGGGACTTGAAATTGAGTCTGTTCTCACTAGAGTTATAGTTCAAATGGTTGGGGAAGGAATCTTGAAATTGTTTTTTGTCACCAGGTTCAGAAGAGGGTTCTTTAGGGTTGGCTTTTTAGTAGGATCAATTGTTTAAAAATCAGAAGTTCCTATATAATTTTTACAAGTTTTTTAATTATAAAACTGGTTAAGTAAATACTTGTATCACAGTTATTATCACAAGTCATTAAATGTTTTAAATTCATATGAGTTGTTTGAAATTTATAGTCCCTAGGTTTGTGTATTTACGTGGATTTTTTGATAATTTCTAGCTAAATAGCTTTACCACCTCTTACCAGATTGAAATAAACATTCATCCATAACAAAAAAAGTTACCGAAAAATAGAAAAAATATGTAACTGTTGCAGCATTAAAATTACTAAGTTTTGTTTAGATTAACCTGCCTTTGTATTGAATGTTTCAGAAAATACCACATTTATTCAAATATATGTATCACAATTATATTAAATAAATACATACATTATTAAATATAAAAAATGTATTCCATGGCACAATGAAGAGGTAAGGCCAACAGAGGTTGATAGGTGGCTCTGAGGTGCTTGTGTGGTTGGCACTAACTAGACAGTTACCTCTCCACCTTAATTTCTGTTTTCTAAACTGAAATATATCATTGTCTACCCCAAAGAGAGAGACTCATTTCAGCCTGTGTGTGCCTAACAAACTTCTGTATTCTTAAATGAAAGAAAAATGATTGATGATTGGATTGAATGTTTAGTAAAAATTTTTTATTCCTTTTAACATGAATTTAATCAAGGAATCTGATTTGGGATATGATTGAAAATTCCATCAGCTAATTCGCCAATATCAGATCCCTTGATCGAACTAAAATCTTCATCAATCTCTTTACAATGTAGGAAGCTTTTTTTTTTTTTTTTTAATCTAAAAATACAAAATAATCAATTCACTCAGTTTGACTTTATTAAGCCTTGTGGTTATGAAACTACATTCCATATAAAATATAATCACATTTTGTATTCAGAAAAAAATATAACAATTCATTAGATGAACTAGCTATAAACCAAACACCTAATTTTATTCACATTAATCACAGATTAAAATACAATATTATCTATAGTGCTAGGCACTTTTCTTCTCTTTAAATAACAGTAAAATTCAAATTTACCAACTAAATATATAAAATTTGTCTTTGCAAAGCACCCCCACAAGATAATTAACATTTAAAACTTTATCTAATGTACTCAATGTAGAATAACGCTTATATTTACATTCAAAATCAGAAAAAGTTTCCCAAATTTAATGTCCACAATAAATTAACAACAGTGAGATTTTATTTAATGTTGTGCTTTGAGTAGAGTTAGTTTTCTTGTGTTGATGCAAAAAGTACTAGCACATATCGTCATCACTACTCAATGTTATCAAATGTAAAAAAAAAAAACTCCTATTTTTAAAGAATTATGCCAAAAATACGGCTTATTTGTTTTCTTTAAAAAAAAATGCATAGTCTTGACTTAGCAAAATTGCAATAAATATTTAATAGTAACAGCTGGGGTGAGGACAGGAGCTGAGCTAGCTATCCCAACTCACACTCTGGCGGTGTTCGAACCCTCCAATGGAAGGTAATTTTACTTGGGATAAATTACCTTTCAGTTCCATAGATAGATGACCACAGTAACATGGTCCGCCTGTGTGGAGCCCAAATCAAAAATGGACCACACTACTGGAATTACCTACCTGAAAGACAAGAGTGACCAATATAAAAAAATGTTTACATTATGTCATTTTATACACTGAATCTTTGAAAAAATAAAAATTGAGTTTTTTTGCATTTGATAGTTCAGTCATGATGATGATATCGTTAGCGAAGTATCAATTTAAAATTATTAAAATAGAAAAACCTTAAATATAGTAAAATAAATATTAGTATAAAACATTAATTAAAATTTTCAATTTTATATATATATGTATGTATATGTACACACACATAATAGATCACAATTATTTGTTGGTATAGTAATAATTTCTAAAACAATTTAATTTCATTTTAAAATAACAAAATTTATATAAAAACAAACTTAACATGGGTCAAAATTTATTTACATAATAAAAGCTGAATCGGCAGGTGATTAAAAGTTATTAATTATTTTTAGGGATGATTTCAGTTGGATGAGGAGGTGGCTGTCCTTGATAATGATGCATCTTCATATGAAGTTTAAGGTAATATTTCCTAGAAAACACTCGTCCACAGAATATACAGTAGGTGTCACCGATGTGGAGCCTCTTATGCATCGACAGAGAGCCTGAGTGCCTAAATGTCTTCCCACATTCAGCACATGTGTGGAGAACTGGTGATGGTGCTATAATTATACAACAATATTACACGACCAAGCATCAATAAGTGGGAAGGCTCTACCCAAGCAACACCACTTGCTACCGGTACCAGCAAACCAAAATGAAATAATTCACAATTGTTATTTTCAAAAAAAAAAAAAGGTATTAATGAAAATTCAATATTTCTTGGCACATTATAAATAAAGCTAAGTAACAATGCAACAGGTAGAATAGAAAAAAAAAATACTTGTCAATCCAAGGATCAATGGTTTCACAATTTTTTACATTACAGATTACTTTTATTTATTATTAATTTTTTTGAAACAAAAAATTCGTTATTTCAACTATAAACTAAATTGTACTTTTTGGTAAATAGATATTTTTTATTTAGGACTCTATATACTCCAATTGCCTTCCCGAAATTCACTTTCCATCTAAGGATTTGAACTTGAGAACCTTCATATGAAGCAGTTATGCTAATAACCATTGCACCATGCGACAACTAACAGAAATATGTACACAAATAGCATAGATGGTGAAGATAAAATATCAAGGGATGGTTTAAAAGGTTCTTAAATATTGAGCAAATACTTCACTTCATTTGTTGAACCATCAGTGAATAAAACTTAAAAAAAAATAAATTGTTAATAGCGAAAAATTAAAATTGACAGGATGAGGGGATGGAAATATTTTACTTGTGGACTCCTAAAACTTTATTCTCTGAATTTCGATAACGTTTTTAAATAAATGTATCCTTACTTGGAAGAGCTCAAATTTAGAGAAGCTGGGCTTTCTTTTTTTTTTCTCATATGATGTTTTTTTCATACTTCTTGTTATTGTATTTTAACCATTGCCTAATCATTATAACCCAACGTGTTTTGGAACCCTCGTTTAAAATTTCAGATTAATCAAATAATTTTAATAATGGCTGAAATAGGTACAAACAGTTGGAATAGGTACAGAAGACTATTACTCATAAACTTATGGTGATCACAATAGGGGTAATTTGGGCTGGGCAACATATTTTTGTAAGTTGGGCAGGGCAGATATGAAAACAATGGGCTATCCAAATATCTAAGAGCAATTTATACACTGCATGTATATCTGTCATGTTATTCTAGTCTTCTTAACTATGGGAAACAGTACAGGATGTTACGAAAATCTTGAGGAAAGGGGATGTTAATAACAAACATTCAAATAACAAATTAAATTATTACAAGCAATGTTAAGAGTATGATTGAATGATAATTACACTATAAAAAGGAAACTTTGTTTTTAAGTACATAATAAATTGTAATAACAACTGTTTATCAAATTAATTGACTGGAAAGAAAAAAGTTAATTTAACAGTAGACCCTTTAATTATTTTTTAATTGTCGTACAGTTACACAAACATTTAATAAGTATGAGGGAGGTGTGTGCTGGTGGTGGTTAGTTGTTGATAAATAATAAATATGATGTTGTTATAATAAAAATAATCCTGAATGGACAGATGTATGGGATCAGAGGAGTAGGACCAAATTGCGATTAAGACAAGTAAGAACTGGAATTAAGACTGTTGAGCCAACTTCTTCACCATGAATAAATAGAAGTTACCCTCTTCTCAGACCAGAAGACACCTGCCTACCTTTTCTATATTTTATCACAAATCTTCGGTGACAGTATAGAGAGAGGGCACTATTTCACGATAACAACACGGCAAGAGCTCATTAGGGCCGCAGGCCTAGCTAGTAGCCCCTGATTGGCCAAAATAAACTGTCATAGGATTGGCAAAATATAAAACTCTCTCATTCGCTTAGGCATTAATTATTATGCCTAATTAATAATTAGGCAGTAATTCTGAGTTTTTTCAGACAGTCCAAATCAGATACGAAGTGATAACTACTCTCTCTCTGCACCGTGGCTTTCTTATTTAATTACCTTTGCACCTCTCTTTCCTATCCTTGCTAGCTTTAGTCCGGCGTTGTTGGACCCCACCTACAAATGTACCTAGTAGCATCTCCCCCAGCGGTCCAGTCTGCCTCTTTCCAGTTCACAATCCCTTTTGGGATCCGGGCAGTTTTCGCCTACCCTCAGATACCGACTGTGAACTTGTGGTCATTCCAAGACCACGTAAACTACCTATAATACCTAGCCTATATCTCTTCTTCTGAACATAGAGCACTGTCAGGGCACACCTGTTAAGATCTTATGGAGTCAGATCAATAAACAAATACAAATCAAGCTGCCCATTGACTAGGCCGTCAGCAAAGGTCAAAGACCACAGGTTTATTCATATTTCTTTCTGACGCCAGCTGGGCAGTGGCTGGGTTGAGGAGATCTTCCTCGATGGGAGCTCCAGACAAAGATAGTTGTCCAACAATATACAGCAAAGAGAAACACGCTATAAATGAAAAGAAAGCAGAGTATTTGACTATCTCAAGAACATCACTCACTTTATATTTAAATTTAACAGTGCATAGATGAAGTATATTAAGTGCTTAGGAGGGATCTTAAGAACTGATAGACACAGAGATATATCCAGGACTTTTGCAACTATCAAAGTTTTTTAAGAATAGGAAAAACTCTCAGAAGTACCTACAAATGAAAACAACCAAAGTATCGAGGAATAAGGTACCCGCAACAATAAAATTATATGAAAAAGAGGTATCTCTAGAAATTATCTGGCAAAACAAGGCGTAATAGGGCACACATCCAGGTAATCAGAATGACTCTGGACATCATTCTTCTTCTGACAACAATAAGCCTAATTTTTAAAATATAGTTACAATAAGTCACTAAAATTGCCATTACAACCTTAACTTAACCCTTGTTCAATCCGATGACATTTAAAAGAAAAGTGCACACCTTGAAAAATATTGAAGTGAAACATTCATCTATAAATGTAACAAAAAAATATAACATTTTTTTATCATATTGAGAAGGGTATCACATTAAAGATATTGATCATGATTGAAGAGGTTATTGTGCAAAAACTAAAATATTTTCAAAGAAAGAAATTAAGCACCATTATTTAAATAGTATAGTGGAATATAATTAAATATAGTCATTAAAATCATCTTCGCAACTTGTTTGTCACCGTAACGAAAATTTTTCTTGTTAATCTTTCTCAAACACCTGAATTACACAGCTTCTCGTCAAGTGCTCAATTGTTTTCCTGAAATTAATACATAAACTAACAGTCTTGCTAATCTGTAGAGAATTAGTCCCCTCCCCCCCCCCCCACCCGGCTCATGACTTGTAAAGCTAAACTCCAAAGGTCTAATTTTCTTCATTAGCCAACCTTTTCTCTCAACCCTCAAATGAAATGCAGGCTTTGACTTATGGTTAAATATTTTTATATTATTTTAAAGGACCAGAAATCGGAATAATAGATTGTCTTCTGAATGAACCAAACAAAATCTCATTGATTTGTTCAAAGCACAGTTTTTAATAAACTTTGGACAATACCTTCTCATTGAAATGCTTAAATTTCATGCATTGGGCTGGATTTTTTCTTTGTTTTCACCCAGTACCATATTATATGTTCCTCCTGTCATGACCACTTACTTTATTTTTCTGCCATTTTTTTTTTGGGTAATAGTCACTGTATTGGTCTAAAGACAAACCACTATTGCAGGACATTTATAATTGGATAAATTAAACAAGGGAACGAAAGATAATGAAACAAGGGTTTCATAGTTAAAATGAAAACGGATTAAGGAGTCCAATGCCTATTGCTTTCCACTATAATGTCACCAACATTGTCAAATTATATATAGTGTTTACATATTTATCTAAAAGTGTAGTTACTGAAAAATTTCATTGCTAAAAGGTTTATACTTTGTAAACACACATTTACTATAACATATGAATGAAACCATATTTCTTTATAATATAACTTCTATTTCCGAAATTCAAAATCAGTATAATTGGTTTTAGAAGAAAAATTGGAGATACATATGCTATTTCTGCTTCTTACAATTAGGATTTCTTACTCACTTCTACCGATTTCATTCATTAACCAGGTATTTAAATTTTAGAATAGCATAAGTGAGGCCACAATTATTTTCTAAATCTAATATTTATACCATTCTTTCAATTTTTATTTATTCTCTATGTTTTGCTGAAAAGATACTGATAATTTTATGTCACATATCATCATAAAATAAAAACTTTTAATATGCTATTCACAAAATTGACCAGAAAATGGTTATAATTAACCAGAATGGTTTCTTATTTAAAATTTGATCAAAACTGTTGAGCTTACCTAGAACCAAGTTTAATTTGCATACTTCTGAAGCAAAAAAGTTTAGCAATCTATTTTCAACATCAATTAGTAACAAATAAAATAATGTTAACTTTTGTCAATAATAGTAATAATTTTACTTGTATCGAAAAATGTAAATATTAATTAATAAACATGTATCAAATAATGTTTAATTAAAATGTATAGCCTAAAAACAACTTACATTTACAACCATTTCTAAAAAATAACTTTATTAAATGGTGCAGAAACACATACTCAGAAGTACAGCAATAGAAAAACTTCTTTCCATTTATAACCATTCATGCTAATAGCAGAAATGTTTAGCATAGCAATGTTGTCATTAAAAATACAATAAATAAAAATATAAAATTAGTTCCTATGATAAAATTCCAAACATTCTATAACAATCTGGATATTAAATTTGAAAGTAAAATTTTAGAAACAAGAGGAATTTTTCCAAAAGAAAAATTTGTTTTATAAATTATAACCAATATCTGTGATAGAAAAGAAAAAAAACACCATTCAAAGGCCGCAACAGGACAGGAAGGTAGAGTGCATGATTTCCACAATGGTGGCACATACCCAAACCCCCTCCCTCTTGAGAGGTGATTTTATTTTCCAAAAGGATTACCTCCTACTTTCCCCAAGTCAAAGTTACAATATATGACGAACAAATTTTTCACTTTCCACAAACTTCTTGTCTTTCATCAAGAGCATTGCACAACATTCATTAATTCTTCAGTGACACCACTTTCACAGTTATCACTTGAAATAATCGGCCATTATTCCTGAGATTAAATATTTGGTGAGAAAAATGAACTGTGCTAAACCCATTAACCGAAATAAATATCTCATAAATAATTGATTGAAGGTTTTTTGTTTTTCAACAACTTTATTACACTTATTATTATAAATTGTTTTCATGAATGAATATTTTTATTAGAAAAAATAAAATCATTAAAATTAACAAATTTGTTTTTAGTAAAAAACAAAGTGTAAAATAATTATGTGAAAATTACTTTTCTTTACAAAAACAAATACAATCTAGACACATAGTAGCATGTTTCAAGCAAATATATAAGTAACATTTTGTGCATTTAGATTTAGTCTTTATAATAGGCACATCATTGTCTCTTATTTAATTATAGGGGTGGCAGGTGCAGCGAAATTCAGGGTTTTTGAGCTAGGAGCTTTATACTTCTGTTCAAATAATTATTTTCAAATCTGATGTTCAGATTATTTATCTAGGTTTACAGGTTTAGGTAAAAAAAAAAAAAATTTTGAGAAAATTAGGATTGGAGTTCTTATTATGGCTATCAGACAAAATATTAATTTTGTATAAAAAAAAAAAAAAAAATAGGCTGCCTTTTTGAAATAGGAGCCATTTCTAAAAAAATAAAAGAGTAGTAAAGTAACCTGACATTGTGAGGTCGGTGTTACCCAAATTGCACTTAGCATTGAAATCATGCAAGTATAAACTGTAATGTCAACATAGTTGGTAGGCAGGTACTGAGCCATTACTAAAGAGATTCACATTCACATAAAATATGACACAATAGAAGTCATCAGGTCTGTCATACCTAATGTTGCACTTGAAGGGTTAACGACAAAAACAAACACATGCAATCAAGAAATATCACAAAGTAAATCTTTAAAAACAAAATAAAGCAGGCAACCGTGTACAAGTAGCAGTGCTTGAGCCTTAGTGCCTAGCAACAAATTTTATTTGAAATATAAGATTTTTAAATTACAACAAAATAACCAACATATATTTTAAAAATAAATTAAAAACTACATGTAAAATCAATGAAACAGAAGAACAAAAATAAATAATAATACATGAATGAATTACTTTAAGTTATTTATATTGTTATTAATTTTAATTCTTCCGAAATGTTATTGATTTCATCTTTCATTCCAAAATAAAATGAAGCCCATATAGTACATATGAAACCAGTTTTACATAATGATCTAGAAAGTACTAAGAAACATGTCACTAGCAAGGCAAGTTACTGATCTGATATAAAACTGACTCATATAATCAAATCAACTTATGAAGAAACCTATATCATGATTAGGTACTTTAGGGGTCATGGAAAGTTACTTTATACTTTCCCTTTAATGGGCATCTAGGCACCAAAAGGCTCAATTCCACAGCCCGAAAAAATATGTTTACTCTCAACATAAAATAATAGGCAAGACAGCAGATGGATTCTTAAGATCTTGTTTTTGATAGAAATGTACAAAAAGAAGTACTTAAAAATGATGCTTTATACTGCCAAGCAAAAACATCCCCGATGAAATAGATTTCAATTATAACACAAATTTATTTTAAATGAAAGTATAGTCAATCGATTGATCTATCTGGTTTTACAAGTCAATTGATCTAACTAGTTATATATTAATTTCATAATTTCAGTGTTGTACCAACTTCTTGACCACCAATAAATAGAAGTTCCGTTCCCCTCTTCTTGGACCAGAAAACACCCGCCTACGTTTCCATATTTTAATAATAAAACCTTAGGCATCAGTTTAAGAGGGGAAACTTGTTCACGACATGGCTGAAGCACACTAGGGGACGCCCCCGCGCGGGCATACCCTGGCCTCTCATCTACCGATAAGGCCGAAACTCGGCATCTGAAGTGAACACTGCTCTCTCTTTCTCTCTGCACTGACGCTTGCTGCTCTACTCAAACCATGGCTTTCTTATTGAACTACTTCTGCATCTCTCTTTCCTAACCATGCTCTGTTTTAGTCCAGCGTTGTCAGACCCCCACAGCTTCCTAGTGGGATTCTCTACCTTCGTCTTGCTAAAACTAGCACATCCTTGGAAGGGGTCTCTTCCATGCGGACGACGGTATCCGGGGCCCTACATAATGTACCTAGTGGCGTCTCCCCCAGCGATCCAACCTGCATCTCTCTGGTTCACACTCACCTTTGGGATCTAAATGGTTTTTGCCTGCCCTCAGACACTGAGTGTGAATTTGTGGTCATTCCAAGACCACATAAATTACCTATAATACCTACCCTGTATCTTTTCTCCTGAACATAGTGTACTGTTGGGGCACACCTTCTAAGATCTTATGGAGTCAGATCAATACAAATAAAGCTGTCTGCCGACTAGGCCGGCAGAAAAGGTCAAGACTACAGGTTTACCCATTTTATCTCTTTCTTGGCGCCCTCTGGGCAGCGGCTGGGCGCCCCCTACTACCCGACACTCAGTTCAACAACAAACCATATTAAAAACATTATATTACAGGTCCAAAAAAATTTTATGGAAGCAGGACACTAAATTCAAAAGGTACAGAGCTTGCTCATAGTCAGAAGAACATGAAATAATCATTAATACACTGAATAAAGTATTTCTAAGCCACTTGGAATGAGGATAACTAGCAAAATTAAAAAAAAAAAAAATACAGAAAAAAAAAAGGCACCCTTTTGATGATTTAATTTTTTTTATTAATATAGGACAAGGATTCAAGACTCACCTGTTAAAAGCACATGTTTGGGAGAAGAGAGTTATTCAAACCAAGTCAAGAAAGTTATCACAACCAAGTGGAAGGATGTCACCGCCCACCCACAAATTGCATGTTAGATAGGACAAACATTGAATAACAGATATAAGAGAGGCGGTCTGTTATAAAATATAATGTGATATATAAAATACATAATACATATTATTTGTGAATATTCAATCCATTAATCCTTACTGGAGCTCAAAAGAAAATTAACGCAAACCAGAGTTATAAAATCATGAGAGATATGTACATAAAATTACGAGACTGGGATTCCACCTAGGAAGGTAGTCAAATCGGGTTATATGTGTCTGACACTAACATGTCTGAACCTGCATGGCAAGCAGCAAGTCTGTGATGTTCAGTTTATGGTGTCGCCATTTAGTTTGGTTTTGTTGTTTGTAGAGTGCGCAAAAAATGCTAAGTTTAAAAGTTGAACGTGTCAGTTTGACATTTTCAACATTACCAATAATGAAAAAAGCTTGTCAAAAGTCTAAGCAATGCTGATTTTTTTTTTAAGAGTGTAATTTTGAAAGATTGGGTTCCAGAAGGCATAACAGTTAACCAGCATGATTATAAGCAAATTTTGAAAAGCTGAGAAATAGTAAAAAAAAAGTGGCTGCAAATGAGGAAAAATGGTTTTATTCTTCACCAGGACACATAATACTTTCTGTGTAACAGTTTTTGAACGAAAATTGCATTACTATAATTGAAAATCTTTCCAATGTACCACTATGTTACTTTTATTTATTGCCAAAAGTTAAATCAGTCCTGAAGGGAACTCATTTTGAATCAGTTGATGCTGTAAAGAAACAACTGCAGATATGTTAAAACAACTGACAGAAATAGATTTGCTTCATGCTTTTGACCAGTGGAAAACATAAGTATAACATATTAGTGCAAATTGGGAGTATATTGATGGATACAAACATTAAATTTGTACAGTCTAAATTTCTTATTTGCAGGGGATAGTAAATATACTGCAAATACATAATGGTAATTTGTACGGGATTATAGGGGATATGTTCCAAGGTTACAAAATAAAAATATATGATAAAAATCAATTTAATGAGCTTTTTTAATAATTATTATCAGGCTTAGGCATTGGTTTAAGGAATTTTTTTTTTTTTCTCTTCTTTTGGCGCTTTCAAAATGGTCTTTCAATTCGGATTGATATTTGGCTGTGGCATTAACAATTTGCGTTTTAAAAAGCAGACTTCTTTCCACAGACGGATACTTTTTTATGAAGAAATTACAAAGCTCATTTGCTATTTGTAAACTTTCACTTAGGTTTTAAGTTTAATGTCACCTTTTCAGTGCTCGTTGAAGCTTCCTCTTCAATGGAATGGGTATTAAGCATTTCTTCCAAGTCCGTTTCAGTCAAATCTTCATCTTGTGATTCAAACAACTGTTGAATGTCACTTGATTCTATCTATTCGACCCCATCTTGTCCTATGCCATTTACAACTCGAGCAATGTTTTCTGTTAGTGTTTAAATTTGCACATATTTCTCATCATTACCAGTAGTTAGATCAGGCCACAGATTTTTCCAGCATGATTTGATTGTGATGGCTTCAGTTTTTGCAATGATTCTTTTAAGATAACAATGCACTTAGATATGTCAAATTTTTTCCAGCATTGCATAACATTTATATCAGGATTACATTCCATGGTGTCCAGTGTGATTTTAAAGGTTTTCTAATGTAATAGAGCTTAAAGGGCAGGATTATTCCTTGGTCCAGGGGTTGGAGTAGGGTATGGTTGTGTTAGGAGGCAAAAATATATCCTTTATATTTGGATGCGTAGCTTCAAGCTCACGGAGCATTGTCTGAAACTAGAACAGCCTCAAAGTCTAAATTGTTTTTCTTTCGATCAGTTTCAACTTCAGGAATAAAACAATCCCGGAACCAGTCATAGAGAATAACACTTGTGACCTACGCTTTTTTGTTTGAACGCAAAAACACTGGTGGGTTGTCCTTGTTTTGATTTTTCAAAGCCATTAGATTAGTAAAGAGCAGCAGTGCAACTCTTATTTTTTTACTGCCTTAAAACCAGAGGTATACTTTTCACTTTTGGGTTTAAGTTTTGTCTGTTTGGCATTAAAACAGGACAGATTTGTCTGCATTAAACACTTATTCAGGTTTGTATCCACCAACAGCAATTGACTTATAAAATTCTTCTAGATATGTTGCTAAAGTGTCTGTAGATGCAGCTTCTCCAACAATTTTGATGCTATGCAGTGATAGTCGCACCTTGAACCAACCTTCCAATACTTGAAATCGTCCAACCCTATGTTCATCACCAGGTTCTTTAAAATATGTGAAAAGATGCTTTCCTTTCTTACAAATTCTTTTCTGGCTAAGGTGTTCAATCCATTAAGTTTTTCTTTTAAATTTTTTATAGGACTTAAAATTTATAGGATTTATAAGTTATAACTATTTTGAGACATACCTAATTTGAGACATCAGGAAAAACTTGCAGTGGGGAAAAATGCTCAGTGGCAGGAAATATAAAGAAAGCTGTTAAAAATAACAAAAACTACCATAATGTTTAGATCAAAATTGGTTCTTTTGTTTTCAGATCCTCACATAGATTTCTTCAGAATGTAATATTAAGATTAATAATAATATGAATACATGATTCGCACATAAGTGATACATATTTTTAAACAGTACATTATCTTCTTTCTTTGAACTTAATGTCCTCATGAACACCAGGCTTGGGATGGGAAGGGCAGAGTAAGTACATATTCACTTTAAATAACTTGTTGGTTGAAAAAATACATAAATACCTACATCATACATTATAATAACAACAAAAAGACCAATCTGATATATTATGAAGAATTCCCCTTAAATAGCATAGTCACAAATTGTTTATGTAATCTATTGGCAATTTAAGAAATAAATAAGTTACTAAACTAAACTGAAAGGTACTTAGTAGATCATTTGTAAAACGGGCTAAATGTATTTGTCTTAATTTCTAAGGTTTAGCATTGAGGTAATATTCTTCTATAGTTAATAATAATTTAAAATCCTGTTTTAAAGTTATTTAATTAATTGAAATTTAAAATAGTTAAATTGAATAATATTTAAAGGAAATCATTGTAATAAAATCACTATATAAGCATATTGTTATATGCTATATAAGCAGGAATAAAACTACAGTGATGCAATATTTCAGAAACCAACTTTGATATATTATTTGAAGACTTCAAAAATTTAGCAACCTCTCTAGCTTTTGTTCTATTTGGCTTTAAAAAACTGCACATATTATACATATATGCAATTAAATACTGAGTTTGACTCAAATAGAACATTGAAAATGGCTGTTTAAAAAATTTATTTTGAAAAAAAACAAGGAGTGGGAAAATTTATTCTTTCTATAGTGATTTATATTACACTTTAATAGATAAATAAAATATAATGAAGGTTCCCAACCCTGATTGTGATCAAAGTGATTGTCAGAGGCTAAAAACTATGGGTTGGGTTGAAAACCAAATGGAAAATAATATTACAATACATGGAACAAAAACGAGACAGATGTTGACATAAAGAAAGGCAAACTTATTGATAACATAATGTTTATTTACAATGATTAAAAATATTTAGTATTACTACATATAATTATTAAGAACTGATAAAAAATACACTGGATATCGCGTACAGTGAGTGACCTTGAAGGTATAATACAAATAAACTGCTGCTGCTATATACATCTTATTAAAGCAAATAATTACCTAGGAAAAATATAGATAGTAGAATATATTGTCCAATAAACGGCTGTACTATAAATAAACACGGATACGAAAATTAAAAAGAGTAGTTAAGTAAAAATCTTCATAAACAAAAGAATTCATGAAGGTTTTCTATTTATTAAATTTGTTATGATTATACTGCTCCATTAATTTTCATTCAATCTGTTATTATTCATTTAACTTAAGATACATTTTTTTCAACCTAATAAAGAAGGCCGAAATTAATAATACAATTGTTCTATAAAAAATATTCTACCTGGATCAAACTTAAAAGTTTTGACGAGGAAGAACTATTTTTAAAGTAAAAATTTTCAGGTGCCACCATAGGAAGGTAATGACAGATGGCAATGAAGTGCGAGTATCACAAAAATGGTTCCACGAGGTGGTACAATTCACATTCTACTTTTCAGGAATTTGGAACAAGAGCAATTAGTTGTAAGCATTTTTTTTTTGTTTAGAGGTACAAATAATCACATTTTAAAACCACTCCAAATATGTAATTACGCAATGTAAATGACTGGAAATAGAAATCTGTTAAACTTGGTGTTGCTGCAGGCGATATCCAGTGTATTGCTACTAAACACAAATTTAACTTACCCAGAGAATCCTGCATGCTGGTCATTTCATTTGTTGAACCACCAGCATTACCTAAAATATAATGAACTTATTTAAATTAACTGCATATAAGGTATAATATTCATATTTTACTTAAATATAAATAAAAGAACTTAAAAAATATGTTATCTTACACTGGAACTTGAAACAAGTCACCCAGTTTTGGGAACAAAAAAACAGTTGGATTACTTTTGTTTTACTTTACAAATGGAGATACAATTGAAAATAAAAAGGGTTGTATCACACTAATAAACATTTCACATTCCGGAGTAATAAAAATAAGCCAATTTTATGCATATTGTGTAGACAAATATAAAGTAAATAATAAATATTAGCTTATAAAAGGAAGCACTCCCTGGATAAATTACAAAATTTTGATAATGTAACTTAAGTCGATCCAGTATTTTTGAGTTAATAACATTCAAACCCACATGGTTATCTTATTTGTGATTTTGAATAAATATTATAGATGACAACATTCAGAGTTAGAGTAAATGGGTAAAAGTCGTTGTCTGGAAATGAATGAAACTAAAACAAAATATGTGAAGAGTATTAGAGTGAAATGATCAACATTTTAATTATGCAACTTGGACAACTTTTAAATACCCCGAAACTATTAAAAACAAAAATCTTCAAATCAATTAATTTGAATTTTTCCAAAAAATGTTTGTTAGTAACTTGCTTTAGAGCTTACTAGCACTGTAAAATATAGTTACAAAATAATTATGGACGAAAAATATTTTTAATAAATTTTTTCTATCCTAAATAAATTATAAAGTACTAACAAACATTATTTTGAAGAAATCCAAATTAATGGATTTTGTTTTTAATCCTAAATGCTGTAGTGTTACATTATAAAAATAAAAACCAAATAATATAATTTTATTTAAAATAATTTTTATTTATTGCCCAGCTTTGACTCCAAAAATTAACTATAAAATGTGCTTAAAATAAAATAAACAGTTATTGTGCTGAAAAGAATCTGTTTTTTACTAATATTTCTTATTTTCTTTATGTGAAGATCAATGTTAATTTCTTTAATACAATATTAAATATTAGTTCGAAAATACACAAGTTCTATTATGTTTTTTTCTACTCTTTTGCTCAAAAATTTTTTTTCACATCGTTCACATATTTTGACGTCGTTTCCTGGCAAAACTAATCCATCGCGATCTTTCACAGCAATTAGCCCATTTTTATCAATCAAATCTGAGTTTCCAGCTGCTTCTAGACTGCCTTCACATTTCTGAGTGAAGTTCAGCTTCTGAACAATGAAGTCAAAAATGAAATAAACAAATTATTGTAGTTTATTATTGAGAATTACAAAGAATTCATAAAGTTATATATTCAGTGGAGCATTTAATGCAGATTAAACTAAATGTAATTGGAGGAACAGCATCCTTATTGTGAACTTTAATGCTGCAACCAAAAATAACTATTTTAAATTAAATTTTACTAAAAACTAAAAAAATCATGTTAATTTAATAGTCAACGAATACAAATAACATTATCAATCAGAGGTGACACAAATTGTCAAATAACTGATAGGTAAACAAAGCTAGAGAAGTAAATCAAGAGAATGGGGGTAGCTGGTGCCACCTGTCTTTCATGACTTGCCGCTTCTACTCTCTTTATGTATTTTGTGCTGGTAACACAAGAAAAAATGGCTTCCAACAAAAACAGCACACCTGCAATGCCCCTTAAATTCTTTTCTTTCAAACAATGGATGTCCACTTAATCAGAAATATAAATTATTGGAGTTGTTTTCTGAGTCTAAATAGCTGAAATACCTATTTGGAATATCTCCTACTTCTATATATTACAACTGGGAAGTTTAAATAATTAATCAAACAAACTAAAATTCGTACTTTTATCTAAAATAACCTTATCTATCCTTAACATTAATAGTTATCTCTAACACTCAATATGAACACTGAACTTAGGAAATTATGGATAGCGGTGCTAATTGTCTTTAACGCTGGAGAATTGTAGAATGAGTTTGGGTACTTTCAGATTTGTCTTCAGTACGGACACTTGCCTAATGAACTCATCAATAAGGGATGTCTTTCTTCCATGTGGATGTGTTCTTCTTCAATGCACCTTCTTCCATCATATGTCTGACATAATTCAAGAGTGGAATCGGAAGGGATCTCGCCCCTTAATGCCTCCAACTCTCAGCCATGTTCTTATCAGAATAGGCTGTATCTCTTTTGCAACTACCTTATATTGTTCTTTCCCACTTCCACATAAGTTTATATCATGGACTGTCCATGTTCTTATCTTCCCAACCTTATCTAAACCTTTTATTAGAATCTAACCCTTATATCTATCTTTAATATTAACTTTAATAGTAATAACTATAATATTTCTCAATATACAATAACTTACATATAACTCCTTTATTATGCCTTAATAACTACATTTAATTGCCAATAAAAATAATATGGAACAAATCCACACACCAGTGTTACCAGAATCATATAAATATACCAGAAAGGCATTATATTTCAACATATATTATTGTTTATAATGGATTTATCTAAACAGCTACCTGAGAATAGACGCTTACCTGCATCAGAAGCTCCTTCCATATTTTCATCACTGTAACTATTGTCAAAACCTTTATCGTGTTTCTGCGAATGTGAAAGACTCTGGGGTTTTTGATCCTCTGATTCATCATGTGAATCGGCACCGTAAAAATCGGGTTCTGTTTTGATAAGTGCCGCGGAAGACTTGGGGTCCTTTTTAAAGTTATCTTCTATAGGCACTTTTCGTTTTTTAAAAGCAGGTGACTCTGGCCTTGTTGAAGGCTTTGGAGAATTGATTTTCCTGTTAGTCTTCGACTCCTGACTAGTGTCATCTTCAGTTTCTTCCTAATAAAAAAAACATAAATCTTTGTTTAGCCACATTTAGACAGATATAATAGTTGCCTGTACTTAATATACTATCTTAAGCAGAAAAATATGTAAATATAGCAATAGGCTAGTGCACAAAATATAAAATATCGTTATAGATTAAAATCTTTTGTTTTTATAAATACATATTAATTATGTATGGAGAGGAGGGTTAAGGTGTAGTATGTGTCTTTATTTCAATGCCCAAATTGTATTTGTTTCATGTCATCTATAACTTCTTCAATAAAGAAAGTACCCCTATACAATTAAATATCATCCAAAAAACATTACTATGATGATATTTAGATGGGATGGGTAAAGGGGTGGAATTAGAGAAAATTTGATTTCCTGAAAGTGACTTAATAAATATTACTAACTTAATAAAGCTATCCTCGTGGCCTAGTGGTGAGCATGTTGACTTTTAACAGCTGAGATTTGGAGGTAGGTATAAGGAGAGGATAAGGAGGTTATAAGGGGAGGTTTGGTTACTGACTCCCCAAAGGAATATTTTGCGGGAGGGCTGGTCAGGTCGGAGTTAACTTGTGAGGATAAACTGCGATTAGCTACTTGAATGATGATGTGAAGTATTGAATCCGTTTTAAAAAACCTAAATTAAATTTCAACAAGCCCCTCAGCTATCTATCAACTACGATGGCAACCTCAGTTGGCTGGATCTCTTCATGAGCTGGTGCTCCAAGGGTTTAATTTTTAGTTAATAAATTTAAAAACAAAAAATGATATTCATTTGGTAAAAGCTTGAGAAGTATTTTCACAATCAAGAAATATGAGTACTTTTTTTATTTACATAAAAGAAATCAGAGCTGTTTTTTTTTTTAACATGTAATCTTAACCTTATCTTACAAATAATAGGCAATAAGTTTATTTTTCAAAGCATACATTGCGAAAACAGAATTACTACGCCAAAATATACTGGTTACAAACAGCTGGAAAGGAGAAAAGTATTAACAAGCTAATTAGGTTAGAAGAGGCTGCGTGAATCTAGGAAAATTGAAGGATCTCAATTCTACTTCAGTTTCTTCATGGATTTAAATGAAGAAAAATTACTCATAAGAATTTGTTTTTTCCCTGAAAGGAGTTCTTTTTCATATTAAATACTAAGGTTGTATTTGTACCCCCTTAGGGCGTGTCAACCACAAGGGTTTTAATGTGAACTTTACTGTATGTTTTACTGTAGGAAGGAGTTTCACTGTATGTAGATGTAATTTTTTTTTTTTTCTTCCTCTCAGTCATTATGATTAAAAAAAGAATGAAAGGTATTAGTGAGTCATGGTTAAATAATAAGTAGTTAAATATAAATTATCTTTGGAAACAAACCCTTTTAACCACTCACACAAAATTCCAATTAGCCATATCCCGACCAAATTGTTAGTACAAATAAAATGTACCTCTTAACCTTCCCATCATTTCCTATTTGTTAAATGTCGTCAATCATTAAAAATAAATCCTTTATATCACTTCCACAGAATTCTTATTGCTCGTTATATATACCCACTTTAATTTACTTTGTGACCTTAAAATTTTACTCCATACCTTTGTCCGCAAGAACACGGGCAACTTCTTTAAGAGCTGATTACTTACAGCTAGTAATATATTAAATAATGCTAACTGTTCTGGTAGGCCCTCCAGTAAGTCCCTGGATTTCCAATAACTCAGCTGTATTAAGAAAAGAAGACAGTCCTTCTTGCTCCACATTTACTTCTCCTCGGTACATAAAGGAAACAAGGGCCAACAAATCTTCATATTTTACATTGTGAAATACTATTACTGGATGTTGACATGGATTTTCCTGAAATAGATTTTTATTATACTTTCAATAACAGACAAAAGAAAAATCAATGAAAAACTGATCAAATTTCTACTATTTAATGTTGTAACAGAATTATTTAACTATGAATTTTGAAAGAATGAAATTGAAATGAATTTCACAAGAATTGTTTAAACTAAAAAAAGTTTACAAAATATACTATACAGCTATTTATGTTCTAACTGACACACCATCTCCTGATGAAAGAGATAATATACTCAGTTTTCAGTGAGCCTAGTTGACATATTTGTTATATTTGAAAAATAATAATGTAATAAGCAATACTGGATTGGTTCATTAAGAGCCACTGGGAAACCATATGGGTTTATTGATCCGATAAAAAAACTTATAGGCCCATTTGTCTACCCCTGTATTAAACCCATTTCCATGCTAATGTTCTTCCTGAAATCTCCTCGACCTTTTATCTAAGTTTAGGAATGATTTCCATTTGATGAAATGAAGTTCCTCTAATGGAATCCTGTAGCAGACTGGAAAAGGAGGAAGGCATGACAGGAGTTGAGGGTAGTGACAACTGATCAAGCTCAAGGAAAGCTCACTTCACAGATATTACCTGGAATCTATAAGGGATCATGAGAGTGTCTCCCACTTTATGGACCTGAACCCTGTAGGGTCACCTACACAAGAGGGTTTCAAAAAGTGCTATGAGAAATTATGTCACTTTCTATAGCATGTCTCTTTAAAAATGGGCATGTTTAAGCTACTACGATGGTAAGCTATATATAATTTTGTGTGTGTGTGTGTGTGTGTGTGTGTGTGTGTGTGTGTGAGAGAGAGAGAGAGAGAGAGAGAGAGAATTTGTTAATAAGAACAAAGTAATATTTGGTAACAGCATTTTCTCATATTATTCCAAAGCAACTAGTAATGAAAAAAATAAAAAATAGATTTATTTTGGATTCTCAAGAAGGATGAGCACAAAGCGTCCAAAACCCCAGGGGTCAACCACAGCCTGGGACAGCAATTCAACCCTAGCTGTCTTGTAGGTTGGTTCATCATAATATTAATGGCACAATCACCGATCAAGAAATATACAAAAACAGATAAGAAAGAAGCACGTCGAGCTTAAAAACAATTAATCAATGATAATGAGACCAAGTCTACATTAGTGACAGTGAAAATTTAAACTATCTCAAGAAAGGAACAAAACACTATTGCAACTAGTTAAATACAATAAGAGCCATAGTGGAGAGAGTGAGGCATAATGTGAAAAAAATAGTCACCCCCAGAAATTTATGTAAGAATTTATTTGGAAAAAAAGAACTGCAGTTTTATAATTGAAATAAAAGTGATTTTTTAATAACTTGTTGACAAGCTTAAGTTCAAAACCAATTACACAGTATACAGATAATTGAGATAGCATTAGTGATATAAATCACACAAAGAGATATTCAACCAAAAAGTAATACAGTGATTACAAATTACATAAAACATGGCTAATTTTAAAATGTTTCTACAGGTCATTTTAAATACAAACAAAGCTTCATAACAAAAAAAAAACATAGAACATTTAAAACTATATTTCTTGGGTAATAAAGAAACTATATCCGTCAACAAATTTTTATCAAACCAATTAAACAAAAACAAGTAAGGTGATATGTGGAAAAAGAGATCAAAGGTGTATATGCCTTTTTTAAGGAGTGTTTGTTGAAATAAGACATCAAAGACACAATTTTTTTCCCAAGTTTTACATTAACATCTCCAAAATTAACAGTCACATTAATAGGATAAAATATCTTTCACTTTTAAGATAAACGAAGCCATCAGTATTTTTATAAAATACATCTCAATAAGCAACAGTTTACATTTAACCTTATCGATTCTGTCCATCAGAACCAGGCAAATAAGTGCATCAAATAGATTCCATATTGGGAAAAAATTTGCAAAGAAAAACACTTAAAAGGCTACAATTAAGAGTGAGGTTTCTCAAGATGCACTTTTGATGAACTTACAGAATGTTTAAATAGTACAATTGGGGTGATAATAAATATGATTACTTACTTTGAAAATTTCCCTGAAATACGAACTACAAGCAGATAAAAGCATTTTATGTGCTTTTATTTTCCTTCCTTCACAACATAAAGTGACATCGACCAAACTTTCATCTTCTCTAAGAGAGTCGAATGCTTCGGTGATATGATGCAAATAATTGTTCCATCGGAGAGAAAATTGTTGGTTAGTTCCCATAACTTGGTTCCCCTCAAATCTGTGACATATCATATTATGAAAATTAAAATTTAAATTAATAAGTGATTTAAAAAAAACATCCAACTAAGTTATAAATGTCAAGAAATAATTAGTGCCACCATACCATACCATAATTAGTGATGTCACCCATTCATATAAACATACATGCATAAATAACTAAAGTGGTAAATGTCAACCGAAAAATTCTTTTACCTTATTTATACTATTTCTACCATCCAAGCGAATAACTGACTTAAGGAAGAATATTTATATGAAAGACCATTTTTGAATGCTTGAGAACTACAACGAAATTAATAAATAAAATCACACAGAAACAAATATTTACGAGCGTTAATGACAACTACAACAGAATTTATGACTAGTAAAGTCGTCGTCATTAACAAAATGGCTGCAAAAATTCTATATTTTTATGATCGACATCCCGGTGCAATTCAATCTAAAAAAAAATAAGTAATGACAATTAAAAAAAAAATGTAAAAACGCACCAAATTAAAAAGTGAAGTAAGGCATGTAAATATCGAGATGCACGGTATTGTTTTTAAAAAAGAACAACGTTTTTTTAATTATTAAATATTTTTCTTACAATTCAATCCGGACAAAATAAACTCAGGGGGAGGGGGTAATGAGAAACCTGAGAAACTAAACAATTTTGATGGAAATAATTAGTTATTCTTTTTGTTTTATAGCTATTTTTTGATCATTTGTTTTAACTTTTCTTTTCCTCAATTGTTAAATATCGAGGGTTATATGGATTAAGGTATTATAAATATTAATAATATATAAACAATTAAAATATTTACGCCATATCAGGAGCATTGAATTTGGACATAAATTACAATAATGTACTTTCCAGAAAATATATGAAATAAACATTTTAAAAGTTATTTCAGCGATAGCATACAATTTTTGGCAATATGCTCCTTCATATAAAATTGTCACATGGAAATTTTGATGAAGGAAACATTCCATATATAATAATATTAATTGTTTCCAATATTAAAATAACATAATAAAAAACATTCTACAGAATACATCCTCCCTATCCAATTGGATAGGCCCTTTTCTTAGTTTATTAATGAATAAATTTCCTTCCAAAAAATATGAATGGTGTGACATTTTGCTTAGCAATTTATAAATTTGTTTGAATGAACATATTATTTTAAGTGGAGCACTGTGTACCATATGTATAACATTTGTGAATCTTTAAATCTAGCTGACAGACCCAAATGGCCCATCTACCTCATTGGATCTCCCTCATCTGGAAGGATGATTCCCTTATTTTGTAATGTTTTCCAATTATTGCAAACAACAAAAATTTATATTAAACAGCAAAACAGGTGAGCCATGAGCGCTTGGTGAAAAACAAATTTCAAGTCGATGAAAAGTGAAAAACGTAAAGACTTCATTTTAAGCGTGACCTTGGATTGCATCGATTAAGGTCTACGAATCTCGTCTTTCGAAAGCTATATAGCAATCGCTCAAACTTACTCTAACTATTTCATTCACCACACCATATAAAATACTACGCACGCTGTTTAGTAGACAAACCATAACTCTGTACTTTCTATTCCCGACTCTCTGTCTCATTTTCTGTGTAATCGGTTTGGAACATGATGGTAACCAACAAAGTCTTCAATCCAAATATTGTATGATTGATCATCATCAATGAATAAACCAGAATAAATAATACGTCTATACACTTTCTTCGTCGTTTTCTACTTAATTTTCCAGTCTGTGGGACAATCATTTTCACGTCACTGTTTATAGGCTGAGTAAGTAATGTTTTAGTACTTAGACAGTATACATTTGGGTTCAGAAAGAATTTTGTAAGCTATAAGTTAGTTGAGAAAAGAAAAACATCGAAAAGATGTTAGAATATTGGGAGGACAGTGGGAGAAACAGATTTCGAAAGTTTGGAGGGATGAACAATATAGGTAGTGGATTCATCGGACTAAAAGTTCTTGTAAAGAGATCTCATATTGCAGAAGTTAGTTAGAGATTTAAATTTAAGATAGTTCATTGGTGAAGGAGTTTTGTTGGTTATGGTTTGACACCACATGTATCGTAAAAAGGAAGGAAATACTGAATTCTTAATAGTGACACGAAATAGCTGAGTATCTTGTATCCCTAAAATAATCTAAGGATATAATTCATAAGGCGTTTTAGCCATTCATTGAGGTACTTCTCTTTATTACGTTTTCTTAAGCACAACGCATTTTCATATTCAATGGTATTTTACCTTATGAGAATGATTTTAAAACCTAGTCAATCTTCACACTTTCCTTCCTCATATAGACCTGTCAGCCTTCATTCCACTCTTTCTAAACTTTTGAAACAACTCATATATAAACGCAGGCCATCAATTCGGATTTCGCTTACATCCCTTAACCATCCAATCAACTGCACAGTTGTTGCTGTTGACCAAGTAGCTTTTTCTTTCGAGAAGTCCACGTGACTGGATCATGCCATGATGTAGAACATGCTTTTGACAGCATTTCTTTTGAGCAGTAGGTCTTCTCTTCAAACTACGACCGATACTGCCCCATCGTTAATTTTTGACACTAAAATCTTACTTGGATAACCGCTTAAAAAAGGGGCCTCTCATGGCTAAATTATGGCTTCATTACTTTACCTCTGAAATACCCACAACTCCTGGCACAATTACATCAACTTACGCAGATGAAACAGCAATACTCGCAAAACACAAAGGCCCACCTCAAGTTTCTCTGGCACTACAAAGTTATTTAATTCATGGTGTACGACCTAGAAAATTAAAATATAACTGCAAAATATTTACACATGACGTTCGGCCTCCGACTACGTGGTCAAAGTCCTCCCATAAGTTTTGACCGACCTTTGACACAAACTGACAGTTAAATAATTAGAACTTACATTGGATAAGAGACTGACTTGATGCAATGAGACGGCTAACTCTAAGCCACAGGTTAAAACTCTTCATGTTTGTTTTGGACCAACGTTCCTAACTTCCCTTGTCCCAGAAAGTATTGACGTACAAACGTGTACTGATACCAATGTGGACATATGGAGCCTAAATGTATGGATGCACTAAGTAGACTAACATCAGAACCATAAAGATTATTCAATCAAAAGCTCTAACAATTATCACAAGTGCACCATTTTACGTGCGAAAATTTTCACACTGCCCTCAATATTCCTTACGTTCACAACCGTATTAGAATATTATACAGATACTGCTTTAGAACTTTTACGACAAACTCCATGGACAGCCAAACTCACCGATACAAGGACTGTATACCCCTGACTTACCTAGTAACATTTAACGACTACTGAAGAGACGTTAGAATAGAGATCTTCTAAATTAATAAAAATAAAATATCTTAAAACTTAGCTTCAACAATATAAGGGAGGTATCATTGGTTGTCCTTTGCCTTCATGTGAGACATGCCATATTTTTAAAAACATATTTACAGCATATTCGCTTGTGTTGACTCTAGTCACAATTGTGAATTAATAAATATAGTAAACAAAATTGGAACTTGAAAATGTGGGTCTATTATCTTTCCTAACTCTTTGGTTTGAAGAAAAGGAAGGTAATGGATTAAACCTTGTTGTCACACCAGGAAGGTCAAGGAAGATTTAAAATAAAATTCTTATGGGATGTTAAAATTTTTCAAACATATTTAAATTACAGTACTATTGTCAAGTTTGATATTCAATAATTACTATGAACTTGAAACTGTTTCATTGTATTGTCAGGGGATACAGATCAAAGAATAGAAACACAAGCTGCAATACAGGGATTCAAAAACGTTTAGGCTTAATGAAAGAAAATAATCCAGACATTGAAAATGTTGAAATCAATGAGCAAAAACTAGAAAATTTAGAAAGTGGTATTCTGGATGACACTAATAGTTTCAATCCCAGAAAAAGGTGATTTAATTCTTATGTATTTATTTAGTGTTTATATTATCTGATTACATTTGATGTTCTTGATTATAGAAGTGAAAAGGAAATAGGTATAATCGAGTTTAAGAATGTAGAAAGAAAGTTCTTTAAGAAGGAAAAACTTCCTAACTTGTTAACTTGGTCAGAAAAAGAACAAATAAGATATCTTTATAATTCAGATCCAAAAACGTGGTCTCCAGAAAAAATTTCTGAAAGCTTCCCAGCAACAGCTGATATAATTAAGGTCATTATCTTATTTTTATTTCTTGTCTAATTTGTATTAATATAGTTGTTATCATTCATGTTGACAGTAGGAGTCATGGGTTCTAAATCAACATTTAGCTGACTAAATGTGCCTGATAGGTTGTTTAAGTGCTCAATAAATGTGATTAATGGATATATTTAATTATGGACTTGAAAAATTACAATTATCACTTCAATCAATTACATTGATCATTACAAAATTTCTTTTAGTTGATACAACCTAAAGTATCTTTTTTATGTATACCTATATCAATGGATATTATGATAAATTAAAATTATTTGCTCTAGAATTAGAATTAAATTGCTAACCAATTTATTAGGATCTTTCTTTTCTAGCTGAATTCTGATCTTTTTCTCTTCTAATCATAAGAGACATATTAGAGGACACCCGAGTTTACCATCAAAGGACTGTTGATCAAGTTCTATTTCCCATGGTATACTTCTTTAAAGGGTTTGGATATAATTTGTTGTTGTCTTTTATTATTTTATTCACATCATAACTGTGATCAATTTCACAACCAATGAATGTGCTGTTACCACCATTAAGTATGAAGCTGAAGAGAATCTGTTCAGATATTCCTCCCGCATATTCTTGAAACTAAGTGGGTTGGGCAAACATTTTCGACCTCCGGACCATATACATTTTTATTAAGACTCTAACATTTATTTTGGTAAGATCTTTTTGCTGAAAAAAAAAACACTTAAAAGAATGAGGTACTCTTGCCAGCAACTAACTTTCTTTTTTAAAATAATTTTAATTAAATGCAACAATCGCAATTGCACTGGAATACATGTACCACAGGCTACGAATCCCCCACAAGTTCACCTCACAGGCTATCAATCCCATGAAGGGGGGAGGAAAGGGGTGAAAAAAAAAGTTTAGTATGCCTCAGTTTTTATTGCTTAGTTGGAGCCGTTCAGAGAAGGATTGATGAAACAATATTTTCTAGTAACAATCTTTGGTTCTTTGTTAGGACTCCAACAATCCACTTTATAGGTGACAGCTCATTGATTACATTAGCCCTTTTATCAGTGATGTTGTTCTTTTGTAAATTAAATCTCAGCCTTGCATTGGTCTGCGTGTCCAGTTATCAGGTACAGTTGGGACTGGATTTCGTTACTTTTAAGGGTACTAGAGGACTCTCTCTGCTTGAGAATATGTGGTGTGTGTAAGGCTGAATTCCGTTCCCACACAACTCGAGAATGAAATATTCTGGGGTTTTGTATTGAATTATCCATTAAATTGTTAAATGGTGTCAGTAATGCCAGTGGTCAGTAGTAATTCCTTCATAATGTCATGGTTATGGGTTCATGCCGCACAAATAATTGTCACAGACTGCAATTTTTCCACCACTGCTGTAGAGGATTAATTGGTATTTTATGGCAACTAAGGTTAGTTAAACTGCTCCAATAAAACTGTAATCTGTTTTGAATAAACATTGTTCTTATCAGTATATTTATAACTTTTGCCAATTGCTGTCTATAGAAACTAATTAAGTCACAATGGAGCCCAATATCTTCAGATAGAATCGTCCGTCATGATAAATCTGTGAATGAAAATTGGGAGGCAATTGAAAATGGTCTTGTGAATCTTCCAGATTACTTTGAAGATCATATTAAAAAATTTGTTTCTAGGAAGAACACAGCTACCTTAAATACTCCAGGTATTTATAATATTTTTCTATAATTGATTAAAATTTTTTTCATCTCTTCCTTCCTAGTTTTTTTTATCAAATTTTTATGTCTACACTAGTAAGGTACAAAAACAAATAAACTTCAAAAGAGTCAATAGCTTTTGACCTTATAAATATACACATTTATTAATTTAATAAATATAAATATTGTGATTATATTGATGTTATTGTCCTATACAATGTTCATTTTACTTTTGTGACAGATAAATCGCTTGAAAAACTGGATTATTTTGCAAATACTACATCTTCAGAGTTTCTTAACATTATAAAGGCTTATAAAAACAAATGTGAGGAGAACACCCATCAAGGGGAAAATAAATCTACAAATATAAAGTCAACAAACCAAAATGAAACATTTATCTTAAATCCAAATGATAACATGTCTCTAAAACATAGATATTATACCCTTCATCTGTTAAGAAAAGAATTGAAGTCTCGCACATCTAGTATGAGTGTAAATAACAGAGAAGTTGAAACAAATTTTGTAGAAAAAGAGTGCAAACCTCATGTTAATACAGAACTTGCCCATTTCAAGTATAAAATTCCTCAAACTAACATTAATTCAAATGTAAGAGTGAAATCTTCACCAAATGCAGAATGTAATGAAGAAATAGTTTTAAAAATAAGAATACCAAAAGAAATTATAGTCAAATCGAAAACTCATGTTTATAAAGTTAAAGATTGCTATTATGACTATCAAGGAGAATTTTTATATAAGGTTCCTGGTATAGAGTAGATCATAGGTAATGAAAGTATAATATACTTATCAGGTATTATCTTATAGCATCCCTCATAACTATGGAGCATACCTATTTGTAAAAATAAGTAAAGTAGGTGTTTATTTTTTATTAAAAATGAAATGAAAACCCCCAAAAATGATAAATAAAGTTAACTTGTTTACTTTGTTATTTTAATAAAATGATTTTTTTTATTTATAACGTTTACCATGTTCTCTTACAATCCACTGTTTGGTTCAAATACAGCATATATACCTAAAGTTACCTTCAAGTTAAACTTGTTTTTTAACCAACATTTTCATTTAAGTTAATTTTTTTACTTATAAATACATCATTCGTAGTTTCCATTGACTTATAATGAAAGAGAAGAAATTAAGGTTTACAAAGGTAAAGATTGCTATTATAAAACTGGATTTGGGCATCATACAGACTAGTTATGAAGGTTGATGTTTTCCAGACAGAAGCATGTGGGCAATCAATACATCTCTCATTGCTAGGATTTTTTTTAGTTATGGATATTGTTAAACCTTATTATGCGCAGTCCAATGGTACTAACAGTGTTTAGGTATATCATCTAAATTTTCAAATTGTAAACAAATTCCACTCTGGAATATATATGCATGAGGTTTAGATTTTTTTTTACACCATTTAATATTTTGGCTTAATCCACCTGATATTTAAATTTAAATTTTGCTTAAACGTTATTTTTCTGTTTTATATTTCATCAAAGTAATAGTTTCAATTTTTACTGACCATGTTAATAAAATAAATATTATCACCAACAAGACTCCTTGATTTAACCAAAATCGCAGCAAACTTTTAACTTTTAAAAGTTTGAGTAAAGTGTATAATATCACACAATTAAAGGTTTCAGAGATCTTCCTATTTACTCACTTTTAAGTTTTATTGAATCATTTTTATTACCATACCTATTCAAAAGTAGTTTCACCTCTTTGATCGACACTGTACATGAGAATTTTTAGTCACCGCCACAGTTGTTCTTAATAAATATTTTTTAAAAAGAGACCAATAATCTGCTTTTCTGCTTATTATATGAATTATAGTCCTCTCACCCTAATAAATTAAACATATTCATAATCATCACTTTGGTATAGTTAATTTTATGCCCTTCACAATGTACTATATATTAAAATATATTTTTTCATTACATATAAATTAACTGATTAATGACACTTGTTAATTTTTATAGAATTATTTCTATTTTCATCATAATCAGCGCATCAAATGGAACTACCTTGCAAAATATCATGTTTCTTAAAAAATCACTGGTTTAGTTTGAACGATGAACAGGGTTTTGATGGCTTTGTGTAATTAAAGTTATAAAATTACACATTATTAATTAGAGCAATGAGATCTTTATTTTAAAACAATACTCGGCAATAGGAAAGGATTTTTTTTAATTATCAGGTAATTAATTTGCTATAAAGCATAATTTACCATGGGTCTGGTTTTTATAATAATATATGTAATAATAATGGTTTTATTACCACCTGGTTTACCATCAAGAGCATTAAATAAAATTTCTCTTAGAAAAACATGGAATGAACTACAATCGAGAACACAATTTTAATGACTTAGTGTTATTAATATTCAAAAATAAAAAACAATAATTATATTTTATCAATCAAGGTAAAGAGATCTTTAATTTGATTCTCTACTATACGCTATTTTGGCAAAATAAATTTTTTTAATTACCAATTTTTAAATTATTATGACTCATAATTAACACCCCTTCCAATTGTGGCTTAGCAAATTGGCCAAACATACAGGCGAATGGACAGAATTACTCTAGATTTTTTTTTAATGCCAGAGCCCACAATATCTAAAGATTATTGTTAAACATTAATCAGGATGTTGTTCTCTTTCATTTAACGCCCAACTCAATTTATCATCAAGGTAGCCATGCAATAATTATTTTTTTATTGCCACATAATAATTATTTTTGTATTACCATGTAATATATTTTTTTTTATTGTCATGTAATAATTTTTTTTTATTGTCATGTAATAATTTTTGTCTCATTGCAAAGTAATTAGTTATTTATGAGGCCTAATTATTTAACATGGAGTTGCTTGAATTGAGTTGAACTACCTTGTAAAATATCATTCCCTCTTGCTTAAACAGGGGAAATAACAATAAGTTGTAAATGTGATATAGTGAAGAACTTTATTTTATTAGTCTAAAAAAAAGAAAAGAATTTTAAATAAACTCTCCATCTTGATAATTGGTTAGTGGAAAAAGTTTAATGATGAAAATATGAGATACCAATAATATGACAGAAGTTTTTCATCCCTTAACTCAAAAAAATTATTTAAATAAGAGATACTTTGGAATACATGATGGAGGTGTGGTCATATTTTAATATCATGATCAACAAATATTGAAGTGAATAAATAAAAAGTACATTTCTTGGATAAATAGGATGGTAAGTAATAACATATTTAAAACTGGTTCAATCTTTATTTATTAACATGATATGGACACTTCAATGATATACTTACATGGACGTAACTTATAATTATTTATGAAACTGATGAATAAACAGTAAAACTTTTATAGATGATATAATAGTCATCGCTATACTAATCTAAGTATACTTGCTTATTTAAATAAGTATTTGTGTTTCAAAAACGTGTGTATATATAGTCTCATTTTAAGTAGAAAGAGCTGCTAAAATCTGTAATTTATGAAGATTACTGCTATAAGTTTCAAATTCAGGTTAAAGATACATGATTTGAAATATGTAGGTTAAGTTAATTAACCATCATATACAACATTATATAATTCATTTTTTTATAATAGTTACTAAGATAGTTCTAAGATCAACTTCCAAGTATTGCGGTGTAAGTCACATAAAAGGTCAAGGAACACAAAAGCACATATTTCAATTTATAATGGTTCATCCTAAACATTAAAAACCTATTTCATAAACCGCATATAATACTAAATCAAAACTTATCTGGCAATAAGATATTTGCTAATTGAATGGTTCATTTCACCCTCCTAATTTTAAATTTCGCGGTCTTAAGTAATGTTCAGGGTTAGTGGGGGTACTATTATTATATTAAAAGGGTACTATTAATGAATTATAGAGAAATAGGGTTTATTTTATGTTCATAATTAGAATCCAGCATGACCTCTTCGTTAAAGCTTAAAACTAACTTAATAAAATAGTAAATTTAGCGCATTGCAGTGACATCTGTAGAGTACAAAGGAAACTAGCTCCAGTTTTGGAGGGTGAATATTTCATTAAAAAAATTGACATCCGGCGATGTCTGTTGGCTGATAAATGAAACTAATCAGCAAACGTGACATATTTATTGCACTGCACTACCATCTATTGAGTGCGGATAGAACTAACTAGTTTCAGCAGGGTTGGTAATTCTCTTCAAAAATGTTTATTTGGTACCAGGTCTTCTTAAGGATCCCACAGGAGCTGACTTCTCCAGTAAGTACCAGGCTTAGTTATTCTGCCACTCAATATATATCACTGCAGTGCAATATATATGACGCTATTTAGTTACAACTATCAACCAACAGGTAGCCCTGCATGTCACTTTTTTTTATGAAATACTCCTCTTTTTTTTTCTTTTTTTTTTCCTTTCAAAACCTCTTTATTGATAATATATATACAATGACAAAAATAAATAAATAAATTTGGAATTACAGTTGTCTCCTAGTGCTGCATTCGCAGATGCATATTAAGGAGTGCATAAAATATAATACTTTCAGATTGTTGTTAATAAGTCCAATACACATACACTCACTAGGTGATGAGGCTCACCTTCAGCTTGCGACCGTGGAAAACACTAACACTAAAACCTAAACCTAGAACCTAAGACTAAAGCGTTCCAGCCGCGACAGCGTCCTGCCATCGATGGGGGAACGGAGCGGGGGTTATCGTGTTAAACACCGGGTTTGTCAAATATTGCAGGGAGTCGAAAAATTTGATATGTCTACGTTGGATGAACTCATCCACCGTAGGCAGATCAAAGATCTCGTGAAGCTCACTGTTGCTCCGCTGCTCGAATGAAGTACCTCTGACCGCTTTCATCAGTATACCGTTTTGGAATTTTTGGAGTCGCCGAGCTGTTGTATACGTCAGATAGCGAAAAAGCGGTGCACCATACAGCAGAGTAGGCCTGAGTATACTCTTGTAGATCAGTAGCTTAAGACGCAGTGATAGATTGGGGGAGGTCAGTAAATGCGTAAGCCGGTAAGACTTCATGCGGGTTTGCTTTAACTTCCTCGCGAAATGGTTGCTAAAATGGAGGTGTCTGTCCATTTTAAAAATACTCCTCTCGCAAACTAAAGATCCTGTCTCTCTTGTCAACGAGTACTGAGATTAGTATTCTTTCCGCTCAACATAGGGCACTCAATTTGCTATTTTTTAAAGTTAGTTCGGAATGTTAACCAATTAAATTATTTACTCAAAGTAATCTTCTCTTGTTTATGGAAATTTGTATATTTTTTTCAAAAGAGTCATCTGATTTCATTAAAATATTTTAGAAATGACCCATGGATTTGAAATAGCTGTTTCTATTAATATAGCCATCATTATTAAGGAAGTTAATACTATATAAATAGATGTATATATGTATAATTATCGAATGTCTGGAGAAATTTACAACAAACTTGGAACACATACCACTTACAATTTTGAAAAAATGCTATGTGAGTAAGACAACCCTAGCACCCCTGGGGTGTTGTAAAAATGACCAAAAACGGCTGACATTGGTGTCAAGCTCCACGGGTCACTAAGATAAATAGAGTCACACCTGTTTTAGTCCCATCAGCATGAGGGTACGTCCTTTTGATGTGTTAGTTGAGAATAATTTTAGTAGTTGCCACTACCTTCATAGTTCCTAAGTTACTTACTGTTTAACTTATCATTTAGCCGATCATTCATAGAGATTCGATTCATTTAATTATGTTCATTATGTATTTCCTAGTTAGATAATCTTATTAATACGAGGAATGCTCGATAACATATTGTATAATAATAGTATGTATTTACTAATATTTCGTTTGATGCAGACAGGAGAGAGGGAGAGGGGGGAGAGAGAGAGAGAGGCACTGATAGCAATGTTTGTAAACAGGGTTCAACGGTGCGTATTTATAAGTGTTTTGATCCCCGGGGATCAGTAGTCACCTGTGAAACATCGCGCTGTCCACATCGGAGCTGGAGGTCTCCCGATTCTCGACTTGTGTCCCGCTCATGTCTGTTGACACTCGAGATTGAACATTTTCCGTCTTCATTTTTTCTCGCTTAGCGCCCCATGCTATTCAGTTGCGCTCAAGTTTGTGCCATAATATGAAGATCAACCAGACGGCGTGTTTCATCTTTAATTCCAGTATTGCACTGTAGCTGATCTACGGATGTTTTAAGTCTCAACTGACTGGATTGAACTGATTACGAGCCTTCTACCTGGCTATGGTAAACTCAACCCGACGCGTAAGGTACCGATTAACGACTCTCTCTCTCTCTCTCATTTGTGAATTAACAATCGATAATCATTTGTTTATTTTCTTATTCATGAAGTATTATTAAGTTTAGTATTAAGTTTACTGAATAAAGATGTATTTGTTTTGCTTTAATATTTGTTTTTTATTCACTTTCTTCATTTATATTTAAAATTGATTTAGTTTAACAATTTCTATCTGGCATATAGGCTGTAATATTAATTGGAAGTCTGGCCAATATTTTGATGGTTATTTTCAACTGTGATGGTGAGTTCGCAGTTTCTATGAATGATCGGTTTCTCTTTTTATTTCAGCTCGTCTTCGTACTTATTCATTACTTTAGTTTGCATCCAATATTTTCCTTGTTCCTTTTCTGTCTTTATTTCCACAATTCGCATTTTATCAGGGCTGCTGCTGGACGTCTTCAAACTTGCAAAACCATTGAAGCCGGCGAAAACTTTGGAGAATCGAGGATTTCAGGTTCAAATAGCTGACTCTGCTCCGCGTTCTCAACACTTACAGATGTCTTGATACCAATTAGCCATCAACTCCAATTAATCATGCTACATGTTTTATTCCAATAATATAAAATAAATAACTTATTCTTAAATTTTAATAAGAATTAAAACTTGCAAACACAAGTGATGAAAATATCGATTTGGTTGCCTTCCTCCATTTTGTCGAATTTATGGATAAACTTATGAACAATAAACAAGTATTAAGTTCTAAAACAATTGTTTTCACTAAATAAAAATAAGGAATATTTGTGTTGAGCGGATCCTTGTACTAGGAGTACCTGCTTGAAGGTGGTGTGAGAGGATTAAGGAGTGTGGGAAGCCTCGGTGGAGGTTGGTTGTTGCGGTACAGTGGTGAGAGTCCACTGGTATCACATTCAGTTTTTTTTATTTCCAAAACCTCTTTATTATTTCCAATGAACAAAAATTTAATGGATTACAAATTGCTCCTTGTACTGCGATTCGCTGATGCATTCGAAGGAGGGCATAGATAAATTACATTTTCAGATTGAAGTTAAAAGTCAAAAAACACATCCACAACACTAGGTGATGAGGCTCACCTTCAGCTTACACATTCAGTGCACTTCTTCCATGGTTTTGTACCTGCTAGGTTCCTGAGCGGAACCGTTTGTAGGACCGGTTCCCAGTTTGGAACGGAATCGGTGGAACATACTCCGAGGTTTTTCCAAAATAATGCACTCCTAGTTGTGGGACAAGGCCCGACCCTACTGGTATATTTTCTTTGGCTGATAATTATTAATTACTAAAGCTATACCTTACAAATTAAAACATTTTTTATTATACCTGCATTTATCAAAGTTAACCACACCTAAGAGCGTCAGGGCGACTGATATATATCTCATCACTAGAAATGTTTTTTTAATTTATGGATACTGCTATCCCTTATTATCAGGTACAGTGCTAAGGTACTACGTATATCGTCAAAGTTTAAAAATGCAATTAGCTTTACCTATTTGAAGTTTGGGAATATGGTAGATGTTTTTTCATGCAGTTGAATATTTCTGGAAACTCATGACGTCAAATTTTCACCAGTCTGTTCATACTGTTCCTTGGCCTATTTTTCCATGTACAGAAGCGCCCGGGCTACTAACACATCTCTGATCGCTTCCCGTCCACTCAAATTTTGTCGATTACGCAAAGCCTGTTAGTACCACAGTATTGCACATAATAAGGGCTACCGTATCCATAAAAAAATCCTAGCAATGAGGCATCCATTAGTCACCCGGATACTCTTTTATGAGGAAAAATCGACTGGTAGGGTTTAACTGTCTGTTGAAAATTATACCTGATGGGTTTGCCGTAATCGAAATGGTGATAAAAACCGGTAGCTCAGGCAAGTGAAAACCTTTCTGAGTTTTCTAGCTTAATACCTGTTAATCCTTCATCCTAAGATATAATTTTATTCATAATTAACAACAATTTTCAAAAATATCACTTGATTCTAATATCGTCTGGGCTCGCCTAGGTTTAAATATTGTTCATTCCATGTTTTACAAAGAGAGATGATATTTTGCATCTTATTTTCATTCAATGACCCAATAGTCCTAAAAATAAAACCAGCTTTGTGGAAAATCATAACGTGGCATAATTAATTACTTGGTAATTCAAAAATACTAATTTATCATTTGAGTAGGGAAACTAAATTATTTTAGCTGTGAACAATTTAATAGTGAAAGAACTTAACGAACTGAATTTTATCATTTTTTTAAAAAGTATGCAATAAAGAAGATTAGTACCCAAAATACACTGTAAGTTCGTTAGAGAACCACCCGGTGAAATTGGAGACCTTTGGGAACCTCTGGCAGCTTCCGACTCATGAGACGGTAATTTGGTAGTAACGAAGGGTCTCAGCTAGAGCTGTGCTTTTTCACCACAGATTTCAGAATGTGTGTGTTCCTTCCACAACTAAGAATCGTGCCTCCTTTCTTGCAGGTGGTTTACGACCTTCTTTCACCCAAAATGGTTGTCCTTCCTTGAAGTATTTTGTTTTTAAGTGTGTTTGTAAAGTGTTAAGATGTGTATTCCGGGGGTGTACGTGTCTTGGAGTGGGTACATGGCGTCTAGTATTGTCCTTATTTGTTGACGCAAAAACAGCTCTGCTGGACTTGCTTCCGATACACCAAGAATAGAACGAAATTGGAATAAGAAGTTACACAATTCCTGGTTGATTTTTTTTCCAGCTTCCACTAATTTCCGAAGACTGCTTGGTAGTTTGTACATATATTTCAACCTACCTGTTGGATTGGGGATGATAGCTTGGAGTTAATATACGTTCAATTCCAAACTTGGCGCAGAATTGCTTGAACCCAGACGACGTGAAAGTAATTTGATTGTCTGTGACTATGGTTATATGATGAAGACTCAACCGAGGTAGTAGTTGTAATTTCCTTAAGTAGATTGTTTTTTCGGTAGTCATGTCATGGTTACGAATACCTCGATCTATTTGGAATGAGCATTTACGGCGGGTAGTAATTTTTTCTCTTTAAACGGGCTTGCAAAATCTAGATAATTTCTACCCCAAGGGTGTCCATTTGCTGGCCATGATATGCATTCTGTAGGTTCCTGGTGGGCGTATTTGCTGGATATATCACAGGACTTTTTTTTTCTTGAATGCCTTGGTCCACCTTTTTGTAATGAATAAAAGGATGTAATAATAACCTCGAAACGTGATGAAAACTGATTTATTCAGAGCGCACAAAAAGGTTCAGAAAAACATACATAAAAACATGTGTAACTACAACTAACAGAAAACTCACACTGCCATACATATATAGTGGTGACATAATCACATATACATAATAGGTTACATAATATTAGCTAAATGGGGAATTATCAACAACACCCACTCTTAGTTCCACATTCGGTCTAAGATTATACTTTAACAAGATTTACAAGTTTACAGAAATATTCAAACTTATTTTCTGGTAATGCCTTAGTTAATAAGTCTGCTATTTGTTCTTTAGACTCAATATAATTTATTTTTACAATTCCCTTACTCACTAGGTCTTTAACATAGTTATATTTAATATCATAATGTTTTGATCTTTTTGTTTCTAAGGTTTGAGCTATTTTAATTGTCCCTTGATTATCCTCATATAAGTTTATAATATTACGTGAATTAAACACCTCATTTAATAGTTTGTTAATAAAAACTGATTCAACTAAGCAATTACCCAATGCATAAAATTCGGCTTCTGTTGTACTCAGAGCCACAACCGATTGCTTACGGGAAGCCCAACTGACAACATTATTGTTAATTTTTACCACAAACCCACTAGTGCTCTTACGATCGTTAGTATCATGAGCATAATCTGCGTCAACATATGAGTGTAAACTTAATGTGTTGCATTCAGACCTTTTAAATAGTAACCCAACATCTACAGTAAATTTTAAATACCCTATTATTCCTTTTAAATGTTTCCAGTGGATTCTGTTATAACAATTTTGAAAACGTCCAAAATAGGAAATAGAAAAACATAAGTCAGGTCTAGAACCCAACATTAGATACATAATGCTACCAATTAGTTGCTTATAAGGAACACTATTTTTCTAATTTTAGCTTCTGACATATTAAACATTTTAATAATTTTTTCAATTAGTGATGATTGATTAAGAGTAATAGAACCATCCTTATTTCTATGAATTAGCATACCCAGAAATTCTAATTTATCATTTGAACTCAAATCCTTCATATCTAGTTTAGACATCAATTGACTTTTTATTAAATTAAGTTCTGCAACTGAATCTGAAAAAACTAGGAAATCGTCGACCCAGATTAAAATGTAACTTTGACCTTTATAATATAAACATGGATCTACTTTTGATCTTTTAAATCCCAAATCAAGAATTTTAGTATTTATGTAATTATTCCAAGTTTTAGGACTTTGCCTTAGACCATATAGTGCTTTAACTAATTTTAATACCTGCACTTCACTGCACTTGAGACCATCCGGTGGCCTCATATACACAGGAACTGATAACTCACTTTTTAAAAATGCTGAACGCACATCTAGTTGGTTGATGTAGAACTCACGTTCAACAGCTACAGAGAGCAGGATTCGAAGAGTGACCATCCTTGCCACTGGGGCGAACAAGTCTTCATCCTCTGTTGAAGGCTGTTGGTAGCCCCTTGCTTCCAAACGAGCTTTCTTCTTGAGTGCACCATCCACAATTTTTGAGGTAAAAATCCACCTACTATCAATTATTGGCTGGTCTTCTGGAAGGTCAACCACCTCCCAAGTCTGATTTTCTTCTAAAGACAACAATTCATTGTTTATGGCTTCTCGCCAACCCAAGTCCTTGATGGCATCATCATAACTTTGAGGAGTATCACATGCAGAGAGAGCCATCTCATACGCCAGTGATGTGACAAAATCTTCAAGGTATTTAGGCTTCATTCTCTTTCGTTTCGGTTTTTTTTTCTGATTTTTCTTCTTCTTCATCTAATGATTCGAAACCATAAAAATCTTCTTCGTCATCAGTAGTAGACTTCCTTGGGTTATCTTCTTCAGGCAGAACCACAATATGTTTAGTGTCAGTAACAGGCAATTCTTGAGGTGTTTCTGATCCTCCATTTTCATCAAAAATAACATTACGGGCAAACTCTATTTTCCTTGTAGAGGGATTCCACAGCCTGTAACCGTTTTCGCAGAAACCGACAAGAAAAAGTCTCTTTGACCTTTCACCAAGTTTCCCTTTCCTGTCCTCTTTGTGGATGTGAGAATATGCTGGGCATCCAAAAACTTTTATTTTCTTGAGATCAGGTTCAAATCCATACCATCGCTTTGCAGGAACTTCACCATCGGGTAGGGCATTTGTGGGTAGTCTATTAACAAGATATGTCGCTGACATTATAGCCTCTCCCCACATTTCCTTTTCCAAATTACTATCAAACAGTAGGCATCTAGCTTTATCAAGTAATGTTCGATTCATACGTTCCGAGATGCCGTTCTGGGATGGACTCCTCGGCATAGAATATTCTAATACAATCCCTCTTGTTTTGCAAAAATTAATAAAATCATGAGATACGTATTCACCTCCTCTATCGCATCTTAAATTTTTCAGTGACACGCCAAATTTAGTTTCAGCCATTGCCAAATACCACTTAAATTTTTCAAATACTTCTGATTTATGTCTTAATAAGTAAGTAACACAAAAGTGACTAAAATTATCAACAAAAGTTACAAAATAATTGTATCCATCATATGTAGGAGGTGTTATCTTACCACAAACGTCACTTGATACTCTCTCCAAAATTCTTGTGGACTTCCTTTCATCCGGGATCCGCTTAGAGTAAGGTAGCTTTGAATGTTTACCTTTCATACACACCTCACATAGTCCAACCGGGTACTTAGAAGAATGTCCCATTCTTCGGTGCATCAGATCGTTTATATGGCCTGTCACATTTGCATATTCCTGAAATACATTGAGTTTAACAACATATAAACGTCCAAAAACTTTTCCATATAACACTTTGTTTCCATAAAATATCATTACAGACGATTTTTCAAAAATCACGCGACATCCCTTTTCTTCTAATTTCCGAACTGATAACAAGTTGAATGCTAAATTTTCACAAATGAGAACGTCAGTAATTTGAATTCGAGCACCGTCTTCAGAAAAACAAGATAAGTTACCTTTGTGAGTTGCTCTAACACATTGTCCTTCCTTCGCAACACTAATAATACTTTTTCCGGACCAATGTCTTTCAAATACGGTCTATAATCATTTTTAACCATGTGACTACTTGCACCACTATCAACAACAAACATCAAACTTGCAACCTCCTCACCGGGTGTCATCAAACATGTGACGTGCTTATCAACTGATAAATAATCCATACTCTTTTCTTTAAGTGACGTCATAAATGTGAACTCTTCCTCTTTAGACACTCCAGCTACGTGTTTATTTCTTAATTTCGGACAATTGTTCTTCATATGTCCCTGCTGTTTACAATAATAGCATTTACCAATAAATGAGCTGGATTGCACATTAACTTTAGCGTCCTTTGGATGTTTATAAGATACAAAAGCACTCACCTGCTCTTCCTTCTTGCCTCTTCTGCAAGTAGAGTATTTTTCACATATTCTAGGCTAATTGCTGATTTGTCCTTATTGCACAAAATATCCAATGCAGAAACTACACTGTCGAAATCCGAAGGCATAGCCACCAATAACTGATTGACGATCTCCTCTTCGTCCAATTTTCCGCCCGCCACTTTAACCTCAGATGCGAGGGATTCAAATTCCTGGAAGAATTCTTGAAGTGCCTTATCCTTTTTAAACTCGAGCTTCCGCCAGATCTTTTGAGCAGTCACAAGTGATTTCATATCTTTCTTCTCATACGTGGATGAGAGGGCATCAAACATTTCTTTTGCAGTCGTCTTATCTTTGATCATCGGCAAAATACTGTCTGCCAAACCCTGAACAATTATGTTTCGTGCTTTAATGTCATCTTGTTTAAACTTTTTAAGTTCCACTTGCTCAGTAGGGGCTTCTTCCGTCAACACATGGGCCACACCATTTTGCTCCAACACAAGCTTCATACGAAAGCTCCAATTAGCGAAGTTGGCTCCATCAAACGGCTTAATTCCCAACAGAATATTTGTCGCACCGGCCATCGTTTAACCGCGTAATAATCCAAGAGCACGAGTAACAAAAACTTCGGACCACGTGCGATAATAACCTCGAAACGGATACGCACTAAATTTCCGAAAACACGTTTATCAATTTTCCACTTCAGAGTTTCCTTAGACGTCTGGGCCCATAACCTTTTGTAATGAATAAAAGGATGTAATAATAACCTCGAAACGTGATGAAAACTGATTTATTCAGAGCGCACAAAAAGGTTCAGAAAAACATACATAAAAACATGTGTAACTACAACTAACAGAAAACTCACACTGCCATACATATATAGTGGTGACATAATCACATATACATAATAGGTTACATAATATTAGCTAAATGGGGAATTATCAACAACACCCACTCTTAGTTCCACATTCGGTCTAAGATTATACTTTAACAAGATTTACAAGTTTACAGAAATATTCAAACTTATTTTCTGGTAATGCCTTAGTTAATAAGTCTGCTATTTGTTCTTTAGACTCAATATAATTTATTTTTACAATTCCCTTACTCACTAGGTCTTTAACATAGTTATATTTAATATCATAATGTTTTGATCTTTTTGTTTCTAAGGTTTGAGCTATTTTAATTGTCCCTTGATTATCCTCATATAAGTTTATATTATTACGTGAATTAAACACCTCATTTAATAGTTTGTTAATAAAAACTGATTCAACTAAGCAATCACCCAATGCATAAAATTCGGCTTCTGTTGTACTCAGAGCCACAACCGATTGCTTACGGGAAGCCCAACTGACAACATTATTGTTAATTTTTACCACAAACCCACTAGTGCTCTTACGATCGTTAGTATCATGAGCATAATCTGCGTCAACATATGAGTGTAAACTTAATGTGTAACTACAACTAACAGAAAACTCACACTGCCATACATATATAGTGGTGACATAATCACATATACATAATAGGTTACATAATATTAGCTAAATGGGGAATTATCAACAACACACCTTAGGCTACCAAAACTTCCCACGAGCCAATATGCTTTAGCGTTTACAATGCCTATTTGTTAAAATTAATATATGTGATAAAATTAGTTGTTTGTTTTACTGTTCGGGGGTTGACACTCGAATTATCCAGAAAATACATCCATCACGTATAGTTAAATCATGTCTAATTTTTAAGTACAATAGTTGTTAGAAGTTGTTACAATAGTAATTGTTAAACATATTATGAATCAGGGACAGTGAACAACACATGTTAACATCGGTAAGAATATATTTTGTATAAACTCCCTCACTGGTTACATTGAACAGTGTTGACTTTAACATCTTTGGTTTTTGGAGAATACAATGTGAATTAGATACGGGCGCAAATGTGAATGTTATGATCATCGAAACGTTCAATTCATTAAAGGTAAATAATAATGTAATATTAACAAAACCATATGTAACATCATTTACAAATCATGAGGTACCCATAATAGCCAAAGTAAGTCTTGATTGTTGTTATGATAGTAACTTTAAAAATGGTGCAAAATTGGAATTTTTGATAACGGATTTATCTAAACATACTATTATTGGTCGAAAGGCTTGTCTAGGTCTCAACTTTATCACTATAAATATACACACAGTTACCCAAAGTTCTAAAAAATAGAATAATTCAGAAAGTTTTAATAACATATTTGAAGGATTAGGACACATTAAAGATGTAATACACTTGCACATGGATGATAAAATAAAAACGGTCATAGACCTTATGAGAAAAATTCCATTTAGTTTATGCAATCCTTTCACAGAAGAGTTAAAAAGAATGGAATCCTTAGGTGTAATTTGTAAAGTAAAAAAGCCTGATGGTCAACTTAGGGTATGCCTTGATCCAAGAAATTTAAATAAAGCAATCAAGGTACCCAATGCCAAATATAGACTACATAAAAACAAAAATTAGTGAGAGCAACGACAAAGTCTTGAATAGATTAACTGGGTGCCTGTTTTCTCGTGAACAATTTGTATCTTTCCATAGCAAGGTGTTTTTTTGGTTCAAAATGCGAATTGAAAAGTTTAACCAAGTTGTCGTAAGTTGTTGGTTTCGTTGTAAATGATTTGTAAATTCGCCTACCTTCATTTCCCAGACTAAAAAGGAGAAGATTTATTTTTCGTTCATCGTCCTCTTTATATAGGTTTGATGCTTTTAGATAGATTTCAAAATTAAAAAACCATTCTTCCCATTCCTCTCTACCTGATTCACTCGGAGAAGAAACGTGAGGTTGACGGTACCGGTGTCGGCGCTGTCATTTTTTTCTGTGTAATTGTTTCTTCTCGTTTGTTACCGTTGTCGCTATTGGGCATCTCCGTGTTTTATAGTTTTTTAACTTCTGACACCATGTTAAACATATTATGAATCAGGGACAGTGAACAACACATGTTAACATTGGTAAGAATATATTTTGTATAAACTCCCTCACTGGTTAGATTGAACAGTGTTGACGGTAACATGACTTTAACAGTAATTACAATACAAAAGTTGTTCAGAACATTTATCAGGCCATCCTGTCAATATGAAATTATGAATTTACAGAAGGAGAGGGCCCTTTTGATGTCTCTTTGGCCAGTTATTTGCTTTGAATTGATAAAGAGTTAATATTTTCATCAAATATTTTTGAGCCAACTTCCTCAAATGAAAAATCTGTATGTCCTAATTGTGGAATAGTCAGGAGACTTAGGCCATTGACTTTTTCAAATTGTGTTGTAGGTAAAGTGCTAAGAGAAAATGATGATATATCTATGCAAAAAGCGATAAATATGCCATAGTTAATGTGTAATTCATGAGCAAAAGGCTCCACTTCTGGAGTCGATTGGCTAAAGCTGGAAGAATTTCTTTCTTGCGAAGTAGGATATGTGTCAGAGGTTGGCAATCTGTTTGTAACATGAATTCCCGAGAAGAATTTGCGAATTTTTTTTATTCCATATGTAAAGGGGGCACCCTCTCTCCATTTATGAGTAGTTTTGTTCAGTAGAATTTAGCGTTATTGATCCGTACATAACTTGGTCGTTCAGTTCCGTCTGGGAATCGGTGTAGAAGACGTATGCCCACTCCATAGGAACTTGCATCCGCTGCCAAAACCATAGGCAATTTTGGACCATAATGTGCAAGAATGCTGTCTTCTGTCAAAGCTGTTATTAATTTTTTAAAAACCTTCATGGCAGGATAGACCCCACACAAAAGGTATGTCTTTTTTTCTCAGTAGATTTAATGGTGCATATATATATCACTGAAGTATTTAATAAATGTACGGTAGTAATTAATCATACATATAAAGCTTCTAATTATTTCATTTCTTGAATGGTTTTCATTTTATTTTGGACTAGCTGGTTTCTTTAAAAATTAGCGCTTTAATATGTTTAGTCGTCGATCTGCAGTTTGGAGTCGCTCGAGCAATAATTGAAGTATTTGTAAGTGCTGCCCTTCATTTCCTGATATGATGATGTCATCCATCAGACAAGCAACGCCTTCTATTCCATGTAAAATGATTTTCCATTTTCTCTTATTAAATCATTGGACCTGAATTAATTACAAAAGCGAGGCGCTGGAAACTTTAAAGTCCGAATGGGGCGTTGATTACGCCTTTTTACATTTGACTTTTCTAGAGGAAATTTACTACAAGCAATCGAAGAACTTTTAAATAATATTATATTTTTGGGTATAATCCTTTACTTTGACAGTATTTTTGCGAAGTGGTTTAATTTTTTGCAAAAATGACACTCCTTACCATCCACCGCACATTCTTTGATCCCATGTATCAACCCACATTTCTGTATTTGAACTTTTTCGTATTTTTAAATAGGTTTAAGGGGGATTTGGATGACTTTTAGTGTTAAAGTGCTTCTTTTTATAAATTTTGTATACTTCGGAGGCCGTAGGCTGCTATATTATTTAAATTTATAAGGCTCCAGACTGAGTTTTAGCCAACTCAACATTCTCATTAAAGGTTTTAAAATCGTTTTGTAATAACACTCTGCGCACATCTGAACTTGTAATATTCGTAACAAATATTAGGTATAAGTATATTTAATATTATATAAATATTAAAGCTACCACATAAGAATCTCCAGGAAATTGGCACTTGTCTGCCTGCTGTTTCAAGTACAGTGAAAAACGAGGTTGACGAATCGATAGACTCTATATGATAAAAATTTAGCTTATTTGGCCTTTTTGAAGTTCCATCTGTTTCTTCACCTAATCCCATCCTCGTCGCCAATTTTATGTATATAGGTAGTTAAAAAATTAAAATACTGTAATTACCACTTGAAGTACTTTGTGTTTCAGAAACTAAATATAAATGAACAGAAAATAACTTCTTGTAACAAAAAGAGGATTCTCTTTGTAAACAGGAAGGCTCTGTTTTTGCAATTTCTCGGGTAATCGGTGTTACCAAGACTCATCAGCAGGAAAAATATAACACTGAAAAAATTATCAATTCAACGGTACTTTCAGCCTTGGCATGTCAAAAGTGAATTGTTTATTTACTTTCTTTTGTGATATAGGCCAGATGAAAATAGCCTCTGGCTTTATCTAATATCTGCGCTTACTCTTCCAACAGATATATTAGGCCGTCAATGAATGGTGATCCTTTATTGTTTTTAGATAACTGGGGATGTAGTCAGTTGATTCACCACCAAAAATGCTCACCCATCCATCAATCTGAACTCATTTTGTAATCCAAAGGTGAACCACATCGTCTGGTCCCATACATTGTTTAATTTTTTACTGTGATCTAATTTCTATTAGCATTAGACACTCCTTCAAATGTAGCTCTGATATAGGACTAGGAGCCTATCCTAACAGTGTACATGCTTGGATATATTTCTTAATAAATGAATAACAAGGGGTTCAGAGACCTCTCCAAAAAAACATCTTAACTCAGTTGTAAGATTCGGCTACCCCGCCAAAGTAGACCATGGCCAGACTCCACGCTTTAGCTGATTACAGTTTATAGTTGATTTGTTACTCTTTGTATCTTCTCTATAACCTCCGTCTATCTTACTTGAGCCGCGCTGTTTAGCTGATTTGTTCATCTCAGGGAATTCAAAATGTTAACTCCTAATTTTGAGTTGTCTCAGACTGATGATGAAGTGACTTTAATAATAAAAGCTCCACTAGCTAACGTTGCTAAAGCAGAGGTTACAGTGGACAATGACATAATAATATTTTATTGTTCTCCTTACTACCTGAGGTTAGTGCTTTTTTTTAACTATTCAATCTACTAGGTTTTTGTTTTGTTTCTAATAAATATCTAAGGTGCATGGAGAAGTAATTGTTGCACTATCATTGACTAGTTTTAATAAAAAAAATACAATAAAACAGCAGTAGAGCAATTTTGTTGAAATGATAATTTTTACTGCTTACTTACTGAAGATATGTATCTCAAGTGAATTAAGCCCTGTCGTTAGCCTTATTTGGTTCCTGGCACCTTCAAACATTGTACACTCTTAAATTCTGTCATTGATTTGCAATCACACTCTTCAAGAGTTGGCCTGTCTGAAGCATATTGAAGGTAGTAGTGTTACTACTCGGGACTGTTCGGGATTTTTTTACTGATACCCGTCTTTTTAGAGCTTTTAACCGTGTCTCAAAAGAGGCCATTCACACATTCGTTCTGTTGGCCTAACACCCATTTTTATTTCAAAGATCACTGCCACACTTCACCCTCAAACACAGGTTAAAATAAAAATAATGCATAAATGTAAGTCACCTGAACAATGAATGTACCTTAATTGCCCACTCAAGCCACAATTAGGTTGCATAGGATAGGGGGGAAGGCATAGGGGAGCATAGGGGAGGGCATATATCCCAGTTGCACTGAAGATAATAGATTATCTGTCTTTATGTTGGTAATGTTCAGGCTCATCACCTAGTCTTTCGACTTCGAATTCGATTTCTATTAATTCTAGGATTAGTGTTTTGAATGTTTTGCCTTAGTCAAGAGAGTCCTAACTGACCGTGGAGCTAGGAAAGACGTCTGTACTGTGTCCCTGGCCATACAGGTATTGGCATCAAAGAAAGAATGGATGAATCAAGGAAGAGAACTCATCTGTGAAGCCTGTCTAAAGCCACCTCTGTCTCCATATTGGTACGGTGGTTGTGGACCAAAATGAATGAGCAATAGTACAGCACCTGTAGACAAGCCAAGCTATTCATCATCAAACTCTCAAAAGTAAACAACTTATGGTTATTGAATTGCAGCAGGCAAAATATTAACCTTATTCCTTAACAGGACTTTGCAAGTTATGCTGACACCTATCCTTGATAGGTGTATCCCAGAACTGCATTTGTCCTTAATGTAAACAGGAGGATGAAGCCTCCTACCACTTCTTAGGATAATGCAATTGAGCAAACTATAGTTTTACACCCTAGGCTGTGATAGGATTCCATTTGCGGAACTCAACATTAAATAGAACTCAATCCTTGACTTCATTAACTGGTCAAGGAGATTCTATGATGAACAGTAGCCCAGAAATGGCTATAATACAGATGCAGACAAAAAGGGCCTATAAGTCTAGGTGTAGTACCAATAAAATCTGTATAGGTCCCTCCTTCGTTTATCAATCTGTCTAATTACCAAGTAATTGATAAATTATGACATGTTGTAATTTTCCTTCTTGATATAGGTATGCACATGTCTATTAAGTCTGAGTAATTAATTTATGAAATATTGAGGTGCACCGGTATTAAGTCAAAGAAGTTATGTATGAAATCTTTCTGTTGCCGCTAGGTTTTATTGGTTTTTTGGTTGTCCATAAATCTGTGCTCCATATGCACAAAAAGTTAGTTTTTGTGTCAGAGGTAGCCATGATCATCTGTTTGCAGGTGGTGTTGCAGTTTCAACCTTTGGTTCAATGTTTGTCATTTTAATCAAGTGGGTGGGGTTAGCTGTTTATCCAGTGTCAGCCAAAGGTTTTTTTTTTTTCCCCTCATAGCTCTCTAACTTATAAAAAGTAGGATGTGGGAAAAATAAAAGGAAAATTATTTTGGATTGATGGGTGCCTTTCACTAAGGGGAGTCCTATTTGTCTTAGTTTGTATAGAAGTCTGAAATGCCAAACCCTGTCAAAAAGCTAGCTCTATATTGACTAGCTATTGACTGATAGTTCTGTAAGAAGAATGTAAGTGTGAATAAGATTAAGTGTAGCTGTATTATCTGCATTGATAGAGAGAACAATTTCTAAAGGTAAAAAACCACTTAGTGGGACTGCTCAACTATAGTCAGTTGCTTAGTACACGGTGTACTTATCTATCCCTAAGACAATAGTCATTATATAATTATGAAATCTTTACTACATTTTTATTGCTTGTAAAAATGTCATGTATTTATAAATATAATATATTGGCCATAAATAAAAGAAAATAATGTGCTAAAACTAATTTAGTACGTAAATGAATTAATAAATGCGCTGGTTGATAACTGCAAGAGTGTTGATAATTATCTCCTCTTATATTGGCAACAGATTCATCATGTCTATGTTGACTTCTTGGAAGAAATAAGCTGTCCTAGACAGGATAGTTCACTTCTCTCCAAACCACATTCTTCGGACCTCAAAGTCTCGGTCACCATATTCTTCTATGTATTTTCAGGGTGATTACACATACATATTTTCTTTGGAGTATTGCTCTTGTGTGAGTTGAACCAGTGGATATCCTACATTCATCAGTTTTTCCCTTATTGAGTGGTGCTGCGGGCTCCCATTCAAAACCTTATCTATCAATCCTAAACTGCCAGTAACTTAGTGAAGCATAGAGCATGGCTAATACGATATTTATAAAGTCAATAGATTTATCAATTTATAAAAATGCTGATAACTCTACTTCTTTAATTTAAAAATTAACTCAAGTACCTCTATGTTATTAGCATGACAATTTGCTTTTATATTTTGCAAATGGCAAAATTATGTTAATAACTAAACAGATTTGATAACGGATAAGCTTGTGTTTGCACTGAGATAGCTGAGTAGAAAAGCGTCTGACCGGAATAGGGGGGGGGGGGGTCTTAGATTGGAGTGGTGAAGTTGTCACTCTCTTTTTTATTTGGGTAATAATTGGTGAAGTTATATTTATATTATTTTCAAGATAAATCTCTTTATGATTTTTTATCAGTGAATGTTTTGGTTTCTATAAAACGGGTTTGTGAATGAAAAAAAATAATATGTGATTTGAACCCAGATCCTCCATATGATTTTCCATTCCTAATAGATTGTCTACGATCCCAAAATAGTAATGGTTTTTTTTCTTCTAGGATTCACTTACCTGGGCAGGTTACCAATAATGAAAATGATAGTGGGAAGTATGTCTGTGATAACCAAGAATTTTCATTTACCTTTCCCAAAGTTACTAAGAATGAATATTTTCCTGACTTGGATTTGATTGGAACATTGTTGATACCAAAGAAAAAACATACTATCAAGCCAGTGATAGAAGATATTTCTCCATCAGAAGGTTGTATATCAAAATAAACTTTATATTGAATTTAAGTATTCTATATTGATGATTTCATTTTTCTAAGATTAGTTGTTCCTTCTTCTGATCCTGAGAGTGATGATAATGAGTCCTGGTATATAAATCAGGAGATTGTGAATAATTGTGATCCTATTGCAGTTAAATATGGTTTTGCTAATAAAACTCAAGGGCTTAGAAACCATTTATCGGTATTAAATTTGATTATTATTACTTAAGATTTCAATTATATTTTAGCTGTTATATACTCTATGAGTTTATTTTTTTTTTTCAATAGTGTGAATTTAATGAAATTCTTGATTTTGTTGATTTTGAAAACACCAATGCAAATGAACGTTCTCTTTTGCGTGAGGCTGATGAACAAACTAAATTTTCAGAAGATCATTATTTAGCTGATTTAATGGAAGGTAGGGATGAGGTGGATTCATATATATATTGGAAATCACCACTGTTAGATAAATTAGAACAGCAGATTAAAGGTAAGAAATATTTATCTTAAATGATATCTCTCTATTAATTTTAAATAATATGCATAGTAAATTTTACTATTTTTCTGTTTAGTAAAATTGACTAAAGAAGAGTCTGAATTGTTGAAAACACTAGGAAATAAGGATTACCTTCTTGACAATTGTGAAAAAAAAATGGCTCTTTTTTCATTAGTTGATATATTGTTTGCTTATGCTTACAATCATCGAACAACTTTTGGAGAAGACACCGTTGAATCTGCTTGGACAATAAACAAGTTGAGTGCTACACTATCTTGGTTACAGGTACAAATGAAATTTATGGCCTAAATACATTTTTAAGTTGTCAATACTTTTTATTTAGAGATTCATCATAGATTCTAATATGCTTTCTTGTCAACATGAAAAAAATTTGCTACCGCATGCTTATGTGTGTATAGATGTGCTTTAAGATGACTTTTCTTTTCTTGTTTTATTGAAGGATGTCAATTTTTATTCCTAATACTTAAGCCCCTGTTTTAGGCACTGCAACATCTACAAATTTCCCCCTTCACAACCAATCTAAATTACAAAGTATTTCTATGTAGCATTAGTTGCCATTTATATTAAACTTAGTTTAGTTATTTTAGAAGTATCCGAGGTGTGACTTCTGGAGCACCAGCTTGTACTTCAGTATTTTTCCCAAGGAACTAAATAAATAGCATCAACCTCACCATCTCCTTAGGTGACAATCTTGGTTAGCATTATTTTTTCGTGATGTGGTATGCCAGTTTTAAGAAAGAGGGGAAAGGGTGAATTTTTAAAGTCACAACTCCCTTTTTCTTTCCATTTTCCATGTGTCTATTAGAGTATTTTAAATTATCTCCATTAAAGTATAGTAAATGTATACCATAATTAATTGCCCAGGATAATGGGAAAGTACTGAATGTCTTTTGTTTTCAATGATAGGATAGTACTTTATATCTCATATGTGTTTATACTGTTACGTTTTAGCATTAAAATGAAAAATTTTGTTTATATAATATAAAATATTATAATTCCTTCAAAAATTATAAACCCTTGCAGAATCTTACATTTTCAAGTACATATTTTCATTTGTTGTAGTCTTTTCAAACTTTAAAAGAAGTTAAAATTGCTTGTGTGAGAAGATCTCTTGTTTTTCCACTTTATCGAAGATGGAATTTATCCATGGAAGTACTTAAGGATACAGTGAATATCTTGAAACTGGGTGAGTAGTCTAATATGCAATTGATGATTTTATTACAAAAATTTACCTCATTTATCGTTGTTGGAAACAATTTCTTTTGTAAATTAAGGTCTTATATACCATAGGGGCTTAACAGTTTTATTAATAATTAAAATATATTTGGCTTTTATTTTATTGAATAATCTGTGAGTTTTTACTGACTTATTAAATATATTTTCTTTGGGAAAAAAGAAATGCATCTTATCTCAGTGTATAGAAAATGAGAAATCAGTGTTGGACAATTAAATTAACTTATGTGGCTTATTATTCTCAACTTTGCCCATGTTTGAAGCCGGTGAGAGGCTAAAATATCTATAGAGGTGATCTGGATGTTATCAATTTCTTCCTTAAGATAAAAAACAATTTTGTGTCAAATTTATTGCGAATTATTTTGTTAAAAAATTTTGTATTTAGAAAGTTTTTAGATGACAAACACCGTTTAAAGGAATTAAATGAAAGTAAATTTTTCCCAGGTGTCATACACACTTCAAACATAAATTTATTCTTTATGCACAAGGGCTTTCTGCAGCTCACACTGTAATTTTCTAGGTAAAAGTAAGAGATCTGACACCTTACTGTCAGTTTACAGAGCGAGATGCTGTATGTGGCTGTGATTAAAAAATGGAATTTTGAAAAAAAAATAAAAAAGAAGAATGAATGAATATTCTAACGGTGGATTTGATCCCTGAGAAAAATTTATTTTTTTCTTAATTGTTCAAAGCACGAACTCACAGCTAACCAAAACTTCCTATAAGATACATTTCTTTTTTAAATAAAGAAAAGGTTTCTTTCATTTTATTTTTGTTTGAAAAAAAAAATGTTTTATTTTTAGGGAGAAGACAAATTTTGAAGTGCCTTTTAGAAATTCATAAAATGTTCAACGCACGTGAGCCTAGATATTTATTAAATGAATTGTACATTGTAGATTACTGCATATGGATACAAAAAGTATCTGACAAAAAAATAGAAAAATTATATCATTTATTTGATGAGGTTTGTTAGATCTTTGTTTATTACCATTACTTACTGAGGCAAGTCATGGAATTCATATGTTGTTAAAATTTCTGGTGTATCTTAAATTTAGATTGAGATTTCTAAAGATGATATTGGATTGGAGCTTGAAGAATTAGAAGCGGCTGCTTTAATGATTCAGGATGAAACAGATCTGGAAATAGTTAGGAGGTTGAAAGGAATGCAACTATATGAAATGTAAGCTTTTAATAAATAAATAAATAAAAAAATATTAGCCTCTGCATGCTGACATTCCTTCTTTTTCTTTTTTTAGTGAAGATGAAGAATCAAGTGAGTTTAGTTCAAGGGATTCCGATACGAGTTTAGATTCAGATGATTTAACTTCCCCAGAGGTTGAGTAAGTTGTTTAAATAAATAATAAATTATTAAAAACTATGTATTATCACCTTAAATGAAAGCCTATTTCCAATTTTTATCTAGTATTTATCATATCATTTGTTAAATAAAATTTTAATTTAAATTGAAGCAAAGAAGTTTTCATTGTATGGTGACGATAAAATATTTTGGATGTCATGATATCCAGTCTAGAATTTTTTTGTAATGTGATGTAAGGAATTCTTTTTCATCTCGTTCATAACTAAGTTGGCTATCTTCTTCCTCACTCATTGATTTCTCCAATGAAGCTTCAAGGTAATCACTATCTGAAGATGTTTCGTCAATAAAAACATTAGTTTCTGTTGATTTATCTGGTTGGTAATTTATTTCAGTAACACTAGTTTCTATATTTTCTTCACTTGGAGCACTATCGATCATGGAACTGTTTTTCGATTCACTAGAACTTTGAAGTAATTGACTATTATTTGCCATCCGTAGGCTGTTATCACCTAAATTTTTAATACTGTTAGTAACACTTTTGTGTTCAGGACTTAAATGTTTATTATTTTCACTTTTGATACTAACAACTTCATCAGAGATAGAAGGAACTTTATGGGTTTCTTGATAATTAAGTGAAACCCTTAAACTTGAAGTTGAAGTAGGTGTAGGTTTTGGTTTTGTAACACTTTCTTCTGGTAAATGATGGTGTTGACCCTGAGTTTTATGGGCTCTGAGGACAATATGGTTGTAAATAGTAGGATCACCCCTGTGAACATGCCTCAATCTCATAACAATACTCAAAGGAATGTGTGCTGGATCAGGCAGATTCTCTTCAACCATAGGGGGGTATATTTCCAATTTTTCTTCTTTAACCTGCAAAATAGAATAATTTTTTTTATTTGCACGGTAATTATATGCCTATAATTCATTTCAAATTATTAATTTATAACAGGAAATATAAATACAAATCCTGGTTCAAATCTCTTGATAGATATTATAGTTAATTTCCATAAATAGAAGTAGGTAAATACCAATATTATACCTTTCTTGCCTTGATTGAAAGTGCAAAACCAAAAATATAATTTTGCCCTTCCCAGGCTGCATAGTAGCCAGTGGGCCATAGCTTTTTTAACAATTAAAAAATACTTGATATAGGGACTAACTGAAATGAACTCATTATGTATTGTTAGTCAATGAAAGGCAATATACCGTAAGCATGCAAGTTTTAAGATGATCCATTTGGTTTCTAAGGAATATCTTTGATCTTGTAAGTAGCTAGTTACCTACAGGTTAAATGTTCAAGAGTGCTTGTGTACTTAGCAATAAGTGCAAGGAACATCTCATGTTTGTCTATTCTGTTACAAGTCAGTCATCTAACATATATTTTAGCACCACTAAGAACATTTTTACTTCTTACAGACAAAAAAAGCTCACCACGTTGTAATCCTGAGGACAGAGGCCACATGGATGGTTGAACTGAGTTGTTTTAATTGCTGCACGGATGAATGGAAGCTGCCGGTCAGACCATGGGCTGATTATTTCATAGACCATCCTTCCACACCTTGGCAACACAAATCAGATTCTGTCTAATGTTATAAAACTAGCAATAGTTTTTTGTTACAAATTATATAAATATATTGAAGTGTATAGTGCCAACCAACTAACCTGAACATTTTACCTCACAAAAGGATTACAGAGCTGATTATCATTCAATGAATTATTTTTTTTAATCGCATATTGTAAATAGATAGATAAATAAGTGATATTTAGGGTTTTAACCAGATGAATGTTGAACTTCCTTCTGTAACTTTGATTTTAACAAATTGTTTAGTTTGTGGTTACTATATCAACTTAAAATAACTGAATAATTAATAATTTTAGGTAATAAAATAACTAAATATACTTTCAACTTGTTTTGAATTTTTTGATTTTATATTTTCATCTGGTGAGTGATATATTAACATGTGTATATGTATGTCTACATCAGACGCATAGAGAGGCAGTTGGCAATAAGCCCACATCTTACAGAATGGATTCCAGCTAGTTTACTGACCACCACCTCTACTAGTGATAAATTATTCCAATATATTGTAAATTCCAATATGATACAATTTTTCTTTCCTGTGACCAGGAACTTCAACTGTGGTCTGGTGGCCCATTTTTGTGGATAGCTAATAAGGGGCTGAGGTCCAGGTTATTTGGTTCCTACTGTACATAATAATTTGATTGTAATAATGCAGAATAATTTTATGAATTATCCAGCATTTCCTTTTTTTATATATAGGATTGTCTGTATAAAATATATATATTTTTTCTTGATAAAAAACTTTATTATTTCTGTACCATCACAGCTTTAGAGGACAACCCTTAAAGTATAGGTAAGGTTTTATTTATTTATTTTTTTTTTTGAGGGTATGTCAACGGCAAGGGTGATAGATGCCTGCAGCCATTGATATTTAATATTACACTAGAAGGAGATGTAGATAGAAATTTATTTTGAATTGTAATCTCCCACAAAGTGACAAAGTTTTGAAAAAGTGCAGTACATAGTTAAAAAAAAAAAATTCCAGCTAAGAAAAGCTCGAAGCTAAACAACCATTATATTGAGTATATTGGTATTGCTCTTGACATGATCATGAGAAGACGTTTCCCACTTTACTCTAGAGTTTAGGGGATTATTCTAAAGTATCCTTAAGATACAATTCTGTTATTTATATCCCTTTGCTTGTAAACCAAGTAATATGAACTCATTAGTGTTAAAAGAAGTTCTCTCTCTATCTTGCAGCATAATTATCCCCAGAAATTTAGGCAGTATATCTAAAACAAGTTTGGACTACTTTGGAAGCAAATAAAGTGGAATAAACCATACACCCTGGATTCCTTTCAATATCCATCCACTAGCACTTTATTGCCTGTCACTCCCCCCCCCCCTGTTATCATGGTTTCCATTCCCTATCTTTTCAGCTTTGAGCTCCAGCGCTTACTTAGGCTTCATACTGACTAATCGCTGTAGCCACTGTGTTTTTTCTTTATCTGACTATGCATTCCCATATCAAAACAGTTTGGGTTTCATTGAGATCATTTAAGTTATTGGTCGATTATTTCCATTACCATACTAACAAAATTCCAAGGATTACTCTAACTTATTTTTCCCAAATTCAAAGAAATCAGTTTTACAGTGATTTGTCTCCCTTAATTACAAGCTGGTGCAGACATCCCAAGATGCCAATCAAATCTGTTCTATTTGAGAACATTCCTGTTCAACATCTTTATTAAGCAAAACTAAACTTTTAAAAAAGTAGCCTATTATTCACAAATATACCTGTCAAAAATGTAGAAGTGATCATTTTGTCTTCCTAGAGTCTTCCAAACTCGTCTTTTGTTCACTGTTATGTGAGGGGCCAGGCCAGACAGCCTGTCAGACTTATTGTTAACTGCAACAATGAAGTGTGCATTGATCCCAATAGTTCGGAGTGAAGCTTTTAAGTCTAGCAACCTGTAATGGTATATTTAATTATTTATGTATTCATCAAAGCTAAATAATAAAATCAACTTGTTAAATTTAACGTTACATAAATCAATGCATTAATGCTGGTGTAGGTTTACTCAAGAATCACCACTGGAGTAGCTACTCGAATAAAGGTGTTGAGAATCCAGTACAGATAACTGACATAAATGTTGTGATTTTTTAACCTTGCATTGACCATCTAGTACCTCAAACCAATCCAACTTACAAGTTATTGGATAATATTCTAGATTTAAGAATCCTGATGTGGAGATAGCATTCTTTACATACAAATATCTATACATTAGGCGATATGATTTCTGGGAACTATTTTCAATTCATTACTTAATTTCTAATAATTCTTAATCAGGACGAGGTTATGACTTAAGGAACATAGTCCATGCAAATTATATTTCTCTTTATTGTGACAATGACCTCTTTTTATTTGGGAAAGATATTAAAGATCTCCAGTATAACTAGATACTGTATATAACCATAACTTCTCTTATAGATTTCACAGCCTCACAAACAGTACAACCTTTCCTATCTAAATTTCACACTTTCTAACTTACACTAAGGCCTACATTGTGAAATAACCAAGTCTAGAAATTAGGATAACTCATTGTAAGAGTCACTTTTCATTGTAAGAAACCGTGTATCATTTGCTGTTCGCAAAACTATTTTCCAAGAGGAAATGAATTAAACCACAATAAAACTGTAAAGTTTTTTCAGGGGTTGTTTCTGGACACCATTAAGAGTCAGGAGTTTTCAAAACAAAAGAAAAAAATGAAGGTAGCTGCGTGATCAAATATGATAATAGCAAATTAATTTTACAAGTGAGTTCTTGAGGATAACTATAGAAAATAAAATAAATCAAAGGAGGTAAGATAAACAATGAAGTTGAAAACTGTTTAGCCTAGAAATGAAAGCCTTTGGAATTTTCATAAGCCAGAAGATGATTCTGAGCTTTAAGAGATTTTGATATGTGTTAGGATCTGAATGAGTTTTTTTGAAAAAAATGTTTGATGAAGAGGAAGTAGATGAACTATTTCAGCAGATGGATTGACTAGTGGGGATTTGTTCATCGTCAAATTTTAGGTAAAACAAAAATTAAACTTTTGTTGATGAAGTAAAAAGGTTTGGAAATGGTGACCCTATCTTCAAATACACGAGAGAGTGTTCAACAACTGCCAACATATTCAGAAGTCATCAGCTCAGTGAGAAAAAGTTCAGAAGAAAATGGCGCTAATGCCTTCTTTCCACCCGTCAAAGGGAGAGATGGAGAAGTTCATTTACTAATTGATTTTTTAATTATTATTTAGACTAATTCTAAATAGCCAACTATTATCTTCAATAATTTAGTTAGAGTGGCAACAATTGTTATTGTTGTTAAACATTTCTGCTCTGTGCATTAAATTATTTTTGTGTTAAAGATGATAGCTGTAAATTTATACTTATTTAAATTCTTTATTAGTGTTTACCCCTATTCATCACATGTTATCCACAAGATTGTAAAATGTGTATAATAGGAAATTTTTGACTGATTTATATATTGCAAACAGCAAACTAGACGTCAAGAGCTGTGCTATTTGCCACTTGCCCCACTGTTGCTACTATTTGAATGCAGTATAGATAAGAGGCCTGGTATGCACCCTATCATGTCAGGAAGGAGCAGGCGTGTAACTAGAACCAGTGAGGTAATTTTGGATTTAATAAAGTCAGATATAATTAAAAGTTGAGTTTAAAAGAGTGTTTACAAATTATATTTCAAGATACAACAAATCTAGCCACAGTAGCAAAGTTTTTATTGTCATTCAAATTCAAAAGATGGTACGCAGTTGTGAGGTGAGGCCTTTAATTAAAATAAAAATTGATTGAATAATGGAAAAATGTTGAGGTAACTAGTATTTGAATCAACTAGTTATAAAGTGAAAATCTCATTATTGTTCATATTTGCTAAGCATGAATGTGGAGGATTTACATTACAAGGTTTGTCTAGATGTATATTCTACGATTGCAATGGTAAATATGATCTGATAGATCATAAATTATGATTATTCTCAATTTTATTACTATTATTTTGGTAACAGTCTCAATTAAACATTTACAGTGGAATTTTTATGTATGCCATATTGAAAAATGTATATTTTACAATATCATTGAACTCCTTTTAAATTCCTTTATTTTTAGTAACAAATTTATACTACCTGCATTCTGCTTAGACCTCTTATATGAAACATTCCAAAAGTGAAAAAATAAAATACTTAATGACACAAGTTTGAAGAAAACCAATATACTGAGAAGGGAGATTATTGGGAATCCAGCCCAGATTAAAGTTGTATAATTAATGATGGATCAGTCAATCCTTCAAAAGATAATACTATCTGCATCGACACTGGGTCATACACCCAGCAGAAAAAAAATCAGTGAACTTTGAACCTCCTTCCTCACTTTCAAGTTTTGCCCTTAGCTTATTACTTTAGCCTTAATTCCGAGAACTTTTTTTACCAGGTGTAAACGATTCAAGTCAATTGTGATGCATCATACAATTAAGGTTTTCATTATGGCTGCTCGAAGATTTTAATGTCTTAATTTTATAACTATAGTTCACTTAAGCCCTTCAATAAAAACAGGATACCAAGATCTTTAATGTCATTCTCTACTTAATGTGTTTCTGTGCATCTGAGTTCTAGTAACTTTTGCTTTGGTGGATAATGAATTATTTGGTGGTATTTAAAAAAAAAAAAAGTGAAAAGTATTTGATTTTTTTCCAAATATCATTCTGCTGATTCCACGAACCAAAACGATTTGAGTTCTATTTTTTAGGTCATACAAGATGTACCAATAGCCTGGGATAAAGTTGTAATATGTAGATGATCTGAATTTGCGGAATGTCACAGTAATTATAGACGCTAATCGCTTAAACACATCTTCCTATGTCGTGGAGTTAATTCTTACCCAGATCAGGTCAGTTGAAATGTTTTGTTTGCCGACTCCAAAGGAAGAGGCTCTGCTTTAAAAAAAGTATATTCTTTTTTCTATTGGTTTGTCTATTTGCCAGTGTGTTCCATGATACCAATACTAAAAATGGTATAATCTAACTCCTTTACAATACTCGGGGCTACTCTACATATTGTGGTCAATTTATAATAAGAGGAAGTCCATGAATATAAATTAATTATGAAAAAAGTCGGCAACATATCTATTAAAATGTATTACTGCCTATTCTATCTATATGCCGACCCAAATTTACCAATTTTTCTAGTTAGTCAACACCAATTTGCCTCTCTATTAATTATTGATCCAGGAAGACATGGACCGTATTGAGGCCAGGGATTCTCTCTATAATCTTCGATTGAATGTGGAGAAATCCAAGGCAGTCGCCATTGATTCACGTCCCCTCCTCAAAACTATAATTGATATTTCCACCTTCGCCATCGATGGTTGACAAATCCAATTTTCTACTTCAGTCAAAAATCTAACTCTATCCTGGAAAGACCACATTTCACAAATCACTCGCCGATCCATTTTCACCCTTAAACTGTTCAGTCGATCCCGACATCTCTCTCCCATCAGGTACGCGCCAACTCCTGGGTTCCTCTCTTATATTCCCCCATTTTGACTACGGTTGCGTGGTGTATGATGGTAGAGACCTTCAGAGAGGTGGGGATCTCTCGGTTAAACAGGCTGATAAATTGTCTTCTTAGATACATACTCGGGATCCCCAGAGACCGTTGCATTCCGCGGCACTACTCCGAGTTGAGATAGCCATCCGCACCTTTCCACTCGTCGCCAATTCTTCATTGGATCCCACCTCTTTAATACTATCATGACTAAAAAAACCTCTCCCTTCATAACTTCCTCCAATTAAAATTAGCGATCCGATCCCGCAATACTGGAGCCGATATTTGCGACTTGTAATGCCCTTCTCACAGATCCGCTTCCATTCAACATCCTTTTTTTATCTGTGGCACAAACCTTTGGAACTCTATTCCCATCGATGTTCGTCGTTCCCCACCAAATCTCTATATCTTTAAATCGAGACTTTACCAGCTTCTTATCTCCCTCACATCTATTAATTCATAATTCATTGTTATTATTCTGTTTATTTATTTTTTATTCATCACAGCAACCCTCATCCCCTCTTGTGATAATTCTTATGTTTTTTGTTCATCTCTATTCTTTTTTGTTTCAATTTGTTGTTGTTGGCTCTTTGTAGTAACTGTCCATAGCACATGGTATCATTAATAAGCTTATAAAATCTGTTTAATGTTATGCATTTTGTCTTTTTCTTTTTGTCAGCTAGACATTTCTATTTTGTTCCTTGTTTTTATGCATAGGGGACAATGTGCGAGTATAAAGTTTTTTTTCACTTCATTTCATTAACTGATCTGCCTTATTCTGGCCTTTAAGCTGCTTACAAGGTATTTGAAATTATTCTTTAAATTACAGTATAAAAATATAGCAAAATATTCTAAAAAATAAAGTTTTGGGAGCCTACTATAGAAACCACGTAATTAATGTCGTTTGAGCTGATTTCAATAGGATTTTTATTTGGTATTTCCATTTTTTTTTTTAAAGGTTATCGTCATTAAACAAATAAAAAGAAGTAGTTTTGATGAAAAAAAAAAAACAAGTTTTCTCACAATTATTTCCTAAGTGTTTAAAAAACTCGAGCAGAGTATCTCATAGCAACGATTCTTCAAAACAGAGAGAAGCGGTTCAGTGTATAAAAAAGTTATCCAAGTTTGCTTTATTTTCATAATGCTACTTCTCACAATAATATCTTAACTAAAACGTGTACAGCGTATTATTGAACATAACTTCAAAAGTTTAGATAGATTGGATCATTTTAGGAAGCACGTAATACGAAAGTAGAGTCTATCGCTCGTCATTTAGTGTACTCCAGTTATGTTTGTTCATTGTTGAGTTAACGACTTTTTTTTTTTCTATTTGAAAATCATACCAAGTTGTATTCATCGTTTTTATTAAGGAAAATTGAGTTTCAATATTTCTGGTGGAGAGTAAACGCTATAGAATATTGTATTTAGAAATAAGCTAAATAATAGTTAGAGAACTTGAACTTAACAATATTGAAGTTTGAATGGTTGAATATGAAAATTTTTGAAGGTGAAAAAAATATTTTATTTTTATACATATCTCAATTAGGAATTTTAACTTTTTAGGACTTAATATTGTAAAACAAAAATTATTTAAAGGAATGAGAAACAGGGTTGGGTATTTGAAGTTCAATTTTCAATATTAAGCTGTAGAGATAACTGTAAATTTAAATGAATAGTGTACTCACAATAGTGTGTAAAATAAATGTTATTTTAATATAATTATGTTAATTAATAAAAATGCATTTTAGTCTAGTGTCATAAAACACAAAATCTTCAAAAGCTTAAACAGGAGTATATGATAGCTAGATATTGTAATAAAAAATCACTTACATTGTAGCTGTTTCTGTGCAAAATTTGCAAGAGCTCCTCATTGTATATATAACATTAATTTGATTCTCCTTGATAAGATCTACAGGTAGCTGCTGTACGACCTCACAATGTGGCAAATCTTGACTATCAGCACAGTATAAACAAATTAAACATGACATCACAACTCTTATTTTCAACATGTCTGTTTGATAAATGAATACTGATGTTGATTTATATTAATTCGATACATATCACCGCTATTTTATTAAACTGAAATACAAAAAATAGAACACTACGCACTGAGGTTCACTTCTGGTTTGGAGAATTGTGGTTAGTCAGTTATGGAAGGACGTGATCTGGTTTGCTCCCGACAGTGTTGATCCTGAGCATTCCTGACATGTTATGAAATGGTGTACACGCTCCTCATTGTCCTTTGACTTGTTGATTAATCTGTAATGTGTCGCCCATTAGTGAAGAGATTAGTGTTTCATTGATTAGTGAAATTAAGCGTAGGAGGATGAAAAAATCTTATCTTGAGTCCATATAATTGATTGAGTGATATGAAGTAATTCCTTTGTCAACCGAAATACTCATGTATGTAACCGTTTGATCTCTGCGCCATCTAGTCGAGATTAGAACAAAATGAATCGATAATTGCTCATTAAAGCTTGTTATTAATTCCTTCACTGAGGATAAGAGTAAACAAATGAACTTTAGTCGGATTCTTGGGATAGTTTTTTGGCCATCAACCCGAATTTATTAGAAAAATAATTTGTTTGCCCTGTTCTTACTAATGTATGTATATCTAATAATATTTGTATTAGTTTAATTTATATGATAAAAACTCTGTAATAAGTTCATCACCCAAAAGCAGAAATATTTGCCCAGCGAGATCACAGTTCAATGATTCATTATTTTAGTTTATTCATTCGACTGTTTATTGTCAATATTTATTTTTGTATGAGCGGAAATTTTCTAACATTGCATATAGCAGATTTTTGGCATGCTTACTAAACATAATAATATTAACATTATATTTATATCTAATTGGATTAAATATACTCATATGAAAACATAAATTTGCTACCATAGTGGGTTGTGGGATAAGATATTAATAATAACTGTAGCGACCGCTAATTATATAAGATAAATCACCCTATACTCTATTGTATATATATTGTAAATTAGTTATATGTTGTAAATTACTTTAAACAAACGTAAATAACATTACCAAACCATAAGTCATACCAGTGTAAATATTGTAAACAATAAAAGAAGCAGGTTGCAAAAAACTTGTTAGAGGCTGGAAGGGTAGAGCAGGTAGCAAGCGACCCAGACCGAGGCACGAGCACTACGAGCACAAAGTGCCTCCACAAATTGGGATATCATTGGCCACAATAAGGCCTTACATGGTTGGCCACTAACGAGGCATGCCGAGTATAAATATACCCGGGGTTTGGCCTGTAAATCATTCTAACAACGGCTCTCTAGCTGGTGGACCTGCAGCTGCACTGATGTTTCAAGACTTGGCCTTCTCATTTATGAAAACCTATGGACCTCTCTTCCTAACCTCGTTATGTTTTAGTCAGGCCTTGACAGACCGTACATCTCCTAGTAGGATTCTCTGCCTTCGTCTCGCATAAAACTAGCAGCTCATTGGGAGAGACCTCTCCCTCGCGGACAATGGTTGCCGTGGCCCTACAAAGTTTACCTAGTAGTGGCTCCCACGGCAATTCAGTCTGCCTCTCTCCGGTTTACACTCACCTTTGGGATCCGGACGGTTTTCGCCTACCCTCAGATACCGAGTGTGAATTCATAGTCATTCCAAGACCACATAAACTACCTACACTACCTACCCTATACCTCTTCTCCTGAACATAGTGCATTGTCGGGGCACATACCTATCAAATATGGAGTCAGATAGTAAGACCAGTCATGAAGCAATTGTCCAGGACATAGCCTAATCAACCCTCACTTCGTCACTAGGGCTAGGGTAACTAGGCACCCCCCTCGTGACGACCCGACAATAACATATAAGGTAATTCATACAGTGCGGGGATTTATTGACATTCCCGTTCCTTAAGGAATTGTCCATTTTATGAAATAACCATTTCAGGGTTTGGATTGGTTTTTTTAAAATTTTTATTTTTCAATAACAGAATTTAAAGCCTTGTTTTGAGTAATATTTATGCCGTGCTGTTCAGGGCTATTCAAGTCCCCAGTTAGACAATGACCTAGAGTCCTTGATTTTACAACATCAAGATTTACCAAATTCCATGAAAACTTATCCGCACACCCAAATCCACGTTATGGAGTAACAATCATCCACACGGTGTTCCTTGTTGACTGAAGTGGTGGAGGCCAAGCCATCTAACTTAAATAAATAAGTTTATTTGTCGTAGGGCCTTAGAACCGGCCACCATCCCCACTCGTCCCTGGTCGTCTGTGGCTCTCTTGTCCTCTTTCTGGTCGTCACATAGTGATATGGCTATGGAGTGAAGTGGGGGCGGGGAGCTTTCAACCTCATTGACCTATTCCATCAGCTTCACTGGGCGAATCCTCGGGGACTTGGGGTTCCTGTGCAAATTTTAGTATATATTTGTTGTATGAATGTTGGTATGAGTGTAAACTGTTCATATTGAGTGAGGCATGAACGAGTGCTTTGTCACTACCATTATTATCATGGTGTATAGGAGTTAATGATCGTCAACGAAAACGTGAAGAAAAAGGAAAGAGGTTGAATGTAGTTACAGAACGAGAGTTGTCACAAGACTGTTTTTATTTGAGCCTTTTAAAGCCTCTCTAAATACATTCGGGATGTTTACATCCCGATGACTTGAGGATTAGGCTGGCTGCCTACGATGTCCGAACCTTAACTTAGGCAAATCGTGATCTTACAAATAAAGAACTTTCTAAAATACAAAATTTAGGAGGCATTCAGAATAAATGGTGATCAAATAATCATCGTTTTACTAAATGTGTAGACTCACTTCCGATGGCTCCCATTTAAAGTTTAGTTTGATAGAATATGTCTAAGAACGTAATTTAACATTTGAATAAACGCCCTCTGCATTATGAAATGCATGACCTTTTTTGATTATGATTACAACTATAATTTTGACACCTTTAAAGCCAAAATTTGTAAAATAAAATGATAGAATAAATAATGACGGTTTCCACGTATCTGTCAAAAAAATCAATTACCAGCAATTTATCTAGTTAATGAATAAATCCTTACCAGTCAACAACATTAAGATCCCTAATGCAGTGTAGTAAAAAATATCCTAATTTTTTTTAACAGTCAAATCAAATAGGCTCCATGAGGAGAGAATGTATCTATTATTTCGGAGTTATCAATTTCTTCTTAGTCTGTCACGTGATCCTGATATTCTAAACCCATTGATAGTATCTTTAACAGATCAAGACACTCAGCCGATATCATAGTGAGTATGATCATGTGCTATGCTAGTTGCTACACTAATCAAGGTCAAACCGTACTGTTAGATAATTTATTGAGGAGCCGGATTGGTCGATGCTCTACTTTCAAACAGGTATGTAGCATTCTTCTTCCGTCTCTCTGCTAGTGTGTTCTACAATAGCAACTGTAAAAATGATCCGCTCCATCTGAAATATTAAACTTATATTTCAAAATGGCCTTTATTAATTTGATTATCTTACGGTAAAGATAGAACGGGTAAAAAATAAACTGGAAAAAATGCAGTCAAACATGTCGTCCCAAATCACATAATGCCAGTTAAGATTAAAAGTTCTGATTTTTTTTCTCTATGGTTACGAAACGACTATTAATGACGTTAGGTAATTAATTAATTTTTTTGTCGATTTAAAGAATGTCAATGAAGAATTTGCTGTAAATAATAATGTTTATTCACAATTATGCAATTAATATTTTATTTCACGATCTAAGGATGCTGATTGGGTTGAAGTCAGACTTAAACGATATTCATTAACTCATCTCAGTGACCCCAAAAACTATGGATTTGACACTAATACCGGCCATTTTAGATTATCTTTACATATCATCCTAAAATCCTCCTCTTAGGGGTTATAAGGCTGTCTTACACCCTCAGTATATCTTTAAAATGGTAAGTCATATACCAATTTCGGTGTGAATTGCGTCAGGCATTTCAGCGTTACACTGGAACATGCATACACACACATCCATTTCTATATACATATTTAGGTAAAAAAATTATTAATAAAAGTTTAGTCAGTACAAATAAAGCCCTAGGGTAAGTGCCCTATCCATTTTTTCTTTCCGTATCGGCCAATAAGAACTAGGAACTGCAATTACAATTACATTAAAAATTACGAAATTTTCGTTACAGTTTTGTTACAGAAATTTTTATTTCAGTTTCGTTTTCTTATGGTTTATCTCCAATAATTATTAAGGGACGTCTACTTTTAGGTTCTATATTTACAGGAACATTATAGACCCTCCTGGAGTGGAAAAAACCCCGCAAAAATCCTTGGTCAATGATTTTTTTCTTTGATTTGGTTATTAGCTAAAATAAGAGCAGACAAGTGAACGGAGTGGTTTATAGTTTTGCTCTCAAAACTTTATTTATTGGAATATCTTTTAACTTATGTTTGTTATTAATTTTTAATACGTCCTTGACCTTGGAGAAATAATTAAAACTTGAAATCTTAAATGGCATCTGAGATGCGACTCTAGACAGCTTAAAAACAGACTATTTACCGCTTCTCTATGACTTGTTTTTCATTTTTCCCGTTATTACTTCTTAACTAAACATAATCGTGTTGAATCTGCTTTTGAAATTTCAGATTGATTGGCTAATTTTCATTTCCATTATTGTGGAATTAACAATTGCACAACATTAAATAATTGAAAAACACTTTATTGATAATACACCTCACAAGAATGCACAATATACTCCGTATCAATACTATTAGTATTGATGGAAGGCCGATAGAGATAGGTAAGATCAGGAGGAGAGTTTCAGAGAAGAAGCAAAACTCGACTGTTAAGTTTTATTATATAGGGCTGCTTGATTATACCTACGCGGGGGAAGGAAGGGTCAAGGAAGCTTGTTTGTTCCTTAAAAGGTACTCGGTGGGCTGCAGGACCTGGTAACTGGTGTATAGTGTTAAAAGGGCGGCTTCTTCCGTCAGAAACTTTCCCTTTAGGACTAAGGTGTTTGCTCGGATCAGTTTTTCGGTCGTCTCTTCCAACTCTCAAAATATGTCACCTCCTTTTACTCAAGTGGTACAGTATTGCCAGCGGGCACTCTCCTCACTTTCTCTCTGCTAATTTCTATCAGTCCTTCGAGCTTCTCCTTTTACCTCATTCGCAGTTTCCAATATTCTTTGGAAAAAGAAATTACCACACCCTAACGTTTATGATCCATTGTGTTTCTTGTAGGACAGTTACAGATCTGCATGAAGACATTGCTAAGGAAATTTTATACACACACAGCTTTAATTACTTTCACAGCTTTCTTCCTCGGAAAACTGACACTCAGGTCTGGCTCGTTAGCCATATGACCATCCGCACATAGACATGCTAACGGAATGTTGCACAGACTCTGCCAAAAAAGACCAATGTATTTTGCCGAAAAGTTGAATTTAGCTAGGTCCTCTAGAGGCCTGTCTAGTCCGATAATTAGGGCTGTAGGAATTTTTTAAAAATCTGTACTACGGTCTTCGCCTTCATCAAATTTCGGAATTACTTTAACTATTGTATTCAAATGTATTGTAACAAATTGTCTTTTCACAGATATAATTTATCGTTCTTTTAGTACAATTTTGTAAGGAATTTTCATACATTACAGTAGTTGTTAGAATGTAAAATTTCTTTCTTTAGGGCTCGACAACGTCAGAGAGGTTCTCCTTCATTGACTTACTTACTTAGGATTGTACGCATTGAGTTATATAGTATTGATCATTAATCTGATTGGCGTTCAGGTAGGAAGAGAAGAAGGCCTTTGAGGACGATAGGACTGGAGAGGAGATGAGCTGTGCCGGGACAGGATAGGCTCCTCCTGTTAGCTGTTAAGACGGGATAATTGCCTGCCGAAGAAGACGGGGGTGATTAGGTGTCGAGGGCTGCCGGCTAATAGTCTGTTGTTACAGTACTGTCAGAACCAGCCCAGCCTCTTTGGCTGACTGAATTACTTCCCTTCTAGATGAGCAATTGAATTTCCGCCTTGAAATCACCCCTCCCTGTCTCGAGGAAAATCGAACTTTTGTACAGCTCATCGATCTGGCCTATATAAAAAAAAAAGTTCGTTTAAAAAGGGGTTTCGTTTGATTTGATCTATGGATTCGGTGACTAAAGATAATTTTTGAGAGAGTTCCAAAATTCAAGTACCTTAGTCCGATAATATTATAATATCTCAGATAAAATAAAAGCTAGAATGATGACGGGTATGAGGGTTTTCCTTCAATGGTCTGATAGCTAACTACGGAGAACCAGGTTCAATTTCTATTTTTTTTTGAGGCTGTCTGGTTGCAATCCTCTTAAGAGAAAATGAGTACCTGCTTATAAAATAGTAGTGAATCAGGTTTAGCAATCAAAAATAAAGATATAGAAATAGCCCGGTATGCTTACAAGGTGCTTGTGGCTTGTTTCTTGGACTCTCTTTCACATATACAAAACAAAGGTTTTTTTTTAATAATATAATTAAGACAAACTATTCGTTAATCCAGGTCCAATATTCATCTTCCCTAAGGAGCTAGTCATGTTATTTATTAACAGTTTTGTGGATGCAATTGAGAAGGTAATTGTATTATGAAGTGGTGGGTGTACTAGTTTTAGAAAACCAAAATTATGAACCTATTAGCGTTCTCAGCATCTATCACTGACTAGTTTCTAATCATTTTTAGCACTGGTGGCCTAGTTGGCCTGTTTTATTGGTAGCATCTTGAGTTCAATTTTTTTCCCTTCATATAAAATTAACTAAAGGAAGACGAATTCATGGGTCAAAGTCAATTGCTATGCATAACGGTGGCCATGGGATAACAGTCTTACATGAAAGAATTTTCGTTTTGGTTCCTACGATTTTAGAACTGATTTTATCAATATTTGGGGCGCTGAACTAAATGTGAATTCAGTTGATCTCTGCTCTACGTTTTTACATCAGAGTATTTATATGTGCAGTTGTACCCGAAATGTGCAGTTATAACTCCATTCTGTGCAGTTTTAAATCATATATACAAGGAGGGTCTGCTACTCTTCCTCTCTCAAGAAGACAATCTTGTGTTTTGTCACAAAATTATAACTCCTATATATGCGAAAAGCATAGGCTTCATTTCTTGCAGTTGTCGGAAATTTTCCGGGCAAACGCAAAGCTTAAAATTATGTTGACCTGATAAACGAGATGCTTAACAGTTTCAAATCCCACTGGGGGTAACATGAGTATTGAGATGCACTATTTACGCAACCACTCAGACCGTTTTCCTGAAAATTCAGGAGGGACCCGTGAGGAACAAGTTGGAAGATTTCTACAGGATATTAACTAACTAAGGTGGCAACTTTTTGCCGCCACTTACCCTCTTCATGACTATTGACACATGATATAAAGAACTTTTTCTTTCTTCTTTACATGCTCATTTTTTCTTATAGTTTCATTTAAATTCATTCGCTGAACTACATTTAATATCCACCTAAAACGCAAAACTGATCAACTTATAATATGGCTAACATTAAGGAAATATTAAATAAACATATTTTTAGGAGTGCCTATTCAAAGTTAGTATAAATGTAGTTTAAAACCGCATTTAGGAAATCCAGGAGGGTTTAGGCGGGGCCATACGGATTTTGCAGCCACAGGCTAGTACAAAAAGATGTGCACCCCTCCCTCAACTTTACACTATTACTCACACTAGACGTCGCCCACTCTCCTCCTATATCCTGCCCGCCGTCTGCAAATATTAGCCCAGCTAAGTGCAAACAGATTCCTGCCCCTCCAAACAGATTACAAACCTATCTTGCCGTATTGAGAATTCCAATTAAATTCCACATTTTCCCTTCTTTCGATTGCAAAAGTAATATAAACGTTTTCCTATAATTTTCTACAGATTTATACTTTTCATCGCCATTTTCATTAAATCATTTCTGCACCTGCAGATTGTTTTTTCACTTTTTGTTTCTACCTGCTTCCTACTCAAGAGAGGAACTCTTCGTCATTCCGGAATCTTTTTCAAAACTAATCATTACGATTTCAAACTGTGAGTATTATTACGATTTTTTTTGTAACACAAATAATAATTTACATTCGAAATTGGACACATAAGCTCAGTTGAGAATTTCATTTATTAAAAATACAAAAAATATATGTGGCTTAATTTCTATTTTACATTGAAAACTTTATCGTCATAAAATTACAATCTGCCCGTTATGGGATTTCGATCCCAGGAAGAAAGGAAGGGTGAGGAAAATAAGTTGTTTAGCTTGATTGTTTAGTGTTAAATTATTTGCTATTTTTCACCCCTAAAAATTATATAAAGTTGTAATCAGAATTGATAGTTACTCAGGAAATTATTTATTAAGTATTTCAAATTGGCCTCTAATTTTGTTTTCCTTAGTGGGGCGATATTCCAGTTAGAGTTTGCCTGGCTTAGAAAATAAGCAACGTGCTCTAGATTACAACTTTTGGATTTGTAATTGAAGAATACCAGTAATAAATAGTTTATTACGTAGTTTAAGAACACAAGTTTGATTATGATAGGTAAGTAACAAGTAAGATCTGTTCTTGCGCGTTTTCCTTAAGTTCCTCTTTCGTGTTGAGAAGACCCTGTTTCATCTCTAGCTCTTCGTGCTTACCTTTCTTGGGAAGTGAGAAGTATATCAATACCATGGCCAAGTATGTGAATAGATACCAATTATGTACGAGCAGTATAACATACGAAAGCACCTTATACAATATTTGAAAGTCAGTGGAATTAAGTAATGTGAAAGAGAGCTTATTTAATAATTTTGTATAAAATAAAGTAGAATAGAAAAAAATGTTCTTCTGGGACCATCTGCCCAATGAATACCAATGCAATATAAACAAATAAATTAATTCAATTCAGCTAACATAAAATAAATAGTTTATCAAAAAACGTTAAGTCGAAGTAAATATGATATATAGCGTACACCACAGTTACAAAAAAACATTCAGTAAATAAATACATAAATTGTTACAAAAATAAAGGACAAAATCGTTCCAGTCCAAAATTTTTTTGGGCTGTTTGTAAATACTGTATGAACGAGAGAGTGAATGAAGAATTGTAAATATGATATGAATGAGAACAATTACTTATTAATAAGGCGATTGTAATTTTATCCCAATAAAGATTTGATTTATAAATATATTATAATTATATTTATAAATATAAAAATGATCAGACCATATGGAGGGAGGCATATTGATAAATTGGTAATTTTTGCCCTATAATTGAGCAATTTCAAAATACATCTCAGATGCTATATAGGGGCGGAATCCCTCTTTTATAATCGAATTAACAGATCGTAAAATAAACTTCTTTGTATAAAAATAAAATTAAAGTTGGACCCATTTACACTGACAACATGCTCAACGTCTTAACTACACCATCTGATAGATATTGGGTGGGATAATGCGGAGGTTTCTACCGAGTCTTAATGGAAAAACTCTCCCGCCAGGAAAGTATACAGCTGTAGTTTAGTAGTAGAAGCAGTAGTAGCAGTATTATTGGATCCAATCTTCTTTTCGTTAACATAGTCTTTGGTTCCTTGGTAGTATGATTGCTCACCAGAGCTCGTCCATTTAGGTTGGCTAACTCAGCACTATTGATGGCTTCCAAAAAGTCACTGAATTTTCGCTTCCATATTGCAGACGTATATTCTGATCTAATCCCCCCCCTTACTGAAATACGTATCCAGCCCCTGGCCCCCATTGGACACCTGACTACAATGCACAACGGCGAAGAGGATATGTCTAATTTATCATTCATATAAATCGTATGGTGTTCCCACAGGTTCTAGCAGCTTGAATAAAATGATCACGCTCTTATTTTATTTATCGACCTTAATTACCTGGAATTCACCCCTGATTTATTTAGAACCTTTACTTGAACTGGGGGTCCTTGTACTTAACCTTTTTACCACGCCTGTATACGAGTAGGTGCAGAATTAAAAGTTAATGTTATGTTTTTGTTTTATTTTGTAGATTATTTAAGTTTTATATGAGATTGTCTTCAGGTTGTATGCTAATTTGTTAATTGAATTATGAAGGGAGGTCAAACATGGAGGATAAACTTGTAAACCGCTTGGGAATGCTATCACGTCATTTTTTTTTTTTTTTTTTTTTGCATTTTTGATGAAAATAATATTGATTGTTTTTCTTTTGCACAGATCTTCAGTTTTATGCAATTCTATTTATTTTATGATTGTCCTTACGTAAATTTTTAGATAAGGAAATAGAGAAGAAGCGCAATTTAATTACCTTTTATTAAACAATGTCTTTGAAATTTTAAAGTCATTTTAAGTTATCAGCAATATCTTGCGACACCTCTTTTGGCTCTCAAGAACTCTTTAAGTGAAGACAGAATCGAAAAGATAAAATTGTTCATTAGCCTCTTATGGAATGGATGCTTTGTTTGCAATATTAATTACTGAAAGTATCTGCTAATTAGTTTTACGATTTCGTCGAACCAATGTTACCTCAATTTTTATAGGCTCAGCTTGGTTTATTGCTGCGTTTTGGAGCAGAAATCGAATGTTGTATAGTTTATGCAATGACTCCTCAAAAGTCATTAAATACGGTTTAGTTCTAGTTGATCCAATTGTTTTGTTATTTGAATGTTTGTTTTCTCTTAACGTGTACTCACTAAAATACAATAAATATTATTATAACTAATCAATGAATGAATCAAATTGGATTTTTTTGATCATATATAATCCAAATAAAGAAATATAATCGAGAAGTGGTTTGGATGTGAGACGCTTGTGTTACTTAAATTCTTATTTAATAATTGAGAAATAACTACTCGGTATTTTTGACCTGAAAGAAACTTCTTTTAGTCAGTGAAATTCGAATAGACAAAACAAAAATAATTAAGAAGCTGAAGAATTGACAAAAAGACGTATTGAAATCGACTTAAATGACATCAAATATAAAATTTCTTTGGCCAAATACAAAGCTATTGTCCTTATCAGCAGGAAATCGTTTCTGAGCAGTGTGCTCGCCAATCAAGAGCGAGAGAAACTAGACCAACATTTTTCACTTCACTATTAATTTTTCTGCGAACCCTTACCAAAACATATTCAGCAAGATTTGCGGAGTTATTGAATACTCCTTTAAATATCCAGATATAATAGATAATTTGTAGGGTTTTGTTAATTTTATAAAAATCAGGAACCCTTATGTTTACATCTGCACGTTTGGCTGTACTATGTAAGTCCTCTGTTTAGGTTACAGAAATGAAATTAACATAAAGGTCTCATTTGATATTGGGAACACGTGACAAAAACACACATCTGCATAAAGCTTATGTGTTAACAAAAAATTCTAATAATAATAATAATGAATAATATGCAAAATTTGTTGGGATTTGAGGGAGTCATTAAAACCCCCATTAAAAGTGTTTTATTAAGTTAGGTGTCTTCTATGACACAAACATGCTAAAATATGTTTTTGTCTGAAAAAATTACGAATTTTCAATTATAAATCAATTACTAATAATTAAAAATTAGTATTTTTAATAATGAGCAGTGCATATGATTAAAGAACATTACATCTTGAATAATGATATGATATAATGGTATTATATGTTATGCCTTTAGTGGACTACTTTGCATTACAAAAAAGTCATTAAAATCGTTTTCACAACTTGAATGAAATGATTTTTTCTTCATTTTTTTACGGCCACAATCGCAGAACTCTGGATGAAAGTAGAGCCCCTCCATTCAGAATCGGAAATCTCAATGTCCCTGAGTTCGAAAGGAAGAAACAGACAGGAGATTCTCCAGTTCCGGTAGATACTGCTGAAAAATGGTGTCTGTAATCTGCCACTCTCTCATCATGCCTCGACCACAGATAACCGCGTACCAGCCTTGAAGAATTTTTTTCCTTTTTCATACCAGCACCCTAGGCAGGATAAGGAAAAGTCATCACTTACAGTAGGTTTTATCTCTTCTCATCAGAGGGGAAAATAAGGCGGCATGGAAGAACACAGGACGATCCTTAATAATTTTCTTTTCGTACTGAATGGATTCAACAAAAAGAGAAAACCCATTATAATCGATTTGGAATAGCTGATCCAAGGGCCAGTAGCTTTAAAAAGTTTGCAAGTATTTCTTTGCATCACCATCCTTAACCATGAGGAAAGCTAAGAACTATTAATATTTTACAGCATATCTGCGGCCATTTAAAAAAGCCAAAAACAGTCTTTTCTCGAGTCATAAATAATATTATACTGAGAATTTGAAAGTTTGTTTAATGCCTTCTGTATGAAATTGGTTTGAGTTGCAGTAGCAGATGGTATTTACGTGATAAAACGAATTATTCATTGTAGCGACCGCTAACCACATAAGATAAATCACCCTATACTCTATTGCATAACTATTGTAAGCAAAAGTAAATAACATGAACTAAATGTATTATAGACAAATGTAAATAAACAAATATAAATCATTGTAAATGTGTTAAGCAATAAAAGACGGGGACCAAGCAAGTAACACGAGAAGGGTCAGCAGCTGGCAGTCATAAACAGTCTTAAACATAACAACCCTTTTGTGGCCTCTCTACCTCCCTTGTCCCCTGGCCGGGTATTTAGGCGTCGGTCGCAGCATCACCACATGTGTGAAAACCAACCACGGTGTCTAGGCAACCCTTGCAGCCCTCCCGGTAGGCAAGGGGAGAGTGTACTTAAGTCGGGCTCCTGGCCCTGTTAATTAGAGTCTCTCGCAACCTTTACTCGGTGACGCTTGGTTTCCGCTCGACTTCTGAAAACTTGACTAATTCTTTATGAGAAACCTCTGTACCTCTTCTCTTGAACATAGTGCATTGTCGGGGCACATACCTATCAAAAATGGAGTCAGATACTAACGCCGTCACGAAACGATTGTCCAGGTTATAAACTCGAACAATCCGCACTTGTCACCAGGGCTAGGGTGATCAGGCACCCCCCTAGTGATGACCCGACATTCATATTTACAAATTAAGCTTGGTAGCGTATGTACCATTCCTTCCATAATGCTAAACAGATTACCAACAACTATTTTCACTCATTGATAAACATGAATCATGTGTGACCTGGTTGCGGGTTCATATTTCAATTGTCACATCATGACCACAATTAAAGAATACAAAACTATGTACAAGACGTTTGAGCAGCCCACGTTCCTATTCTTAAGTCTTAACTAGGAAATTATTACTCAGTAGTAATAGACTAGGAGCTAATGACACATTTATTCAACAGACGAGCGTATATCTAACGAATCTTTAATCGATAGACCTTATTGTGTGCAATGGTAGAAAGCAAATATTAATTTTTCAAAGTAACAAACCCACAATTAAAGCACACAACAGTATGAACAAGCGCTTTGACCAGCTCACGTTGCTATTTTCTAGCGGTTATGATACTAAACGATAATATTATGGCAGACCTTTTATTGTCTAGGAGCCAATGACACATTTATTTATGGACGAACGTAAAGCTAACCATATCCTTAATAGATAGTCCTTATTGGGTACAATTATGATCGTCGAGCCTTGCTGTCTGGTGCATTTATTGTCAAATTCGGACTCAAATTTTGAGATTCCATTCAAACGAATGATAAACCCCTGCAATTTATACAAAAGTTAAATTACACCCATTTTGTTATAACACACACGGAAATCGATGTAGTCGGGTCCGTTTTCAAAACTGACGCGTTCAAACAAGACAAAATTTTAAACGGCTACGATTTGTTCTAAAATATTCAACATGGCATCAATCTCATAAGACGGCCCATCCAGGTGCGTTTCTAAAACTGACGCAAAAAACAAATTTTGGTCGAATCTATTCTATGTATCTATGTATTGGAAACAATCGGAAATAATCATCATCAAATAATTATTTGAAAATTTTTAATATCTGGTTAAATTCTCGTTTTAAACATTTATTTTGAGAATTTCATCTTGTCCCTGCGTTTTTAAGGCTATCGGGAAATTCATTGATGAACGTGGGCTTGGCCACCTACCACTAGTAGAATCAAGTTTATTATGCAGGTTCTCTAAATGTTTTTATCGGAACACAACAATCAATGCAAAAATCTCTCTGTGACTCTTCAGGGCCTCAATTTCAACTTCTTTTTGGGGAGAACAGGCAAAGGAATTTCTGACAGTTGTATTCACAATCTTGAAATATTATTGCAAAGTAAATTAAATTCAGAAGGATAAAATATTTCAAATGACTTTTTTGGCTGACAATTTTGGAGAAACGCAAGGAATTCAAGGAGGCTTCTGTTCGAGGGGAACACAGAAAAACTCCACAGTTTTAATGCTTTTACTTCAGGTTTATGAAATATTATTTTAATTTGCAGAAAGCCATACATAAGAACTAGCTACTTTGACCTTATGACCTACGTTTACTGATAAAATCCTTATTGCGGTAAAAAACAATCTGCCTTATTGGGCTATAAGTATTTGTGAACAATGTTTTCTTTCATATCATATTTACAATTCTTTATTCACTCATTCATTAATACAGTACTTACAAACAGCCCAGAGAGCTCCCTAATCACATGGTTGTCACCTCCCTCGCGTGCGAAAGAGGAATAGGAGTCTTGGAAAGTCCTCCACTCTCCTTCATCAGCCACATCACCGGACACAACCCATTGGAGGCTGACAAAGAGCGCGAAAGCCACAGACATGGATTGGAGATACGAGAGAGAAGGAGCTCAAGAATGTACGGTATATTAAGATTTTTATGAAGGGATTTGTTGCTGACATAATAAGTGGTATTAACTATTGATCTCAGGACTTTTGATTGAAAGGATTGAATACGCTCGATGTTCAACATTTTTTGCTGTCACCCATAGCTCTGTTCCGTATGTCCAGATTGGCTTATGTATAACTTTGTACATTAGTAATTTATATTCTATTGTGAGATGGTAGGTACTTCGAAGTAGTATGTACAGTTGTCCAAAGCGTCTGTTTAATTCTTGTCCTTTTAGCCTCATTTGGGTGTTTCATCTCAGCCTTCTGTCGAGGTGGAAGACTAAATAACTATGCCAAAAGCTTGTCTTATGCCCAGAAACGCACCAGTGCAATACCGTTTGGTTTCAAGGGCTGAGGATATATAATCAAAAACGTGAAGCCCTTGTTGAGTAATGAAATTTCGGAGAAGGAAACCAAACTGGTGAGTAGGGAAAAGGTTTTTGGATTCAACAATTGGAAGTAGACGTTTTAATAGGAGTTTTTCAAAGATTTTTGAGAGGATAGGGAGTAGGCTAATTGAACGGTAAGCTGAGGTGTCATTGGGTGGCTTAGCGAATAGTACAATAATATAATGTTTCCAGAAGAGAGGAAAGTGCTTCGTTGGGATAATGCAATTATAAATATGGGTTAGGAAGATTATGGCTTTAAGAGGAAGTTGTTGGAGAATTTGAGGAGTAAGGAGATCATATCCGGAAGATTTTCGGTGAGCTAAGTTTTCCAGAAGGTATTTGACCTCAGAGGGGTTAACGGCTTTTGGTGGAAGTTTGAGAGGGATACACGAAATTAGGAAATCTTTTAATCAGCTAAACAGTTGGAATGTTCACGACAACAATCAAATGCTTAATATTAACGAAACTCATTCAAGATTGTGAGAACATTTTAAAAATGGTGGTTTGGGAGTAGAAAAAACGTCAAATGATCTCGGCCGGATGCTGGGAGACTTGTCATAAGAACCGGGCCTGAATGAAAATGTGGCGAGGATACTGTCAAGTAACCATATTTTACTTCTAGCCGTGAAAAATGGGGTCGAAATCCTATCGCTAGAAAACTAACTTTCCTTACTGAATTTTGAAATCATGTAAATTACTAGAAACATTTTAACCCCTCTCAGTTCCATAATTTTACTGAGCTTAGGTATGCATCTGCCAGAGATTTTTCATTTTTCGTGTTTCATTTATTTGCTGTATAATCAGTATCATTTTCTTCTTTCTATTTTTTTTTCAAATAATGTTTTTGTGTTTTTTTCATATTCATTTACCTTCATTTCGATTAAATTATTTAAAAAAAATTGCCTTGTTTGGATGTGTCAGTTTTGAAAACGGACCCGACTACGTCCATTTCCGCTAAGTGTTATAACATAATACGTGAAATTTAACTTTTGTATAAATTGAAGATGTTTGTCTTTCGGTTGAATGGGACCTCAAAATTTGACCACCTTGAGTCCAAATTTGACGAGAAATGAACCTGTTTTAGGCAGCAAGACTTGACGATTCTAGTTGTTCCCAATAAGGACTATCGATTAAGGATGTCGGTAGCTTTACGTTCGTCCGTTGAATAAATGTGTGATTGGCTCCTAGAATATAACAGATATGCCATAATACTGTCGTGTGATTAAATTGTGGGTTTCTTACTTGGAAAAATGAACTTTTTCTTTATCATTGTACTAATCATATGTACTAATAAAAACCAGATCGGTAAACTGAAAACGTTTTGGCTACGATACGACATATTTTTTTATAATTCGGTTAGTTAATTTATGCCCTATTTATACTTGCATTTTGATATTTTAAATTTACTATAGTTGTGTTTATCGGTATCTATTTATATTGTTTAGCTTCTTATCTCTTAACGTACAAATGGAGAAACATATATCTAAAACAAATATGAAATTGAGCAATGAAAAAATCTTGAGTTTGTGACGTGAGCATTATTGACACTAATCGTGATGATGTAAGCTGTTCATAATATTCATCACCCTAATGAACGTACTCAGATACATGTCTATAGTAATGAGTCATTTTACTCAATATGATGGGAAGCAGGGTCTAATGTTTACTCAGAGATAATTGATTATAGTTTTCAAATGGATACCAATGACTGAAGCCTTGTAATTATAGTTGTAAATTATAGTCCTTCCTATGGTTAACAAGATTGGATTTTTAAAAGGATTGGACATATTCCCTTCTCTATTTCTAAACTCTCTCAAATTTGTTAGGCATTTTTGTATTTGAGGTTTATTAAGGATTTTCTTAATATTTTATATTTGGAAACGTTTAACAGCTCACTCAAACTGAAAAGAAATGGGTCTCATCTGTAAAAGCCCGTGCTATCTATCAAATTGGATCGACCCAATTCTAACGTATGAGCATCAATTGAAAACCAATTCGCTATCTGCCTTGAAATCAGAACCTTGCTTAAATTGTAATCGTGAAGTGGTTATGTACCGTAAAGATGTAAAAAAATAACGCGAAATATTCAGTGATAAATTTAATAAATTTTAATTGTTCTATAGGGACGGGCAGGATGACTCATTACTGCTATTGACAGCTGTCGGGTTGAATTTTTCGCTTTTGCCCCACAACTGCGGCAAGGAATGACAGCTTTACGTCCTACTCGATCTGACAGAATATGCCCTGTCCAAAACAGATCCTGTCCTCCCTCAGAAAGATGAAATCGTTGTTTTGACTTCAGGAATGTCAAATAATTGATAATATCACTACTATTTGTCAAATTAATTAACATTTATGCAATTTCTTATGTGATAAAAATTGTGGGTCGAAAGAACCCACAATCTCACCAATTTAAAATATTTTATTTTTTCAAAACCACTTTAAATAATATTTAGTTAATATGTGGTACTTGTCGGTGCTTAAGTAGTCTATAATTGCATAACCAATAAACATGTCATATATTCATATGAATGTGTTCATATATTCTTTGCAATCTTAGTTCCATTATAGAGGGATACTGTCTAGAATGAATATTTTATTCTTATTGAAGATTCACAATAAGGAACATGACAGCACACTACAACAAAATAAGTACAATCATTTTCCTTTAAGTTTAGGACAGTTTTGGCGTTTGAATGAAACTGCATAATAATTACAATTTTAATTGTAACAAAGTAAAAAAGAAAATACATAAACATGCAATATGTGGACACTTTCTTTCACTGAATAGCTAAAATACAATTTTTGCCATGCATAATTACACAAAAGAGCCGACCAAATGAATGAAGGTCACCCAAGCTTTGCACTACAATGCTTCCTTGGTGTGTAGTCCTTAGAAAACTCATAGTCAAAAGAAATATTTCTAATCATAACAGTAAGTAGTAATCTAGTAGATAGTTTGTTTGGCCTAGGGAACCTCTTATGTCATTAATTTGCATCCATCAAATTATAAATTGATTTCAGCTACTTTTATGTTGGTCTGAATTAGAAGTCTACAGCTCTATAACAACACTATTTACAAGTCTCCCAATCACAGAGTTACCGACATGAAAGCAAAAACACATACATAATAATTTAAGGAAAATATTAGAAAAAGTGACTGGTATTTAAAAATAGAGCAACAATATCTGAGAAGTGGAGCAATGGATCAGATCATTTCAGAATAACATACATGAAGAAATTGTTACTACTGAAATCAGAATTGTACTTGCAATTATTAAAAATATCTTCTTTGTTGTTGCTTGCCATTTAAAAAAAAAAAAACTATGCTATTTTTAATTTTTAGTTACCTCATAAGTAAACATAATGTAATGTTTATTAAATCAATAATACCTCCAAAGTTAATAAGATGTCAATAATGTGGGTGCATATCGATTGTAATTTTGCAACATGAAATATGCACATAGATAGCAAAATTATCTCTTCATGATGTCAATAGTAGTAAAATAGTTGAACAAATTTGATAAATGTAGAAAGTTGAGTAAGAAAATTATATTTTAAATAGAGATATTTTTAGAAATGACCTGCATTGCTAAACAGACCCAGCCACGAGTATCAGGAATGTTACTATTAAAGTAAAATAGTTTTTACAGATAGTTCCATTTTGTTAGATATATAAACTGCAATTTAATTCTTAATTATATGATTTAATCTTTGTTCACACACATTATAATTACTCATTTATAATCTCTAGAAATAAAGAATGCCTCCATATTTTACAATTATACAAATAATATTTAAATTAGATAAAGAATGTTAATTATAAATCAATGTAACCCTTTCCACTATTATCTCCATTAATGAAACCATAACTGCCTAAAATTTTAAATATTTAAAAAGTTAATTATATCTAATAGTTTGTATATTAGTTTAAAGAATCACTTAAAAAAAGGTGCCTCTCCATTATTCAGCAATACTTCACATTAACTCACTGTAAGTTTTTAAATATCGACTTAAATGGTTTAATAGAATATAGATTTGCAATCTGCATATAAGTTATGCTAGAATCAACTTTGTTACCTACTGATTGTGATTGTCTTCATCCAAGAGTCAATAGGTTTGTATTTCAGACACCGATCATCGTCTCTTTGAGCTTCGAGGAAGGTTTGAGAGGTGGTTAAGAATTCATTGTAAAAATGTATAAAGGAAGTGTATGTGTATAAAATGTATAAAGTGTTGCACCAAGAAAGAAAAAATAGTTTGTTTTATTACTTCATTAAATAGCCAAATCAGCTTGTCAAAAGTAAAATCTGGGAGTTGTTACATGTAAAATGCACATGTTCTTGATTTAAAGGTTATCTCCTTTCTTAGTTGGGATTGTGACTTTTTAAGATTCTAAGTTGTACCTTAGTTTTTATATGTTAAGAAGAAAGAAAATCTCTCTCAGGCGAGAATCTAACTCACAATCACTCAGTGCAATCTTAGATTGTTCCCAGCAGTAGCTGTGACAAAGTAATTTATTTTCTAATAATTAACAAGTGTTTGCTTATAACTTTCACTGATAATGTATTAATTTTGCAACACTCCCTACCATTTCTTCAGCTTCTATTAATGTTACAATAGAAATTTACTTCCTGGCCAGAAAAATCATTATATCAATTACACTTGTTTCTCTGAAAGTAGTCTTGCTTCTTTAGAAATAAACTTAAAATGCAAAATTAATACAACAATCCATTATCAGTAAAGGAAATTATCACAAATTTGGTAATTATTTGAATCATATCACACTTCAAACAATAATTTAAATAATTATTCTGTGTCTAGTTTATCCACTATTAACTTAGTGGTCGGAAGTCGCTTCTTGGGCACACTTAGCCTTTTTACCAAGGGTTGGAGGAACCTGGCAGCTACATTGTGGAACTGACTGCTTCACCCCCCCCCCCAGCATAAATGTTCATTAAATAACACTAGTACTGATTTGACTTACAATTTTGATTTCTTAAATCATCTCTTTTTTTAATTCTCACTAGCGAATAAGTAATTGGAAAATTCTGATTCTGTGTGTGTGGATTCTCAGTAGCTATTTTCAATTCTATATCACTGTATCGCTACTAATTTTTGCGATATTTCTTTATTATTTTTACAATAAAAAATGAGATTTTATGAACTCTATGATCTAAATATGTCTGTATGTATATATTTATGAATCATAATTCTATTGAATAATAAACTGCATTCTCCCAAATACAAACCTCATTATAGTATTATCAGTAGTTAACTTTATTTGTAATTCTTGAGAGATAATGCCAAATGCTCTCATCATCTACCAACTATGGCAAGAACCTTTAGTTGACTGTACCTCTTCATGATGTGTTGTTCCATGGATTTAAGCTTTATTCATGGTCAAAATGAACTAGAAATAGGATCCTCGTCTTCCCTAAAATTAATTCAACTCTCTATGCCTTCTGTTTACCGGTCTTTTTTTCTTTTTTTTTAAATGTTGATTATAGTTCCAACTTCAACTTTTGTTTTGATTGATTTCACATTTTCAATCCACAATTCCACACAATTCACTTCATATTGACATTAACTGCTTTTCAACCTCAACTCTATAAGTAATTTGTTTAATATTTCGAATTTGCTAAATACTTTTAAATAAAGCCCCAACCAGTTAACAGTAATACTATTTTCTAGTCATTTTAATTTAACAAGAAAGCTCCTTGAGGCGGAGTGATAGACTAGGAGAAGTCAGCAAGAGCTAGTAAAACTTCATGCGTACTTGTTGTACAGTGTAGGAAGTAAGCTGCGGTTTCTTCCCCTTCCGGAATGAGAATCTTACTCATTCTTTCCATTAGTCAGTCTTTCCCGCTTTGACTGTGGTGTTGAGCTTCTCCAATCTATCACTGATCTGGTATCCAATCTATCCAGGCTGATTCGGTCTGTTGAAGAGCTCTCTTAGCTTTCATGCTGCTACTGTAAACCGCGATGTCGTCAGAGATGGTAGGGCTACTGCAGTACCGGGCTCTAACGATTTCAATGGGGCCTGTGGAGAGGGTAAGTTCTTCTAGTGTTTGGCTGTGGCGAAGGTGGCGCAACACTCTCATTCATAAGGTAGAGATTCATCTTTATTACTAAAGAATTCTGTTCCGATTCTTCAAACGGTTAGGGCCTGCACGGCCGAAAACCATACAAACGAATTTTAATAAGTTTCCCACCACGCATGCCCAGTACAGTTACCCACCGCTCTTGCGCTTTACGACTGTTAGTATTGCTGTTAGTGTGACGGGGTTTTTTCAGGAAGGAGCTCGTGATAAAACATGTATTAAACGATCCAGAAAAAATACCCTTTATTTTGAACCCACACTAGTTGCATAAACGTAAATGCACGTTTTGTTAGTAGGGGTTAGCTTACTCTGTCTGATCACTCTGGTCCTGCAAGTAAATTGGTCTACTATAATGGAGGATTAAGAAAGGACAAGTCCGATTAGAGCTAGGGCACAGGAAGCTTTTAACGGGCAGTAAGGTGGGGCCATCAAAGACGGGGGTTTGAGCTAATTTCACGGTTACCACTGATCCACTTTGTCAGCTGAGGATTATCATTATTTAATCATCTTGCTACAAATTATTTTCCTCAAATTGTTCCTTGCCTATTCCGTTCAAGGAAATTTTTTTAATTTAATTTATTACATCGCTAATTGTTATGACTGGTTTATTTTGTGTTTTCATTGAAGCGTGAGAATCATTCAACATATATAATAAAACATGTTTTTACAGAAGATAAATGTATATTAAAGAAGATACAGCTGAAGAGTTGCATTATCTGACTTTCCAAAGAAGATTTTGAAAATATGAGCTACATTTGAGGAATGTATCTAACACATACTGAAGGGAGAACGCACTTAACTTAACAAAAAAAGAAAAAGGGGATTCATAGTTTTTTAAATATGCATCAACAAAGGCTTTATTATATCCTGAGTGTGCATCGAAAGAGGTTTCTGGAAAGAAGTATACAAATAAAAAAGGATGTTGTTGAATGGTTTGGTATAGCTACAGAATATTCTTTGAGTAATTATTTTTTTAACATATGTTTATATAATATGTAATATGTTTTATATTATATAATATGCCTATAAGTTGAATGAAAAGGTGTGGTATGAATGAGATAACCTATCACTATTGCCTATTGTCCTCAACAATTACAGGTAGCTTACTCCGATGGGTTCAATTCAATTACTCTCAACATTCTCGGCTCTTATGATGGCATGATTTAACATATTTTCGTATTATTATTCACTGTAATTCTGTATGTATGTGTACTCGTATGTTTGAGTGCTACAAGTTGAAATTTATTACAATTAAAGTTGAGTTCCTATTTTGACTTCTATTTCTTTGATAAGATATAGCCTACATTTTCCAGAATTTTCAATACACTTCACAATCTATTGCCTTTTAGTACTGGTACAAATTCTGAGTTAGTTAATCTTTTTCAGATGATTTGCTACACATTGCTTAGAGAAGGTGTATAATGTATAACTTTTATTGTGGCAATCGTTCTGTATTTGGGTAAATTACTCAACTAAATCTGAATCGTTTCTGTGATGGTTAAAAATAAACGTTTGAAATAAGTTTTTAGGAAGATCAGGAGGCTATGGATGATTGTTTTCTTTTGTTTTGTTTGTTCAAGCACACCTTATTAATTGTGTATACAATAATAGTTAAGTTACATGAACCATTAAATTGAGCTAACGAAAATTAGGAGATTCCTGTAAAAAAGTTTATCAAATTTCAATTATTAATTATAATTGACTAATCCGTTAAGGAAACGTTATTAAGCTAGTTCTATGCAATCCCACTTCGTGTGACACAACACACTTTGACTAACCTTATTAATGATTGGAGTGCATTCAACAATCACATATCATTTCTAAAAGCTTACAGATTCATCTGGAAGATGACCTTTATGAAAAATTTCACGTTATCAGGGTAATCACCCTGTACAGTCAGGATTTCCGATTTCGGGGAAACATATACGACCCCGCCCAAATCATTTTAATCACCCGTATAACAGAGCCTATTACTCGCAATAAAATCAAGAAATTACAAGCAATTTCTATAACAATCAGGCTTAAATTTACCTTAGTTACCTACCTAGTGCATTACAAAATTAAGGTTTTCAATAATTTCTTGACCGATGGGGCTGAGGCTCTCACAAATATAATTGCCACTTTATGGAATCAGCTGTGATGAAAGGCATAGAATGGTGCCGTGGCACAATACCTACGGAGGTTTGGTAGGAAACGAAGCCAGTCACGGGGCACAATGGTCTGTTATCAATCCAGGTTAACAGAAAACGAGATATCAGTCACAAAAGCAGTTCTTCTTTGTATAGGTTTATCGAGCATCATCTCAGGACTAGTTCAGCCGGCTTGTTTAGTCTGCAGGGTTTAGCTTCTTGGTTTGAGCAGAATTCATTTTATAATGCCAGTGGATTTAAGAACAAATGGCCTCGCCACATTAAATTAATTTAATGACGTGTTAATGAATTTTTATGTTTATAATTAACTGCAGTAAGTTCTTTACTATATGGAATGAAGTTCTCTAAATGCTACATGTTTTTGTAGCATTTAGAGAAAAAACGCATCGTTTTGCCCAGTTTTACTGCCAAGCAAAAACAGTATTATTTTAGAATTTAAAATCTTAAAGGAAGATTTGGTTTTGAGATTATTTAGCCCTCCAAAAAAATTTGTAAAAGTGGAAATTTACCATCGCGCTATATATATGTGTGTTATGGCTAGTGATAAGACAATGTTAAGCCTAATACCACAGGGCCTAATGTAAACAAATCGTGTTTGTAGATAGAGGATGAGAAGATAATAAAGCCAGTTAACAATTGTACCTGTGTGTATTATTACCATCCATATTTTCTCTTTTTTGATCGTCTACAGCCGGGAGACGATAACTGCTGCCGAAACCCGGGAGCTAACGAGTGTTCGGATAAAACGACACGTGAGGCAACTCATTTTTTTTTTCGCTTTTGCTTTACTTTCTGCTTCTTATTCTCTTTTCGTTTTTTTCTTTCTTCATCCTTTTAATTGGGAAAAATGGTAGAGCTACGGCCGGCCGCCTTCGAAGTGCCACCTCCGTTACTGAGTGAAACGTTGCCCAAAGCTAATGCAAAGTCCCTCGCCTGGATGAAGGTGCGAGCAGCGACGTCGCAGCACCTAAGAAGGACGATATTCGACCGGGAGAAATTCTCTGGATCTCTGGAGAGCTGGGTGAGTTAAATCACTCCATTAAGAGCGAATTATAGAGAGAGTAGAAGCGAAGACAAACGAAGGCCTACCAGACCCAGGGGATGCTAAATCAATAAAAGCTGACCTGGTGTGTCGTATAAAAAGAAACGTATTGAACCTGATACAGGTGGATGAGGACGCCCCATGGGCCGTGGTAAAGGAACGATTGAAGAAGGTTTACGGAAGAGACCGATGGACACCGGAAGAGGATATCTTAAAAATGTTTCGGGAAACGCGACATCCGGGTCAAACGAAAGGCCAATCACGAGAGCAGGTATAGCGCGCTTTAGGCGATTTAGGGTACAAATGGACCATGGACCCCTACAACAATAGGGGGGGGGGAGCTGAAGGAGTCGTCGGCGCGCATAGCCCGATGGAAGGAATTCCTTAGCCAGTACACGATGGACGTCTTATGCAAGCCAGGGCGAGAGAATGTGGTAGCGGATTGGCTGTAATCGTCTTCAAAGCAATCGAACAAGAGCCGGCGGGACATCGCAAGATATCAGGCAATGCGTCCAGGAACGGTCACCCGGTGGAGAAGGAGTGGGAGACCGGCCCGAGGAGACCAACACAGAAGACGTTACGGGAGACGGAAGCTCAGCGGAAGACTGGCCGTTGGATATCGAAGACATCGAGGAGATAATCAATGATAAGAAGCGCCAAGTCATTTAAATCACAAAGATGTCCGGGCTGCTTAAGACCGAGTATGGAAAGTATGGCCGTTGTAACATCGTGAAGATATGGTCCTCGCCAGGAATTACGAACAACGTGATCAGTCGAGCTCTGAAGGATGCGTCAAGGCCAGGAAATACGTTTACGTAGCGTCCTTTACGTGGGCAATGCGACTATTTGAGACCGCATCAAACGGCTATGGCGGACGGCAAGGATTGTGGTCAACCGCACGTTCATTCGGTGTGGGAAACTCATACTCGGCGCAATCGTATATCGTCAAAAGAGCTCGAACAGAGGGAAAAAACTAGCACGAGTCGGCGTATCACGCACTTGAGTCGACTTTCGGTTGTGCTTGTTGGGTATTTTTAGTGTTGTATTTATATGTTTATTTTGACGGTAGTGTCGTTTTTTTTTGTTTTTCTCTCTCTTCATGTGCGTATTATAATTCCTTTTTGTACAATGGAAAAACGTTTTTGTTTTGCCTGTCTTTTTATGTTATCTTTTTTTTTTTTTTAATATATTCCTTTATTGTGCTATAATTACAATCTGCCTTTTATAAGGCAATAATAATTAAGATAAATGATCTCATTCATACCATATTTACAGTTCATCATTCACTCGCTCATTCATACAATACTTACAGACAGCCCAGAGACCTCCCAAATCCACATGCGAAGAGAAAGTGGAGTCTTGGGAAGTCCCCCACGCTCCTCCGTCAGCCGCGTCACCGGGAAGTGACATGATTAGAGAAACTGGCCATTGCCAGGACTCCCACTGTCACGCGTTTATAGCAGGTCACGAGGCCACTGCCATTTCAGTCTCCGAGGAGGATTATAGGGATGAGTTGTGCAGTGCAATGACTGTGCTACAGGATTAGGGTGGTTGGAAAGGCTACTGTGGAATTTCATAAACTTGGAAGGGATGAGTTCTAGAATGTAGGGTATATTAAGGTCGTTATGAAGGGTTTTGTTGCTGACATAATAAGGGGCATTTACTATTGTTCTCAGGACTTTTGATTGAAAGGATTGGATATGCTTGATGTTCGACTTTTTTGCTATCCCCTATAGCTCTATTCCGTATGTCCAGATTGGTTTAAGTATAACTTTGTAGATTAGTAGTTTATTTTCTATTGAGAGATGGGATGTCCTTTGAAGTAGTCTGTATAGTTGTCCAAGGCGTCTGTTTAGTTCTTGTCTTTTTAGTCTCGTATGTGGGTTCCAGGTCAGTCGTTTATCGAGATGGAAGCCTAAGTACCGTACTGTCTCGGATACAGGGAGAGGAATAGAATTAAAATAAACTAGTGGACAAGACTTGCGACAAAGGGTGAAGGTAATGTAGGAGCATTTTGCTTCATTAACTTTGATCCGCCATTGATTGCACCAATACTCGATCTCGTCAAAGTGTTTTTGAAGGTTATGGGATGCTATGTCGGGGTCTGGGTGGGATGGCAAGACTGCAGTGTCATCTGCAAATGTGGCCAAGAAGGTATTGGGAGTAGAGGGGACATCAGCGGTGTATAGGTTATAGAGGATGGGGCCTAGGACACTGCCCTGTGGAACTTCTGCATTGATGGGATAGTAGCTAGAGTATTCTAAACCACAGTGGACTTGGAAGAAGCGGTTTGAAAGGTAGGACTGTAGGATCTGTCTGTAAGGGTCTGTGGTAAATGTCTTTTGAGCTTGTAGAGCCAACCTGCGTGCCAAACCCTGTCAAAAGCTTGAGCTATATCAAGAAAGGCAGCGGTGCAATACTGTTTGGTTTGAAGGGCTGAGGAGATGTGATCAACAACGCGAAGGCCTGTTGAGCAGTGGAATGTCGCTGGTGGAAACCAAACTGGTGTGTGGGAGAAAGGTTTCTGGATTTAACAATTGGAAGTAGACGTTTTAGTAGGAGCTTCTCAAATATTTTTGAGAGGATAGGGAGTAGGCTAATTGGACGGTGAGATGAGGCGTTATTGGGTAGTTTACCGGCGAACAGGACAATAATGGAATGTTTCCAGAGAAGAGGAAAGTGCGTCGTTCGGATAATGCAATTATATATATAGGTTAGGAAGATTATGGCTTTAGGAGGAAGTTGTTTGAGAATTAGAGGAGTTAGGAGATCATATCCAGGGGATTTTCTGTAAGGTAAGTTTTTCAGAAGGTATTTGACCTCAGAGGGATTAACGGCTTTTGGTGGAAGAGAGAGAGGAATAGGTGAAGTGAGGAAATCTTCCACAGTTGTGCTGTGAGTATGGCTTTGATGAGAAAGGTGAGGTGTGAAAGTATGGGTAAGATGCAGAGCAAATTCCTCCAACCTATCCCTTATCCGAAGCCGCCCAGGACCCATCATCACGACGGAGTGGATGTGAAACAGGTTGATATTTTAGGATTTTTTGGTTACATTCACAAGGAGTTATCCCTGGTAGACAGAGAGGAGAGGTAGGAATTGAAAGAATCGAACGGAAGGATGCCAATCGCCGCTTTACCAATCGGCAGTACTGATTGTATGAGCGGCGATCAGCAGGATGCCGGGATCTTTGCCTCACTGTTCTGGAGTGGCGTTTGGATTGGATTAGATCCTGAGATGCTGAGGTAAACGATTATGATTGTGGATTTTTGGGTGACGATGCCACCCAAGCCGACCCCTGGATCAAAGTAGTGAAGGAATGCACTGCATCATCTAGGTCTTGGGGTGTTTTCAGAGGTACTTTGAGGTCTACAGTCTGTAAGAATCGGGCGGAAGTGGTCCCAGTCAACTGAGCCCCTAATAAATGAAGGAGGAGGCAGTTTGTGAATTGGATTTAGGGAAATGGTTTATAATAAGGGGGTATGGTCGGATGAGAGGTCATTGAGGCGCTTGAGTGAATAGTTTAGTGATCCTAAACTATTGTAGAAGAAAAAATCAAGGAGATCTGGATTTCGGTTGGGGTCTGATGGCCAATAGGTGGCTGTGTCAGGAGAGATAATGGAACAATGTCTCCGTGTGAGTGCAGTCAGCAAAGCACGTCCTCGTGTATTTGTGGATCTTGAGCCCCAGTGCTGGTGCTTTGCGTTAAAGTCCCCACCCACAAGGAAACGATGCCTGATGGAGTCTAGAGAGGAGATGAATTGGGAATCGGAAATGGATTCATTGGGAGGGCAGTACACTGATGCTAGAGTAAGGGGAAAAGTGAAGGTGGTGATTGACACTGCAGTGGATTGAAGGAAATCATGTGCTACCAAAGGAACTATGTGATGGGATATGGAGTTATGGACAATGACAGTGGCACCTGCATGAGCTGTTCCATCTGGGTGATCAGTTCGATAAGTCTGGTACTGTCGAACGGTAAATGGTCGTTTGCTCGTAAGTCTTGTTTCAGTAATAAGCGCAACGTCGATGTTTTTGTCATGGAGTAATGCTGTCAGTTCGTTAGTTTGGGTGCGAACACCATTCGCATTACAAAGGAGAATGGATAAGGAGTCGGAAGGATCCACTTATGGATTTTGTTTAACGGGGATAAGGTAGGAGACAAGATTTGTAAGAAAGGAAATGAGAGGGGTAATTAGGGTTCTGAACTCTGTAAGGAATGAGGTTAAAAGGCTGGTGAGATCCGAAGAGCTTGAAGGTGGCGGAATATGCGAGATGTGTGGTTGAGGATGGGATTAAGTTTGCTGGTTGCTGGGATGAGTGGAGTGCTGGGAAAGAAGAATTTGCGGAGGAGGAGTGGGCAATGCCTGTGACTGCTCTCTGTTCCGAACGGCGTCAGCAAAAGAGACTGAAGGCCTCAAACTTCTGGCGGGGGCGCTTCTTGGGCTACCTGTGGCTGGCGTTTCTTCTTCTGGACGACGACGTTGTTCACTTCTGGACTTCAGAATTCTATGAGCCTCACAGCCTTTATAGTTTGCCGGGTGGCCTTGCTGACAGAGCACGCATACAGCAAGTGATTTTAGGGGCTTCTTGCACAATTCACTTTTGTGCTGCCCACTGCACTTTACACGCCTGGGTGTGTGGTAGCAATATGATTTTGTGTGCCCATATGCCTGGCAATTATGGCATTGGACGATGTCTCGTTTCGGGTAAGGCTTTAGGTGTAGTATAAGTGTGTAAGCTCGTAGATATTCTCCACTCCAGCTGTTCGCTCTAGATCCACAAAGAATAAGGGCAGTGGTGTCTTGATACTTGTATCATTTTCTTCTCTTTCCTCACGGTGCACATTCGTAATTTGACGAACCTTGTATCCTAAACTTATCAGCTCCTTTTCTATCTCGTCCGCTGGTGTTGTGGGATGCAGGTTTCTAATCACCACTCGCAGCGATCTTTCTTGCTTTAGTTGGTAGGTATAAAAGTCAGCCTTGGTTTCTTCCAAGTATTTTATAATTGCTCGGTATGTTTCGGGAGTGTCTGGAGAAACTTTTGTGTTCCGAGATCGATTGAGGCAAGTGTATTTGCCTGTACCTACAATTTTGCTCAATTGAGTACATAGTAATTTGAAATTACTAATGTTGCGAACGAATATCGCTGGTGGCTTGGGCTGTGTGGGTGTTGTGAATATTAATTTTATGTTATCAGTGTCCAAATTTCATTTATCTTGTAAACAAAAATTTTTTATTTTTATTTATTATGTATGTACAAGTTTACGAGGAATGTCCGTAAACTGGTAGGGGGGTGTTATGGCTAGTGGCAAGATAATGTTAAGCCTAATACTTCAAGGCCTAATGTACACAAAGCCTGTGTATAGATAGAGGATGAGAAGATAATAAACCAAAGTAACATTCGAACGTGTGCGTATTATTACCATCCTTATTCTCTCTTTTTTATCGTCTACAGTGATAACTTATAGTTAAAGTCAGAGGTAGCTCTGTATTGTAAACTAATGCGATCATGGGAGGTAAACATCCCATGATCCCGTATATGTCGGATTACAAAGAGAAATAAAGACAGTCTATTTCGAGAACTGGAGTTAGTCTTACGTTCCCGTTTTCCTTCGCTTTATCACATTTTACCCGGTGGCGAATAACTTATATATATCGGGATTTTCATTCGAAAATAACCCAGCTAATTTGTTATTCCTCATGCAAACAAACATATTTTATCGAAAAGTCGTCTATTGATAACTATTAAAAACGTCTATTGAAAAAATAACATCTTTCCTCCTCGCCTACATCATCCTAAGCCGATTCCTAATATTAACTCAAATCTATTCTAAATTCTAGGCCAACTATGAATACGAGATTACTAATATAAGATGGTGACATATGTCAATATTAATTAACTTCTTTCACCTTAGGATTAGCAACTAGAGACGATAATATCGATGGCTAAGTGCACATATGTGTTAAGTGACAGACATACAACAGTCTCTTGTGAGTTCATTTGTTTTCACATTTAAATGTTCAAATATTTTTTCAAAGTAATTTCCTTGTTATAAGTAATTCTTATTGTTTATTAGACAGTAATTATAGTAACAATTTTTAAATATTTGATACGAGCGAAAGTTAAAAAAAAAAGGAAATCTTTGCAAAAAGTGTTACATTCAGGCCAGAAAGAGAATATTAACTTCAGCTAAAATTAAATACATAGATGTTATAGATGTACATGTTAGTAATGATGATTTCGTAATCCCGTCCAACCTTACACTCGTACAAGCTCTGAAGATTTTTAATAAAATCTATTTACCATCACGATTTACAATTTACCATAATTTTAATAAAATTATTATCTTACTATAATTATAAGCCTGCTATGCTAAATTTTAAAGTATCCTTTAAATACACGTTTTCATGTTACTTTAATTTTTGTTTTTCAATGGAATTCCTGATACTAAAATTTGCAATTATAAAGTTGAATTTAATTTAAACATGTTGAAAGGCCACCCTGTTGTGGCTGAGTGGATTGGAATAAGGGAATTAAATGACAAACAGTTGAAATTGATTGAGAGAGCAGCTGCGCACGTCGCATTCAATTTTGTTTAAGTTAATAAATGTCCAAATACTCCCTGTTGGACATTAATAAAGTTCTCTAAATCTTCCACATCTATATCAAAGCCTCTTTAAGTACTTTACCACGAGTTTTTTATTTACTACTCTATTAACTCTATTAAGTCGAGAAATAACTTTTGACTAAAGTTAAATAATCTTTGTAGAGGAGAGTATTTTAAAAGAAAAGAAAGAAAAGCTTTATTATGAAGTACAAGCGAAACACTGGTATATACAAATATTAAGAGTTATATTACTACATACTAGGTGGGATGACGGGGAACGAGTGTCTGGGAACAAGTGTGGTCTGGGACTAAAGCTGAGGGTAGTTCTTGGAAGTGGGAGGGAGGTCTTGAAGGGATGTGGTAGCTTACTTAAAAATATCAGTGACTTCCATGAAGTCACGAGGCAGGTATATGTTCTGCTCAACCCCCTTCTATTTTTAGCATTATATATAATACAATATTCTTAGGATTATATAACTTAAGATAAGTCAAGAAAAAAAAAATTAATTTTAAGTTTATTCCACTCCATATCAACGGTTCTCATATCACCTGAAAGAATACGCGGAATGATGCTTAGAACGATAAACTATTAAGTAACATTAAACGAAGTATTGATAGGATATAACTTTACAGTTCATGGTTGACGCACCTAATAGGGAGCATCAAAATATTACAATTGAAAAGCTCAGCATCAACTTTATCCCATATTAGTTGGTAGATTCTCGGAATGAAGGAATACACCTTAAAGAAAACTGTAGAAAAACAAAGAAGAGAAAAGGAGCAAAACAATCTTACGAATTGAGTGGTTTGGTGGTAATCACTTGATAATGTTACTGTAGCGACCGCTAACTACATAAGATAAATCACCCTATACTCTATTGTATATATATTGTAAATTGGTTATAATATGTTGTAAATTAATTTAAACAAGTGTAAATAACTTTACCAAACCATAAATGTTGTAAACAATAAAAGATGCAGCTGCAAAAAAAACTAGTTAGAGGCTGGAAACCCTTACCCTCTGCCCAGAGCAGGTAGCAAGCGACCCAGACCAAAGCATGAGCACTACGAGCACAAAGTGCCTCCGCAAATTGGGATATCATTGGCCACAATAAGGCCTTACATGGTTGGCCACTAACGAGGCATGCCGAGTATAAATATACCCGAGGTTTTGCCTGTAAATCACGACGCCTCTCTAACTGGTGTACTTGCGGCTGCACTGATGTTTCAAGACTTGGCCTTCTCATTTATGAAAACCTCTGGACCTCTCTTCCTAACCTTGCTATGCTTTAGTCCGGCCTTGTCAGACCCCACACTCTCCAAGTGGGATTCTCTGCGTTCGCCTCGCTAAAAATAGCAGCTCCATGGGAGAGACCTCTCCCTCGCGGACAAAGGTTGCCGTGGCCCTACAAACTTTACCTAGTAGTGTCTCCCACGGCAATCCAGTCTGCCTCTCTCCGGTTCACATTCACCTTTGGGATCCAGACGGTTGTCGCCTACCCTCAGATACCGAGTGTGAATTCGTGGTCATTCCAAGACCACACAAACTACCTACACTACCTACCCTATACCTCTTCTCCTGAACATAGTGCATTGTCGAGCACATACCTATCAAATATGGAGTCAGATAGTAAGACCCGTCATGAAGCAATTGTCCAGGACATAGCCTAATCAACCCTCACTTCGTCACTAGGGCTAGAGTAACTAGGCACCCCCCTCGTGACGACCCGACAGTTACAGATGAGAAAAATGTTGGCATCCATAAAAATCCCAAATTGTACTTACCAAGAAGGACAGAAGAGAAGCTCTGATTTCTGCCACTGAAAAGGAGCTAAATAGGGGAAAATGTTGAGGAAGGAAAAATAAATGGAAATAGACAATGTTCCTTATGACCTCGCTTTCAGATACTGCATGAAAATACAGTTATTGCTGGTTGACACAATGTTTTTGCATGTACATTGTTTTGAGACTTAAAAGAAGAAAATGGTGTAACTTACAATTGGTGAGTATGGTGTACCACCTCACAATTGAGGGTCCATTCATTACTATTTTGAAAAAGTTGGTAACACGATTTCAATGACTATTTGTAATTATATTGCACCATTATAAATCCTAAATGTGATGCGTTAAAAATTAATTAATGAGACTTCATTGTTTTTCACTGAGTTTATTTTGTTTTTGGCTTTGAACCGCACTGCCTGGCCAAATATGCCTCTACATAGAACCCGGGTCGAATTAAAATAATGATAAAGATTCTAATTATAGTCTTAACGATTTTTTTAACAAAGTTCACCAAAAATGAAAATTAATCAACATGAAGGTGCCTTTTATTTGATGCCGTAGTAAGTATGGTAAATTTTTTAAAATTATCGAGTAACTATATGTAAGTTTCGAATTCAGAAACTTAAAGGAGGTGGAGGTTCTCAGGTTATAAATCGAACACTTGCAGATGCAGTTTAGAACTGTAATATTAAACATATGTACATATTAGCTAGCGGTACAAATATTACAATAAACAAATAAAACTTATAACTAACCTGAATCAATACAATTGTCGGTAATAAGTGTTGACCATTGTCTTAACAAGAGTACCCATATTCAGGAGGTTACAACTCGGAGCATCTTCGATCCTAGCACGCTCTGTGGGGACCTAACATATGTGCCGAAGTTTGGCGGTAACGTTCAAACTTACATATATAACTGATTTTGTTTTATGGTGTTGAAAGTATCTCTCTAGATTGAATTTGGGACTAATAATAATCGGGAAAGAATGGAGTTTATTGTATTGAAAAATATGTGATACCATAAAAAGTAAATAATATTAACACCACACCATCAATGATATCAACTACAAGAGGTAGTATTACTGGAAGAGAATTCTTCTTCAGGATTCAAATTTCTAAATTATTAATCAGTAAGACAAACAAAAATACTGTTTTATAACTATTTATTTTTATTATTCTAACGTTTAATTTCCAAAAAATAAATACTCGAGTAACTAAAAGATAACATTAGTAATCTATCACAGTATTAGTTCAAATGAAACGTTTTATTATACAGGTATCAGTCGATTGACGTACTTGGACTATTAAATTATCGGTTTACATACATACCTGGTTTACTTACAAACATACAATTTGAACGATTGTGTGCATCCAGGGCTATAAGCAGCAAATATACCATTCTCATATTATTAATCCATAGTAAAACTTCTAAATTAATTTCATTTTATAAATATTTACTATTGTATAAAGTAAAATCATAATCATTTTTATTTGTAGTAATCTTAAGGTTGTAAATCTTAATGATCAATACATAGATAATACAGAGAAAGAGCCTGGATTAATCATGTGGTATCTACATGATCAGAGACAATGATTTGACTTTTGTTTCATACAAATACACTAATGATTAATAATTTATTTATTATTAATAAATAACATAACTGTTTGTCAAATTAACAATGTGTGTAAACGTGGCGACGCTTACGAAGTCAACAAACCCACCGATAACCTCCCCCTTTTTTAGAGTCAGTGTTGAAACTGTACAACGTGGACTCGTACGTTTGGACTTTGCAATGCAAACTCACTGACAATGAATGTTATCAATGCTAACGTTTACATTTTAATCTGAAGATTTGAATTGGAGATATTTGTTTTGTTTTTTTACATTTCATCATCTTTAATCATTAGCTTTAAAATTTAATTCACGAATTTAATGAAAAATATCTAATACCACCTGACATTTCGTGAGACTAGAATAGGTTTGAAATAAGTCTGGAGTGAAACCGGGAGAATTTTCTGTGAAAGGCTCATTTAATACTCTGCTCGATTTTACCAGTTATATTTTAATGCTCGTATACTAACGATTTGCAAAATTAAACGCTTATCAACATACTATTCGACATTGTGTATTATATTGTAGTTTGAGAATTTTAAACTTTTGGTCAATTGTGTTTTCGATATGTATGTGGGTATTATTTGATTTCCTTGTTCCAGACTAATAGATTTGGATGCTTAGTTTTGTTGAAGAGTAGGTAACTACTTACCTACTTGGATTTATCATGGTTGAAGGTGAATTTCTCAAAACTGGCCAACTAACCTGTATTTAGGTAACTTCGAGGATTGTTGAGTTACTTGCTAAAATGTTTTAAAAGGCTTCCCTCTGTTTGGTAAATAATACTTCATCTCAATAAAGACTAAATGGATATATGACTTCTTGCAATATTCTTCATATTCCATTATTTTTAATACAGCATGTCACCAATTCTGAAGTTTCTACGTTACATTGTTGTGACTAAAAGTGAATTGTTCTTTCACTTGGGGTAGAGAGTGGTCCTTAAAAATTTAGACATTAACTGCATTGTATTTATTATTCTTAACTTGCCACTTTATATAGAAAGTCTTGAGTCTTGATAGAGCCGCAATAAAACATCATATCAAATAATAAGGTTCTAAAAAAACTGAAGTGAAAAATGGTGAGGGAACCGTTCCTCGGATCAACTAGTAATTAAGTGAATCAGAAAAGGGAGATAATTTGTTGATAAACTGCTTTTCCCGCTCTACGTAGTAGCTATATACATTATGGCGTCATATTGAACAAAAGAAACACAATGTAAGACAAGTATAAGATCATGATCTTAAATATGTGATAAAAGGAGTATTGGGAGTTTGTGTGTGTTATGTGTTCGCTTTGACCTTTCATATCGTGAGCATACTTTAGAAAAGCTGAGTAATGGATTTTGTGATTTTTTGCGAGATAGTATCATCATAATTAAATGTTAGATGGTAATTACTTTTATTAGTATACCCAAGAACTGAGGTCATGACACTAATAACTAACACCGACGATTACACATTTTCGCACCCGTCTGCTCGAATGAAGCTGGAGCAGCTATCGTGTGCCTGGGACGTGGTACACTGCAGCGATAACATGATCCTATCGGCCTTCTACTAGCACATTCCAAAATTAGATTGGTCGTTAGATTTTAGCTCAGCTTTTGCAACTTATCGGCTACAGACACGCTCCACCAGTCCTCTCAATCACGGCATTATCAGTGGTTGATGCTCAATGTCGTTGCTTGTTTACCATTTCCGATGCCTATATCATTGTCGTTTATCATTTCTAATGAATACTATAACGGAGGAGATTTTATTTCACTCAAGTTATGTATGGTTGTGATAAATAAATCATTGGATAAACAAGGTCCCAGTTTGATCGTAAAAAAGAAAGCAGCAACAGAACTGGTGAGAATAAATCTATATTTGTATTTATTTATGTGTAATTTGCACCCTCCCCCCGCTTATACGCCCTATTGAGAGTGAGTTTGGCCTAGCTTCTCCTAATATTTTTAGCAATTATAACATACGTACTAAGTACATACCAATAATAATAATAGCCTGTTCACCTGATGATCATACACGTATTATTTATATATATTATGTATCATATATGATATATTCTGATTCAATTGTGCAAAATATTTCCTCACAATTAGTAAGGTTGAAAATGATAAAACAACTATTATTGTGAATTAAGAAAAGGAAAAGACATGATAGTAAAAGTTTTGTTTTTTTTGTTTTTTTTTTCTTAGCTCTCAAACTTATAAAAATAGGATGTGGGAAAAATAAAGGAAAATTATTTTGGGCTAATGAGTGCCTTTCACTAAGGGGAGTCCCCCATAGTAGTAAAAGTAGGACCTTAAATTAAGTGCATCCTTTCAATGGGAGGGAGTGCATGCGAATCACGTTTTCTGACTATTTTAATTGGTCTTCGTATGTCATAAATATATCACAAAGAACAATATAAATCAATTTATATATTATTTTACTTTCCTAACATTTTTGAGAAATGGGCTGGATAATTTGAATAATATCTCATTACATTTTTATTCATTACATTATATATTGTGCACATAGAATAAAAAAGCTGGGAAAAATGAATAAAGATCTACTTTGTACACATATATTAAATATTTACAGTCATATACATAACGATATAACACAAAATAACTGCAGGTATGTTTTCTTATTACAATCTGTCAACATCAAAAATAAATAAATCTATTAATCAGGTAAATAACAACTATTTATCACGACATATTTTTTTTAATACTGAGTCACTCATTTTATCCCTCGGGTAACGTGATTCGCATAAATTATGCCTAACTAAAAAATAAATAACCCTTATTGCTTTTGTAAAGCCTGATGCCTTGAGTCAATAAGGATGGTCATTGAATTAAAAATATGAACATTAATGACATATAGCTACAATAAAAATTTAATCTGCTAAATTTAACTATTTTGCTAGTCCAACTTTCTAGGAATTTTCAATTGACTTTATCTAAAAAAAAAATGGATAATAAAGATTACATAACTCCATTTTATTAATAGTAAATTATTGTATTTATTCTCATTTACTTTGTATAGTAAATTATAGACTAATGACACAGATGAAGTATTCTGGGATAGAGAAGGGAGACGTGACAAGTGAAAGTCTTAATATCTTTTGTTTCTAATCTGTTTGAGGTTTTGAAAATTTACAAAAGAAGAATATCAAGAGCAGTTATTGGAAACTTCAGATCAGTCATTGCCCTGGTACTAATGTATGCACATGCTAATATAATTAGGGCTAACGGTGGAGCCCATTGAGAATCTCCAGAAGGAAGTAAGTACTAGGCGAAGATGGGCATGTCCATCCTCGCAAACAAGAGCAAGGTCTTTTTTAATTTAAACAGCGAGAACCTAGATCTGATATTTTTGATTCTGTAGGTAACTACCACGAACCTCAGCAGCTGAGGACAGGTCAGAACTATATGTTTGTCTCCCCGAAGCAGCTCAAGGCGATTCTTCGCCGGTGTCAGGGAAACCGAGCACCAGGGGGCGACGGGGTGCAAACGTTATTGCTGAAACAACTGCCGAGGAGAGGGTTTGCCCAACTCGTTAACCTGTACAATTCATGTATCAGGTTGCGATACTTCCCGACAGCGTGGAAATAAGCTATTTTGTTCCCGCTGCGCAAGCCCACAAAGAGAGGCGACCACCCAGCTCACTATCGCCCGATCAGTCTTCTCCCTCACATGGGGAAGATTCTCGAAAAGATAATACTGAACTACCTGAAGGGGTTCTGTTCGGAACATGCTATCATTCCGTACGAGCAGACAGGTTTTCAGGCTCATCTGAGTACAGAACATCCACTTGTGAAGGTACAGACGGAAGCCACCCTCGGTATCAACAAGAATACAGCAACTGCTATGATCTCGTTGGACTGCACGCAGGCTTTCGACTCAGTGTCCCACGGGATGCTGTGCCGACAGCTTTGTGACTGGGAATGCCCAGAGCAGCTATAAACCATGTTGGTTTCGTTCTTGAAGAACAGATCGGTGAGGGTACGGGTGGGTGATTGCCTCTCTAACCCATTCCCTCTGACTTGTGGAGTTCCTCAAGGTGCGGTTCTATCTCCGGTTCTTTTCAGTATGTACACATCTGAAATTGTTGGGACAAGCTACTGTAATCGCTTTCGCCGACGACATTGTGGTTTACAGCAGCAGCATGAGTGCACAAAGAGCTCTTACACACGCCGAGTCAGTTTGTAACGTTATCAGTGACAGACTGGGCATGTTAAACATCAGCGTAAACGCCGGGAAGACCGACTGCGTAATCTTCTCCCTCCAAAAGGGGAAGATTCTCCTTGCCAAAATCGTATAGCGTGGGAGGGCAAGAGAGCTCACCAGCCTTCTCAATGCACTATTTGGGTATAAAAATGGATAGGCATCTCCATTTCTCTACTTATTTTAGTAATAAAATAGAAAAAGTACGACAAAGGTCTTACGGGCTATCGCACTTGCTAACTTCACCTAACCTGTCGCTTCGTCTCAAATTCATGATATATAAATGTGTCCTCCGGCCAGCTCTGCTGTACGGTGCCCCGCTATTTACCCACTTGACTGACAATACAGCCAAATGTCTCCAACACTTCCAGAATGGAATCATGCGAAAAGTGGTCGGACATACCTCTTTCGAGAGGTTGAAGAACGCTGACCTGCACCCGTTGCTTGGTGTGCCATCGGTGGGTGAGTTCATCCACCGGAGACACATTAAGTTTTTTGACTCGTTGCAGCACCTGACAAACCCAGTGTTTAACACTATGACCCCACCACCCCTCCCGCATCGATGGCAACAGACTGTTGGGGAACAATTAGGATAAGAATTAGTATGTAGGTTAGTTTTAAGGTTGATCAAAAAGGTGAGCCCCATCACCTTTATTACTCAGTTTAGTCTAGTCACGTATAATGTATATCATTATGCTTGTTATTCGATTATATAATTTCTATAAAATAACAAAACCTGTATATAATGTAGTGATGCTACAGGAAATACAAAATAATTTGTGAATAGATTTACCTGAGGATCTATAATTGTATGTAATTATCTGTAAATTTAAAGGAGTAAAATAAATAGTAAAGTGAGTATCGCTGTGCTGTATAAGACTACAGCTTAGTGCTTTTGAGGGTAATCTGGGAACATGATTTTCTCAAATTATTGATAGCATGTCGGGTGATATGTCAATTGAATTCAGGACTAGTAAGGCAAGCTAAATAATGGCAACAGAAGCGGCCCCGTACTGTACCGGGGGATACCTCACGCGGCTGAAGGCGATTTTGACGGGGTCCTGTCAACGTTTTGATTTTTTTTTTTTGTCAGCTAGGCTTGGCACTGTATGAAAAAAAAAAAGGATTATGGTCACAGATCCACAGTTAATTGGTAGCCGACTAGATGCAGCCGTTACCCCAGCAGGCACACCAGGGCATTTTGCCTGTCTCTCTGCCCGTGACAGACATCTTCCTGCTGTAGGATGCCCTACTGCTGAGGCTGTTGCTTCGCTCCCTTTCCAGATGAGCTTGTGACGGCCTCCTGCGCTGGGGCTTGGCCGGTGAGTCCTGCTCCGAACTCGAGGACGGCGACTTGCCTCGCCGGGAATTGAGCCTTCGTGGCCGCTTGCTCTCGCCATCAGAGTGTGGTCGCAGGCTCTGTGCTGATCCGTGGCTGTTCGCCGAGCCCAAAGGCATGCTCTGGCTACGCTCATCAGTCCTGCAAACATACATCGTCCTATCAATATGCAATTAGAAACTACAAGAACTACTTAAAATTGATTAAACGGTTTTTCATGTGAAGTATAAAGAATGTAACTTTGCATGAAAGGTTATTCGGGGTTTAAACAGTTACCATCACCAGTAACGTGAGTTAAAAGACACACGAAAAATATAGAAACGGTATTATGTTCACGTACTTGGAACCGAATCACTGGAACTGGTAAATAGATTCGCCTAAGAAGATTTCTATAGTAAATAAAAGTTTTGGAATTTTTAAGGGGATTTGAAAAAAAAAAAAGTTTGTATAAATGAAAATTTTATGCTGCCTAAACGATCTTATCTTGTTTCCTCTAGTCTCTCTGTACAATACTTGGATTTATAGAAGGAATACAGGAAATATAACAAAACCCATTTAAACTGCAAAATGTTTTCTTTGCGAAAATCTTAAAGTGGTCTTTCAAATTAATATCAATTACATATATATAAAAAAAAAAGAATTAACATTCAAATCTCCGTTTTGTTCGATTTTTTACCTTTCTGATGACGATGCAATGGCGCTCACTTTAGTTTACCTTTATCTGTCTGTTTCATAAAAATTGTATATTTTTCCCCCATTCACAGACGCTAAATCGTTAACGGATTTACGTCTTTGTGGTGACAATCAAATATTCTGTAAACATAAAGTTGGCTTCTCACCCATCTTCAGAACAGATTTTATAATTTTGGAATAAGGAATATAATAAACTCAAATATGTTTTTATATGAGAATTTTTACTGTGGTACTGGCCCTCCTATTATTTATAATTATTAATGGTATATAATTATTTTTTGGTGATACAAATTTTAGGTAAGATCGAGATCTCCCTAATATCTTGTCGGGTGCTCTGCCACTACTCTCGATCTTGCTAATAATTTTTTTTTGGAGTTAATTATTATTAATAACATAAACTTTTATTTTTAGCCATAAGTGTACACATTTTCTATTCCTCAACCACTACATCAAAAATAATATTAAACATATTGCAATGAACGAAAGTTATTTCATATATTTTTTTCACTCATCACAATATTTCATTCAAATTTAATTCAACGACCTCTGGGAACAGAAGTCAATCAAATATACGCTTATCGGATATCTGGTCCTGTATCGCAGATCGAAGTGTAACAGTGTGATCTCATGATACTTGATTAATTAGAAACAATATACGGTCCAAACAAATATTGGATCACGATAAGAAATGACCCGGCATACTACAGTTACAAGTGAATTGCCTATTAGTGATGTTATCGATCAACTGGCATGATTCATAATTTTAAAGCTTGAACTATATCACAGTAGAACACATAATTTGAGAAATTAATTAAAAACAAAAATGGATTTTATAGTATTGCATATTTGAAATTATCTTATTAATGAATTAGTCAATTATTTAATTCAGAATTTCCAAATCAGTAATTGAGGCAATGGCTCTAACGAGTAGAGGTTTCTAAACAATTAAAAAAAATAACTAAACTCTATTTTGTTTATTTTTTTATACATACTAACCTTGTGTCACTTAAATTAATTTCAAGTAATAATTAGAATAAAGTGAACTAAATAAAATTGTATAATAAAAAGAAATGGACGGTTTAATAGTTTCCTTACTTATTCACTTCATCTAACTGCCTGTGTAAACCTACTTTTTTTTTTCATTCTTAATCTGTAATTTTTATTTAACAATTTAGTTCATGGTTTCTTTATGGATTAATTTCATTTTTTTAAACTTTATTATGATAAAACTACAATCTGCCTCATTGGGAAATTAATAATTGTGATTAATGATCTCATTCCATGTACCATATATTTATGGATTAATTAACTAAATTAAAATTGTTGGTTATGGATTTAGATAACTTAATAACGTCCAATTTAGTCTTCCCGCGAGGTTTTTAATACGATTTCACAAAAGACTTCAGCAGCCTGAGCTGCCATTCTCAAGTGCTTAGAATATTGCTAATATTATATTATTGTTATATTTCAGTATAATGTCTTCATCAGTTGTTGACACTGCTAAGATTACCAACATTTTGAGCACTTCAGAATAGGCTGCTGGAAGTGTTAGTGAAATAGAAGTAAAAACGTTTCGGAAGACAAAATTGGATATGCCTGACTTACTGATTTTTTTAGCTTAATTGATTTTAAGGTTTTTTCATTCAGGATAAAGAGTTAATATTTTAACCATAAAAATACATAGACAGAATTTATAATTAAAAAAATTAAATTCATTCACGTACAGTAAGTAGTAAGTTATTAAGAACTGATGAGGTTTGAGGGTTAGTGAACAAAAGTTGGTATAAAAGAGATGGAGATCCTTGGGGAAAACGGAGATTAAAGATTATGTTTATCACTTGCCGATATCACTAATAAACAGAGTACTAAATTTGTTTATAAAATTGCACCTTGATCTCCATGCTGATTAATGGATTAATGACAAACATATTAGGTACATTCCAATTGTTTCGTCACTTGATGACATATGTTTTTCAGGCACTAAATTTGGTTACCACAGCTTAATCTAACGTAACTATTAAGGAAGTTCGAAGTTCTTAACTATTTTTAAGGTTTCAGTTTATTTATTTTTTTAAAATTAGAAACCACTTTCTTTTCACCTATTCTTCGTAGCTTTTACATTTAGTCTTTGTGAGTCCTCTATTCCAGTTAGAGGGATAATATTTTACACGGAGGTCTCATTTAATATACGGGATTATTGTCATCACCATGACTGTCATTAACTAATTTGCTAGTATTAAAAACATTTTTTTTATTTAATTTTTGAGTAGGGTATTAAACTTAAGATTTCGACATCTCGATTAACAATATGATTTTTTTTTCATATTATAACTAGAAAACGTCATTAAAATCCTGTTGACAACTAATAATCAGTATCAACATTGAGTTTTTTTATTCTTTTTTTTTTAGTTTAAATGACCCTGTACATTGATTCATTATTATGTGAACATTTATCGGAAGTTTGACACTTATAATTGAAGGAGGTCTAAAGGACAGCAACACGTTAATGTTGGTGAGTGATCGATTCATCCCATTGCGATAACTAAGGTACAATGATCTTTCGCCAAGCATATTTCATAAAATGTACACAAGGGCTCACGAGTACCCAGACTCTTACTCTAAATGTGTTTAAAGTCTAAAAATGGATATTAAATTAATTAAACAGTTTCTGCGCATGCGCTACTATTAACAACCACGTACAGCTGTCGCTCTCCAAATCAATACCGATAACTACCGTTTATAGACCCTTTTTCGGCTTTGGGATTGTTTCAACTGGCAACTTAAGTGAGCTGGCCACGAGGGAGCCCTCAATAAGTGAGTAGATCGCTAGTTACATTGGTGTAAAGTGTAAATAGTGACATCGGACTGAGTAGTCGGCCATCTTGACTGATCGGCATTAGCCGTCGTTCACGATACATAGGCGTTCTGAGCCAGACCTGATAGGTGGCTCAGAGCCAAGACCGGTGACCCGCGACTGGAATCCCACCGGCGCTACTAGGGGCGCTGTATGCGTGCTCTGCCAGCAAGACCATCCGGCCAACTATAAGGGCTGTGAGGCCTATAGAATCCTCAAGTCCAGAAGCGAGCAACGTCGTCGTCCAGAAGAAGAGAAGCCAGTGACAGGTAGCTCAAGAAGCGCCCCCACCAGAAGTTTGAGGCCTTCAGTCTCTTTTGCTGATGCCGTTCGGAACAGAGAGCAGTCACAGGCACTGCCAACTTCTCGTCCACAAGTATCTCTTCCCCAGCATTCCGCTCATCCCGCCAACCAGCAAACCCAATCCCATCCTTAACCACACATCTCGCATATTCCGCCACCTTCAAGCTCTTCGGATCTCACCAGCCTTTTAACCTCATTCCTTACAGAGTTCAGAACCCTACTTACCCCTCTCATTTCCTTTTTTACAAATCTTGTCTCCTACCTTATCCCCGTTAAACAAAATCCATAAGTTGATCCTTCCGACTCCTTATCCATTCTCCTTTGCAATGCGAATGGTGTTCGCACCCACACTAACGAACTGACAGCATTACTCCATGAAAAAAACATCGACATAGCTCTTATTACTGAAACTGTAAGTCTTGTTTCTTACTTGTTTCGGACTTGTAAACGACCATTTACCGTTCAACAGTACCAGACTTATCGAACTGATCACCCAGATGGAACAGCTCATGCAGGTACCGCTGTCATTGTCCATAACTCCATATCCCACCACATAGTTCCTTTGGTATCACATGATTTCCTTCAATCCACTGCAGTGTCAATCACCACCTTCACTTTTCCTCTTACACTAGCATCAGCGTACTGCCCTCCCAATAAATCCAATTCCGACTCCCAATTCATCTCCTTTCTAGACTCCATCGGACATCGTTTCCTTGTGGGTGGGGACTGTAATGCGAAGCACCAACACTGGGGGTCAAGATCCACAAATACACGAGGACGTGCTTTGCTGTCTGCACTCACACGAAAACATTGCTCCACTATCACTCCTGACACAGCCACCTATTGGCCATCAGATCCCAACCGAAATCCTGATCTCCTTGACTTCTTTTTTTACAATAGTTTAGGAACACTAAACTACTCACTCACGCGCCTTGATGACCTCTCCTCTGATCATAGTCCTTTATTATTAACCATTTCCCTAAGACCAATTCACAAACTGCCTCCTCCTTCATTTATTAGGGGCCCAGTTAACTGGGACCACTTCCGCCAGCTTCTTACAGAGTCCGTAAACCTAAAATTGTCCTTGAAAACATCCCAAGACCTAGACGATGCAGTGCATTCTTTCACTACTCTGGTCCAGAGGTCGGCTTGGGAGGCATCGTCACCCCATCGTCACCCAAAAATCCACAATCATAATCGTTTACCTCAGCATCTCAAAGATCTAATCCAATCCAAACGCCGCTCCAGAACAGTGTGGCAAAGATCCCGGCATCCTGTTGATCGCCGCACGTACAATCAGTACTGCCGATTGGTAAAGCGGCGATTGGCATCCTTCCGTTCCGATTCTTTCGATTCCTACCTCTCCTCTCTGTCTACCAGGGATAACTCCTTGTGGAATGTAACCAAAAAAATCCTAAAGTATAAACCTGTTTCACACCCACTCTGTCGTGATGATGGATCCTGGGCGGCTTCGGATGGGGATAGGTCGGAGGAATTTGCTCTGCATCTTACCCATACTTTCACACCTCACCTTTCTCATCAAAGCCATACCCACAGCACAACTGTGGAAGATTTCCTCACTTCACCTATTCCTCTCTCTCTTCCACCAAAAGCCGTTAACCCCTCTGAGGTTAAATACCTTCTGAAAAACTTACCTTACCGAAAATCCCCTGGATATGATCTGCTTACTCCTCAAATTCTCAAACAACTTCCTCCTAAAGCCATAATCTTCCTAACCTACATATATAATTGCATAATCCGAACGACGCACTTTCCTCTCCTCCGGAAACATTCCATTATTGTCCTATTCGCCAAACCCGGTAAACCACCCAATGACGCCTCATCTTATCGTCCAATTAGCCTACTCCCCAAAAACCTTTTTCCCACACACAAGTTTGGTTTCCGCCAACGACATTCCACTGCTCAACAAGGCCTTCGCGTTGTTGATCACATCTCCTCAGCCCTTGAAACCAAACAGTATTGCACTGCTGCCTTTCTCGATATATCTCAGGCTTTTGACAGGGTTTGGCATGCAGGTTTGCTCTACAAGCTCAAAAGATATTTACCACAGACCCTTTTCCTAATCCTACAGTCCTACCTTTCAAACCGCTTCTTCCAAGGCGAATCAAAGTTAATGAAGCAAAATGCTCCCACATTACCTTCACCCTTTGTCGCAAGTCTTGTCCACTAGTTTATTTTAATTCTATTCCTCTCCCTGTATCCGAGACAGTACGGTACTTAGGCTTCCATCTTGACAAACGACTTACCTGGAACCCACATACGAGACTAAAAAGACAAGAACTAAACAGACGCTTTGGACAACTGTACAGACTACTTCAAAGGACATCCCATCTCTCAATAGAAAATAAACTACTAATCTACAAAGTTATACTTAAACCAATCTGGACATACGGAATAGAGCTATGGGGGACAGCAAAAAAGTCGAACATCAAGCGTATCCAATCCTTTCAATCAAAAGTCCTGAGAACAATAGTAAATGCCCCTTATTATGTCAGCAACAAAACCCTTCATAACGACCTTAATATGTTCTACATTCTAGAACTCATCCCTTCCAAGTTTACGAAATTCCACAGTAGCCTTTCCAACCACCCTAATCCTGTAGCACAGTCATTGCACTGCGCCACTCATCCCTATAATCCTCGTTGGAGACTGAAACGGCAGTGGCCTCGTGACCTGCTATAAACGCGTGACAGTGGGAGTCCTGCCAATGGCCAGTCTCTCTAATCATGTCCTGAGCGTCTGTGGCTCTCGCGCTCTTGGTCAGCCTCCACTGGCTAGTAGCCGGTAACGCGGCTGACGGAGGAGCGTGGGGGACTTCCCAAGACTCCGCTTTCTCTTCGGGGTGGATTTGGGGGTTCTCTGGGCTGTCTGTAAATATTGTATGAATGAGCGAGTGAATGATGAACTGTAAATATTGTATGAATGAGAGCATATATCTTAATTACTTATTGCCTTATAAAAGGCAGATTGTAATTATTGCACAATAAAGGAATTTAACTAACTAAAAAAATTAATTAAACTTTTGCTAATCGGCAGCAAAAGGTAACCACAGGTCTTCCTCCAAAAAGTCTGAAATCCGATTTTGCTTTAGAGAAAGAGCAACTGCCAATGCCAATATCCATAGTCTGCTTAAAATAGTATGCAATATCATAGCTTTAATGACTTTGTAATTATAATCCATTAAAGTTCCAACCCATAAATATTATTAATCAAAACATTGGATATTTGATTTTACCCTACTATTATAATATGAAATATTCTTATTTTTATTATAAAGTAATCGGTTAATTACCTTTATTATTCTTGGTGGGTTCGCTATTGTTACAGAGTTCAAATCGGATTGCTATGGAAAATGTCATACAACTATGTCCCTGTGTCACCCTCTACTATCCATGTTTCAGGTTGAGAGTATCTTATAACAACAATAACAGTCTTAACGTATTTTCGCAATCAGAAATAGTTTAAAAATACAAATTTCAAACTACAGATTATTAACTAGAACGATAGTCGAGATCTATAGTATCGATGTCTAACTCCATTAACAGCAAGTATATAATTAAGCAGTTATACAGTCATCATAAGAGGTTTTTAATTATTCTTAACTCATCTATGGTGCTGCACATTTCCTTTCACATTAATTCTTCTAAGTCAAATTAATATTATTTAATGTTGATCCACGATATTCACGGTATATGACGATACATTGAAAATACTGAATTCACTGTGTGAGTTTACTATCCTTTACTAAATTCACCTAGCGAGTTCTATAGCAATTGCTGAGTTTTCCCAGCGTTTATAGATGTTTGCTAACATCTACTGAATTTATTCAGTGAGTAGAATAGACTAGGTGAGAGCTAGCGAACTATATCAATTTTACGTTTGGAATTTGGTGCCTATGTTGCTTCGAGTCTATTGTGATAAATCATGAAGCTTTTTCTTCATATAAACACAAATACAAGTGAGTAAAATAATTTGTTGGGATATCTATGGGCTGGGAATTTTTTAGGCTTAGGTTGATCCCCCAATAAATTATTGTAGACACTTATATATTCACGTATAACAATGAACATAAAGTGTAACTATATAATAATTTTGTGCTTTATTCCATAAAGTATTTTCCCACAGGGGTCAAAAGAAAATTGTTAAAATAAGCTAAAAACATCAGTTATAATATAACTATACTGTTTATCATTGTATCACATGATAAACTTACATAATAAAATGGGTCAAGTGAAAAGGTTTTTGGGTCCTGCTTTAATGAAACAAGATACTTATAAAGCCCTGTGGGAAGACAGATATCTTGTTGCAACCTTTAGCGAAGTAAGATTATTTTAAGATAGTAACTTCTAATTAAAATACAACAAAATAATAACATTATTATTCCCATTATCATGGGTTTCCTGATAAATTAACAATCGTTTTCCTCTTTATAAATTGTCTCACATTCTTTTTTTTTCATTCGTTCGATATTCATTGGTATCTTAAGGTAAAAGTTCAACATTGATTAATAGCGGTTTCGAATTTGACTCATCTGAATGTTATTTTGTGTACTATTGTAAAATATTGTGTACAATGTTGTTAACCGTTAGCATATTGAGACAAAAGTATGTAACAATTTTTTTTTAATCTATCACAATCGCTAATTTTACTTTATTCAAGATCACTTCAATGTTTTGTGCTTTTTTTGTTTCACTTGTAGAACTTCCTATACTGTTACAAATCACATAAGCACAGGCCTACAAAATCCAAGTGCATTTTGTAACACATTTTAATTATAGCTACTTCGAAGTTGATAAAAATAAAAATAAGCTAGTTGATAAACGGATCAATAAGTTCTCCATTTTTTAAAATCATTATTTCAAAGATGGATTTTATTATTTTTACCAAAATAAGTTTTATTTTTACAAGTATGAAAGAAATTTTCTTTCTTTGGAATGCTAGGTAATTAAAAGTGGAGGAATATTATCGTAAGACGGTGTAGGCTTGGGGAATCCTCGTGGGTTATGTTAATTAAACATCACGGCAGCTGAAAACCTCTTTAAATAACGATTTCTTCTAGGAAAACTACATTTTTTAAAATAAGGAAAAATTATATGGTTTAAATAATTGTTAGTTAAAAAAAACAATCTGAAACAGTGACGAAAATACCTAATGGCATTGCTTGAGACGAGTTCTATTGTTTGCTACCATATCTTAGTGGCTTTCAACAGTGATATTCGTTTCAGCGCTGAAAAATTGATTGATGGATCATTTTCGACCTTTGTCAAACGAGTATTTTTTTTTGAACCTTTTTTTTATAAACCAATAGAAAATTGATTTTGGTGTCAAATTGTTAATATACCGGTTTAATTACGTAAATTGTCATTGTAACATTTTGATTATTATTTATTTTCTAGACGCTGGTCTGTGGAAATTTTAGTATTTCCAAAATACACAAAGATATTACTTGTAGAATTGTGGACCCTTGTGTGAGGGTTACCTATTTCAAGTGCACCTGAGAATGTGTTTTTGTGTTTAGCCACAAAAACATTAGTTAAGCTAATCACTAAATCACATGGTCTACTTGCATCATCGAATGGGTTAAGTGAAATGTTCCGAGAAAAATGAGGGGCTATGGTTTGAAAACAATTACACGCTCTATACCAGGCGTGGCAAAAGAATATTCTTTACATTAGTACACTTGACGTAACCTGTAAGATTGAAAATGAAAAGGTTTAAATTTCATTTCACAAGGTTGTAATGATTAGTTTTAAATGTTCCTTCCATATGTGTTGCAGCTTTGGTGTTCAAAGTTCTTTTGTTTGGCCCTCCTTCCCCAATCGATTTATTTCCTCTGCATTATTTTAACTGTACCGAAAACCTGCGAGTTCCGCTTTGCAAACCAACTGGCATGTGACACTGAGCTCTTCCACATAATGGTTGGCTTGAGACATGGTATGGACGCTGCTATAAGTACCATCCGGCATGTATTATTGCGCCAACTGTTTGCTTGTCTCAATTTATAACATGGATGATTATTAAAATTTGAAATAGATCCATAATTGCTACTTACTTAGGAGTGGAAGGTGCTGAATTAGATGTCGAAGGAACTGGGAATGCGAAAGGTTCATTTCTTATACTTGCACCACCTGCCCTTAAATTATCTGAAAACTTGACTTCGTGGTCTTCTCTGTCCACTCTGCAAAATAATGAATTTTGTATCAATTTTTCTATTTTTGTAATAAGGGTGTATATAATATAATATGTGTACGTTATAATTAAATTATGAAGTCATTACAGAAACGTTGTGGAATGAAGTATATGTACTTAGCAGTATTATAGGATATATCCTCAACCTTAATCCTTGGTATGTTATTAGCATTGCTAATTATGTTGAGTATAATCATTCCTGGAACCCACCCTTCCGAGCGCGAAGTCTGATGGGGATCTAGGGAGGGGGCCGTACCCCCTACTTAGCGAAACCTGGTTATTACTTCCAATTACAAATTTTGAATGATTTTTATTATTTATTTATTTTATTCTGACGTTGTTGCATGATTCATTTAATTATCACCAGCAATGTTTTGTTTTTAAAAATTTGAATTAAATTTGTTTTCACTTGATGTGCTTAGCTAAAATAGAAACCACATTAATAATAACTGTGCATGATATGAAAAATAGAGAATAGAATATATTTATTAGAAAATTAGAATTTGCTTACATTATTAATAATTGGGACCTAAGAATTCATTCATACATATGTACAATTTCCACAATACATACATAAACATTCTGTGTGTTTATGTTCCTTCTCCCTAGCCGATTTCCTCAGCAAGCTGGTTTTGAAATTTTTTATTAACTTTTGACATGATTATCATCATCAGGTTCTGATAAAAACGTAATAGCAATTGTTATATTATTTTCATCGATACATTATCAAACATCAGCAGGAAGATTATTTTAATAGCAATACTTATTTTATAAATAAACAAAATTAATTGGTAGAAATTAATGTAAATATGTGCGATATATGAAGTCTCTCTATTCAAAAGCATCATCTCTATATTCATCAGGAAAATATCATAGTTCCATCTTTGAGGTTATGCAGTGCTAGTGGGCTAAGTGGATTAGTTATGGAGGATTGCTATAAGGTTGCGCTTGGTAGTCCTTTACATATGCTTTATTTTCGTGTAGAGCTCACTTTTAATCTAACAATAATTGGAGGTTGCTAGTATTGATTTTCTTTCAATTGCATTTAGATAATTAGATTGGCAAAATGGTTGAAAGAGGAACAAGTGGTTACTTTATGAACAGATTGGAAGGTGGCCTTGGCAAAACGTGCTGTTGCATGGAAAGCTTAGACAGTTCCTCATGGTTGAGCGCCCTCAAGGTGATCTCTGCACCGTCCAAGAACAGCCTCTTGGGAAGGCATGCTAGCGGTCGTATCCTCACCAGGCCTTCTCCAGTGTCAGCACCTCGGTACACCCGACGTTCCACTCCACCTGCGTATTAACAGATATTAGTTGTGCTATGTAATCCTGCTGTTTTAATAGATATTCGCTAAATTAAACATGACTTGAGATGGTCGGGATTTGAACACGGGCCATAACAATATCTAATATTTTCATCAGGGCATGTTAATTTAAAAAAAAAACCAAACATCGATATATTTTAGGTGGTGTTTTTTTTTTTTTTTTTTACGATTTCTGAGAACTCGTTTGATTTTAATTGCTTTGTATTAAGTATGTTTTCAACGTTGGGCATTCGACACTATGTTACTACATAGAACAATGTTCCAAAAATACCACTTAGTAGTAGATACTACTAGGTTCTATTTAATACCACACACACACACAAAAAAAACGAGAGTCCATAGTGAAACGATCTATTTTAGAGGGCGTGTTGTTGGGAATCTGCTTAGGCTGGTAAAAGAAATGAATATGAAATGAAAAGAAATGGTGAGTTAACCAATATGTGTTAAACTATTCATTGGTCAGTTTCTCCAATCATGTCCTGAACGTCTGTGGCTCTCGTGCTCTTGGTCAGTCTCCGCTGGCTTTTATCTAGTGACGCGGCTGACGGAGGACTTCCCAAGACTCCGCTTCCTCCTTCGCACGCGAGGGAGGGGATAACCAGGTTGACTTAGGAGGTCTCTGGGCTGTTTGTAAATACTGTATGAATGAGCGAGTAAATGAAATTGTAAATTTGGTATGAATGAGATAATGTATCACAATTACTTATTCCCCAATGAGCAGATTGTAATTTTATCACAATAAAGTTGTTTATCAATTAAAAAAAACAAAAAACTATTCACTTGTTACTTCAATCATTTTTCAAATAGGTTCACTCAAATCTAATGGATGACTGGCTACCTGTGAAAGTTTGAAAACAAACAAAATTTAAAAAATAGCAAACTTATATATGTTTTTCTTATATATATCTTATATATTTATATATATTTCTGCTTCTTTTCGACAAGTAGGACTAATACTTTATATGTATCTTAACACACATACACTTGTTACAGAAGCAATTAGAACCATTTTTCTTCCAACAAATTTGATACGTACCAGTGGCAAATTTACACGTTTTAGCAAAATTGAACCTAGACTAATAACTGAGCTCAAACAATCCTGAATGATGAAAAGAATTATTTAAACTCTCTAAAATATGTACAAACAGATTCACATGGGCTTCAACTGCTGTAACTATATTAAAAGTGATTCTTTCAACTTATTTTTAAACTAATATGTTGAAAATACATACCATAAATTGTTATAATTATTACCATAATTTATAATCTATATAAAAGAAAATTTGTTGGGAGAGATGTTTGAAGAGATAAGATAAAAGGAGACGTTTTAGTCACCTATGACAGGGCCGAATTGGGATAGGAGGCGCACGATCTCCGGTTCCTTGGCGGTGTGTGGGATGGCAGACAGGGCGAGGACGACTGTGCCTTGAGAGACATCCTGTAGCTGGAGCTGCTCCCCTTTGATGTCCAGGCGCTGGGCCAGGAGGGATTCCAGCTCCAGCCGACCTCTTGTGCTGATGTATACACTTCCAGCCAGCAACCGCACCCCGACCACTCCTCCCCTGTTCCTCTCCCCACAGGCCTCAATCACATCCATCACCTGCCACAGTAAAGAGGTTGTCAGCATCTCAAAAGGATTTCATTCAATATTAGTGAAAACTATCTACTCTAACGGAAACTAAGCTCATCAAATAGTGACAAAACGATGAAATATTTCGATCCGTAAATCGGTGCATAGTGTTAATTAGCTAAAACATTATATACTTCTGTTTTTCGTGCCCTAAATTCGAGGATTGTTGGTAGTCTTGACGAAAAAAATTTTCATGTGTTAGTTTGCTCAATGCAATATCCATGATATCATTTGCGATATGTTGAATATAATAAGTTCCACGAATCTTTTCAATATTTCTGTTGGTTTATCTAACCTTCATTACCTAGCTTCAACCATAATATTAGTTATGATTGTGGTGCTGCCATTTAGTTTCTGGGCCCCACTATTGTTAAATTCATCATAATTTAATTATTGAGGCAAATTAAAAAGGTGCAGAGTGGGGCATTAGGGTTTTTCGGTTTTGAGTCTCAGCCCATTCAAAATATTTCCCCAGCTAATAATTATTTCTCTCTACTTTTAGGAAGCCGCATAGGTCGGTCACAGTCAGTCTAGATTTTAGTACAGTACTTTCTTTTATATTATGTCTGAAAACCACAGCGAGGGCCTGTAGGATACCGGGAAATGTGTTTAATGAAACTGTCCGGGTTGGGTACAGCAACCTGTTGAGTCCATTGAAAAGGGGGAATGCAGGAAGTATTTTTCTCTAATGGGTCTTCGATACGATAAATTATTTTATAGTAGCCACATAAATGATTTGTTTTATGAAGGTGCACTAGTCTTGTATATGGGCTACTTAGTTGTCTTCAAAATGAGATATTTTGCTTGGAAACTGGTCAATGCACGTTGTGAAGAACCTTGAAGGTCTCTGTAACCCTTACAGTAACACGGGCATTTTAGTAATCCTACTTTTTTATTTTTTTTATTCGTTTATTTATAAAATTACAATTTGATTATGTAGTAGAAAGAATTTTAATTTAAGAGCTCCTTCATACCTGAGTTACAATTCCACTCACTCAATATCTACACACTCATTCTGCCCAGGAACTCCTTTGTAAAACAATTTTAAAGAATATATTCTCTACAATGGCAGGTGAGATTTATTCATACAAATTGAAACCACCCAGTGCATTAGGACCCACATTGGTTGACTTATCTACACTACATGTTTTTCTCTCTTGAATTACTCCTTAAGGATAAAAATGTTCCGTTCATATTGTACATATGAGACATCTTCACATTTACCAGATCAATTACTATTACAGATCGGTCTTACTAGCAAATTCTGCTATTGGGGGTTTAAAATATGAATTTTTATACACAGTGTAGGTTTTATTTGCCAGTTTGCAGTAAGCTGGGTAATGCGCATGTCTAAACTATTAAGACCAGTTCTCTTTTCTTCATAGCTTTACACTGGCTATGGTAGAACTTCATGTAGGGTGAGCACATGTGCTAGCCTTGCAAACAAACGGAACCGTGGATCAATGCTTTGGAAAAAAGGAGAACGCTTTGAAATACGGAGACCTTGAAAAATTTCCATGTGCTATGAAAAATTTCTATGAACATTGATCAGAAATGATGAAAAGTGAATACTTGAAATTTAAATCGCATAAATTAGCCATGGAAGGTGTTACATGCAATGTTTTTTTTAATGTAATTCCTGTATGTATTTATATGACAATTCCTGCAATACGTCGGTTGTGTTTTATTGAAGCAATTAGCTACCCCATAATGACCCCTAATTAAAATGGAATGTATCTGTGATGTGCTGCTCTTGCAATAGCTATGTGTTGATCTGTAGAGAGCATATGCCGCAAACGATTTGCCCGTCGATAACCCGTCGATGTGGCAAGCATAAAATACCCAATGCCGGCAAATCTATTGCCCCAGGAGGAAATTCCTCACTTCTTCCTGCTAATCGCTTCCCCATTTGAAAAGGCCGTGATTGAAATGTGATTTATATTACCGTGATGTTAGCCAAATTCGCAGGGAGAGTAGCGGCCGCAGTAAAGGGGTGCACGCAGTTGAGTCTGATACATGGTGGCAGGATTCCCTTATACTCTTCTATTCCTTTCTCCAAGTTGAAGCAACCCTGCAACAATATTATACGAATTACTGATATAAGCCTCTGCGCATAATTGAGCTAATACAGCGTTCTTTCAAGGTACCAAATATTAAGTATGTTGTTTGGCGAAATGCCTGACCTATATTCTCCGCTCGGGAGTAAGAATATAAAAAAAAAGATAGGACGATAAAGCCGAGTTTTCCGTCCATAAATAAAAGTGTGTTGTATACCTACTTGCTCGTTTTTGATTGATTTTGTATTACACAACTCGAGTTTAATATTTTAATAAAACAATTGAGGAGACTGATGTTATTATCATTCATAGTTCTGTTATTCCTATGATCACATTTAAGGAGTATAAAACCAAAAATCAACTTTTTAATACCTTGGTGGAAGGGAGGTGGTAACGACATATGTTATTTATTAAGTGATGGGTGGAATTAGTTACTTTGAATACTTTTTTATTATAAATAATTATTATTGAAAATTATATTATAGCTTATAATTGACTGATTGGGTTTGAATTTTGAAAATAGTTTCCGTTATATATGATAAAATACTAAAAAAATAAATAATGAAGTAATTTTTGAACAAGAGTAATACTAATAACAATTAAAACATTACTAAAACCAAAGAGAATTACAATCTCCCGGTATCCGTCACGGTAAGGTATCTTGTACATAGTGATCCACCATTGCTACTGCTGATGGATGTGCCTTGCAGGGTTTATCCACTGTCGAGTCAGATTTATCCACCCCTTGTAGACACCATTTCCGATTTTCCCGTCACAGTCCTTCCCGGGTCTTCCCCTTTCTTCCCTCTCCTATAAATTCAAGTGACAACTCTCGCTTCTTTCTTTAAAGCCCCCTCAGCCAGGCTTTAGTACTACTTCGACAGCTCAAGCTGCCTAGTTCAATCAGTGAAACATCTGCCTGCACCCAAATATTTTTCTAATAAATGCTTTACTCTCTCAACCACGAATATGAACCAAAGAGCGCCCGGATAACCAGGTTATGAAGATAAAATAAGAAAGATACAGGAAAAACTTGTCATTTATAATAGAAAAGTATTGTGTACATTGTAAAGTATTGAAAAAAAATTGTATTTAATATTGACCGTTTTTATCATTTTATAAAAATTGTTGCAATTTGAAATTTTTATATCATTAATCTTGACGTCTTGATTAGTACAGGTACCATGTGTTGGAGCATTAGTGGACTGTAATTTTAAAACGTTATCGAAATTGTCAATAAAATATCAAGTTGCAAATCTAACAAAACCCTTAATTGTGTCGTGAATCACACTTTACTTGATTTTTTTTGTTTTACTTATATGCAGTATTATGAAATGCAATCCACTTAGGAGGGAGGAAGGTTCACCTACAAATCTTCTAGCCTCAGTGGGAATGTTGAATTTATTAATTAGTGCCGACATTAAGTCTAGCTCTCTCAGATGTGATTCGAACTCCTGCAGTTCCGGTCCTATAGAATTAGAACCAAGCTTGGACACCGTAGCGAGTTATATTTATTTGGAATAAATGAGATGTGTAACTCAATTTTGATAACAGCATGAATAAATGTGTTATTAGTCTATAAGTAGGTTTGATTTCCTTTGAGTAAGTTCTCCTATTAATTAAGTAATTGATAGTTAATGGCTAAATATTGCTAATATTTTTAAATTTTAATCATACGAATGTATTAATATTAAAACTAGAAATTTCAAATTGTATGCCTAACTGAATTATACATAAAATTTGCTTACGTACAAAATATTCAATTTTGTCTTCCCACAAGTTTTTATTTTACAAGCGGTTTTGGCAGCCATACTGTCATTATCAAGTGCTCAAAATTTTCTTAAAATCACCGTGTCAGATTTACTCCTCAGAGTCTGAACACCTGGGAAGGAAAAATTTAACGTTTTTTGCTAAATCTTAACTCACAACCAGCAATCAACCAGAAGACGTTATTTACATGTTTTTAATGAGCTCTATGCAATAGATTTAATGTTCATCCTCTAAACGAGAAAATTAACTATTATTTTCCCAAGTGAAAATGCAATGTCAGAATTTGCCGCAATGCTAGAATTCAAGGTTTACAAACTTTCCTTGAAAAGATTGTTCATGCCACAATTGGATTTTAAAAAAGAGTTCTTAATTTTGCAGTATTTTAAATTTCGGGCAGTTATGAAGGGAAAGGCGTTTTTTAAGGAGGTGGAAGAATAAAAGAAGAGAGTGAGAGTTAGGGGAGACGATCTGTAACTTGACCGAACGGGTGACGGATGAAGCGGTCTTTGGCCCTGGAACACTTGGGAATCGATGAGTGCCAACCGGCGAGACTAAAACTCTGGATAATGTCAGTTCTCGGTGATGAATGGCCCTGCCTCGCTCACACAACTACACCAAAACCCTCCCCATTATAATAATTATGTATACAATAATGCCGGCCCTGCTATCAGCTCCTCCCAGCTCTCTGACTAATTGTCTTCTCTGGGTCGATAAATGTAGCTCCGATTCCTGAATTGAGATACATCGAAATAACAATTCGTTATGAATAGGGGGTGGTTTAATAAATTTTTAGATAATTTTTTCTGAGCCTTAGCGTCAAACCTCACCATTGACTATTTGCATGACATTCTTGATCGATTTATACTGTATATATCATACATATTGCGTTTACATATTATCATGATTAGTACATGTTTATTTTGTGACACTATGCATACTTTTTTAATCGAAAACAACTCATCTTAATATTTCATTATGAATTTCATTAAAATATAATGAAAATAAAGTTAAAGCTCAACATCAGTAGAAAGTAATTATTTATAATAATTATCTAAATGTATTAATTACATGGGGGTTTAATCATGTTAGAATGAAAAAATCTTCATTGATTTTCCGGCCTCTTGGAATTTTTTGAGACATTTTCTGAATCGTTCCTTCTTGACATTGAGACATTCTTGAATCGTTCATAGAATTAGTGCACTAGAATCTGCTTTAACAACACCTGCTAGTTTTAATATTTTCAAGATTACCCAATCTGGCATAAATCGACTAATAAAAAAGTCCTTCCCATGGGCAGGACGAAGGAATTATCTATAGGTACGTTCTGGCATGGATCCATAATGTTGGATCTGAGAATTACTTTTCTACAGTTTTTAATTTATTTTTCATTTTCATTGAATTACATTGTAATGAATTAAGATAATTTAATTACATCTCATTAAATGCGCTACTCCTGATACATATGTCTTTTTAAATTAACTTATTAAAATTATTAAAATCAGAGGAAAAAAAAATATGTTGAAGGGCTTATAAAATACTTTGAGAATCATAGGATGGTTATCTAATTTTAAAGTGTACACGAAAACCTACTCAGATAGATAGAAAGTACGATTCATTGACAAAATCGAATTGCAATCTAAAATTCACCGATAAATCGTTTCAGCTGCTATGTTAACAACATATCCATAAATTGGGTCGTCAAAATTTCTTTAGTTTAGAGGATTTAAAATTACTCAATTTAGCATTTAATTTTTTTTTGTTGGGATCAGTAAACTTTTAGTTTTTCGCAATTCTTCTTCTTTAAGATAACCCTCGGGTATAATAAAAGTTAAAAAATAAGTAGTAGATCACCAATAATTCTAATTATTAGAAGATTAGGAACATTGAAAGCTGAAGAAATACTAACTGTAACTAAAATAGGTGCTGTTTTTTTTAGGTTTCAATTAAACTTGAATAAAGCCCACTTGGAATTCAGGGGAACAGTTTGGGGGTCTCGTTTATTTTTCAGATAGACTCGGAAAGAGATTTAAGGAGTAGTAAAAGGTAAAAAATTGCTTAGGATTTGGCGAGAGAAGGCCAATAAAAAAGTAAAGAAAAGTTTAGTTGGAGTTAAAAGAGTTGGAGATACCTGGATTTTGCCGTTCGCTACTCCCATGCTGCTGGATCCGGACTGGTTATCGCAAGCCAGACTGGAACACTATAAATATTTGTTCCGACCGATTTGTCTATACTCTGTTGGATGGTAAGTGCAAACATCCTGTTTACCTGCAATCGCTTCTTTACATTCCTCTAAAAGTGATTTCGATACCAAAATAATGTCAAATATCTTGCAGTATTTTTTCTTCCCTGTCCTAATGAAATGAATATTTTTTTCTGCTGTAAATACATATAGCATACATTCGTATCGAATAAATTTCGAATATATATTTTTAATACAATTAAATATCTCATATTAATGTGTGCTATACCTAAGCCAGTGAAACAATCAATGATTGAATTAATTTGTCAAACTCATTAATTTGTTAATTGTGAGTCCAGTAACTTACTGATTTGTCGTTCTGTCTTTCATTCAGTAACTTGTTAACTATTTAAAGCAGACTTGTATAGTATACGTATTATCCTGTTCAATGTGAGAATCTCGGACGTATAATCAATAGTTGTATGTTCTGTACAGTGACGTGGATTTGATAAAATGGATTAGCATTGGGAAGATTTGAGTGCAAAAACTTCATATAGAATAGGGAATTCGAGAGTACAAAAAGAAAAACTTTTCTGTTCCTAGTTTCAACTATAGGATTGTTGAATGCTCACGACGATGTGAGGAGATCATTTTTTTATTATCTCTTCTAAAGCACCCAGAGTGAGAGATCATTTATATTAGCCTACTGCCTGCTTCCATTACTTAATTACATGTATTTGACATTTATTGGCGGAAACTACTTGAAGAGGACTTAGTAATAAGGTTTGGCCTCGTGGAGAAAAAGATTATGTACATTCATATGTTTACTTACATTAGCGGCTGGTCGTGGTTGTGGTTCTGGGGTGGTCCCTCCATCTTCCGATTCCTCTGGTACAACACTGAGACCGTCCGGTTCCATGGCAACCTTGGGCAGTCTTATCCTGAATGACAGTCCTTCCAGGTCACCTCCACCTTCGTCTTCTTCTTCGTCTTCAGCGTCTGACTCATTTCCTTCCTCCTCTTCCTCATCCTCTTGACCCAAAACATAAACATAAATACATAATCTTAGATCAATCATTTTTTATAGAACAAATAATAATAATATCAAGTATCTGAAATCATCTGAAAAACATTATAGTTGTTGGGTCATAAATCTAATGCAGCAAATTATCATGTGTGCTTTTCATTATTATAACTCTAACTTGAGAGCTTGAATAATACGTTAATGTACTATTAATGCCATATAAAATATATAGATATATAGTTCTTGCTTCCTCCACCACTATCTGAATTTCCCTCTCTCCTAATATCCACCATCACGATCCTCTAAAAACCTATTCAAACACCTCTTGACCACCTAGACAGATTTGTCTCAGGAATTACTCATATATTGCTACTAGTAGGCTTTTTATTTATATTATTTTTATTTTGTTTGTGCGCATGAAACTAGTAAAGATATTTGCAATAAATATAACTTTTTGCCTAAGAGGAAAGAATGGAGGGGTGAGGCCTTATGGTTTCCATTATTTAAATAGTTTTAACGTCATCTTTGCATAACAGTAATAATCTTTCAGGAATATGACAACCGAGTATGGTCAAAAAGGTTCCCATTAGATAAAAAACACTTCTTATGGATGATCGAGAGAAATGTTTTAATGTACAAGACGGGTCCATAAGGCACGTTATATTTGATAAGTACCGAGCCCTGAGCTAGTGTTAGGTAAGATGTGTTTGGTTGAAGACTGAATGTTGTTTGCTCTGTTAATTTTGTAGGACTAATTTAATTTTCCAGTGGTTCGCCCGTGTGGTGATTACGTTAGTTGAGTGTGCATTTCTGTATTAATATATGAAAAAATGGATGTGGGAATGTTAGATCTTTGATGAATGCCGTCAGTATAAAGGAAATAAAAAAATGGGCTAAGGGTATATATATCCTTAGAGGTAGCATTATTGATGTCCAAGAAATATACCAGGAATTCCTGTGTTTTATAAGCGATTAAATAATCTAGTAGCAATAAAGCAACAAATTATGAACATAACTATCACTCATAGTGATAGTGCTTTCGTGGAAAGCTATTTAGGCTCATTGTGCTGTAGGAGTATTATTGAAAAGTTACTAATTTTTGGAATGCAGAGGTGGTCAATGCTGGAACTAAATCATATCACGGCATATGTTTATTAATTAATTGTCCGGCAATGTTTATAAATATTTTTATATCAAATTGAATTGGGCATTAAATTAATGATCTTGGGGTCCTTATTCTTTTTGTAGAAACCAAAGAGGATTTAATTTAACCAGGTTGGGTCCACGCAAACCACATGTCTTGATGTTTGTATGGCATACTCCTAAAATCAAAGATATATTTATGAGATTACATTAAATTTCTTGTTTAACTATCCGTGGTGAATTCATCTAGCCAGTATAAGAAAATTTGCATCATGCGTTTTATGGAGATTTATTTTTTTCGCAAATAGAACGGTTTGGGTAATTCTGGATCCCACTTTGTATTTTACGTCTGTAGAATTTTACGTAATATTTTATTTATTTATCTTACAATGTTTGGAGCAATTAGAAAAAGTAATATAGTCAAACAAGACTAAGTTGTGTAAAATTGTCCAAACAATTTTACGTTGGTTATTGTATTACATGGCTTAAGTAAAAAAACTTTGCCATTAAAATAAACAGTTCTTTGTTTAATTTATATGAAAATATTACATTTGCAGTATACAGAGGCAACATTATTGTTTACAAATTGTAAATATATTTTATAATACTCTGGTTTCTTTTTTTTTAGCATTTAGTATTTTATTAACTTTTTATATTTTATTTCTGTTATTTCTCAGGTTTCTTTCATATGGATTAATGCATATTTTAGGCTTTTAGATTTCAGCAATTATGTTTTTGTATTTTTATGATAGTAAATATTTTAAAACTATTTCGGTTGTTATCATTTATGTCGCATCAAATCTACCTATTAATTTATGTTATTGAATGAGTTTGGATCAATTAAATCATGGCAAAAAATAGGTGGGCTCCGAAAGTACTCGGTATTTAGTGTGATTTTCACAATGTGTTGTGTGGATTAATTTAAGTACAGGGAATCGTGTGTTGGTCTTGTTAGTATGTTCATTGAAAATTGAACAATCATTCTAAATTTTTTAATGATACTCTACAATAGATCCAGTTTCACTGATTATATATCAATTAAGATATGGTAGAGAAGTATGAAAAAAGCCATACAAATAGTTTTCAATTTAGTTCTACCAAATTTTATTAGATTTCTAATTAATCAGTAAGATTTATTAATTTTTAATTAAATGAACATTAGGTTTATTTAGCCGAAGCTAGTTTAGACTTAGTTAGTTTAGACACAAAAATTGTGAGTTAACACAAAAGGAAATTGTACTGCTGATCCAGAGGAGCCGGGCTATTGGTATGAGATTGTAACTTTCTAACTCTGAAACTGACCTCGTTACTTTGGATACAGGAACTTTTATGTGGAGTTCTAGGGACGACATTTTACCTAAGAGCACAGCTGGCGGTACGACTGCGAACGAGGAACAACACTATAAAAATGCAATAAGCGATAGTTATAAAGGCGTGTACACCCTTTAGCCATAAAAGAAAAGTTTTTAAGGTTTATAAAACTAGAGTTATATATATAAATAAAAAGAAGACAGGGGCCCTTTTTTATTTTTTCCTATTTCGATAATTTGAAAAGAATATTACCAACTACAGTGTATCATGTATATGGCAATCAAAGCCATGCCATTAAATAGACACCATGCATGAATAATGTACTTTGATTGTCCGTTGATTTTCTTTTGTATATGATTGTCGGCTGATTTTTAATTTTGATGAGAGATTGCTTCGTTATCCTCATTGGTGTTTAATATTTTACCTAGAAGATCATGTTGTTTAAATTAATATATTTTTATAGCTTATAGATAATCGTAAACAAAACATTTAATATTTAATATGAAAAATTTACACTAAACAAAATGATTCAATACAAGTAAAAAGTCAACAAACAACAGTTTTAAATTCTCAACCAAATATGTTTGGGACCCTTTTTACGAGCCAATAAAAGACAACAAATAAGATTCCAACTGCTCATCATTAAGTGAATTAAAGATGACTTACAAATAAATAACCATTCTATCTACAAGTAAAAAATTATTGTAATTTAAGGTTGGTTATAGTTATTACAATTATATTAGATATTATTTTATTATTAAATAAACAAATATGTTATTACTAAATGATTAAAAGTACTAACTTATAAGGAAATGCAAGGTAATATAGTCAAGAATGAAATAATGTTGGACTTGTAGAAATAGTTACATTACTCGAAGGTTGGTGTATTTTATTTTTAATATTACATGTTTTGTTTCGAACGTTTATATTTCTTTTTTTTATATTCTTATTTAGTAAAGTTGCTTGCATAGAAATGTAGATAGAAACAGAAAAAAATAGGGGTTTCTTAAACCAGAACAAAAAACAACGAATCCGAATATTACAAAAATAACTTATTTACAGTCATATTACAGAACGTGTATCTTTTCACTAAATATATTGAATATTTGTTTTAATTATTAATTATTAATAATGTTTTATTATGTTTTATTTGTAAGGAGCGATAATTATTGTTAATTTTATTTGAATTCATTATTCAAAACAGCAAGATTGTGTGCCAATGGTGAGCTCTATATAATTTAATAATTCTGGAATCTTTGGTAAAAGTAGTATGATTGAGGCGTTTAGTGTCAAAAACATCTTGATCCACTTTTTTTTCAAAACTAACTGTTTTAGTTTTGTTCCATGAATTAGGCCTATTCTATATAACCTTCTTGAGTGGTTCTGACGAAAACCAGCACCATGCCGTTAAATGACTCAATTGAATGAATAATTTAAATGAATTAAACCCAGCTGATAGTTCTGTTTTTTTCTCTGGTAAAATTTCTGAAAATGGATCAAAAACCAAACCCCTCAAGTCATTAATGGAATCATGTCATTATTCAGTGGAAAATTTTTATTGATTATTATTTTTTTAATTACACTTTGATTCAACTTAATAATTATCATTATGGTTGTCTGACAGTTAATTGCTTTTAATAACCGAATTGTAACGATATATAGATTTATTTTTAGACCTGCTCATTGATTTATCTTATTTTTACCAATTTTTGATTCTTCCTCGTTTTACTAAACACTCCAGAATTACAAGAATGATGTTCGTGGTTACTTTGTAAAACATTTTGTTCCTTAAATAAAGAAGGCGGTACTTAACTTCTCTGACGTTAGAGACTATTATTAGTTGGAGCTCTTATACAAGTAGTCTACTGAAACGAAACCTATTGCAGCAGATGTAATAACTCCCGTGTCCTATTAATGCACTTTCTAATTCCTTATACTCAACTTTAATTAATTATACACTTTCACGTGTTCATAAATATATAGGTTACAACCTGTACATTCAAAAACATAGCAAGTTATCAGAGGATTTAAAAAGCATTTAGTGTGTGAGTTAAAGGTTAACAAACATGAAACGAAACTCCACCAACATAAATTAAATCCTCTTTTATTCGGGTAAAAGCTGTGCGTAAGCTAATGACGCTTAAGGCACTGAACTAATCAAATGTCAATTTGTATAATTAAATACATGTTCTATAGTGCTAGCTTGTGATTTATTACTTTTATAAATGAAATAACATTATAACTCATGTGATATTAATTAATTTTCTTGGCAAATAAAATGTATACTTATTTATATCAATTTATGGAACACTGACTCAAAAAACACCTAGGAAAATAATTTTCTAATCTTGATCTGTTTTAGAACTTAAATAAAAATAATTTTAACATTAAATAATATAACTAATATTATCTATTTCCGTTATAAGGTTCAAATTTATTCATTGCTTCAAGAATAAGCATAATGGCATAATATCCTTCAAAGGACTGCTCACGCGATGGACCTATCACTCTTCATTTACTTATAATTTCATACTATCCAGCATTATGTCATTATAATTGCATGTTTACTATGGCACGGTACACCTCATAGCATGATAGTGTTTTAATACTAAAAAGTGAATTCAATAATTTAAAAAAAGAAAGAAAAGGAGTTCTGAAATAACAGAAAAACAGTTTCGTTTTCTCACATATTTTATTAAGTAAACATGTAACCAGGGTATTGTTGTATCTAACTTTACAAATTCAGATATAGTAGACTTTTACACCCATGGGTAACCTCCTTAGGGCCACTTTGACCCGAAAATGAAAATTTTTGTACATTTACTTCTTAAAAATATTGGCAACTTAATTTTACTATTTATGCGGTATTTTTTAAAGAAATTATGTCTTTTTCGAAACAAATTTTCAATTATACATAATAAATTATTCAATAATTGATATGGGTTGGAGTAGTCGTAGCAAGTGGGGTCATTTAGCTAAAACTATTCTTATTTTCTCTCGGACTATACCTCTATCCTTTGCCTGCAACTGCAGTGTACGAAGAAGTAAAGTTGGCAATTAAAAAAAAAGGTCACAACAAATTTGTTTTAGAAGAAAGTAACAAAACTTTGATTATAAAAGGGTAGTATGGGTAACAAACCCAAGTTACGGGACTGAAAAGCTCACGATAAACGTCTAAAACACATTAATTTATAGAAATGGTTCCCACTAGCTAATTTTTAATTACTAAGTTGCTAGTTAGCAGTGTTTTTAATGTCTTCGGGGCAACCTCCTGACAACATTTTGTGGCTCAAGGTCAATGTGGATTTATTATGTGTCAGAAGAGACAAAATAAGCTGGGAGCTGAGCGAAAACGAGGGCTCCGGCTTTAATATCTAATAATGTTAACAAATGGTTAAGATATTAACCAAGTTATTAAGTGGCTAAAGTGTTGACCAAGTGGTTTAAACAAATGGTAAAGAAATACTGCAAACAAATTACAAATTAATATCAGAGAAATAATAAGAAAGAACAAAAACTACAAAGATTTGTAGAAAAGAACGATCAGTCACAATCAGAGGTGTTCGTCTGTTTATAATTAGGAAAAACTGCTTTAGTCGTGCAAAGGTCAATTGTAATTTGTAGTAAGGTGCAATCTTTAGGTTATCCCTTTGTACAACATAAATACAAGCTATTTAACGGATCGGCCCGGTTGTAAAACAAAAAACATTAACCCCTAAAAAAACTAGAGAAATTGCTATAATTCATGGATGCATTGCATGCAGCAATGGAGCAGAACAACTTACTCAACAATTAAGGTTAAGAAAACAAGAACATTCATGACACTAAACATTATTCCTGATTATTCCAAATGCAAGATATTGACTGTTATTCGTATGCTTATTATATATTTACTACTGATTTGAACACGGTGTCAGAAATAATTAGAACAGTGTTGTATTAGCGCTGGAGATGTTGACCTAACTTGTATTTCTACCTAACCCACACTGGCCTCATTACAGTTCCTCCGAATAGCTTCTGAAGCAACTGTAAATAAAACAAATCTAACTATATGCACAGATGTATACTTGTTCGTCGTCGGTAGGTACAATAAACATTGTTCCAACCCAGATCGAACTTGGTACATAATTCGTACATAACCGTAAAGAAACATAGCTTTGTTTTGGCGTGAGGTTATGTCATGCTGGGTATATATTATTAAATTCAAGTCCCTAATACTTAAAAAATAACCTTACTGTGTTTTATTAAAAATACTATTATGGGATAGTGTTGAAAATCTGCTATTTATATTATTGCTCTCGGCTTATCCACACAAATGCTGGGCGTGGTTTGGCCCTGTCGGGTGGTAGTTAATTCATTCATGGAAATTTAAAAATAAAATGATATTCACTTTAAGATTGTAACAGTCAAAATTTTGGGGTGGTACTGCGTAATATATAGTGAATAGAATGTGTATACTGTTTATAATGAGAACATGAGTTTTATTTTATTATGAATTAATACAAGCATGTTTATGCTCTTGTTGTAATTATTATATGTTACTTTTCAACACATTCCAGCAGTTTTTTAAGAAAAGAGAAAAATAATGACATTTTCATTGCGCCCAAATGATTGACTGGTGGGTTGGGGCTTTTTAGTGTGCTTGTAATGAATCACATTAAAATTGCACTAATATTATATATTTACATGACATGACAGGCATATAGCTTACATAATACATAACGAGTACATACCTCTTCCTCCCGCTGCCTGAGGAGTGCCTCTAGCCTGTCTACTTCCTCCCTCAGCGACCAGATCTCTCTCTTGAGGTGTTCGTTCTCCCTCCGTAGCTTCTTCACCTCGCTCTGCCCTAGGCCACCAACCATACTATTATTAGACGGCTACCCTAACTCCTCGACCTCCGATAGCCCACTAATAATACCGGATCCCTACTCCGGCCCGAAGCCCACTGTAAACACCACCCCTGTTTTAGGTCTCACGGGAGCACACAAATCTTATTAATGATGCCTCATTTCTATCTGTCCGGCCCGATTTACTGATTGGAGCTCTCTGTATAGGCGGGCGGTTCTTGATTCCCAGGGTAAAACAAATAACTATCAAGAGGCGATGAACTGGGACATTGAACAGATGCATTTCACGCTTCGACGAAAATTCAAGTTAGAAAAGGAAAAAATAAATATTCTTATGAATAACTATACGGTATTGAGAGACAGATAAAGAGGCATAAATTTAATTCTGTCTAACAAACAAGAAATAATAAATCATATTTGAAAAAATGAATGTATATCTGCAGTTAAAAAATATTTAAAATAGCTCCAATAAATAAATAATCTATCCATGCGCATATAGGTGCAACACCCTGTGAAGAGGTAGCACCGACCGAATATTGCCACCAAAATCAATAGTTGGTGCTAATGTGGTTAGGTTTAGGACTTTACCTTTCAAATTTAAATTCAATTTTCTTAACGAGATATGCCTATTTTTTTATCGAAACATCTACTTTTGTCCTCACAATGCTGAGTCTAGACAAATCTGGTAATGGAAAAATCCTTTGTTATGCCGAGTATCTGAAGCAGGGTCCCGCAATGAGAAATTAGTGTGGCAACCACTATACTACCACGAAGGTCAAATAAATACAAACATTGTTATAAAGGTACAAAAACAAGGTAGGTATAATACAAAATTAAATTAAAAATTTTTATATATTCTTATATAAATACATTTGCTGAGAGAACAGATATGTTCAAACATGCGATATCAATTCAAAGGTAAATAATGAGAAAAGTGTAAAATATTTGGAAATGCAAATAATAAAACATATGTTAAAATTATAGAATAATGGCTAGTATATAATTCCTAAGCTAGCAAGCGACTGTCTGTACAGTGAGGCGTTGTTGAAAAAAGAGGGTTTTGAAGGCAATTCACTCGCTCATTCACAAACAGCCCACAGAGCTCCCGAATCCACATGGTTATCACTTCCCTCCCATGCGAAAGAGGAAGTGGAGTCTTGGGAAGTCCCCCACGCTCCACCATCCAGCCGCGTCACCAGATCAGAAATAGTAGTAAACACGATTGACAGTTACGATGACTTTAGATAATTATAGTCCACAAAAATCCCAACATGTATGACATATATATTGAACAGTACATGTAGACCTTTCATTTCATACCTTATTTAATACGATATTTTTGTAATGTTACCAAAATTGACTGAAACATCTTTTATATGTATAAAACATAAGACTTCTTTATAACTATATATATAAAATAAAATATGACTAATGACTTGGTCAAAATATCTGAATTTATATGTTTTTCTTAAAGTACTTTTAATATGAGAAATTTAAAAACTAACTATTATGTCTAATTTGTTAGTTTGTGGCCTTTGGTTAATCTTAAACATCTAAGTGAAAAGACATTAAGATACCACTGTATAACAAATAAAATGCTTGACTATCGAAATCCCAGAATTACAGATAATGACAATATCAAAACAGCTAGAATAAAATGAATCCTTCATTCATAACTTTAACAATGACGGCAGTGAAATTATTTAATATTATTGTTATTTATGTATAAAAAACCCATAAAAACTACAATTAGTATGATATCTTTATCTAAATGACGTGCTTTAATTTTACTAGCAATTATAATTCGAACTATAGTATTCACCTTGTAATTACTCCTTTTAATTTTATAATTGGAATTTATTGATATTCACTGTTATTTAATTTGTATGAGCAATGAAAATATAATTCAGTTCCAGTGAGTTTTACGTCTTCCTATAACATTTTTAATTCATTCTGTTCTCTACTAAGCTGTAGAGATTGAACAGCTTTATGCTTGGATAAATTAGTGTTGTTACCCGAATATTTTAGGTTCTTGAAAAAATTTGTTAGTTGTTTTATAAAAACATTGCTAAATTTTTAATAGCTTAGGGGCCTTTTCTATATAGATGATAGAATAGTAAGTGATTTTATTAATATCAGAACCACTAAAACCCATTTAAAACGTTAATTTTAATTGATTTACTATCCATTCTATTAAAATATTATGGGTGGTTTTTATTGTATTTGTTACAAGATATTGTATTGTAAGAAGAGTTTTTTTTTTACTATCAGGTAGCTCCGTGAATAATATGACATGTTTTTTTTTGCAGATATATTTCTTGGGCTGTGCTGCAAAGACTTTTTTTATTGGATCATAGATTTGTAAGTAATCATCTCGCTGAGTTTCACAAGTTAAATGAAAATCGAGTTTATAAGCTTGATATTTGTTTTACACAGTAAATTATTTTTATTTTTGAAACACAACAAAATTGTGGGAAATATGTTTAATTAGCATGAGGACCTCAGGATATAAGACTGCATACAAGACTATGACTGAAGAATTCTTAACTATTGGGTTGTATTAGACGGTTCGTAAGGCTATTACTTAGGTAAAATCCTCAAGTTAATATAGAATTAAATTTCCTATCATAAATATTTGTTGTAGTATTGATACTATGGTTCTTTGTGCTCATGGACTCACTCGAGGACAATCATACACTTCTTTATCATTGCCCCATTTACGCCCCAATAAAAATCAAGTTTCTCCTAACTATTTCCTTGAGAATTTCATGAATGTAATGAAGCAGATACGCTAGTGTCCCATAATCCGTACAATGTTTCTCCAATTTCAGGATAGTACCTGTTATTTGTAAGTACCGATGTCAAAACATGTAGATGTCGAATGAAAAGTATTGGTACCCCAAGAGAACTTACTATATCGATTAGTACTCTATTTGTAAAAAAATGGTACATTATTGTATCTTAGACAATAATATGTAACATGTAGTAAAAAAAAGTTTGTTTGCTTTAGTAAAGTACGGTGGTTTCAGCAACAAGGATTATAGAAGTCCTGTGGTGATCATTTCCTTTGGTATGCATTTATCATGAATGTGTTAAAATAAGTACAACTTAAAAAAATAGACCCACAAACCCATATACAATTGTATTTAAACCTAGTAAATAATTACAGGAATTAAGATTTTATTTACTAAACTATTGAATGTTTCTTGATTTGCCGAATTTGAATGAAAGATTTTTTTTATTATATAATATGATTATATTGTCTTATCCTAATGAATTCACATTACTTTTATCAAATCCATCATTAGCCTAATTAATTAGCATTTTTTGTTCAATTTATGTAACTTAATCATAAACATTCTCCCCTAATTATAAAAGTTAACTGATGTAATCAAATTCTCTTCTAAAAGTTGTTGAATCATTATAAATTAGAATTTATGTGATCATAAGTAATGTGATAACTCAATGCGAATTTCCTACTATTCAGATAACATAATGAAAGAAAGAGAATAATGACGTTTAATATACATTTTTTGTCTACCGTAATTATTATTTAAATATTACCTTTTTTGTACTGTTGTGTGTTGTGACGGACTATAACTGCTAATGTTTTTTTATTATTACCTATACAAAACTTGGCGCAGACGGAAAAATAATGTATAATTTTGTGTACTGTTCAGTTGGAAAAGTTAAACTAAAAAACAAAATGTATTTTGTCATCAAATCGTCAGAATAGTGTTCGTGAAACCGTCCACCCTTCTGGCAATCGAGCCTAAAATTTTAAGAACTTAAAGTTCTTAAAGGAACAAATTGAGATACATTCGGTAGCAACGGAGGCAACCGAAAAATCACGGGATCAAGTTAAACTTGCCAGGGTTAAAAACCTTGTGGGTCGTGAAACCTGAAAACCCCCGAGGACAAAGAAACGGCGAAATCAATTTTGAATGAAATAGAGGTTCATTTGACGCCAAAAAAGAATGAAAGAATTGAAGTTTTTAAATTCCTCAGTGATTTTGAGAATCAGGAGGATAAACTTTTTAAAATTTTAACTAGTGCTGGGGATCCATTCCAAAGCCACCCAAAATAGGCTTTTAAGAGAGCTTGGAGAAAACTATCGAATTTGTAAAGCAGTTGACTTGGCATAATCCAATATGAAGTTGCTTGAAGGAGACCATGAGCGACAATCGGATGTGGAACTGTTTACAATAAACAAAAAACAAGGTAAAAATTCCAATTATTCATCTCGAAAAACAAAAGACAAGACCATGTGACCGTTGCGGTAATTACCATAGGATTAACTTTTGTCCGGCCAACGTTGTTACATCTGCAACAAAATCAACTACTTTGTAAAAATTCAGATCAAATTAAATCAGTCAAGCATGTAATAAATGATCAAAATTCTGGTTGTGAAGATGTTTTTGCTATTTTACAAGCATTATAACTGTTGATTGAGTAAATAAAATTAGTTTGGCCAATGAGTGAGTGGCATGAGGAAGTTGTGGTATATTCTTCTTCCATACTATTTAAACTTGACAGCGGAGCAGATGTCAATGTTCTGGTCGTAGAAATCTTAAAAAATAAAACAGATATTAATTTGCCAATGCATAAGCTAATATGATCTTTATTTCTAAATAGAGAGCTTAGGGGGAAAAAAACTAATATGAAGTTATTAATTTATATAAGTATAGTCCTACATTAGGTCTACAAACATGTCTCGATTTGAATCTTAACCTTATGTCTAGAATTCAGTCAATACAGTGTCATTAAGATCTAAAACTATTTCAGGAAAAACAGAGATGCATGGGTTGGGAACGTTCCCTGATATTAGCAAAATAAAATTATTTAAGAAAAGCTGTACCAAAAGCATGCCCTGATCGAAGAGTTCCTATCAGGATAAAAGAAAAAGTAAGTTAACACTTGATGATTTGATTAATACAGGGGTTATAGAACCAGCACGTGAGCCCGGTGAATGGGTAAATAATCTAGTAGTTGTTGAAAAACCAGAATCAACTGTTAGATTATGTATTGACCCACGACAGTTGGATACATTTTTAGTAAGAGTCTATTATGAAATTTCCACTTTTGAGGAGATTAGCCTAGGATTAACAAATAAGAGTCATTTTCGTGTGTTTTATTTTAGGCAGGGGTTTCACCAACTGATTTTAAGCAAGGAATCAAACCATCTAAGTTCATTCAGCACCCCCCTTTTACCTCAGGGCCCCTTTTGGAATCTCAGTCCTGACATATCTCACCTATACCTGTTAGTACCTGACATTTCAAAAACTGATCACAAAATATTTTGTCCATATTAAAGGGTTAACAGTTTTATTTGCAGTAGAATCTGATTTGGAGTTGGAAAAATTTTTAAAACAAGTTATCCAAGTAGCTAGGAATAATGTCATAAAATTTAACCTGGATAAGATTCAATAGTTTGTCTATGAAGTGAAATATTGAAGATTTTTATTTAATAAAAATTGACATAAACCAAATCCTGAGAGAATCAACTCAATCATAGATTTTAAATCTCTTTTTAAGGATCTTCAAAAAATATTAGGGATGGCTAATTATTTGAGGACCAACTGGCCATTGCCAGGACTGTTGCTTATTTATAGCAGGCTATGAGGCCACTGCCGCTTTAGTCTCCGAGGAGGATTATAGGGAAGTGTGATGACTGTGCTAGGGGATTAAGGTGGTTGGTTAGGTTTCAATGGAATTTAATGGAAGGGATGTGATCAAGAATGTAGGGTATATTATGATCGTTATGAAGGGTTTTGTTGCTGACATAATAAGGGGCACTGGCTATTTGATCAAAGATATGGTTGAGGAAATTCCTTTATCCATGAAGAGAAACCAATATTATTTGCTAGTCGATCTCTGACAGATTGTGAGATCTGAGCATGATGTTAGATTGGGAAAGAACGACTCCCTCTAACGTTTGCATTTCAAAAATTCCATAATTTTGTTTATGGTCATCAGAAAAGTATGGCCTATACTGACATTTCCCAAGAATTGAATAAAATTAAAAGCAACATAATTAAAATATTAAGACAAAAATTGTTGCCATAATCATTTGAATTGTTGTACCTACCAAGGAACTATATGTTCGCCTTAACAAGTTAGCGATGATGTTACTATGAGTGGTATGGTTTTTACAGTAGGAGTAACACTGTCATTCTCAGATGTGTAATGCAAACATTTTGATCAGAAAATCTGTGATGATGCTGTATTGTCAATAGTCATGGGCTATTATAATAGAGTATGGCCAAACTCTGCTAATCACAGTTTTAGCAATGACTTGATGCATTATTACAACCTCCGTAATTACTCTTGATAATGGACTTCTGTACTAAAACGATCGGTTAGTGGTTCCTTTCAGTTAAGAAACTGCATTTTGAAATTTCTTCATGAAACTCGCCTAGGATTTGAAAAGATTAAGAATAAAATTACATTTTTTTTATCTATTGGGCATTTTGTGTAATACAAGGAATGTTATTCAGTTTGCCTAAGAGCTGTTTATATTTATTAACACCTAAGCAAAATAATTATTACTTGGCTGTTAAATTATAGTCATTCTGCTATCCCAATATAGCAATTACAACATCTGGTAATTATAATATCATGCTGACTAATAGCCAATATATTTCCATTGTTGGAACTTCCACATGAAAAGGATGCATGAAAATCGTGTGATTATTGGATCACGAGTGTAATCATTTTTATACAAACGCCACTGTTCCATATGAATATTCATTTTCAATTTCATTGTATGAATGAATTTTTAGATACTGATTTTAATGCTTTTAACAGAAATTGCAATTTTTATAATAAAGAACGGGATATTATTTTTAAATGTTTTCATTTTTGTAATTGAGCTTTTATTTTTATTCAGGCGAAATTGATTTTTTTTCTTGGACCATTTTGTTAACCAAAGGGGACATAATAAAGTTTATTTCTGTACACAATTACGGATGGAAATGCTTAATAACTTCCTGGGATACACGTGAGCATGAGTATATACTAGTACCAATCAACATCCCTGTTGAGATGTTTACAGGTCAGTCTCAGTTGACTAGATGTTTGTAGGCATTAAAGAATATTTACCCCATGACGTAAGTTCCTTTGCAGCAACGGCTTGTGGCACGGTTATCCAGTTTTGCCTAAAACTGTTCTAGCCAGCCGCATGGCTTATCTCACTCGATGATTCTTAGTGTCCTATGAATAACCTTTTTGTTCATTCTTTCCTCACCATAACCAAACAGTACAAAAACAGATTTTACTTCAAAGTTTCCTTGTTTTATCAAAGAGTCCCCTTTTGTTTAATGCGGTAATAATTATTATTTAGGAAGTAAAGAGATACTGAGCGCCTGGTTTAGAACTCGGGACTTCCACCGACAAGGGGAAATCAGAAAACACGAGATTTGAGACCCGGTCATGTGAATATCATTTTTATTTAGCCAATAATCATCAAAACAGCCGGATCACTACTAGTAATTGTTAATAGTAATGTTAATAATTACAAACATATCTCATAGATACAGTTGTGCCGTGATAATTTAGTTCATGAACCTGAACAGTTATCAGTTAATTCTGGCCATTTAATGAAGAGACAAAGCCCGTTCAGAGGCAGTTATTGATCCTGGCATCTGTTATCAAATGAGAATGGCAATGAATGAAATAAATGATAAGTTTTCCAACTGATTATAGTCTGTCACTTCCAGCCCTCACCAAGAAAGCAGCCGGGCCACCTCTCCCCCTCCCCCCTTAGTTCAATCAATCGTCCTATTGTATCTTCTCTACGATCTGTTCATTTTGCGAGAGTAGATTTTACTAATTTTCTATTTATCTTTCAGAAAAAATCATAAATTTTAGTTAACAACTTCCTAAATATTAGTTAAGGTGTGTTGGATTAGATTTACCTATGCCTCCCTATTTCGTTGTGTATTAAACACAACATTTCTTTGTGGGTTTACTGGGCTATTCCTTAACCGTCAACAACATTTGAAACTACCAAAGAATCGTCCCATCTCATGATGTCAATGATATTTACTTTTGGATCCGATATGGAGTACGTATTCCTAAAACGCCAAATTCAAGACCTTCCCCACCTCACTATCTCATACCATGGCACTTCGGTCAAGGTAGAACCAGGGCCACCTTTGACATCTTGGACCACTGGTCTCAGTGCCAGTCAGCATCCTCGATCCCCTGACCCCTATCCTACATCTCTTCGAGTTCCTTAATCACTTCATCAAACGATTTAAGCCAGGATTTACTCAGTAGACGACTACAGAGGTAAATAATTACCTCTTACTTTTCAGTGAACTAGCTAAGTATATTTCCACTAATTACATATTCTTGTTCGTTAAATGCCGATACGGTTCACACCGTATATTTATACCGGTTTATACCGATTACGGTTGTCTATTGGTGTGATGATTCTTTAAGTGGGACTGTCCCTCTAAAAGTAACCTGTAGTCAGCTCTCAGATTTGTAATTCTTCGCGGGACCCTCAGGTCTCTTGGAGTATCGAAAATAACTTTGGCAAAAATACTCTTTTCGCGCTATAGTTACCATATCAATTCCTCAGTATTAGTTTTAATCAAGAAACAATCTTTTAACCTCTATGATAGCTTGTGAATCATATTGGTTTGTCCTTAGTAGTCTCATTTTATCATATAGAACAATGTGTATACTTAGAATTTAAATGAATCTGGATCTTGCCTTAAGGAAGGCGCTTGTAATCATTCACAAGCCGTAAGGATGTGCAAACCATATAATTACTCGTTGATCCCAGCTGGGCAAATACAATGATGCCTTGAAGTATGTATTATGGACATCAATTAATAATACTTAAGATTCCCCAATTAAAAAAAAAAAAAAATCCTGATAAAAAGTGCTAAATTTTTATCGTGTTCTTGTTGTGAAATAATTTGTCTAACGGTTATTTTCGGTGAATTCACTTAGTCTTTTCACAAATAGTCGATCTCATTTGTCGTCATTGAAATAGTGTATTTCCTGGCGCCTGTCTAATTGTTTATTTATCAATATTTTTCTTTTCTAAATTTTGTATTTTATTTCTTCATTGACTTTGTTTTGTTAAACAGAACTTGTTTGTATTGCTACATCTTTTTTTCTTTATCTATCTCTGAATGTTAATCGGCAGTCTTTGTTATATAGGCCATTTTTGGTTTCTATATATTATTTTCATTCAACGTAGACATATCAAATTTTTCGGCACATTACAGTACATGACAAACCCAGTATTTAGCACGGCAGGACGCAGTCAAAGCAGGAACGATTTAGTCTTAAGGTTCTAGTTTTTAAGTTTAAGTTTGTAAGTTTTTCCTGTTTTTGGAAACCGAAGGTCACCTAGTCCAGTCTATTTGATTATTGAAATTTTCACTGTAAAAAGATAATTGTAATTCTACCCTCCTTCAAATGCATCATAGTATACAGCAAGAGGAGTAATTATTCTGTAAATGTTGTTCAATTGTATTGTTCATTTCCTTGTAAAAATGTTAAAATAAAGGGGTCTTGAAAGAAAAAAAAACTATATATATATTATTTAGTTTCAAGAGAAGGGGTTTATCGATAGTGAAACGGGCCATTTTGAGATGGATTAAGGTCATTTTATTTTAAATGCCGTTAGGAACTAAAACATTTTAATAAACATAAAAATTATTTTATGAAACAATCGTCTATAATTAAGTAATTATTTAAAAATACAACGGAACTCTATTTAAATTTGGGGCATAATTAAAAAAAAAAAATTGAATCGGTCAAGGATAGATAGACCCTGTGATAATAAAGGCTTATATATTACATCAGCATGTGACATGCCGAGATAGCATACTAGGGAATAATAGTTCTAATTTGAAGAAGCATGTGGTGAGCTGACGTTTTAACTCAAGAGCATGTTTGATATCAGGATTGTATCTTTTTAACATTTGTCGTTAAGTTTGATAATTGATAGTGGCTCTACTGAGGTCTTTCTAGTAAACATATCCGGGCAATATCTTTTTAAGACGCGTTTTGGAGGGTTATTCATTCTTGAGACAAGCCATAAAGTATTATGTGACTTCTTCAGTGATTTGACTGAAATCAGGGTATCCTCTGGCTATTGGACCGTTTATCATCACCGTTAGAGACCGCGAGTGTTACATTACAAAATAAATTGGTGGTATAAGTCCAAAAAGGGAACATACAGACTGACCATGTGCATCCTACTCACAAGGTTCAATCAGCTTAAAAACCTGCATCTGTAGTCCCCAGTGCGATTTTAGACTGAACAGTTAATGGCTTCAATGGAATCACTTGACCGATGTTGGTTTTTTTCAAGGGATGCAATGTAATCAGTGTGGGGATTAAACCATTGGGTCCTTCCGAATAGGCAAAGTGTCTGACGCACACTTTACAACTGAAGAGTACGAGTACGGACGATAGATCACACGATTTAGAAATTGTAAAAAAAAATATTTGTGGAAACTGATTGGTTTTTTTATATCTTAGTTATATAATTAACTATCATAGTTGTGTAATAAACTATTTCAATATTTTTTTTTGTAAATGAAGCAATAGACCTTGAAGCATTAAAAAAACGGAAATTTCAAAACCTATAGATGTCAAGGTTATTGGCCGCAATCATTCGTTATATTTACACGGTTTTGATCACTATGAGGTGGATTCATGCGTGATAAAAAAAAAAAAAGAATGAGTAGCTATATATATATTCGCCTTCCCTTCCATCAAACAATAATCAAAAGGTACCGGATTCAAATCCACCGCTATCCATATTTTTTCTGTAGCCGACTAACTTTAATGACTTCATACTGGTATCATTTCAATATTAAAAAACCATACATTTTTTAAGCTAACCTTCAATTATATGCAAAATAAATCAATAACTAACAAGCAAAGAAAAAATATATTGGCTGGATCGGAACTCGAACCCCAGACCTCCTCGCCATTATCTAGTCGGTGCTCCACGAACTGGGCTATCCTGCGTGAGGTTTTTCATTGGCTGTTAATTATTAATAATTGCAAATAATAGTAGGACCTTTACTGCTACGAAAATTTCTCATTTAGTAAACAAAAAAACTTTAAAAAGTTATAAAAACGTAATTAAACATGAATATTTTTTATGGTTATAGTTTTATTTATATTATTATTCTTTTCACGTCATTGTTAAAAATTTTCCACTGAATTAAAAATTCACTGATTTATCATATTTACTGAAAATTTTAGTAATAAATATGGTGTTTCTTATTTTAAATTGACGCTTATTTTATGGATATATAATAATCTTATACCTAAATGCATATATATAAATTTATAATACTATAATAGGCATTGTGCCAAAAATGGAAAAAGGCGGCAAGGCTTCAGCTTTATCAGAATATGGAGTATAAATATATTACATTTTGAAATGAGGTTTGGTTATCTCCCAATTGCTCGATTGTATGAACTCTTAAGAATAATTGTGAGGGATTGCTGACAGTCGGCCGTCCCAATTTTATCCCACCTTTGAATTTAACTATTTTTATAATAGGGACATTCTCCCCTATAACATAAATTAACCTATTTTCCCGATGAGAATTTACAACTGCCTCTTAGTGTCAACTATGACGGGTAATTACGTACAATCCAAACTGTAAATATGTTTTGCAATTAGTCAATTTCATAACCGCCAGACAAATGACTTTTATATTATTAAATCCCTTGCATTTAATCAAAACAAGTTGATTAACATATCGGATCATTTTCAGTCCTTTATCTTATTTCTTTCTGAGAGGGTTAAATTAAGCATTATTATGTTTTTTAATAGTTCTAGCCATCTAAAATTCTAATCATGTAAGAGTCGCATCATCCCCACTCGCAAACTTTGCATTTCGGTTCTTTCGTGTCGGGGGGCGACAGGTAAGGGCAGTTTCGACGACCCAACCACTGCCCGACGGACGTCAGAAATATATATGTTGGTAGCCTAGTCTGCGGGCAGCTTAATTCGTATTTGTTTGTTGATCTGACTTTATAAGATCTTAGAAGATGTGCCCTATGTTCAGAAAAAGAAGTAGAGGCTAGGTATTATAGATAGTTTACGTGGTGTTGGAATGACCACGAGTTCAAACTCGGTATCTGAGCGTAGGCGAAACCCGTCCGGATCCCAAAGGTGAGTGTGAAACGGAGAGAGGCAGACTGGATTGCCGTGGGAAACATTACTAGGTAAAGTTTGTAAGGTCACGGCAACCGTTGTCCGCGAGGGAGAGGCGTTTTTATGAAAATGGAAATTTGACGTTTGCTAATTGATGGTATTTAATTAACAGAGAAATTGAAATGATTTTTTCGAAGTTTGAGTACAGTAGTGGCGAAATATAGATAATTAAATGGACAAATTGTTTAGAGAGACCGAACTAAGGGTCTCTATTTGGTGTTTTACTCCAATTTCGTCTGTTTAATCTTGGAATAAAGAAAGTTTCCTTCCCCAATTTAATATGTAATGTATAATACCTGACCAAGTATATCGTGATCTATAAAAACAATGCAGTTCGTATTGATAGTTGAATGGTTTAGCTTATATTAGAAAATTATATTAGACATTTTTTTTATCACGCTTAGCAACTCCTTACACTCAGAACCCAGTAAGGAATAGCATGGGTTCTTACTCTCCACAGTAAATAATAACCTCGAGGGGTTAGGCATTATTTTCAAATAGCTATGGTATTTTACCTCCATGTATGTTTATCTGCGGGTTTAGTGATAGGGTAGCTGGGTATTATTATTATTAGGGGTATTATTAGGGTAGCTGTCAATACCTAATTAAATTGGAATACGTTATAGTTATAAGATTTAAAGTTTTATTTTTCCTTTATACCTATCGGCATATTAAATGTATCATACCGATTTTATTTTAAATCATACATAAAACTATAATATATATATATATAATATATACAGAATTTCAAAGTTGTATTGCGTTTTAAAATTATAAACTATAAATATCACTTATTTATTAATATAATTTTTTTCACTGCATTACGTAATGACAGGCTTACTTCAAATTTTGTTGTATATGTACATAATATCATTATTTTCGGAATATATCCAACTTTAATGTGGTTCTGCTTGATTTACAAATCTGTATTCCTTATAAATATAAACTAAAAATCTCACACAAGTCGTAGTTATTTATTTAATTTCTTTCTCTTTATTCTATAATTTCGAAGCGTTTGAATTTGTCCTTTTGAACCCACTCAATAGAAATTCAATTTAGTAAAGAATATTTCTAACCAACTAATTTATTTTTATGCACTAATCAAGACGATCGTGCCTGCGTGAGTGTGGATATTATTAAAGCTTGAGGAGTTGATCCAATAGATGAAGATGTGCAATTAGAATATCAGGTTGAATATTTGAATTTTTTAATCTTTTCAGGATAACCTGTAAACGAATAGGAATTGACTCTTCGATCTATCAGTTGTTTTATGCTAGTTACAAATTAGAGTATCAAGAATGGTCTCTGAAATGGAAAGTTTACGGATTGTTAAATTGCATGTACCTTTGATTGTGAATAAAATTTGGAATGGCATTTATCCAAGGATTGGATACAGTACAGGACGATACTACTGCAAATAGTATCGAAGAAATTGTCTCTTTTTTTTTCATAAGGTAAGAATTCAGCGTTTGGGTGCCAGGCAGTAGAATCACATGTTAATTAGGTTAAAGTTTAATTTTTCTTGGTGAATTCACCTTACCTTTCGAGCTGGTTCAAATATACATACATGTATTAAAGTATTTTTTAATCAAATGAAACGATCGTTGCCACCGATAGCTCAATCTGCTATTATCGATCATCATTCTACTGGGTACAATTTGAAATGTGATTCCTCGATTTATATGCTGGAAGCAAATTGTAGGGCTTTTGGTAGACTGAACTAAAAGGCAACTGGAGATAAGAGTTGAACGTAAGAGAGAATAGAGGCGCGATCTGTTGACCGCACGTCCAACCAATCTATTTCCAGGGACTGCACGGCCGTATCCAGCAGCATTGTTCTCGGCACCACTGCTAACTAATGCTTCTAATTCTTTAGCCTTATTCTGTTTCTACGGCTCTAACACCTTATTATGAGAAATAAAATACAACAGGCTTCCATTTTTTTGGTTTCATTGATTTTGATAAATTCAGTAACCCTTTTGTTTTCACCTGAGAGTCCCCTGTTTGACATACAAACATGAAATTGCGTACCGAGATTTTATTTGATTATCTTACAATACAAAAAATATGTATACGCAATTCCTTAAAACATAATTAACGTTTATTAACAAATTGCTAGGGAATGAAAAAATAAATATTTTTCTGTCATATTAAGTAGGGGGTTCAAATTGAAGAGCTTTTCGTACTAATTAATAATAAGTAATTTTTAAACAATCATTAAAACTGTCATTACAATATTAATAGCGATTTTAACTCAATCTGTGTTTTACAAAGAGAGATTCTATTTCGCTTGATAGTTTCATATAGTACTAGAAAGACAGGAGAATTTACCTACCAAGCAGGCCGAAGCGGAAGGACGGAACCGGGTCATTATACCCACTACCTTTTTTTTAATATTGCTTTATATTTCTACACATTCAAAAATCTAATAAATGAGAACTTTTAATAGTTAAGGTAGAAATAATTATTTAAAAAAGTACTGATGGACAAAATTAACGCATCACTCAATTTATTTGTTGTTAAAATTAAATAAATTATCTTTCTCTTTCGTTTTAATTAACTGATGGTATTTGTGTGATAGTGTAAATATAAACCGTGAATAATGCTTTGTTTACTCTTAATTCCCTTTTCCACAAACAGTAGCATTTGATCCATCCAATCTACACATCATACAATTCGTTCTCGCTCATTCTTTCTCAATATGAACTCTTTGTAAACGTTTTTAATTTTGTGTAATGGCCCCAGTAGGGCATTTAAGTTAATATTATTACGTTAGGGCTGTGACAGATAAAGGAAGGATAGCCAGCATGAAGTCGCCAAGAGACTATGTGTACATCACTCGTCCATAGGCGGAGCTCTCATAGTGAGTGAGGAGCTCTCATAGGCGGAGCTCTGAAGTGATTTAGGGAGACAGAGCGTCACCCAAGAAGACAAAGGCAGGGTCAGCCTAGATGTACACCAAAAAGAGACGATAGGCAAATCGCCGGATGTAACCGACGAAACCGAAGCATCGCCCGAAACGAGATCAAAAGTCTCATAAGGCAAGTTCAGATTGAAAAGTAACATGTGAACTGGTACTTTGGAAAACTGGAAGAGAGTTCTCTTTAAAGATGATGTGAGAGTTGCTCTTAAGTCTTCAGATTGCCGTAATTTTACATGGAAGTAGCAAGGAGGGAGCTACGTGCCATGCCGTGTGGTTCCCCAAATGTCATTTCGTGGTGGCTCACGGATGTCCTGGGGTGGCAATTCTTTCGACGCTCTTACTGAGTTGGTTGTGACGCGGGGAAGGGTCCTAACGTCTCAGAGTTAATTAGGAGATATAATCGAAGAACATGTAGTGCTGTTTGCTTCCTACATCGGCGAGGGATTCTTGTTAATAGACGATAATGTCTGTAGACACCGCAAACTTCATAAGATAAATCACCCTCTACTCTATTGTATATATTGTAAATTAGTTGTAAATTAAATTAAAAAATGTAAATAATATTACAAAACCAAAAGTCATATCAGTGTAAATATTGCAAACAATAAATGACGTAGCTGCAGATGAGTTTGGAGGCAGCCTGAGGTCCTAGTCAGGTAACCAGCCCCTTCCGGGCTTGTCAGCTATCCCGGAGCCAAGCCTGCAATACGATTGGCCAAAATAAAACCCCTGCTCATTATTGGCTGCATTGGGCTATATATACCTAGTTTTAGCCGAAAAAAACCCCAAAAACGACTATTCATTCAAGCTACTGCTCGCCTCTGGACTGGTACTTGCAGCTGCACTGTTGTTTAAAGATATTGCCTTCTCATTTATAAAACCCTCTTTACTTCTATTCTAGCCTTGCCATGTTTTAGCCCGGCATTGTCAGACCCTGCCTGCACCTTCCTAGTGGGATTCTTTGCCTTTATCTTATATATATTCGAAAGGAATATTGCCTTATTGGGCAATAAGTAATTGGGATACATTTTATCACTTATACCATATTTACAATTTTCACTCACTCGCTCATTCATACAGAATTTACAAACAGCCCAGAGACCTCCTAAATCCAAATGTTTGTCACCTCCCTCCCGTGCGAAATAGGAAGTGGAGTCTAGGGAAGTCCCCCAAGCTCCTCCGTCAGCCGCGTCACCGGATACTCTACGGAGCAAGTAGAGGCCGGCGAAGAGCGCGAGAGCCACATACGCTCAGGACACGATTAGAGATACTGGCCAATGAATAGTTTAACACATATTGGTTAACTCACCATTTCTTTTCATTTCATATTCATTTCTTTCACCAGCCTAAGCAGATTTCCAACAACACGCTCTCCCACTGTCAAGTATATTTAGCAGGTCACAAGGCCATTGCTTATTAGTCTCAGAGGAGGATTGTAGGGATGAGCTACACTCTGTCTGATATGCCCACGAGAAGGACGATTAATTATTCCGAATATTATTGTTTATTTTCATGTTTTATTTATTCATGATAAGGATCACTTTGACCATAAGATTTTTAAGATTAAGAGGTCAGCTGTGTTTGGATCTTGAAAATTTAGAAACGAATGTCAAGGCACCGCAAAATTTACATTTCTTTTCCAAATCATCAGATCATGAATACTCGATTTCGTAGATCGAAGTATAGTGACCGAACATTAATATTTATATTGTTGATATATATTTTTTCATTTTGTACTATAGAGAGATGAGACATTAGTTTAAATCGAACAATAATTATTCTAACAAAAACAAATTACTTACACATTTATTGCACATTTACAATCTAACTTTTCCACTACATTTTCCGAAATGATTTTTTTTACGCTTAGCACAAATATTTGATGATTTATATTCACATCCCAGTTGAATTTGGCATCGGTTTCTTTTTTTCGTCCTTAGTGGAGTAATTGAAATAGTTTTAGGCATTTCTTTAGTTGTTCCCTGTAAGTGGATTGAATTTCTCCTACGAGTATTAGTTCCTTTATGAATATCACTCTTCTTAAGTTTTCATTTGTTGCGTCTTTGAACAGAATCTAAGAATTCAAAGCAGCTACATCCAGGATATTATGAAATAGTGGGCAGGCCATCTTCTTGTCCTAGGTCTAACAGAATGGTTTCGGTACATATAGTTCTAAAACAATTTCATCTTCGGATGTTCTTCATCTATCACCTGTAACGTGACAAGAGCTTATTCTTGAGTATTATATTTTTTTTTTCACTTTTAGTTGCTTAAAAAGAGTGAGGAACAAAAAGTTTTGTATATTGCGTAGAGTATCAAATTAAAGATATTTAACATGCTAATTAAGAATAAGCATGATATGAAGACGGTTATTGGCAAATAAATAAAAAAAAAATTAATGCACTTTTATATGTATGTATGCATTGTTAAGAATTTAAACATTGGTGTTTAAAACGAGGAATCAGGTTTCGTTTCTGGCTGAAGTCCACAATTGTTTGTTACACGGGTCTCTCAAATCTATACGCAAACCATCTGAAATTTCACTCTTCTTACTAAAGTTTATGTTTTGAAAGGATAAAAATAGATTCGTGGGTGTTGTAACAAGGAGTTGATTGAGATCGATCATTTTACAGGCCTTGTAACGGACTTTTTTTTTTTTTTTTTCTTTTTTTTTTCTTAGCTCTCAAACTTATAAAATAGGATGTGGGAAAATTACTTTGGGCTAATGAGTGCCTTTCACTAAGGGGAGTCCCCCATTTGAAGGATGTATGAGAAGGATATAGGGTTGGGTATGCCTAAAGGAGGCGGGTGGAATCAGGAAGGTAGTGAGAGTCTACCGAGGGTGGAGCCTAGGGGTACCTAGGCAAGGGTTTGTAGTCGGCCAGGTCAAGCCTGGCCAGCCCCGGCAGGGGCCTGAAATAAGTCGGCCTCTCGGCCGGTAACGGACGACGTGTAAACTTGTTTTCTTCGCGACGTTTAAACTATATTGATTGGGAAGAAAACAAGACCGATTATAATATCATTCAGTTATTTAAATATTATGTTAGCTGGAATACATAGAATGTTGGTAAGATATTAGCATATATTATTTTACTAGTTTTCATGTCTCTTAGAAATCACCTTGATACCATACAGTTCGGAGCCTGAAATATATTTTACACATACTTTTCACAGTGTGCCGCCACAGTTTTCCAGGGCGTTCTCTGCTGTGTGTAGTGCATTTTTTGGTAGCCTCTTCACTGGCACTATGACCAAATAAAGCAATAAAGTAAATCCAAATAAATAACCAAACCATTACATTTATATATTACTTACGGCCGAGGTTACATTAGTAGGGCTGTAAAAGGGGTAAATTGTGTTGATATTAGAATTATTTTTTATTCTTCTATCAATCTTTTGCTTCATTTTCTTCATATTGTGTTTGTTAACATTTATTTTACTTTAGATTTCTAATTCTTGTAGAATATTTATCAACTATTTCCATTTATACATTTTTTATTTTGCCTTTTCTTACTTGAATTTAATTTTTGTTTCATATATTTTTTTTCTTTCATAGCCCCTTTAAATTTACAGATAATTATATATAATTATAGATCCTCAGGCGAATCTATTCATATATTTTATGCCACTGCACATTTTAAATATTAGCGGGGACTGATACACTATTAAAAATCCAACTTTGTGTTAAATAAAGGTTTGTCTTTAAGGGATGAAGTACTAGGATAATAAAGATATTCTCATTATTAAAATCGGTAGTTTAGTAATCTTGAATTTGTAAATATTTTCTTTTAATTGAGTATTGAAATATCCTTTTTTTTATATTGTTCTTTATTTTTGTTATGATATATGTACTTATTTACTGGAAGTTTTTCGGCAATTTGTTTTTTGTCTGTTCCTTTATCGAACAGAAGAATATACTTTATTTTACTCAGTTTTTCTCTTTATATCTACTATTTATTTTTTGGAGCTAAAACTGAATTTATTTATCCATACTTCATTGTTATTCAATCGAATCAAGGTCCTATATAAAGTTTCATTTTTTATTATATTATTAACTGGGTCATTAGCTTCGGTTGATTAAGGAAAAATGGTAGCTTTTCAATTAATTTATTAAGTCTTTTGGCAGTTCTTGAGTATGTGGCAAGCAACCAATATCTTACTGCCGCAGTCTAAACATTTCACTCTAAGGCCTGATGCAGGCATACACAGATACATACTTGTTCCAATAATAAATTTGATGAAAATCTGCCATCTTGATTTCATTTCCCTACGAATAATCCACTGATATTCAAAAATTAGACAACAACGTAATTAGAGAGAAGGGAAAAAAGATAAGTCTCTCAGACTCCTCTATATCGATCCAGCTTACTTAACAAATAATATGCTACGGTGGTTATTACACAATTATTTATTATATAGTTAATTTTCATTGTGCTATAGATCTCATTATTACGTTCATGATCGAGTAAGTAATTATCTTGAAAGATACAATTTCTGACTCAGTTCATCAATTAACCTTCTGCTTCATAGCGATGTTATGCTGACAAATATAATAATGACGTTAATATATAGGATTACATTTCAATTTTATGGAGTGGATTGCAGTTATAAGTAACAGTGGGGCTTCCCCGTGTTTAATATGGCGAAGTGGATGTGTGACAGCGTGAGGCCAGGTGCCTACTTGAGAAGAAAGAGGCATGCTACTGTCATATTTGTCTTTTGTGTTGTTATACCACCTGACAAATGTTCTACAGCAGTCGATAGATCGAACCCCACTGCTTCTACTTATTCGGTTTACGTTCATAACGCACCACGTATTAGATCTTCTGGTGATCAAACGTGGAGATACCTCTCAAACGTTGCTTAACATGTTTTTAACGGGTCTGTTGTTTGAATGAGCTCGGGAGGGTCAATGACACACTTAAAAATGAATTTACGCAAAGAACTCAAGGAAGGAATTTGTTTGGAAACATTCCCTTCTAAACAGTGCTGTTCACAATCCGCTTCATCTCTCAGCAATTCCCATAGCTCAGAAGCCAGCTTCTTCTCAATCCCTTCATGTTTAATATGTGGGTATATCGTTATTATTTGTTTTTTTGTTAGGCGAGTCAAAATCGTTTGTACGTCTTGAACATTCAAGTTACCATTTATTTTCAGTTTGCGTTGCTGAACGACAAACTCTTCTACTTTTTGACAGATTCTGTTCCTTCGTTTTCTTAGACATAATGTATACCGTTTTGTAATCAGGTAGATCAGAGCATCACGCTTCTGCGTTGCTGCGATTATACAATTTATTTTTCACCCTGTTGTAACTAAATTACAGGTTTGTAAAACACGCGTTTTGGAGTATCTTTTTAAACTGATTTTTAAACAGGGTGATGATATAGTTGGCAATGTGTAATAGTAAAACCATTGCAATAATGCTGAATAAGATGATAAGATGAGTCATTGTAATGCCTATGAATTTCAGTTGGATGATGCCTACATTAAGCAATAACCTTATGTTTATAGAATTTATTATTATATGTTTTAGAAGTGATTATATAAAATTATGATTATACACTCAAATACAAGGAATTGGAAATGTTTCAAAGTAAATATTGCTGGCTAGCACGGAAGCGAATAGACCTTAACCCTCCCCCTCTCTTATGATCGCCTTACCTGAACATCGATTGGGCACATGTCAGATGTCTCCGGGATTGCAGTCACTACCACATCATCGGTGTAAGGGTACACTTTGCTCATGTCATTTAAAGTGAGTTAGGAATGGCGCGGTGTTACGGTAAACTCTACGTTAAAAACTTACTAAGTGTAAAATCCCATCACACAGCAATAAGCAGAAATTTAGAAATAAGTTCAAATTTTGAACAAATAAGCTGACCATTGAATATGTTTTCGAACTATTCGAAAATAATCTAATTATTGAGCTAACATATGAATGAGTGTAACTAGGGCAAAACTCACATGAATAAAATGTGAACTCCTTACTGTCCAGCCTTACTCGTGTTATATTGCATTGACACGGGAACCAATTACCTGTTACTTAGGGAACTAGCTGTTTAGCCAATAGACGCATGTTCCATTAAAATGTACGCTATCTTACAATTTTGCACAAATTCATCAAATAGTTTTTTTATAGGAGATATAATTGGCTGGCTGGAAGAACGCAGTGTGTGAATTTCACTAAGTTTTCATGATGCTTTCTTTTCTTTCCGGCTAAACAGGTGGTTTTGTGGCACTCCTTACACTTTTTTATGCAATAGTGGGATTTTACAGATGAGAAAATTAGACCTAGAGTAACAATAGACTCTTCCTAGTTAAATTATGATAAACTGTACTTGAAAAATACTCAGCCTTTACATAATAAAGTACTCTTGCCTTCACGCTAAATTTTCACTTTAAGTAATATTAAGTAATTTAGAAATAATACATAGCAATGTTTTAAGTGATATAGTGGGCATATGTGTTTTTATTTGCTAACTAACTTAATTAAAATGAGAAAATTAGTCGATATCATTGATTCATCTCATAAATATTGCAAGCATTTAATTTAAATAGAAAGAAAAACTTGGAAGTGATGAAATGATAGTGACCACGGCCTACTGATAGCATAAAGTGTTTAGAGCTACTGCAAGGAATAAAAACCAACACAAATTAGCTTTACCATTCCCAGTATATTTCAATTAGACTTGTGGTCGGATCCAGTGGTTAACCAGCGAATATTTCCCACATCACCGTATTACATAGTTGCCGTGCCAAAAGGAAATATTTCAAATATTTATGGAGGATAAGCTTTCGTCTGTCTATTCTGCGATAGTGGCAGTTAATATTATCGCGCTAAAATTTTAAATGTACAATCGATCTCTGAGCTTGCCTGTTTATGTTTGGTCAAGATAACATAAGATGGTCAAGGGAAGTGCACGAAATTAATCCGCAACAACTTTTCTAGCTTTCTCAAGTCGCTGCTTTCGCAAGTATAATATTCTAATCCAGCTCCTATTGTTGAGAACACATTAAAGAACATAAGGCAAAAATAACATTAATGATATTTCAAAAAATATAGGTTAGGGTAGCAATGATAAAATTTCGAACTTAATATTGTTTGAGGTGATTTTAATAGGTTATTTCTTTTCAATATTTAAGTTATGTATATTTTTTTCCTTTTGGGCGATAAATGTCATCAGTGACTGAAAAGTACAATTAAGTATTTTGGTCATAATTACTGGTTATTTTATTTTTCATTATCATTTGATAATTATTTAAGAAACTGACACGGAGACTCTAACCCGCATTCGAAGAATTCTGGATACTTTAAAAAATACAATTTATTCTATGATTGGTAAAAAAAAATCGTTGATATAATGGAAGAAATTATGAGGCGACTAATCGCTGTATTATCCGGTTTAATTCAAGTTCGATCGTTTTCGTAAGAAGCCTTTTTTTTCTTTCATTTATAGTTTAAAAAACTGACATTGGTGAATCTGTGCAAAGAATGCTTACCTCTTTCGATCTCTGCGTTGATGTTGATTGTCCTTAGCCTTAGTTCCTCGTTCTCGTAGATCATGCCACGAGAGGAGCTCTTATCGAGGACCCTGTTTGGCTTGACGCAGACATCGCGACGCCTCGATCGCAACATTCCAGGAGACATCCTCTGCTGCAAAATACCTTCTGTTAGTGCTTCTCGATTTCAAATACCAAATTTATAATTAGTTGTGAATAATGTAATTTTAATACAGCTGGAATAATTAACTATACAGAACATGGAAGTGTGGCAATCTGTAGATAGCCAACCTCCAGTAACGTGGTACGCCAACAGGGTGCCAAACATGAAATTGAATCACACTAATAGTGCATGTGTAGTCCAAAAGAATAAATTCATAAATTATTGGAACGTTGAAGGGATAATAACAACAATTAAAAAGACCCACGTTTCATAGCTGACTCTCTTTCAAGAATCCTGCAGGTTTTTCTAATCTGTATTAATGAAAAAAAAAGTTGAGATGAGTTATGAAAATAATTTGGGAAAGCCAGCTGCTGAGAATAATAAACTACAATCAGTTTGTTGAATGTGTGGTTGTTATTTGCTTGTGTTGCGCAATTTTTTATAGTGGTTGATACAAAGAATTTCTTTTGTTAGAATATTGCCAATGTCTAAATAAACCAAATATAATTATAATAACGAAATATATTTTGTAGTAATGAAAGAAAAAATAAATCAACCACTCAATTAAATACTTAATAAAAGTTTAAAATAAATTAACCAGACTATTAGCCATGATGAATTTTTCTTAAGATATAAACACAACCTTTCTAATTGAGAGCTACCTGTAATTTACAGTTGCAATTATTTCTGCATCCTGAAGACCTAATATTAAAGCACTGCTTTAAACTGATTGAACTGCCGAAGAAACCGTTGTCCCTGAGTAAACGATTTCGCATGTTACGAAGAAAGAAAAACGATTAACAGTCCCTTAAAATAAAGTGAGGTTTAAACAAAGGTTTCGCTCTAAATAAATTGAGAATGTATTGATTGAAAATAGAGAGAAACAGGAAATTTGTATCACTTCTAACATCTAGGCTTAATCAAACAATTCTCTTAGCATGTTTATACTGCTAACGCTAACATTTGCTTTGCCTGCAATCTCTTTTCATCTTTGAACCTAATACAAAACCATCTTGTTATTTTTTTTTGAGGGATTGCAGATCGTCCTTTCAAGCTAAAAAGTGTTTTTTTTTTTTAACTTTTTACTTTTAAGGTTAAAAAACAACTAAATTTTCTTAAATGGAAAGCTGGAAAAACGTTATCGTGCCTAAGCTTATTGCAGACTCCCGCACGTATAAAAACAAGATCTATTAGGTTGCCAATAGTGTATTAATGATCGCTTTCTTTTTTAAACTATTTTATTTTACATTGTACTTTGATGTTTCTTCAATCGCGCACATATTGTCATTTAATGGAGCAACTTCATAATTTTACGTGGTCATTAAAAATATATGCTCTATAAATTAATAATAAATAAACGGACATATGCAAATATATGCAAAATAAGTAGTATTTACATAAATTGTTGTGTAATGTTATATAAAAAATATGAGAATATGTGGAGCTTTAAGGCTGTCATAAGTGGCTGTAAATACATGATCTATTTTCGGCTGGCTGTAGCATCACAAATAGTTTAGATTTTTTTGTCGCCTTAGGCCTTAGAAACCTCAGCTGTTTTCAAGACATTTTAAATCCACTTTCAATACTTGAAGTAATTAATAACCTGTACGTTTCGTCTACAAAATTTAATATTTAGTGACTTTATGCCTCATATATTAAATTAAGCCTTATTCTAATTATTACATATTCATACACTTATTCTACATTACATACACGTACAATATTATTATGATAACGTTTGTTAAAGCTATTGAAAATCGAAAAAACTTAATTTCCTGCCGATTCAATGGTTACAAGAAAGAAAAATTCAAAATAATGGTAGATATAAATTTATAAAACGTCAAAATTTGATGAAAAAAAATTCATATTGTAGAAACATAAATGTAATAAAAAAAATACATTTTTAGGTTTATCGACTTTGTTAAAAAGGAGGGTACCTTTCTAGTTTGGCGATTCTAAATTTTTATTTTAAATTTATAAAATTTCTATAATCGACGTGAACCCGTAACTATATTACTAGATTAGTAGTTTTTTTTTTGGCTATAACACAAATGGACTTATTTAATAGCCATATGAACTAGAATTTCAGTATATTAAAATATGTGAATCTTATTGCTGTGACCTATGGCAGAACATCTGATTAAACCTGAATTTTTGCCAAATTCCTTAACTGTTATCCAGACATTCAGAATCGATCACTTATCTTTGAGAAACAGTTCATGGGATGGACCTGTCTATTCACAATGTCCTATCTAAAAACAATTCCTTTTTATAAAAATTGTATATAATTTATCATTAGGAAAAATCTTTATTGTGATAAAATTACAATCTGCCTTATGGGGCAATAAGTAATTGTGATAAATGTTCTGATTCATGCCATATTTACAATTTTCATTCACTTGCACAGTCGCACAGTATTTACGAACAACTCAGAGACCTCCCAAATCCACATGGTTGTCATCTCTCTCGCATGCGAAAGAGGAAGTGGAGTCTCGGAAGTCCCCCATGCTCAGCCACCATGTTTATACTGCTAACGCTAACAATTGCTATGCTTGCACTCTCTTTTCATCTCTGAACCTAACACAAAACCATGTTCGTTGTCACCTTCAATCTTGCCTGATGTGAGACCTTTAATTATTTTCTTTGGATAAGCTACCAGTAACTTGCTTCTTCGGTTTCTGAAATCCACGGGAGTTTAAAAAACCTTGGGATATAAACTTGGCTGAAAGACCGATCTTTTCCAAATGGATGCCACATGTAAGGTTTCAAATAAAGTGCCACATCTCAAAGTCATTGCCAATTACTTTTCGTACTAGAATAATTTATGCCATTCATTGGCAGATATAATGCAGCTAATTGTTACGAAATAAAATTAACATTAACAATTTAAAAAACCTTTGTATTCGTTTAGTAGTATCTCCTCTAATTTAAAAGCTATAATTATAGAGTAGCTTTTCTATCATGATTTTTATTTTTTACATTTTCTTAACAATAAAGGATGAAAATCAATAAATGGTAGAACGTCAACTTGTGAAGGTACAGACGGAAGCCACCCTCGGTATCAACAAGAACACAGCAACTGCTATGATTTCGTTGGACTGCACGCAGGCTTTCGACTCAGTGTTCCACGGGATGCTGTGACGACAGTTTTGCGACTGGGAATGCCCAGAGCAGCAATACACCATGTTGGTTTCCTTTTTGAAGAACAGATCGGTGAGGGTACTGGTAGGTGATTGCCTCTTTGTTATTTTTTATTGTGGGATTGCAGATTGTACTGCCAAGCCAACAAGGACCGAGTTAACTAACGTATCAGGAGAACTGAATAGAAAAATTCACTGTCTGTATATTTCGAAGTGGTTAGTCACCAGATACGAGCCAGTGGAGGCTGCTGAAGAGCGCGAGTGCCACAGACGCTCAGGATATGACTCCAGAAACTGGTCATTGCCAGGACTCCCACTGTCATGTATTTATAGCAGCTGAGGCCATTTTAGTCTCCGAGGAGGATATTAGAGATAAGTGGAGCAGTGTAATGACTGTGCTACGGGATTAGAGTTGTTGAATAGGTTTCTATGGAATTTCATGAACTTGGAATGGATGAGTTCAAGAATGTAGGGTATATTAAGATCGTTATGAAGGGTTTTGTTGCTGACTAAGGGGAATTTACTATTGTTCGCAGGACGTTTGATTGAAAGGAATGAATCGCTTGATGTTCGAATTTTTTGCTGTCCCCCATAGCTCTATCCCGTATGTCCAGATTGGCTTTGTAGATAGTATAACTTTGTAGATTAGTAATTTATTTTCTATTGAGAGATGGGATGTCCTTCGAAGTAGTCTGTACAGTTCTCCAAAGTGTCTGTTTAGTTCTTGTTTTTTAGCCTCGTCAAAAATTAGTTTTAACCTCGTCAGGTCAGCTGTTTGTCGAGATGGAAGCCTAAGTACCGTAATATCGTATACAGGGAGAGGAATGGAAATAAAAAAAAAACTAGTGGACAAGACTTGCGGCAGAGGGTGATTGCTTGCACCAATGCTAGATCTTATCAAGGTGTTTTTGAACGTTATGGGGTGCTATATTGGGGTCTAGGTGAAATGACAGGAGTGCAGTGTCATCTGCAAATGTGGCAAAGAAGGTATTGGGGGTAGAGGGGACATCAGCGGTGTATAGGTTATAGAGGATGGGGCCCAGGACACTGCCCTGTGGAACTCCTGCACTTATGGGATAGTAGTTAGAGTATTCTAAACCACAGCGGACTTGGAAGAAGCGGTTTGAAAAGTAGGACTTTAGGATTAGGAAAAGGGTAAATATCTCTGGTAAATATCTTTTGAGCTTGTAATGCAAACCTGCGTGCCAGACCCTGTCAAAAGCTTGAGCTTGGCAGCAATGCAATACTGTTAGGTTTCAAGGGAACAACGCGAAGGCCTTGTTGAGGAGTGGAATTTCGTAGATGGAAACCAAACTGGTATGTTGGTAAAAGGTTTTTGGATTTAACAAGTGGTAGTAGACGTTTTAATAGGAGTTTTTCAAATATTTTTGAGAGGATAGGGAGTAAGGCTAATTGGACAGTTAGATGAGGTTTACCTAACAGTATAATAGAAAATCACTGCCTGTATATTTCGAAGTGGTTAGTTACCAGATACGAGCCATACGAGTTTGGTGAATAGGACAATAATGGAATGTTTCCAGAGGAGAGTGCGTCATTCGGATAATGCAATTATAAATGTAGGTTAGGAAGATTATAGCTTTAGGAGGGAGTTGTTTGAGAATTTGAGGAGTAAGGATATCATATCCAGGGGATTTTCGGTAAGGTAGGTTTTTCAGAAGGTATTTGAGCTCAGAGGGTTAACGGCTTTTGGAGGAAGTGAGAGAGGGATAGCTGAAGTGAGGAAATCTTCAACAGTTGTGCCATGAGTATGGTTTTGATGAGAAAGGTGAGGTGTGAAAGTATGGGAAAGATGCAGAGAAAAGTATTTCGATAGTATTTATGTTTATATTTATGTTAACTCATAATGTTTACATAACAGAAGATTTGTTAATGTTTTTTGGTCTGGATACGAAAATCATAATTAAAAAATGCATAGAACGGCCCAACTGTCCTGAAATATTCACCGCCTTTTGTTTGCAGGTCGCATGCATCACATATGATAATATTTGTATGGGGCATCCAGGTGTTGCAGTTGCTTCTGGAATTTCCAAGTGAGGAAGAAGTCCTATAAATAGGAATGGATCGTCTTTCTCGAGTGAGCCGTGTCAGCCTAAATCATCTGAGGCCTTTGACTAGCTAGCTACATCCTACTTCCCGATAAAGCTAGTAGTATCAAGTAGCCATTGAAAACCTTTATAATTAACTTCCTTTCTCATTTGAGCATCGCCTATTTTTGTTTATCGTGGAAATATCTTCTTGTTCTCATATGTTGTAAATATCAATAAAGCAGGAACTACCTGTCACCTCGTTCATTTTTAGAATAAGTAAAAATATTATGTGATATGCGACATATAACAACTAACATTTAATATAAAAACTTTACACTGAGTAATCAACGATTAATGGTTAGCTTGAAGGGGCCTTTTATTATCTAATATTTCTGATTACAAAGAAATTTTTAGTGTTTGACCAGGCTTTATCAGGATATAGAATGAAATTGTAATATTAGTAGTCTTGCTTTCATCGAAAGCTAAAATCAATTAATCATCGATCCCAAAGATAGGGCTTAATAGAATCTATATTATATGGTTTATAAAAGACTCGATTTAGCCCATTTTTTGTTTTGTCAATACACAAGCTATTTACAATATTTTTTGTTGAACCATTATAGGTTCCCATAATATTTTAACAAATAAAGCAAGGAATTTATGTTTGAAAAGTTTATTTACATTCGTTTGATTAATATTAAACAAATCACTCTGACGGCCTCTTATAACTCACCATAAGTTTCCTACGTTATCTATAACTATATGTCCTACGTTATCTGTTATTTATTTTTGTATTTACTTATTCGTGAAAAAACAGGTTGACTGTGGACTATTAATTCATTCATGTGCTAATACTAGATAAAATGGCCTTTTTTTTGTTGGAGATCTGTAGAAACGTTTTGTTGACAGGTGGATGGGCAGTCGTTATCTCTAAAGTCAGTATTAATTTCATTTTAGTCAGTGAGCATTACTGTTTGTTATCCTCCTTCAGCTCAGCTCAACCATTTATTTTTCATAGTGCATTTATTGTTCCCATTTATGCAATTTCCAAGTTATAATAACTTAAACTAACAATTATTTGTAGCCGGTTTGAACCATCTTACCTATAGATTAATAAATTTTGTGCCAAATCGTTAAAAATTCCAGAAGATTTTAGTCACAATGTTGTTGAGGCTTTTAGTAAAAATAAACTTCGACTGCTGAAAAAATTTTCTTTTCGGAATTTTTTATTTTGTGAAGGAGAATTTCCTTTAAAAACCCGAAGAACTGAAACTATGTTACCACAATTCAATACTGGATAAAGAAACATATAAATTAAGCGAATTTGCCATACGAAGTTGTCTAAACGTTTAGATTGTTTTATTAAATATCCTGCTAAAGTCGATATATTTTTAAATTTTTGCGAAAATTAAATAAAGAAACGTTCTCTTCGGAAAAGATTTAATCAATAGTGAAATCTTTAAAAAGGTCAATATCAAATATCGGAAAGAGGGGAAACAAACAGCCACTTATTTCCTTGTATTTTAATATTATAAATTTTATTCACCCCAATCTGGTTGCTATCCCTACAAGCAATACATAATAACCAATCAGTTTCAATGACGTATATAATATTGTAACTACACTGTCATCAAAATAGTGTTAATTTTTAACACTAATGATTGAGTGATATTTTGAAAATATGATATTTCGCATAGTAGTTCCATTTAATGGCTCGATGATGCTAAAAATAAAACAAATTTATGAAAAATAAATAAAATATTAAATAAAAAATCTCTAATATGTTGGGGGTTCATTTGACTATAATTACAAAAAGAAACAAAATCAGATTAATGACATTTTTTATATTTAAATAATACAGATCCCCCCAAAAAAGCGTTTTTAATGGGAACTTGATTTTTTTAATTGTATTTGATGGGAACTTTCTTTTTACGACATTATACATTTATAAATTCCATAAAATTCCAACAAAGAAGATAAGAAAGATGCTAAAGGTAAGAGATAATTTTATTTTTATACTTTATAATTTATCGCTTTCTACCGCGAGCCAAGATAATTTTTGGGAACAGCTCTGTTAAAAGAGTCTCAGGTAATTTCGAATAAAGCTATGACAATATTTTACCTTAGCCCTCTCTCTTTGGCCCTTATTGGTAGATCTAGAAACTCAAGTGCCCCCTCTCCGCCATACAGCGTCAATATTATTATTGACTCGGCTACTGACTGCCTTTGAAGATGGGAATTGAATTTTCTCCACTTATATTCTTTGGGGTATTCCAGGCAAATTGCTTGTTGAGGCATACTCGGCAAATAACACGAAAACAGTAAACCAAATGGGACTCAGGTGACTAATGTTTAACTAATTCTTTCTGCAATTGGTTTATAATTAAGCCCTTTTCTACAAAACATTTTGAAATATACACATTTTATGGTATAAATACTTGGAAGACGAATTGGTGGAAAGGGTAAATGTAATGGAAAATTGTATGTCTTGTTTTTTTTGTTTAATATAAGTGTGTGAAAAAACAAATTAAATCTGTCAAATCAGAAATCAGGCTCCAAACGTTTTTACAAACTTGTTTTTTTAATTATTATATATCTTGCACGATCTGGATCTTAGATGTTTTGTACTGTAGGTGATGGCTGTCAACTAATTGTTTAATAGTTCAATAACTTTGTATAACTATAAAATTTGATTGGAGTACAATTGTTTGAAAACCGTTGAGATAGCACTTTTTGTCGTAATAATGTATTGTAGATAGACAACATTATTGAGTTATAAATTAAGTACAGTTGTTTTATGGCCTAACTATCATGTCAGTAATGCAGTTATTTATGTTTTTCGAATTAAAGCCCTATTTAGTAAGTATTTTCTGTATTGTTTAATTATTTCTGCAGGTATGGTTATATTTTCTGACTCATTACTTAGAGCACTACATGGACGCTATTATTAAAGTTTAAATTAATGATTACTAATTCTGCTACTGTTTTTTTTTCTTGGGCTGATAATTTATTGTTAAATATTTTAGTTGAGAATACAAATTGAATTTTTATTGTTTGAATTTTATTATGGCGTTGTTTCAAATACCTTAGTCACAAATTTTGACGTCAGTATTTATTTTTATCAAATGTCAGCTATTCTCTCCCTTTGTTTTATTCCTACATTTTTTATTCTTCATATATAGTCCTTATCTAGCTTTTCTCCAATCAAACAACGATAATTATCTTACCGTATCTGTGCAGTTGACAATAACAATACTGACTTCGAATGTTGCTTTGAATGCCTTTTTGGAAGTACAATGTAATAAACACTTTTGGAGGTGCATCCATCCCTGTAAAATGACATGTTTCTAAGACTGGTTTGGTCATTTCAAAAATAGATTTTGGATTGGTAAGAGTTTTTGGTTAGCACAGTCGTTGACGTTCCTTGGCGATACTCCAACTTCTCTGAGAACCAACTGTTCAGTGAATATATACTGCGGGCTTGGTTTTTTGGGCTCATCGTGAACTATAGCCATATAAGCTAAAATAAATATAGACCAATACCGATCTATTCAGGGGCCTAATAAGGTTATTAAGATAGGCCTAGATATACTATATAATAAATATGTTTTACTTTACTGGGGGGATTTATCCTTTAGCTCCCTTTAACGCGTTCGTTGTCCCCTTCAATCTTGCCTGATGTGAGACCTTTAATTATTTTCTTTGGATAAGCTACCAGTAACTTGCTTCTTCGGTTTCTGAAATCCACGGGAGTTTAAAAAGCCTTGGGATATAAACCTGGCTGACAGACCGATCTTTTTCAAATGGATGCCACATGTAAGGTTTCAAATAAATTGCCACAGCTCAAAGTCATCGCCAATTACTTTTCGTACTAGGATAATGTATGCCATTCATTGGCAGATATAATGCAGCTAATTGTTACGAAATAAAATTAACATTAACAATTTAAAAAACCTTTGTATTCGTTTAGTAGTATCTCCTCTAATTTAAAAGCTATAATTATAGAATAGCTTTTCTATCGTGATTTTTATTTTTTACATTTTCTTAACAATAAAGGATGAAAATTGATAAATGGTAGAACATCAGCTTGTGAAGGTACAGACGGAAGCCACCCTCGGTATCAACATGAACACAGCAACTGCTATGATCTCGTTGGACTGCACGCAGGCTTTCGACTCAGTGTCCCACGTGATGCTGTGATGGCAGTTTTGCGACTTGGAATGCCCAGAGCAGCAATACACCATGTTGGTTTCCTTTTTGAAGAACAGATCGGTGAGGGTACTGGTAGGCGATTGCCTCTTTAACCCATTCCCTCTGACATGTGGAGTTCCTCAAGGAGCGGTTCTGTCTCCGGTTCTTTTCAGTATGTACACATCTGAAATTGTTGGGACAAACTATCAGAAAGCTACTGTAATCGCTTTCGACGACGACATTGCGGTTTACAGCAGCAGCATGAGTGCACGAAGTGCTCTTACACAGGCCTAGTCATTTTGTAACGTGATCAGTGACAGACAGAACATGCTAAAAATCAGTGTAAAAGCCGGGAAGACCGACTGCGTAATCTCATCCCTCGAAAAGGGGGGGAAAAGCCTTGCCAAAATCATATATTATATGAGGGCAAGAGAACTCACCAGCATCTCCTTTTCTTTACTCATTTTAGTAATAAAATAGAAAAAGTACAACACGGTTGTAACCGGCTTTCGCATTTCCTTACTTCACCCGACCTGTCGTTTCGTCTCAAACTGATGATCTATTAATGTGTCCTCCAGCCAGCTCTGCTGTATGGTGCCCCACTATATACTCACTTGACTGACAGTACAACCAAATGTCTCCAACATTTCCAGAAAGGGATCATGTGAAAAGTGGTCCGACATACTTCTCTCGAGAGGTTAAAGAACGCTGACCTGCACTGCACTAGTTGCTTGGTGTGCCGTCGGTGGGTGAATTCATCCGCCGGAGACACAACAAGTTTTTTGACTCGTTGCAGCACCTAACCCAGTGTTTAACACTATGACCCCACCACCCCTCCCGCATCGATGGCAACGGACTGTCAGGGAAAAATTAGGTTAAGAATTAGTATGTAAGTTAGTTAGAGGCCTATCACCTTTATTAGTCAGTTCAAGTATAATGTATATTATTATACTTGTTTATTCCATTATATAATTTTTATAAAATAACAAAACCAGTATATAATATAGCAACGCTACAGGATACATATTAATTTGTAAATAGATTCGCCTGAGGATCTATAATTGTATATAGTTATCTATGAATTTAAAGGGGCTAGGAAGAAAAAAAATAATAATAAAAAAATGGTAGATGTGGTATGTGGTTAGATCTAACTCTGAGGTTCATATTTTACTTAAATTAACCAGCGCTATCCAAGTGAATATTTATATACTGAAACCTACCTCTATTTTTACCATTTCTTTTTCTACTTTATTGATCAATTTACCTTAACTAATTTGGCAGGTCCATCATGAGATCATTAATTCAAATTGTTTTTATGTCTTCGACATAGGAAATTATCCCGATTGAATCGCCCGATCTGAAGGCTAATGTTGTAGTTATTAATAAATTTAGAAACTGGGAATTGTGAAATATATGTATATAAATAAAATGGTTATAACTAATAATTATAATTATATATAGTGCTGACAAAAAGTATATAAAAATATTCAATTCCTTTTGAACAAGGATAGTTACTACTAATTACAAAAAAAACATGAAATTTGAGCTCAATTTCTTTTAATGGATCCATAATGAAAAAAATATTAATATCACCCAATCGATGATCTTCCTTTTATCCAATCAACGTTACTTCTGCTGTTGGTTCTTCTCCTCTCTAGGTTGGTACCACCAGTTCGGGAGCTTGCTAAGACTGACCCTTTATCTCATCCCCACTCCTAAGAGCATAAGGGAAGATGCTGACCAGATGAGGGTTGCTGGTCATGATATTCTCAAATATCCATACATACTATCGGTCTCAAACTATTTGAATTCTTTTCACGATGTGGATCGCCTTAACATGGATACTTAATGAAATATTAGTGAGATGGAGCGATTGACAAAACCTTAAAGAATCTGTTGTTAAAATATTGTATTTTTAATTGGTTTCTGTGTTCCCTGTTGGGGCGTAGGTTCTTGATTAATCTTCCCCAGGTCTTTCTGTCACTGCTCAGTTGCGTAAGATCTGACAATCTCCAATCCACGAATTACTGGTTTTACTGCAGTTGTCCTCTTCCAGGAACTTGGTTTGCTCACTCTTTGTTGCTCTACGGGTCCTAGTAGAGAGGCTGTCTGTCATGCTTTGCGGTATCTGGGCAAGTGTAATTTAGCGACCGCTTACTAAATAAGATAAATCACCCTATACCCTATTGCACATATATTGTAAACAAATGTAAATAACATTACCAAAATATAAATCATTGTTAATGTGGTAAACAATAAACATGCAGCTAGGAGCCAATTAGTTATATGAGCTGGGGCACCAGCTGCCAGTATCAGGTACTAAACAACCCAACCCGCCGAGAGACCCTTACCCGGCTCACGTATCGGTGACATCAGAAGACAAAGAAAACCACATACTCAACGGGCATTGGGTACTATAAAAACAGAGCTGATTGGCTACTTACGAAGCCATCTGGGTATTTAAGACCGGCGGTTTGTGGCCTGTATATCATTCTCCTGGCAAGTGGTTGACTGGCTCGTGGCTGCTCTGATGTAAACTCTGAAACTTGCCTTCTTCATTATGAAAATCTCTGCATCTCTCTCTCCTCACCTCGCTATGTTTTAGTCCTGCGTTGTCAGAACCTACACCTTCCTAGTGGGAATCTCTGCCTTCGTCTTGCTAAATCTAGCACCTCCTTTGGAGAGACCTCTCCCTAGTGGACAACGGTTGTCGTGACCCTGCAAGCTTACCGAGCAGTGTTCCCCACGGTGATTCAGTCTGCCTCTCTCCGGTTCACACTCGCCTTTGGGATCCGGACGGATTTCGCCTACCCTCAGATACCGAGTGTGAATTCGTGGTCATTCCAAGACCACACAAACTACCTACACTACCTATCCTATACCTTTTCTCCTGAACATAGTGCATTGTCGGGGCACATACCTATCAAAAATGGAGTCAGATAGTAAGACCGTCATAAAACGATTGTCCAGGTTATAAACTTAATCAACCCTCACTTCGTCACCAGGGCTAGGGTAACTAGACACCCCCCTTGTGACGACCCGACACGTAACATATGCACTGTCTTCCTCTACTTTTTAATCTCGATTTCAGCAATAAATTCTTTCTGTTTGCCATCTTAAAAAACTCTTAAAATAAATTACGAGTGTATATTAATAAGGGGCCCCCAAACCATAAAGTAGAATAGTTTTACAGTCATATTAAAAATACGGATTTTCATTCGTTGGCCAATTTGATAAGACCTTCATATTTTGCTTAAGCCAGTAAACGTTGTTATGGCCTTCCTGACTTGCCTTTGAACATTCTGCTCTGGACCTTCAATTTTTGCTACTATATTGCTGAGGTAATAATGAGACAATTTAACATTTTCTAAGGCACCTCTTATTACTGTTGATTGTGTTTGTACTTTCTACATACTGCCTGTGCTTGACACAAAAATATACGACAGCTCTTTGACCATAATTTCTTTTATATGCCTGTGTCTGTTGCTGTCAGCTGAAGACACACTGCAAGAATATGTCAATCCTTACACATGTTGAGACAAAATTTCCTTCATTTGTAAATAGAGCAAGATATTGTGCCAACATTTTTTTTAGTCCAGATTGTGAACCCCTGCTATCTGCTTCATCTCTTTAGTAAACCCTTTAGTACCGAATCGACAACTGAGGTTTTAGCCTATTAAGAAATAAAAACTTTCCGGAGTATAACTTGATTAAATTTAACATTAACATGATTAAATTTTTAAGTGTTTTTTTTTTAATAGATGTTTAGATTTAGTCAATTAGAATAAAAAGGAATTTAGTAAAGAAAAGAATACATTGATTTTCGACTTGCGCGAATTTAACTATATCTTTGACCGTCCCGGTACTTCTGAATATTTACAGTGCTGCTTGAAGAATAAGTATGCAAATACCGTTAAAATTATGCCTAGGGGAGATGGTGTCATGAAGAAGAGCCTGACCGCGTTCTTTTGATAGTAATTCTCATACATACATCTCCGATGAGTGGTTATTCAATTTATAGTTCATCTTAATCTTAGTTTGAGACTAGTTAACTTGCTCTTGGTCTAGCTGCATTATTGTGTCAATAGACTATGAACCCTTTTCCGATGAATTTTGGCCATGGGATGTTTCGGTAAATAGGAACGCATGTGGAACGATTTCCTATAGTTTTGAGGGCTCCATGAAAAAGGAAATTTCAGTCATTAATTGATAAAGTAGAAGGTTTGGCTATATCTAACTACATACTATGCCGTTTCATAAGCTGAGGTTCTTTTAGGCATAGAATAGGTTTATTAGATGGAATACTATAATAAATAATAATATAATAATGGAGTCTTGCAGATGCGCAAACAGAATTTGTTGACTTGATCTACGTTGACTGGTTTCAGTTCTCATTGTCTATTCTGTAGGTTTGTTGATGGGATTGAACTTTAAAATTGATATCTCCTAAGATAATAAAGATTGTGAAAGAATAGCGGTCGGAGTATCCATAAATGTGACATTAAAACATATTTTTCGTATTTATCTGTAAATACATCGCTTCAATGTTAAAGTTCAGTCAGACAGCCAAAAAATATTTCAATTTAATTTCCCATACTTTACAATACTGAGCAGATACAATTTCAAAAAGAAACCATATTCTACGTTATTTTAATTAGATTTTTTTTTAATTCTTCAACTTTGATCGCCACAATGTTGTCTTACATAGCATTTCTTATTATATAAACCAAGAATGAATATGAAGCGGAAATGTAACGTTGCCTAATCCAATGAGCTCGAAGACAATATACCCGTAGATGTGACAGAATCATATAATTATACTGATTCTTATATTCTGCATACTGTGATGTTGGCTTAACACCCGTACACGTTCATCATTATACTTTCATATCAATATCAGAATGTGTAGAAATCGGAAATTGTTTAAAATGTAGCCAAACTACAGGAAATATAATGAATGAACTTCTAATGTATAAATAGATTCTATGTACAATCTATAGTGAATTCTATAAATAATTTTGTAACAAGGGGATAGGATGAAAAACAATTCTACCAACGATAAATCTACTTAGTTTAGTATCATCGGCAAAAAAAATGAAGATATATATTTGTATGTTTACTTGCTTATACAATACATTTTAAAGGAATAACTGCTGAATGAGATAATATCGGTAACTCCCTCTTTAATATTGTTATCACGTCTTAAGAAACCGCGATGTTGGAAAAGAACTTAAGAGTTTCAAACAGGTAGTCCACAATGTTTCAATTTACAACATTTTAAGAAAACAACCATATTTCATTTCCCAAATTAAATTTCTAAATTTGATTGCAATAGTTTAGAATTATCTTTATAACAAGTACAAATGTACGTGAAAATATTACCACTCTCTGCTAAACTAGCTCTCCAAATTAACGCTCTAAAAAAAAATATATCCTACAGTTTCTTCACCGAGCTAATAATGACTTGGGGGAATTAATTAAATAAGCCTCACGGGGTCAACCATTAAAGGGAAATTAGAAGTTCTGGAATGTAAAGGAAGAGGTGAGGGAGGGAATTCACAAACCCAAGGGAACGATTTCACCCCGCCCATGAATATTTGAATATTCACTGTTATTTTATATGTACTCTCGTAGAAAAACCTCAACACATTTTATGCTGAACATAAACATAAAAAGTTTTTGAACAACTATTAAGATGAAAAATGACTTGGATAACTTTGGTTTTTCAAGTATTTCTTTTCTACATCGTGTATTTCTTGATATGTTGAGACAGTTTGCCTGCGTAAGAAAACGTGTTTAATGTCAATAAAAATGAATGCCTATGTATATATTATTTTAAGGCCTTAAAAGAACACATTTTGGAGATCGCTGGAGAGAAGAAAAACTTGGAGATAATATGAAGGGGCATACATTCTGCAAAACATATATTGTAATACAGGTTATTTTTTTATAATTTCTATCACAATAATTTGTTTATAAAGTAAACAGTGGGTATAAAATAAACAACAGGTGAGAGGCGAAGTAAGGGCAAAGTAACAAAGTAAGGAGTCTGCTATATCACACAGGAACCAAAAGGATTTTGTTATATGTATTACCCACCACATAAATTTGACATGGAAAGTTTGTTTATCTGCTGAGGCGAGAGCAGACAGATAGGTATCTGCGCACCCGTTACGGAGTTAAAAACTTGCTTCACTCTGGCTTCCATCGGCATTAGTCGTCGAACACTATATGAAGGCGTAACCAAAAGAAACCGAACTGGTATATGTGGCGATGTTTTTGTTGTAGCGGGTTTCACCGGTAGGACCATGTAAAACAACTTTTCACCAGTCAGTATGGCAAGTGCCGTCAAGGTTCCCTTCTAATTCTGATAATTTGTTTGTGACATATGTTTTGTGAGCTCGTCGTTTTTGTGATTACTGACTGTCACGAACAGCGCATGACTGTTAGAATTTGCTTCTTGATCGGGAAAACTGGCACAGAAACTCTTGAAATGTTAAAAGGATGACGCTATGGGGAGTTTGAGTAGTTTTAAAAAAAGGGAAATGTCAATTAATGATCAATCTCACTCAGGACATCCTTTGACGTCCCAAACCTAGAAAGATGTTGGGGGACTGAGTGTTCCACTGCGACAACGCTTCCAATCAGTCAGCCCTCTCTTTGCGCCGATTTTTGACCCAAAATGGTACGATCACTATGTCCCTCCCATCTTCTCTGTTCACCCGATGAGGCCGGTTTCTTTTGGGTACACCCTCGTATAAGGGGTATGACTGGGCTATGCTGGTCTCTAGCTGCAGTTTTTTCATAGACAAAGAGCCTCACTTCTCATTGCTCACTTCTGACACACACTTCTTTCTCGGACAAGGAGGCCCCGCTGTTGAGATGATGGTTTAGGATATTCACAATGACCTACAATTATGGACCTACACCAATCATCTATGATCTATGATCTATCGATGTAATCGTTGTACGCTTAGTTTATAGTAGTTTACATAAATCACACTAGTCACATCATTTTGACTTCATCATAAAACATATAGTTGTGAATATTCAATTTTTTTTTCAAAGAAACTCTTTCCATTGATCACCATTAGGTGTTAATCAGAAAATTAATCATTACTACATACAGTAAAAGAAATATTTATCGTTTAGTAAGTAGTGAGCGGGCATAAGTCTAAAATATGGAGGAATCCATGAAGCCTATTCACAAGTATGACAGTCAATTAAAGATTAGTGTTAGAAAAGTATGGGCCCAATCGTTGTTCCTCAACTGGCGAATAGACCTCCTGAAATGAAGGAAACGTTAAAAGTATTCTTTGTAGTGTAGAAAGCATCATTTCTAAAATAGACTCATGTATCATCACAATTGTTTTGACAGAAAACACCCGGCTCTCTCTATTTGAGGATGAGTAAACCGAAGAAAAGTGACCACTTGGTGAAATTAAAGCCAATATGGCGGCCCTACTCTATTGTTTGCAATCTTCAAAGGGAGGAGGATCAAAGTGCCTCATTACCTCCAGTCTTGCAGGAGTGGCTCTTTATGCATACTCTAATTAATTCAGAATCGGTTCAAAAATATAATTATACTATGTTTATAAATTTAGCATTATCATTTGCAGACAAAAAAAATAAATACAAAGACAAAAAATTATATCCATTTCTAAATTAGTTCAGTGAAAAAAAAATCTTGCATCAAACAGGTTTCAACAACATTTACGTTTGGCCATTGCATATTATAGTGGCTAATGAGCAACAAGGGCACGAATGCCATTCGAATGTTCGTGCAAAACGAATGCGGATGCCAAAGTGATCGACCCCCACATACTATGGAGAAATAGTGTAAGAACAGACACACGCTAATACATAAAAAAATCAAATTTGCTTATTACTAAACGTTATTTATAACTAAGCCCCATTTTAGATCCACATCCTTTGTTACAATACATACTTTAATATTATTTAAATGTTAGAAAGAGAGGAAGGCTCTCTAGGTATTTAATTAAATTTCCATGTTATAAATAAATAAATATGGTGCTCTACCAACACAGCTAGTCCTACCAGTGTGAGGGAGGACTTAGATAATATAAACCACCCTGGCTAGACCCTCGCAGTAACTGTAAATATCGCTACCAACTGGCAGAGGCAGACAGTGGGTGCACCTGGCCCTTTAATTTAAACTTACTGAGAGCTAGTTCGCTTGACTTATGACAGTATTACATTTTACATTGACTAACAATTTTTAATAATTCCTATAAATAGTAGGGCCACGCGATATATAGAGTAGCTGCTTTCTATTCTTGTTATGTGACGGGATCAGGTGAAAAACAGTATAGCTCCTTTTTTTAATAAAAATTCAAGAGAACGAAAATAAAATTCACCATATTGTTTAAACACTGATTTGAGGTAAAAAAATAAAACCAATTCGTATACATTATATAAAAAAAGGGAGAGGGGTTTGTTTACCTACACCAGATAAGGACAGTAAGCTCACTCAGCAAGCTCACTGCTATATTTTAAACACATCAAAATCTTTATTCCGATAATAATTACAATCGGCCTTATTGGGCAATAAGTAATTGTGTTCAATGTTCTCATTCATATCATATTTACAATTCTTCATTTACGTGGTTACTTGGCTCACCAAGAGCACGATAGCCACAGACTCAGGACATGGCTGGAGGAACTGGCCAATGCCAGGACTCCCACTGTCACGTATTTGTAGCAGGTTTTTTTTTTTTTTTTTTTTTTTTTTTTTTTTTTTTTTTTTTTTTTTTTTTTTTTTTTCCCGAAGCTCTCTAGGTCGAATTTAGGATGTGGGAAAAATATAAAATATTTGTAGTGATAGGAACCTTCTACTAGGAGTACAGGAGACCACTGCCACTTATAGGGAAGATTATAGGGATGTGTGGCACAGTGTAATGACTGTGCTAGGGAATTAGGGTGGTTGGATAGGTTTGATGAAATTCCATGAACTTGGAAGGGATGAGTTCAAGAATGTAAACCATATTTCTAATGCATAACGAAGGGTTTTGTTACTGACGTAATAAGGGGCATTTACTATTGTTCTGAGGACTTTTGATTGAAAAGATTGGATACGCTTGATATTCGACTTTTTTGCTATCCCCCATAGTCCTATTCCAAATGTCCTGATTGGCTTTGGATGAGGTCTGTTTAGCCTCGTGTATGGGATCCATGTCATCCTTCTGTTAATATGGAAGCCTAAATACCATACTGTCTTGGACACAGGAAAAGGGATAGAATTAACAAAAACTAGTGGACAGGACATGCGGCAGAGGGTAAAGGTTATGTCAGCACATTTTGCTTCATTAACTTGGTTGCACCAATAATCGATCTCATCAAGATGTTTTTGAATATCATGGGATGCTTTTTAGATTTTGGTGGGATAACAGGGCTGCAGTGTCATCTGCAAAAGTTGCAAAAAAGGTATTGGGGGTAGAGGGGACATCAGCGGTGTATAGGTTATAGAAGATCTATACTACCGGAAACTACCTTATACCCTATGGAACTCTTTTTAATGGGAGAGCTACCAACTTCTCTTATGGGATAGCAGTTGGAACATTGTATAATACAGTAAGGCCTGAAAGAAGCGGTATGAAAGGTAGGACTGTAGGATTAGGAAAAAGATCTGTTGGGTGGTTTACCGGATTTGGCGATTAAGACATTACTAGAATGTTCCCATAGGAGAGGAAAGTGCTTCGTTCGGATAGTGCAATTATAGACGGAGACTAGGGAAATTATGTCTTTAGCGGTGAGTTGTTAGAGAAGTTTAGGAGTAAGCTTACCATACCCAGAAGATTTTTCGTAAGGTACGTTTTTCAGAGGTATTTGAGCTCAGAGGAGTTAACGGCTTTTGTTGGGAGTGAGGAAGGGATAGGTGAAGGGATTAAATCTTCAACAGTTGTGTCATGAATATGGTTTTGATGACTAAGATACGTGAGTATCCGGAGCGAATTCCTCTGACCTTTCTTCATCTGAAGCCGCCCAGGACTCATCATCACGTTGGAGTGGGTGTGAAGCAAGATGGTATTTCAGGATACGTTTAGTTACATTCCACAGGGAATTATCCCTAGTAAACAGAGGGGAGTGGGGGGAATTAAAGGAATCGAATCGGAAGGGTGCTAAATGCAGCTTTACCAATCTGCAATAATGATTGTACAAGAGACTTTCAGGAGGATGTTGGGATATTTGCCACACTGATCTTGAGTGGCGTTTGATTGGGATTAGGTTATTGAGATGTAGAGCTAAAGGACTCACGTTGCGAATTTTTTGATGACGGGGTGACAATTTTTCTCAAGCCGGCCTCTGCATCAGAGTAGTGAAAGGATGCACAGTACCGTCTAGGTCTTACGATGTTGTCAGGGACTAGTTATAGTTATAGTTTTTTCTCCTGACCGCCTATTCTCTTCTGTTTAAAAATTGTTTCTCTATCTCAGCGCTAAAATATTGCGCCCAAATCACAAAATCGAAAAAATGAAGTTACACCTTGGGCTACTTTTTATTTTTTGTGTTAATTTGATAATTATAAGATCCGGTTGAAAATCCATATCCATTCATGTAAAAACGTATGACCTCATTTCATACGTTTATATTTGGTGGACGAATAACTTGGAAAGCTGGTATGATAATCAATATTTAGCTAAAACTAATTACCTATTTCTTAAAAGAATATATATTAGGCTAATTATCAGCCTGATATCCTTAGATATCAAAAATATCCTTTTAGTTGAACATTAAATTTAAGTGCCTGTAGGACCTAAGTAGCTTATTGTACAAATAATACTAGAGTAAACGTCGAGAATTCTCCACTGGAGAGAACTAATTCAGCCGAATGGGAATGAAATGAAAACGTCGGATGTTTCCAGTTGGTTTGTAAACTTCCTGCCTCTTAAGAACCAGCGAACATTAAACCGATTTCTCTAGTCTGAAAAACAACAATCTTACATTTAGTTATTTTTACAAGCATTAAAATAATTCCTGTCCAGAGTTCATTTTTTAGTCATAACCCATTATTAACCGGGATATGAGCTCATAAATTACGAGTATGTCTTTATTATTGTTCTTATGCCAAATAATGAAATTGATAATACATTTCTATCCATTGACATAAACCAGAGAGAAAAGTTCCCTATATATTATTAAGGACCAGTTTATTATCAGTGTTATACGAAGCAATTTCCTTTCACCGAATCACCGAATATATATCTGTATGCAATAATTGAGGACTTTGAAAATTTTAGATGCCACGAGATGTCAGTAGGGTCTAAGGGGTTACAGAAGAGTTGCTATTACTATTCATATCATTATTCAAAACGTGTACATACATTACTACATGTTTGATGTATTAATGAAGTGGTGCACGGAGCAGCTGTACTACATATTCATGCGACATTTTGAAGCGAACATTCAGCGATAAATTTATTGACTTTCAATCGTTTTGATGACATAATACTCATAATTTTCGGTTTTCGGGAGTGATTCAGTTTAGGGGGCTCTTTTTCACTTATCAATTACATCATACAAAATTTACTAGAAAAATAGCTATGATAATTATCACCTTTAAAGAAATTGAATGTTATCGTAACTTAATCGTAAATTTATTAAATGATTACAAATAGCTTTGAGATAGGTGAACTAAATATTATCACGTGGTCAATTTTAGTTTTGATATAGATCCCATTTTAATGAATAATTATTGATTATTAACAACCGATGAAAAAATTAACTAGCTTGGATCGACAGTTCAGCCTGGGGACTTTTCAATACCATGTCGGGGATTCTACCATTTAAGCTACTCTGCCTCAAGTAAACTTCTCTTTTTGCCGAAACACTCGCAAAGACTGAACGCAATCTACCCCGTTACAGAGGTACAGAGGTACAGACGTACAGAGGTACAGAGTTATGCAGTTGGGATTCAGTTTCACCCCGGAATTAATTTTCACGAGGTATTTTGTCAAATATGAAAAATGTTTCTTGAGAAAGTTTCGTTGTGGTATAGGTCCAAAATTATTAATAAAACAGTCAAAGAAAAAATATAAACAGAATTTTGAACCCAGGACCTCCCCAATATCTTGTCGGTGGCTCGACCGACCTAGCTACCCTGCCTCGGGTTCAAGCTTCTCAATAGGAATTATCATGAGCCAAACCAAAGCACAGAACAGCTACCCAAGATGTTAACAGAAAATATCCCATATTGAACTATCTCTCTTCCAAGTCAGTTTTCCTTATATCTAAACCAACGTTGCTTATCGATTGAATCAGTTTCACAGCAGTTTTTTCTAAAGTTTTTCATTAGAGTCGACAAGTGATAAGGGAATAAAATAATTGATGTTTTAAAAACCGCTAAAACTTTTTCTATATGGAAGTCTAGTGGACATATTGATGTCAAGGGTAACATAATTGTTCATCGAATACTAAACAAGTAACTGAACGAGGTTATTAAACGTTATATGCTCTATTTTTATTAAACTTAGAGTAGTTTTTAAATATAGCTAAACATATGTTACATCTCAACTACTGTGAGATTTTTATATTTCCAAAATACAATCATGTCTGGCTCATTCTGGGAGCCGGAATTGCCATCTGGGCTAGAGCGTCAGCTCACTCGGACTGAAATATTCTAATTTTTTAATATCTAGCTCTCACTCGGTGGAGGAACATGAAATAATATTTTTGGTTCCTACTCTGGCTTTAAAAGGTTGGTAACCAGTGGGTAAAAACCCAGTCATGCAATTAGATTTGGTTATAGTGTATGTCAATTTAACATAACAAACATTTTCCTGAAGAGATTTGTATGCAATGCATATTGCCATATATTCATATAAAAAACGTAGTTCAACTATAACAAACATAAACCTGATGTAACAAATTATAAAATCTGTGAGCTTAGTTAAAAAATAATAGTGCTTCTCTGCTGAAGCTTGGTAAACTTTTGGGGTTGCCTTGGTGAGTCGTGGAGTGACGGATTCATGAGTTCCCTGGGCAGTGTTGTACCCTAGGACTGGCGAGGATGCGGAATTTTTACATGGTGTTGAATGGCATACGTTTTTTTTTTTTTTATGGAGAAGGCATGGTTTTTATCCGCATCTCACTTATGGGCCCTTACATAGAACTGGCTTTGAGATGAATGCCCATCTGTAGGGTTCCGTCTCAGGATACTTTCTCTACAGTTCATTTACATTAAGTGAGAAACATTGCATGTTTGTATAGACACATTTTAATGTTTGTATATGATTGTAAAGAAACAATATCTCAATGCGAAATGTTAAGAAAGGAAGCGTTTAGTTAGTTTCAATAGGCCTGATTGATTGATTTCGTTTTTTATTATGGGTTTAACAGTTTGATGTTGATTCCAAGAGTAACTTGGCAACAGGGCTGGACCGTTCTCACATAACAATAATTAACGAATACTATTTTGGCAACCATCTCAGAAAGCGATTGATACGGGTAAAAATACCAAAGAAATGTGTTAGAATGTAAATATCGTTTCAAACACATTAAGATGAAAGAAAATGTCTATCTGAATAAAACTATAAAAAGACGGATACACCCATTATTTCTCTGTTGTTGTTCCGTTCAAAATAAACACTTTTTATACACGAATATTTGTTTTTCCGTATTAGAAATTCCGCTATTAATTGTTTGGATTTCCTTTATCATTTCTCTTTAATAAGAAGTTTTTTTTTATACTTCAGGCAAACAATGATTTAATTGTTTCCTTATATTTTGTTTTAATCTCAATTTAGTTAGTAGCATTTATGCGCTTATGCTTTCCAAGTCAAATCAGGTTACCGGCCTTATCTGAAGTTACCACTTTATTTCTAATTAAATGGAGATGGGATGTTGACTTTATACAATCATCACAGGAAAGTCTTTTCCCAGGTGAGAATAGTCATTATAGAATAGATAGGTTAATAGCTATTTACTTTATTATGTCTGCTTATTTATTAAATTTAATTTGTTTCTTTACTTTACATTTTTACAGCAAAACCAGCGGCATTTGTGGAGATAATATTCTAGAATATACGTGTCCTGATCGCATAGATATTTGAAAATAGATTTTTTTTTAAATTAGCAGGCTTTGTTTGATTACGAAAGTAAACATGCATATATTTAGTTATGTCATTGATCCTATTATTTTTTATATTGATAAAGTTGTTTCTCGTGTTGGATAGCTCAGTTGGAAAAACAACCACCCAAAAGTACAGAGTTTCCTTATTCCTTATATATTCCTTTGGCTTGTTACAGTTTTTTTTTTTTTAGAAGATCTTGATTTGAAAAATTAAATAAAAAAAATTACGTGAAACGATTTTTACGATGAAAGTATTTTTTTTTTAAAAAGTACTTACTAAAAAAATATTTGAACAAAAGTGGGTATGAATATTCCAATATACAGGAATTAAGGGTGTTGTGCCAACTTTTTCAAAACACCCGCCTACGTTTCCATATTTTATCAATAAATCTTCGGCATCCATATAGAGAGAGGGGGACTAGTTCACGATCCCGACACGGACGGAGCCCTCTGTAGCACATCCTTGGAAGGGATCCCTTCCATGCAAATGACGTTCCCTACAAAATGTACCTAGTAGTGTCTCCCCCGAGGGTTCACACTCACCTTTGGGATCCGAACGGTTTTCGCCTACCCTTAGATACTGAGTGTGAACTCGTAATTCCAACGTAAACTATCTATAAAACCTTGCCTTTAGTTCTTCTGAGCACGGTGCACTGTCAGGGTGTACCTAAAATCTTATGGAGTCAGATCAATACGAATAAAGCTCCCCACCGACCAGGCCTCCAGCAAAGGTTTATTCATTTTTCTCTTTCTTACGCCCATCGGGCAGTCGACGAGACCTCCCCCCGGCGAGCGCCACTGACACAGGTAGATATAGGTGGGGATTTACGCCCACAATTATTCCTTTTTTTTTGCTTTTTCCTTGGGGCTTTAGCCTCCTGATGAGTAAAAATGTGACTATGATGATGGGTTACCGATAGATGTCCTGACGTACCAGTCTGATATTATATGTCGGCTGTCAGGTCCCATCTTACCTCCAAGTAATTAAAATTCTTTCCTCATAACATCACGATGCTTATCTACTGGTTGACTTACCCGACTCGGCAACGCAATCCTCATTTTGTACGATAATAATAAACCATTTTTCAAAATTCGGGCTAATTTGACAAGAATTGGCTGCATTAGTATGATAAAATGATAAAAATAGTGGGAGGGAGGGCTAAGATTTAAAATATATTATTACGTACGATTGTAACGATATAAAATACTACTTATGGTGTATTTTTCTCTACTGGCTTAGGAGCCTTGACTAAAAACACATACTTCTACTTTATATGTATTGTTTTACTTGTCTAATTATAAATATTCCCAAAAATATTTCTGTAAATTAATTGTAATGTATATGCCACACTTTAACTTAAATGTTCATACAAAACAGCCTTTTATCTAGTTTTTATTTAGCTATTATTACCTTCTAACAAATGAAACGATCCACAGTTGTGACTATAACTACGTTAGCAGTTGAGAAATAATGTTTCTGCTTTCAAACTAGATCAGGGAGAGCCAGAAATAATATAACATTAAAAGAAAATGTTGGAAACAAATCTTGACGCTCCTCTAGTTATGGAAACATTATTTTTGTGATTAGAAATCATTATTTTATCAGTTAATCATTTAATTGGCTTATTTGAACAGTCCTTAGAATAAACGTGTTATTCTGGGCGTTTCGTTTTGTTAAAAATGGCATATGAGTAGATATTATCTAATGTTATGTGCTCGTCAATATAGGAAGAGTAATTATAATAATATGAAGGATCACTTATTTTGAAACGCTTTAGAAAATTACTTGCCATCCAAGTACTAACCACGCCCGGCCTTGACATTCTGTACTAACTTCTAATAATTTGTATCAGCAACCTCCAGTGGACTCATACCACTGTGTGCCGAGATCAGCTGCACCTCAGCCGAAATCTCCCACACCCTTCAATCCCATCACCCAACCTTCAAATAGATCCCTTTCACTCCAATAATTTTCATCTTATTTTTTCATTCAATTTGAGAGCATTGAAAGAAAAAAAATTGTATCAGTCTTTTCACAGTATAAATAGTTAATTTAATTTTGAGTCTTGTGTTTAAACATTAGATATTTATTGTTAAATTAAATGGCTTTTCGTCTATACTTGTTTAATTTCCTCGAAATATTTTTGGTTTATATTTAATTATGGACCTCACCAACGGTCCAAATAACTTTAAGTTCATTATGTCGACCGTTCAACAAAAAAAGTAATCTTAAAATCTTAGTTTAGTGTATTTGGTTATACTTTAAAGAGGTGACCTTGTGACCATTAACAGCTCCAGTCAGGAATTTTCCATTGAGTCTTCATTGTTTAATAAACCCAGGAGAAAAGATATACTTTAGAGGGTAGATTATTTACACTTCACCGCCGAAACTTCGACTGTTTCCTGTTCCGCCGGCGAAAAGGAAGTCGACTATTCCTGTATTTTAATTACTTGGATGTGTCGATTTTTAGATCGAGGTTGCCAAAATACAAACTTCCAAAATCCGGTAGAAGGATAGAAGGAGGACTCCTATCCTCGTCCCAGATTATTTCCGAAATAGAACGGAAGGCAACGAAGCATATTTTTCTGCCAGGTTATGATGTTTACCTGATCCAGCTCCCGGCGTAGTTGGAACCCCTCGCTACACTGGGCACGGGCACGGGGCCTCCCTCACCCAACCTTATGGCTATATCTACAGTAACGTCGTTTTTCAGCCAATATCATTTATCAATATACATTTAAAAATTAGTTAATATTTAATACTTTTCCACTGCAATAATAACATTACATGAAGCAGACAGTTTCAAACTTAAATAATGCTAAATAATCACTGTGTAACAGGCACAACTATGCTGGGCGGAGTGGAACTACTCAATGTTTCGTACAAATAAATTATTCTTTAAGTTTTTTATTCGTATAATTTTTCTAAAAAAATATTGTAAAAGTTATGTTAAAACTGAGACTTATATTTTTTTTCCAAAATAATCGAATCATTCTTGTTGGTGGTTAAAAAAACAAAATTTGTGCTGTGGATTAGGCTGCGTTACAGAAACGTCTAGGTAAGAATTAAGAATGTTTTTAGTTACTAGAACTCGTTAGGGTTTTGTACAAATTGCTCAGACCTCTATTACAGCTAGTGGTAGTATGCAGTTTAGTTAATCAATATAGTTTTAGGGTGGTTGGCTTTTTTTTTTACTTGCAGTTACCAATGTAATCAAATTCAGATTTGTACATGAATTGCGATTATTCTTATAGCTGATTATTCGAGTTTATTTGAGTTTAATATCCAGCTTTGAGCGGGCAATGAAAATTAACTGTTGATTGCCATCCATATACATATACCTGGAGCGGGAATGCTAAATTGATTTCCAGCGATCACTATGAATTCAAAATACTCTTAAAAACATAATTCCCTTTCCTTTAATATCCCAGTTTGGTATATTTCTAACATTTTTATATATACTATATTCCAACCTTAGAAAATTGTGTAACTGAGTTTTATTTAAAAATTTTTTTTTTTTTCCCGGTTTCAATCAATTTTATTAAGATAAAATTACAATCTGCTTTTATAAGGCAATGAGTAATTGAGATAAATGTTATCATTCATACCATACTTAAAATTTGCTTTTATACTATTTGAAAAGGGCGATTTATGTTTAGATTATTTATGCCCAACATAATTTCTATGGTTAGTGGCTTAATAATAAGGTTTCGTCTGAAGAGGTTATATAGGTGAGAAACTTTGTTTCACCAAAATCCATGTTCCTATTCTTAAACGCCAAGAAAGGCAATATGAATGTCAAATTTATAGTGTATTTTTTCTTCAGTTGACATTTAATTTAAGGGCCGCAATGACCACAGAAAATAAAATCCTGAAAATACCGATCACAACCAAACATTTGACCTTGAAAAACTTCATTTCAAAAGAAAACGAATAAGCAACTGTTTTATCCTAAAAAATAATTTGTAAAAAATAATCCATATAACAATAATTTATTAATTTATTTAAATGACTTATTATTAGACAAGTTTACATTTTTACTTAGCATGTGACGATGCTACCAAAGTAGAGAATATAAACATTATGTTTCCGCTTTCAACCTTTCAACTAAATTACTTATAAGCACCCTGACAAAAGTATTTAAACTTTTTTTCATTTTCTTTTTGACTTACGGCAAGTTTTCTTGCCTAGACTGTAACTATACAACATTCTAATTATAAGATATGTTGTTGCATTCAAGTCATACGGTGCATATTTTTTTAACAATATATTTTCTCGGGGATTTTTGTTTATATATATTGGTAGGACTTATTTTGTTTTATTGATTTGGAAAGCAGGTAGTCGAGAAACGAAATCACAGTACATTTTTTTTATAGCTACACCTTCATTCAAGGTGTGACTAATGAATATAAAAATAGAAGGAAAGGAACTTCCTCGAGATAACCCAGCCAAGACAGACCTCTTTTATAAACACTATTTCTTGGAGTTGTTTATTTCTTTGTTGATCGAGTAAAAAAAAAGGGAAAATGTTATAATATTGGAAGTTAATTGTTATAATTCTTCATTCACAACGATGGGAAAACAATTTTAGAAATTAAATTGCAATATTTCGACTAGTAAGAAGAAGGTCCGGCCCAGGTTTTTGTTCAAATTGTAAAGGAATCTGTGGAGTTTCCACTAATAAAAATATTTCTATATAATACTTGTAACTAGATGAATTCGAAGATTCCAGGGTTCTAATAATCAGAACTGTAGATGTTCAGATTGACGAAGACATTCAGAAAGAGTATTTCGATTTAAAAAGATTTGTTTTAGATCATTTCCATTAGAAGAAGTTGTTAAAAAATGGATGACTTTCAGTAATTAGCCTCTATTTCAAAGTACTTAAATAAGTTGTTTATAATTCAGTGGCAACTTAGTATGTTATAGATTAGCTAGCAAAGGGTAGCCTTATATTTCCCCGCAAATTTACTTGTATTCGAAGGAAAAAAAATGTTGTTGATTTTATATAATAATGAAAGGAAGAAATGGTTAACTGATATTATTTATGAATATTTAACTGTATTTGTTTTATCCCAATAAATAATAAATTCTTAGTTTAAACCACCTATTTTATTACAAATTTAGAATAAGAGAATATTAAACTGCTCCACATGTAAAAGAAATTGATTTTAGACAAAAAAAAAAAAAAAAATCTGATAACCAATGTGACTGAAAGTTACAGAAATATGGGTGACTTTAAGATATTAAAAATGCATCTTGAAGCCGAAACTTTTATAAATAAAGCCGGGTGGTAACAGATCCGTTGATAATGCTTAACGTAGTCATCAATGGCTCTTAATTTATTGATGCTATGACCTAACATTAATCAACCAACGAATTGCTGCATTGCTTAATTTAAGCAGGTGGACATAATTTCAATTTATCCCGGGTTACGATTATGCTACCTACGTATTGAAAACATTACAGGTTGTATAGAAACTTAAGTTGTCAAGAATGATGATTTTTCTTATGACCTCTTACTGGTATCCATGCTATAAATAAATTTAAGTTGATATACGATGAGGATTTGGAAATTTACCCATGAACAGACAGCAAAAAAGGAATAGATATATAGGAAGGCTGCTGCAATAATTAATAAAATGATCTATACATAAAATAAACATCATCTTCTGACACCAGATAATTAGCATAATACAGCTGATATTGACGTTTTCGATAAATATGTTAAAGTAAATTTTAATGAAAATTTAAATATAGAAGAATTTAAAGCCACAGGATATTGAAAACGATGAGCGGGAACAAACCATTTTGACAGCATTGTGTATTGTGTATTTTCCAGAGGCTCAATCAATCTTTTGAGCTATACGATAAGCGAAGGTCCCGTTAAGCCTGACCCCATGGCCTTCACCCTTTGAGGGATCTACCTGTCCCAGACTCAATGGCTGTACTGAAAAGGGCAAGAGGAATGTTTTCCTATTATTCTAAATGGATCCCTATTTTTTCAGGAAAAGTACGACCCTTCTCAAAGACTCAAATTTTGCCTATGGATTCTTCGACATTCACGGCTTTCGATCAACTAACGGAAAAGTCTTCATCTTCCGTTGCATGGAGGATAGACCAAAATATGCCATTAGCTGTAGGAACAGGCACCCCGAATTAATCCGACCGACCAGTGGGGTTCTTCTTGAAAATACTATCAACGGTGTTCAGCGGTCGAAAAAGAAGCACAGGCAATCATAGAAGATCTAAGAAAATGGAGTGATCATCACTAGGCTGATCCCCAATAAAGAAAAGCGTGGCCTTTATGTTTGACAAAAAACACGGCTCCAAAAATAATGGAATAGCAATTAGAGATGCCTTTTTTCATTTCGATGTCTACTGTTCGATGTCTCCGTTCGGAACAAAGTAGTGCCTCCTACTTGAGAATATGTACTTCAATCGATAAAAACATCTTTATGACATCCAGGCATTACTAGAATGTATTACTACGTCTGCTGCAAAAATTTACCTTTTTATTTATATGACAAACTCTTGTGATATTTGTACACAAATAAAACCACGTTTGTATAAACAGATGGACACCCTTATTAAGGCAACCTCACCCTTCGAAAGACCAAGTATTGACTTTAAAGGACCACTTCCTTCAGTAGATGGAAATTGATATCTACTTACGATAGTTAATGCGTTCTCGCGGTTTCCGTTTGGCATTCCGTGCAAAAATATCAGTTTTTCTACAGTCATCGATAGCTTTAATTATTTTTCATCTCTGGTGTCCCTTCATTTATACATTTGGAACGGGGAACATCCTTAATATCAAGGGAATTGAAAAAAGTATCTCACAAGTCTGAATGTAGAGGCAAGCAACTCCTTATAGCCCCAAGGAAATGGGCACGTGGTGTGCTACAATGGGATTATATGGAAGACAATATATCTATCCCTAAAGCCTAACCATACAGCAAAGTGCTAGCAGACTCACTTCACCCATGTCCCATGAGAGGATGTTTCGTCACCGTCGAGGCAAGACGGTGAGCGGTCTTAGTACCCCTTCCTGGCTAACAAAGTCCGAGCTAGTCTTGATCAACAAACCTAGACGGCAAAGTAAATACGACGTCTAAGTGGAAGAAATACAACTGATCGAGCCAGACCTTTCGTATGCTTACAAACAGCATCCAGATGGAATACAGTCAAATGTAGTGCTCTGACATCAGGTGCCGATAAGAGACAGAAGATGACAGGAAAACTGCCAAGTTCCACAACGAAACGGAAGAATCTCGCACATCAGATACAATTGATGAACATGTAGAGGACGTACAGCATACGTTAGAGGCCATCAGATCTACAACATATCCACAAGGGGAGAATGATGTATTATTATATTTGTAATCAGTATCCATACGGCGTTTGCTATACTGTAACGGTGTGTGACTGGTTATGTAACAGGTACGTTCGTTATGATTCTGCTATGCGTTCTATTATTGTCATTTATTATAAGATATTATTTCATTAAAATGTCAATGTTGGACTTGACCTGAGTGCAAGATAAATGAATTCATCAACGATCTTAACGTTGAAATGGTCATCTCAGAGTTCTTTGAGTGGTCGATCACATACTCGCGCTTCGCGCCAATTCACAGTGACCACCCCTGCCTTCCTTGCTATAAATCTAAACAGCATTTTATTGCGTAACGCTATGTATTAACTCTCTTTTCTTTTTAAAATAATTCGTTTTACAAAACTGTAAAATTACAATGCAACACAAATCTTACTTTTAAGGTACTTCTTTTTTAAGTGTGACACAAATCTTATTTATAAGTTACTTTTTTTTAATGTAAAACGAAATATTAATTACCTATGTTGATTGTTTTTTTTTTACATTTTAAATCGAAAAGTATATATCAATTGCTGTATTTGTTTAGTGGTGAGTAATGTTTGTACACGTGAAGTACAACATGAAGTAATCAAAACAGTACTTTTAGATTAATGTAAATCGTAGCCTGTGAAATATTCACTGCTTGTATCGAAGGCTTAAATATTGCACGGTCACGCAGGAGGAGTGTGTGTGACATGAAGTTAATGAGAAATTCACAGCTCTGTGATAAAAACAGGGGACTCGGTCATGCTATTTACATTTCTCATTCAGTCCATGAGCGAATATTTTTCTCCATGTTTCCCAACAGCTTTTCGTGTAATATACAAACTTAAATATTAATAAGCGAATCTTTACAAACGATCTGATAAATTCCCTCGTACACTAATATTGGGTACGTAAGCATGTTTAACCTAATGAATGAAATCCTATTTCGAGTCTTTGGCAGTTGTTGCTCCGGCACTGAGGGTCAATGAGAGTTTGTATCTTTGCCCAATTGTATTCATGCCAAGTCCCTCCACGAGAAATGTTCGCAATTGGAAAAATGTTTCACACGCTAAATGTTTAAAATTTAACATAGTTAAATTTATTTTATGTATTTAGATGTTTATCTTTCAAATGAATATAACTGTCTTGTATTTCAATAAAGTATCAATTCACTGCTTCAGATTAATTGAATTGTCCCTTTACAAATTTTTATAATTATTGTTACTGTAACAGGATAAAGAGGTTACTCTGGGCGTACCTCTTATTAACTATATACTTTGCATTACTAACAACGGGTGATAAATAACAAAACTGCAGTGCCAAGCAAGTTTTCTGTTATCTCTGGTTGTTATTAATCTTATCCACATATTGTGGATATCTGGGAAACTAGAATCTTTTACTACTGTGTACCATAAAGTACCTTATTCAAAAAACCTCAATATTCAAAATAAAAGTCTTGGATTCTCTCTTGAATATAATTATTATATTCTATGCTAAATTTATTGGGTGGACGTTTCAAAGTAATAAAATTCGATTATAAACTACCTTGTGTAATAATTAGATGCTTAAAATAACATTTAATTGCCAAATTGTTAAAAAATGTAATTGGCAACTATTATTTTTGTATTATTATGGTAAAAATGTATTCTTAGCCCAGAATCACACCGTCTCAAACTAACTCCGTCCATCCGCTCTCCTGTACGGTTCTCTGATATTCAGTCACTTGACTAGAAGCTTCTAATAATTCCAGAATAAGACACATCAAAAATTTGACCGACATACACAAATGTAGTATAATATATATAGTATAACATGTAGTGTAACATATACAAATGTAGCAACGGCTGGTGAGCTAAATGATAGATATACTTCATTCGACGAGGACATGTCAAATCGCTGAACATCTTTAACAACCCGATGTTCAAAATAATCTTCTGTTTATGGCAAAATAGACAAAGTTTTGTTTGAAATTTCTTTATTATATCAAACCAAGGGTAAACCCCATTTCTGTCCTGTTTTAATTAGTGTTAGATTTCATATTTTTTTATTAAAATGCCCTTCGCTGCGATACACCGAGTACATTTTTGTGAATGTACAGTTTTTTAATAATATTTCTATTGAGTTTTAAATACCAAATAAAAACTTTATTTTAAATAGTGATGAATAGGGTTGATATATTCATAACTGTGCCTAGGGATTTTTATAGGAAATGCAACTACGTCCGAGGAAGACGTATTAAATTTAAATTAATATACAAAACGTATATATATGTACATATATTAATATTATCAATTTTTACTATACTATATTATATATGTGAGAGTGGGTATTTATGAAAGATTTTTATGCTATGATTGTAGTTAGTTAGCTTCTTGAACAAAATATTGGATGGGAAAAAGGTGTTAAAACCTCACCATTTCACCCAACCATTCCCCCTCCATTTTGACCCCACCCCATTACCCCCCTCAGTTTTTTTATTGTTAAATTTGTACCAAGTTTAGCATAGAACTGATTAATAGTTTAGGTAAAGAACTACAAGGGTTGTGAATTCACCCTAAATTCCTTTTCATTGTTGTATTCTAACCAATGGCCATTCAATTCCTTCTTAAACTTACTATGAGGTCAAGAGACCTCAAGATTTTAACCTTATTTTTTGACATTAACAGTACAGTAGAGTATTTTTGTGTAAGAAGAAAAATAAAAATTTACGCTGTATAAAGCTAACCGAAATTATTAAGGAACAATAAAGTGCTTTAAACATGCTATGCTGCCCTATTCTGATGTTAGGTAATACCTTTCCATAAAAGTACCCCGAGTCTGTGACCACACTGTTATAGGAGAAAAGATAAGCATATCTTTGCTATCAAAGTTTCCGATTTATTAAGTTGAGGATTTATTTTTCTTTCCAAAGACATGAAGGTGAATTATTCACAATAAATGTGTCTAATGATCAAATTATTTAGAATTTTCATAAAACTTTTAGTGATAAAATTGAAGTAAAAGTCACCTTTGGATGCCAAGTTGTGAATTACTCGGGGTGTTGGCCTTCTTCGGATTCACTAGCTCCCTTAATAAATTAATCTGTCATTCATTTCTCTTTTGAATATTTCTTCTTGAATTTTATTGCATTTAAATTGGCATGATGATTTATGATATATTTTACTCAGCACTAACTTTGATAGCTTCAATAATTTTTAATTTTAGCTATTTTGAATATGAAAAGACATAATATAGCTTAGAGCATTTTAATGAGATTTGAAAGCTAATTTTGTAATAGTGATAGTTCTATTTCTCTTAAGATTTAGTTTTTAAAATATCTAATCTATCTAAACAAACAAAATAATTGTAAATCATGAAAGTTTGTTATTTCCCTGATTAAGCTTATTGTGCCGGGTAGGTGTCACTTCTCACAAAGCTTTGATTAATGAGTAAAAGACTTGAAAGGTTTTGCCACCTGCTCTTTCTACATGCTTACTAAATATTACGGCTGTTAAGACGTTCACCTGATCTAGTCGGTGAAGACTAATTACTGATAATGACTTGAGACATTACCTTACTCATGGCGTTCGCTGCGAGCTGTTACATGACAAAGAAAGGACTTACTGGTGGAGACACACTAGCTGCCGGGCAGACAGATTGGCACTGATAACCTTCTTAGCACCTCCTCTTTGCCGCTATACTTAGAACCGAGCCCCCACTCTCTGCTACGTAGCCCAATCTTTACTGTTCCATCTTTACTACCGACCCAGGTCCATCTCGGCACTAAACAGATCATCCCGGTGTCCGCTCAGGCCTTTTATAGTCCCCCGACTCTCTTCAGCGCCATCTGTAAACAGTCCTCAGTCCGAACACTTTTCCTCCTCTGTCTAAGTCTGGGGTAGTTCTCAATGAGAAACTTCCTCCAGTGGTTTAAATCAATGTCGGCAAAAAAAACTTTCATCTCCCCATTACGTGGATAAATTCATCGATATATTTAATTAAGGAAGTAATAACCATCATATCTTACCGAACTTCAATTGACTTAAACTGCCCGTAATAACTTACATTACCTCATGACCTCATTTCATTTGGACTTTTCAATGTTTATGAAAATATAACATTAGTGAATGTACACGGTGGTTTTCAAGTTATTTATCCACACCTTCCAACGGACCTCCACTCTTGTCCCATAAAAGTCCAATTTATATATACACTGCCTCACAAGTGGGACTAGGGTGCCTCCTGGACATTGGCTGGCTCTTAGGGCCTGGTTTCCGCTCTCGGGCATGCTTAGGTGGACTGTCCAAATTAGTTTAAATCCACTAAACCCAGCCGAAATAAGCCCAACCAACTAACCTTATAACCATTATACTTACATCTTAACCAAGTGGATTTTATCTTTAAATATGAAATGGTTCTAAGAATGACAGTCAGTGGAGGAATAGAATTTCTTCATAGGCCAACTACTTAAATCCCTTACTTAGTATTCAGTACTAACGGTACTGGTATCCGTTTACAAACAATTTTAAATGAAATTATTGATTAATGTTAAAATAAACCAAAGAACTACTATGTACAAAAGAAAAACACCGTAGGAAAATTGCATACTTCATCGGGGATAGCTTTGAATTCTTGAGAAGTTCTGGTACCTGGTATTGTTGAATGCATATAGTTGGCCAATGGTAGGCAGTCCACATTAGACCCTTTGTAGCTGGTGAATAACTGATTGAATTAACGTAAAAAAAACTAATAAACTACTTTGATACCGGTAAAAAATGAACTTCCCTGACAGTTAATGATTGATGACAGTTAACTGTCATTCGCATTGGTTTATTGCGATTCCAGAATGCGTTGTAATAATAGGTTTGCAACTGTTTCTATGCTGGAGTATATTAAATAATAGAGTGTCTCGTGCTGATCGACCGGCGGAAAGAATCAAGCCTTTGGTGAGGAGCTGAAACACTAGTACCAACATCACTGCACTGTGCACAACACTTACCATCTTCCCAAAGATTAATGGCACATAAACCTAATTTTATTTCAAATGTATTTCCTAAGCGCAAGTTGATACTTGAATATCCATTATTATTAATATCTATTTTTTAATCTATTGCTATACGGTTGAAGCGAATTGCTTTTATTAAAATAAAATTGGCACTTTAATTAGATTGTTGGTCATTCTTGGAAGAGTCATCAATTTGATTATAGTGTAAGAATTTAATTAATTAATTCTAAACGTTTAAGTATGTATAAAATTCGTGAAAGTTTACTTTTTTCATATCAAACTTTTTCTATAATATTTGAATCTCAGCAGAAAGGTCAGTTATGACGTTAGTAGTATCAAAGTATGGACTATCAAATAAAATTTTGTGATGTTTCGACTTTCTGGTCTGGTAAATCAATAATGGTGAAGAAGAAGTAAATGGTGAGTTTCCCCTACGGAATATTGCAGTGAGAAGAGGAGATTGGAGAAGGTATACATATATATTCTCTCTATCGGCAGGAGCGACCCACAAATTCCAGTCCTTTGTGCCCTCAAGTGAGCGCCGCTTGACCTGTTACCATGGCGACCCAACCTTCCAAATCTCTTCTACATTTCCGGCTCTTAGCTATGCATTTAACGTGTAAACCATACCTCCAGATTAATAAAGAAATCCATTACATATTTTATCGTTTCAAACATTTCAACTGTGTCATTTCATTTATGAAAAATAACTACTGATAATAATAAAAATACTAACATTCATAATAATAAAACGTCACATTGCAGGTATTGGTGGTGCTAATATAAATAAATTCTGATATGTTGAAGCCCTTAATACATAGGCTAAGGGAGGGTAAGTTGACGAAGCGGGTAAGATGACGAATTGCGATTTTTTCTTAGCTAACAGACAGGAGCAAACAGCCTGGCTCACCAGCTGCCTATGGTGGTGAATCATATTAACAATAAGGATCACTTATTTCCAATAAGTTTCATTGCACCTCATTGCAATATTCTAATACTACAACTTAAAAACAATAAATTCATTGAATTAAAAAATGTATTACAATTAATTTGGATGAACACAAACTTTTTTCTAAGTGAAATTGATTGGTGGGGTAAGGCAACGATTTTGTGTGCGGGTAAGTCGACGCACATTAATCTACTTTTTACGCCACACGATCTTTTGAATTTAATATTAAATATTATATTAATTTTCTAATTAATTTTGGATGAAGAGGAAACCCGCCACTGACCACCGAAGAGGATTTTTGTATTTAATTAAATTCCTTTTAAGAATTGAAATGTTTTGGTATTTTAACTAAAGTTTTTTTTTAAATACAATAAATGTTATTTTTTAGAAATCCTCCGCCGTTAAATTAATGAGCAAAAATTAATTGCATCACTTGGGTGTACACTTCATCCCGTGTAAGAAGACTGAAAACAAGTTGTAGACAACTACTACAGATATTCCGCCACCAATAAGGAAAAGAGGGGTGGTATATTTATATTCTGTAGTTGTTCGCAACTCGTTTTTTCTGTCTCTTCACATAGGATGAAGTGCACATACATGTGAAAGAATGTAAGTTTGCCGAATAAAACATTCGTCATCTTACCTATTCCTATTTGGCATCTTAGCCGCTAGGCTGGGCAAGATGACAAAAATGACCTTCCCCACCAAAAAATACATTAAAAGTAAAGGAAAAGTTTTGAAAACACCACTGGGCTAGATAGGGGCCCATGAATAAGTTATCCTGTAAATGTTACCTTTCAACTCGCTAATGTAGTTCAAGAGAAACAAGATCTTACCCTCCCTTATTCTACATATATAATATAGCTAACTATAATTATATAAACAAAATACAGGACAGGCAGTTGTCAAGTCAACCTATAAATCTTGATTTTAAATCGATCCAATAAAGAATCACAACTGAGCGATGACTTTTTAGAATGATTTATGACTATTTTACATAAAACTAAAAATTAAGTCTAGAACTATCTAGGGAGAGAATGAGAGCTGTTCAATGGAGCTTGGGAGTATATATACTTAAAGAAGTATATTAGTAAGCTGTTCACAGTAAGGTGTAAGGTCCTTAACTGATCAATTCTTACGAGTTTAGAAATTAAACTCATTTATTAGTGAGTTTTCATGTGAGTTTCGCAGAAAATTATACAAAAGTTTCAATGTGATGCCATACAAATTAATGCTAATGGGCCCACCTCTTCTCAGATTCCATGTTAAATTAGTATATGAATGTAAGAAAAATTCTTATACAGTCGAAAGCTATATTTGATAATGTCCTCAGTACCCCATCATGTTATTGATCTAGTAAATCGTCATAATTGCTCTCTTATTTTGATGATGAAATTAGATTTTTAGGTAGTAGATAAGTAGTAAGTACATTAGGTTAGTAGGTAAGTTATAGTTACAAGCCGTGAATGTATAACTGAGTAGATGAATTGATTAAAAGAGATATTAGATTTTCATCTAGTTAATTAACATTATCTATGAACGCATCATCACCAACAATCTGAAACTAGGACCTCTCCTTCATCAACCTAAACCGATATCCCAAAAAATCCACAACTCAGTTATGTTACTAAGTGATTAACACGAAAACGAACTTCAATTTTTTTATTTTAAATTTAACTTTAGCTTACAATTCATAGGAGCATTGGTTAAAGCTATTGCTTTCATTGCTTTGTCTTGAAGCTTCCCAAATACTTTTCCTAACTTCCACAAACCCACTAAAATTGTGTTTTTTTATGTAACTGGCAGATTACAATGATATAATTGATTTTTCATTCTACTACTAATTAATTAATTCTACTACTATAAAATATTCAAAACTCAAAGATTTTCAGTAGACGAAGTTGCAGGCAACAAGTTAACACTAAATTAGCTAAATTTATATTGCTTACTCCAAACGTGATATGTGGATTTTGTGCTTCTTAAGTACGAATGAGACTTTCTACACTTGAATCATCGTAATGAACTAGGTTAAACTATCTATATCAATACAAACTGTTGGTAATAATCTAATTTAAAGTACGATCTTGAACTGCTTTTATTCCTTAGCATCCGGTTTGTGAAAATAAACTTGATATACAAAACAGGTAGCCTTCTGGTTTCTTTAACTGTATCCTGTGAAATTAAACGAAGCCGCTTTCTTGAATAAATAAAACCAGTTTATAATAATCGTAGTCTTCCTGCTTTTTCTCGTGTTTGACTCAACATAGGAATCTATCAATCATTCCAATGATTGATTTTAGCATTATTATTTAACACCCTGGCATTGGGATAACTCTTATTTAAATATGTATGATGTTAGAGTCATTTAGTCACGTTCAAATCTGCTTAATGGTTTTAAGGATTGGTTAGTAAATAATTTAACCAATATCAAATTGTCGTATTCTAACCGTGTAGAACTTTAATTTACAATCCTTGTCTCTGATTATTGTTGAAGACAAGGATAAACTGGGCTTCTTACTCCACCAATCTTAAATGCTTATTTGTTTACAAGCAGCTAGATTCCTGTAGCAGACAAAATTCGCCTTTACCTTACAGTGATGTTAATGGTATTTTTGACGGTTCTATTAGGTCTACTAATTTGGATTAGTCATAGTATCTGAAGCATAAAAGCATATTTCTTTCTTTCGTTACGAAAACCTTCAGTAAAATATAAAACCTTCATTAAGATGGTGCATATTACCTGAATGGCTTTAACTTTATTTAAAACATGATGAGGCCTGTTGAAGAATTTAACCCGTCAAGTTGAAACGCTCACACAAACTCCCATCATCATCGTAAATTATCCATCATTCTCCGAATAGTACTATTTGGTATGTTGGGCGTGGGCACTGGAATCTATACAGAATACACAGTCTGCAATTAGATATTCATCGAAAATTGACACACACTCTCTAAAACAAGTAACAAACCAAGATTGCAAAATGGTTTACGCATACCAAACTCCACCCGAGGTATTTCTAACAGTTTCAGTTCGTAGTTTTTCCACAAACTCTTTTATTCAACCCTTCCTGAAGATTTGATCTTGTCCAAAATATCCAAATAACCAGTAATATAAGTAACAGCTGCAAACCAACAATACCTGACAATACAGTAGGTTTTTCGTTTAAATTAGTGATGCAATGATAGCCAAAATTTTCAATTTAAATTTAGGTTATGTTACTGTTATCATAATATCATAATGATAAATGGTCGGTCAAAGTAGGTTATAGAGATATTTGTTAAAATATTTGTGTAGTATGTCATTAGGGACTTTGTAATTCGGTATTTTTAGTTTGTGGCTTGATTTATAGTGTTTCATTTGGTATGTTGTATTGTTGAGAGGTGTGTGTATTTATGTGTGAGTCGTGTACTTCACATTTTTAATCAATCAGTACAATTTTTCCAAATCTGTTCTTAAATGATGAAGTAAAAAAAAAACCAATAAATATACATACATGTTATACCTGACAAAATCGTTTGATGACCCGAACTGATTATCAAGTTGAGACAGGGCTGACGTTTAGAGCAAACCTGTTCCGGGAGATAACCGCAAAGGGATCCGATAATTGGGAGGATCTAATTATAACAGGATACCCTTCGACAGGAATTAATCACTGCCACCCCGCGGGCCTGTTATTGATGATAAAATGATTACAGCCAGTGCAAGACGGTGTGCAAGCACCACAAACATATACCAGCAATTTCATCGCATAATTATTTGCGGCTAGCCAATTTCAACGTTAATGAAATGTAGGGGCTCGGGGGAGAGTGAAGCAGATTGGTCGGCTGTTTGCGCCGCGAGGGTATGCAAAACCGCCAGACCGCTCTGCCAGGCAGGCAGGTAGCTACAGCCTACATACAGCCCCTTCCAATCATCAAACCGGCTTCAGCCCCTCTCCTCTGCTCAACCTTTTAACTTAGGCAAAGCGAGTTCATCAATTTGAAGCTCCAATTTATATTCAAGGGCTCAAACGACCTCTTTAACTGCTCCTTTAAAGGGCTAAAGAATTATTGGACTGCAAATTGACTTAAATCTAAAGGGGGTCAACTCAAGTATAGAAATTTTGCTATCGAGTTATAAAAAACATTTTGTTTTAGTTGAAAATAATATATGTTAATGCTTGTTTGTTGTCAGAAAGATAAAGTTACAAATGTTTCTCCGTTTTCATATATTTTTTTATACGTTTCATCTGCTAAGGCATCAGTCTAACTTTGTAAACAAATAAAAAGCAATTTACAAGCCTAGTTTACCTTTACCTTCAACAATAATCAGAGGTAAGGGCTGTAAATTATAGTTCTTCGCGGTTAAAATACGATAATTTATTTGTTGAATTATTTACTAACCATTAATAAATTACAAAATCATTTGACTAATTGAGTTCTATCTTCATATAAACCCTAGGGAAAATAGAAAGACTACAATTATCATAAACTGGTTTTATTCATTTATTGTTAGTACCCTCTTGAGCTCTTGATTTCTCCAACTTCCTGTACTCGGGAGGAAACTAATATAAATATTTTTTAGGATAAAATTGTAAATATCCTACAAATATATCCTGAAGCAGGAAACGTGCACTAAATTGTTTAGTCCATTTAAATATAGCTGGACGTGTATATATAACTTAATGTAAATATATCTATAAATTTCTCTATAGAGTTTGACTCCAAATCCCTGGTAAAGTTAATCTTGGCTATCAGATATGGATTTCGGCGGCCTTTCGTTGCTGTTTGATTTCACATTAATACTTTTAAGATACATAATTATGTGTTAAAGTCTCTTTTCATCCAAAAGTTGGAAACGAAAAGCTTTTCGAAAGCCATCGCTCCTTCCATATCAATGAAAATGAAATTTATAGTTAGAGACTTACGAATCCCCTTTCATTTCATCTTGGAACCAACTTTTTTAGTAAATATAAAATAAACCTATAGTCGCAGTCATGACGGTTGGGAGGAAGGGGCTACTTGGCGTGCTGTTACTACATACGAGTGGCACGGGACAAATTACTAATATTCTTATTGCTTAATGATTGACATTACCGGAGTAAAGGGGTCACGAAGATAAGTAATGCAGAGACCTTCAACAGGACTTGCCAAGTATGTGCCTAATATTGACGGCTTCAAACTTATAATCTCGTGACATCAACTATAGGTGGTAATTGAAAGGAGAATATCTGTTCCACACAAAAACTTATTTTATAAATGAACTTACAACTATATATTTGTTCTGGAGTTTTGGGTTGAATCTTGGCTTTCATCATTAAGTAGGCCATTTTAAAACTACTTTGTTGACAGTGATCGTTTTACAGTGCTGATGTTCATGTTGGAAATACATCGGGCAATCTTTACTTAAAGTGTCCTAACCCTAATCGTTGTATTTACGTAACGTCCATGAATCCATGATCAGAATTATTTGTTAGTCATTTATCAACACTTTTTATTTCGTAAAGAATATTGTGTACTAAATCGTAACTTCATGTCATCACTAACTATTATTTATTTTGTTCGTATGTTTTTTTACAAGATATTTTTTCAACCTCTTTTCTGGATAAGCCATGGACCCTAAGTATTGTTCTTTATCTACTTCTACTACCTAGTATAAGATAATGGCGATGAACTCGGTTAGTTTTATTCTGACACCTTATAAGTAGTACTTTTTTTAACACTTATGTTATAAGATTTTATCATTGGTCGGTCGTTAACTGAGAAGTACCCTAAAAGGGAAAATATTCCCCATTAGTGCTCCCTGTATGTTTGTAACGAAACATGTAACGTATAAAACCAGCTTGTATTGTTATTATTAATGACCCGTGACTTGAATTCATCAGGTTTTCACTGGAATACAAAATATGTTATGATGCCGCCACTATGATTGCCCTCTGGTGTATAATACAGAGTATATGTTTTTTGGTGAAAACCGATACGGGAATGTGTCCTGAAGCTATAGGCAATCAGCTATGCAGATCCCCGTTTTCCCTGATTGGGTGTTTACAGGGGAGATATCAAAGGGCCCGCTTTGATTTATTCATGGTAAACCGCCCAGAGGAGAAGGGCCAAATAGAACAGGGGACATTTTAAAGAGCCCCCCCCCCCGCGGTGAAAAACAACCCCGCTCCCAAGGCCTATTTTTAGTCCGGTTCCCTTCCCATTCGGAGGGGCTAACAGCTGACGACAATATCCACTTATTGAACTATATTCAAATGAACTAACCTCTCCCTCCATCGAGTTTCTTCTTTCTTTTTTTTTAATGTGGTTCTCATAAAAATTCATGTGGTGGGTTCCGCTTGTTTTCCAGTTTAGGTGATTTACTTAAAAAAAGAAAACTTCTTTTTGCCACACGATGGGTTTTTCAAAACTGTGGAGTTGGGGCATCTTTGATTTTCACTGTTCCAAATGGTCACAGGCATACTACTCAACTACACAGACTTCATAAATAAATCTAAAATACTGGCTATCCAATATTGAATATAAAAGGACATTATACCATGACTCTCAGCTTAACCTGCCTCATTTCCTGTGTGTTCACTCAATTCTTATATGTGACTTACCAAAAGTTATAAAAGCAATAAAAAAAACAACTTGAAAACGTTGTTTTGTAATTTATAACACAATTTAGAACGTACAATATTCTTCAAATGAACATTATATCAATTACTTACACTAAAATAAATAGAATATTAATGTAGAAATTAAATTTACTGTCAAAGTTTGTTTTATATTAGTTGTATATTTATAAAAAAATATAATAAATCACTATGAACTTTAAAGTTATTTACATAATACTTAAATCAATTATTCAAACTTCGTTTACATTTTTCCAACCATTCCAACCACGTCTCAAATTATCAAATTTCGAATTAAATAAACCCTTCCAATGCCAGGTTGCGCCTGCCCGGACCCCATACCTTTTTTTTCTAACTAATGCTCTTAAAATCAGAGATACGTTTATTTATGAAATTATTTTACATTACTTCTCTAAGTATCAGTGATCAATTGTCCTTGTCGGTATGAGAAAATTTCTTTTTTTTCACACAAACATTTTTATTTATTCATTTACCTTAAAATGTTTACTGCAATTAGCCAAAGAGCATCCTATATTACTGGAGCTAAATTAGTGGATTTTTTATTTTTATTAATTTAGAAAATCTCTATTCCAAATGTCTTATCAATCCTCGTTGATTGTTAGCAGGTAAGTCAGGCGTAGGCAGCCCTCGTTTCAGTGGGGTTGAGTGTTTGTGCAGTTTGTGGTAAAAGTTCAAATGCAGTCGTGAACGTAAGAAATTTTGAGGCCACTTTGAAGAGTTTGATTTCGCACGTAAAATGGCGCGCCTGCGATAATTGTAATAGCTTTTTTTTGGAAAATCTTAATGGTTATTACGTTACTACTAAACTACATAGACTTCATAAATAAATATAAAATACTGGCTATTCAATATTGAATATAAAAGGACATTATACCATGACTCTCATCTTAACCTGCCTGATTTCCTCACATCTGTACATTTGGGGTCCATATTACAAATTGGTTTCAGTAAAAGATTATAAATCAATAGTTTCGGGGGCAAGGGAAGTTTTTAACGTTCGTCCAATACATGCTTCAATTGTTTTAGTCTTTTTATTTGCGGTTTTCAAGTCAGTTTTTTATTCAATGTAAGTCGTAAATATTTAAATTAATCGGTTTGTGTCAGGTTGGCTGTCAAAACTTGCTGGAGGGCATTGACCTCGTCAAAGGGTGAACGTCGTTTGTAAGAATTTAGCAGTATAAATTTTAATTTTTCAGGTCATACAGTATGAGTTAATTTGAGCCAAGAAATTTTGTAGTGCCAGAGAAAGTTGAGTTAGGTCTTTGCATGCTGTGATAATCGCTGTATCATCTCCGTAGGTTGATTTAATTGCATCAGGAGTTGTGGGTATGTCAGAGGTAACGTAAAGTATTGGAGCAATGATTGAGCCTTGAGGGGTTTTGGCAAGCCTTATTGAGGAGTTCACTGAATTTTCACTAACTGAAAAAAGCAATTAACCAAGTAAGTTTTCATAATCAAGAAATAGGTATGTGAAAGTATTGGGTGTAGTTTGGAGAGATGGCCTGAAAACTCTGACAAATGGCATCAAGAAATGCTTCTGTCACATAGAGCTTCTTCTCGAAAGAATATGCTACATATTCAACAACTTTTTGCAGTTGCTGAAAGGTTGAGTGAAGTGAGCAGAATCCAAATTGATGGCCTGGAAGTATATTATCTTATTGAAAAAGTGGGAGAACGCAGTTTTCCCAAAATATTAGAATTTCACTCTTTCTAATATTTTGGCTGATAGGTCTATATGAAGATCACAGTAAGTGTGACGGTTTACTAGGTTTTAAAATTACTCTTATAAGGGAAAAGTACCATTGAATAGGAAAGTGTGTTGTGCTTAAGACAGGCTTATAAAGAGAAGTTAACTGCACAAGAGCTTTTCGTGGCAAATAGTTCAGACGTAATAAAATTATAACCAGGTGATTTCCTTTTCGGCAGTCGTTTGATTTCATGAATGACTTCTGAAGGACTAGAAGCTTTTGGAGGAATCGACAGTAGTAGTGTTGCTAAGAGTTCAGGTAAGAATACGGTTTGAAAATAGAGGAGAGGTGGTCAGCGAATCGTCCTGCTTTCTGTTCGTCTGAATTTGGCGATACTTGCAATGGCAATGAAGGTCTTGTGTCGTAGGTGTGTTCGTGTAAACATTCTTTGCTTATTCCTACGAAAAACTATTTCGTCTCTTAATAATATTGCATCAATTCTATTAATGTATGAATATCGCATGGTCGGATCTATTAAATCAAGATAAAAATAAAAAAAATAGGTTGGGCCGAAAGTACCCCACCCGGTATTTAGTTTAATTTTATTTAGCTGGTAATGGGAGAATTGATAAAATATCTATTTTGCAATAGCAGAACAAAAGATTGAACGAATTTCTTGTCATCATTTTCACACAAATGTTGACTCATTTTAACATGAGGGCACCATGCCGATGCATAGCGGCTATTTTATTTTTTATTTTATTTTTTTTACATCAGATTCCCTATCAAACGATGGGATTTCAGATTCACTGCGAACTCTAGTTCGATGCAGATTGTATCGTTTTATGTAATGACTTTGCAGCCCGTTTTTAAACTGCAGATCTTAGGCTATATGGCACAAATAGTAAAAAACATGTATTTCGGCATTATATTTACGAAATTTAATTGCATCACAAAATATGATTCTCCAAACATAATAAATTATTGATTTTTAATAATATTATTAGAATAAATTCTATTAATGTATGAAGTTGGGACAATTAAATCAAGGCAAAAAGAAAATTTTCTTGGGTCCAATAAATTCGCCGACATCAATAATGTGTTTGATATATCTAATTAAATTAAGCTAATTAAATACTATGACATTTATTCCACGTCCTTTTTATGCAATTGATTATGGCGTTCAAACAACGTTTGCAAAGAAAGTTTCCATATAGGAAGGTGTTTCTGTCGTTTTACCAGCTTCAGAATCCGTAGTACCTTTACTCATCCAAGACAAATATTTAACTATCCCTAGTTAACTGTAACCTCTTTAACTTTAATACACGACCGTAACCACTCAAAGCAAAGCACCTTCCGACTTGTCGAATTGAGGTGCACCAAAGCTGGTAAGCGAGCAATCAACAATGGTTTACTCACTGATCACTGATTTAGTTGATGATTTATTCAATTGATTATAACTTCATTCGCTCTCCACTCCGGCATGTGTCTTGAAAATTATTTAAGCCTAATAAACTTAGTTTAATTTTTTTTTATTCTATGAGATGGTTTCCACGCAATTTTTTTCGTTTTAAGGTTGTTTATTCGTCCAATAAGGTACAGGAAATTTGTTGAGATATCCTACACAAATTCTGTAAACAGGCAGGATTCAATCATTATTTCTCATAATAAGAGAAAATAAATCGTACTCCTTCCCCTTTTCCAACTGCAAAGGAAATTTCCTCGGTATTTGAATATGACTGAATTGCACGTAAGCTAGAGTATCCTTGTCTTTAAAGTCGTACCATTACCACGTCATACGTACCAAATGACTATGGCCCTCAGAATTAGTTTACAAGCATTATTCTCATCATTTATGGGTCCTTATTTTTCTATTACGCACCCCCACATGCCTTCCGCATTGAACTAACACGCCTTAAGCTCATTGAACTAACACGAAAAGACGCCCCAGCATCAACACGCTCATGCCACATCTCCTCTGTGTGTACTGCCTCCTGTGATGCAGGACGAAATCTTGAAGAGTTACGTTTAACAGAGTCTAGACCCATTATCAACAATGTTCAATTTCAATCCTCTATTTTAAATACATCTTATCCAAGTTTAACTTTGCAATATAGAAAATAACAAATGGCATGGGGCATGCTCATAGAGAAAAAGAGTACATGCAAATGTCATTAGTGTTTTTTTTTTTAATTTCAATAATTACAAATAGTCAGTTTGAGTAATTAAAGCCACTTGTTTGCTGCCTTATAGGGAATTATACAAGAATATCCCGCCAGGTGTTCCAAGACTTAAGTAAATAGGATAGGGGGTGAATGCAAATGGCAGGAAGGAGACAACAGGTGGCTGGTATATCTCGAGCCTACCGCACGCTTAGCACTCACACAGCTGGTCGGGGGACTGCTGTCAGAGTAGCTTTTTTGATCTGCATGGAAGAAGCAAGGGAGAGTGGGGCTTATTATATTGTACAAGTTTTTAGGTAATTCACCAAACTATGTAGATTCAATATTCTGATTAGAAAAAGACACCGAGAAGCCACCTGATTGACTGTTACCACTCAACCTTTGACTTTTTATGGCTTTGTACAGAAGCTACTAAATTCACCTTATGAGGGTAACCAAAGCTGGACGCGACCCGTTCTCCTTAGAAACTACTCTCTGGGCTGCTAGAAATTGAATCTGAGTCCCATCAGTTAATAACCAGGTGCGTTAATCACTACGCCATGGAAACGACTGTCATTGCTTCTAATGTAATAATATAATTAATAAATAATTTGATTATAATTAAATACATGGTGGCCAAATCACAAGGACGTTTTTCATTGTCACAAAATTGATAACGGAACAGTGCCGGTTAATATTTCTTGCCCCATTAAAATCTTATGAAGATGAAAATGAATATTTCCCCAGTTTTTATTACAAAATATTCTTTGATACCTGTTATAAATAAAGTCTTAAACGGGATAAGGATCGCAGGTACCAGTGGAATTGAATTAAATTCTTCCAACAGTAAGAATTTATGAAGCAATTACATAAAGAATTAAGGACCTTACCTTGGAGGACAAATACAGTTTAATCTGTTGTACACTGAGCTGTAAAGTAGAATAGGTGAACCACCAGCATAGGCAGCTGGTTTACTTTGACTCTAGCACTGATTAGGGACAGTCCGGACCCCACGTTAATATACGAATCATCCATCCACCTTCTTCAAGATGCCTATGCCATATTTCATATAGAGCTTTACTATCCTAAATTTATAATCTAAATATTGGGTTGTTCACAGGGTTCAAAAATTAGATAGTTGTCAGTTTTGTTCTGAACCTTCCGTCTCGGGAAATCAGTTTGTAAAAATAATCACCAAAAAGGGAAAACACTGTAAGTTATGCCTTGAAAGTGATATAATACGCTGAATTAGCCGCTCCTGACGAACTTTAATAAAACGAAAATGTTGTCTGTGACTTCGCATCGAATTTAAAAGAATTGATAGTGAGCAGTCTCGGTTAGTCGAACGCTTAATAACGTAAACCAATATGTATTCCCACTGCTTTTCATTTAAGTGTGAATTTCTCTCAGAATATATCCATGTCATACTGATAGAATGTTACTGACTAATTGAGAAATCTTAAAGCATGTTATAGCATCTATAGCAACCAAACACCTGTTCCTTCTTTGAGGAATTCCTGATGTACTCCTCTGAGTACTTCCAAGGATATATAATATTTTCACTATACATATATATATATACACCTACTGTATAGGTATATATATATATATATATATATACACCTACTGTATAGGTATATATATAGAGTGAAAATCTTCTCCAACCGCTTGTCTGGCCTATCGCTCAGAACTTAGATTCTAGAAGCCTTATCTTTAGCTCTATCTTTAATCCACGTTTGACTTGAAAACAGAAGTATCAACTTATTTATTCCATGCTAATTATAGCCAAATCGAAGGAGAAGCCATTAAGCAAGGAAAGCTGTCATCACTCCTTGAGACCATTGCAATTCATAGTTCAAATCAAGTCGGATTCCCCTGGTTTGTTCCAGTTCTAAGTTGATGGCTACCATCTATCATCTATCTAAGATCTATGGCTGCCAAACAGCCTAGTGATCCAGAATCTTAAAAAATACAATGAGACAGTAAAACACAAAATATATTCTAATAAATTTCTTTAAAACATAATGTGTATTTAATTTGGAATACACAAGCTGCACATTCCCTGGAGTTTATTATTTATGGGATTATAAATGTTCTTTAATAAAATAGAAATAAGCACTGACTCAATAAGGTTATTACGATGGCTAATGTCAATAAATATTTAGTACCTTTACATTTTTTTTAAATTAACTAGTATAAAGTCCATAAGTTTACAGTGCAATTTAGACTAAACTGTCAGTCCATTTATCTTAAAATTTAGTTAGTATTTCTTATGATTTCGTTCTTTATTCGCCCCAGGAAATAGCAAATGGATTTTCCACCTCTTAATTCCCAAGTGGAAAGGTGTAAGACTGAAGAGAAGCCGGGAAGAGGATCTGCCTAATTAAATTTGGCAGAGGAGAACTTAACAAAAGGACATTTATGAATAGAAATCAATATTCGGGGACCGGCTTAGCTCCTTCCACTTCCGCTTTTTAATTCAATCCTTTTAACGAACCTTCTTCTTAAATACTAATTGATTTGGGGGTAAATGAGAAAAGGTAGGTGGCCAAGAATTTAGTAGCACCTTTCCAGCCAAACATCCTATTTTAAAAACATTAATCATTTTCAATTGATTCTCATAATGGATATCGATTCTTATCTTCGCAGAACCAAGGAGTTAGTTCATATATTCATGTAGATTGCATATCTGATACTAGACTATACCGAAAATTTGGATGGTATATGTATTTAGATGATAGAGAATGAAATAAATATAATGGATTTAAGAAACTGTGAATATTTTTTTTTATTTATCTATATCGATACTTCTTTCCAAACCAATAAAGAATATTTACCATTTAGTTCAGTCACTGGAAACCCTTTTCTTCGGCAATAATTTGTAGCCTTACAACATGTTTTACAAACTTCTGACTCTCCCGGTGATATTCTCTTGAGGTTTGTCGATGTTTGCTATTTTTATGTAGGTCTTATTCTCATAAAATTTTATTTAAAATTGATTGATATATATGTGAGCATGACTATTAGACTGGACTATTAAGCAGAAACCGGGTATATAAGCATACTCGACAGGCGCGTTACCTAGCGGCCGCACCCCGACTTAGATAGTCTGTTGGAAGGCACACTAGATTCTGCGGTATCACATTGTTTTTAGTACATTAAATCTTAATAATTCCAAATAGTGTTTCTATTATGAATCCCGACTCGGCTACTTCTGATTACACCACTCTCCCAGAAATATTTCTGTTCCACGTGGATTTATAAAGATGGGGATGGCCTCTTGAATGAGTGTTTTATTAATCATTAGTGTGTTTGGTTAATAGTAGATAGAAAGTGTGGGTTGAGCCGGAGGCAATCTCATGACCTTGAGGTGTCAAATATGATTCGTGGCGTTGGCCTTAGTGCGTTATTGTTGGAAATATGATTGCTGGGTGAGGTATGATCGATTAATTACGATGATTGAAATGAGATCTTTTTTTTACTGTAGCCGGTTTCTTATTTTATTTAGTCTTTTTTTTTCATTTTCATTTTTTTATTTAGTCTGTTATTTCATTAGTTGTAGTCCTACCGTCAACTGCTTTGCTCATCATATTCTCTGTGCAAATGACAACCAGGTGGTATGAGTGAGGACTCCAAAAAGACACCTTCGTTAATTGTACTACTCTGAGACAGAGTGATGGGTAACATTTCATCGTTACAAATCAATCGTATTTCAAACCATTACACACCAAGGCCAACGCCACCAATCATATCTGACGCCTCAAGGTCATGAGATTGCCTCCGGCTCAACCCCCACTTTCTCCCTAATGTTAGTTTTCATAAGCAATTGATATATTTATGTTAAAGCATATATTTTTTTTCATTTGGCGTACGTATAAGGTAAGTTGTACTTACATTGCTCATTTTCATAAACCACTAATGTAACATTATTTTTTCTCTTGAAGCTATGTTTATATTGGTGAGTGGCTTAGTAACAATCTGTAATTTCCTTCTATTCCTACTGATACACCTATTGATATTTTCAATCTTTGAGACGTTTCCACGATTGCTATCCAATTGATAAGAGAAGAATTACATTTATAGAAATTCATGAGTAGGGACATTGCTTCATAAAAGGTTACGAAAAAATAGTATTTTAAACGTTTAACCAGTTTCTGCTTTACAACGTTAAATTATAGGTTTATTACAATATAATGTAAACTGCATCAACAAGGTGTTTGCATGAACCCAAATTCTAAATTTAATATACACTTACTATGTCTTCTATTTATCCTACTTTTCAAATTTAGAGTCCAGCAATGATTATTCAGTGAGTATCACGTAAAATAGAAATATTAAACAAAAAAATAATAAAATCATAACAATTTCTGATTTCCGGTATTATTACCCATTATAACCATAATAAATTTTCGTACTCAAATCTCACTTAAATTTAAAGTCTGTGTAATAATTTAATATCTACTTAAATTTAAAGTTTCAAAACTTTTATCAGTCGTTGTGATAAAATCTTCAAAAATAGTTCCAATTATTTAGTTAAACACATCTCTAGAGGAAAAAAGATTAGAATGTGTGAAGTAGATTTTAGTTTCTTAAAATATTCTTTGGCGAACGTCTAAAAGATGTTTGATGATACAAACTATGATAAATGACCGTAAACACAGTTTTGAAGTTTTCCTCATATATTATTGTTAATTATAGACATGGCTGCCTAGAATGCGTACATAGGGATTCAGTTATTTCGGTTTAAGTAATGTTTACAAAAATGGTTTCCCTTGTTCACAGAAAAATGAGATCTTGTAGCAATAGCATTGACCTTGTCACGTAAATGTCTTTCCTAGAATAAATATCTTCTTGCTATCTCGGTATTTCCTGATAAACATTATAGAAGCCAGAGAATTTTAAATAATATTCTTATAATTATAACTAATATAATAAAATTGAGAATGGTGGTATTGAAAGGGTTCTTATCATTGTAAAATAAATTGTGGGTAGACCAGAGAGAGGTGCATATTTATTAATAGAATAACCCACAACCAGCATTCCAATATAAGAAGATTTATTTAATCCATTTACAAGGAACTCACAGTTTCTTTCTTACCTCAACTACATACAATAGAAAATCTTCACTATTTGGGTTTAAATTGTATAATGTAAACGAAAGCTAACATGAGCAAATCGTCCGCAAACAGAAGCTAAATATGGGAATTCCTATAGCATTTTTCAATCTGAAATATTCCTCAAAATTAGCTATGAAAAAACTGACGAGTACGAAGGAAATGCGATCCCCCTGCAGAACCACCTAAGTTCCCTCTATTTCACCAGATATCTGAACTGTATCGTTTGTAATTTTAGTACACCCATTAGTATAGATGGATTTCATGATTTGGATGTCCCACTTAACCGTAGATTAAATAGTTTATTTCACAGTAAATTGGCTGCAGTGAAATTTCTAAAGTTATCTGGGCAGATCCTCTCTTGTATAACATGACGCTAATGATAAGACAAGTATTTAGGTATTGGTTCTTGTGTCCGAATTTTGCTGAAAAGAAGTTCAATTTATAAAAGCAAGTTTGCCGGAAGATTTTGAAGACTTCGCCATCTTAACCAGAATTTTTGCGCGGTTTGCATTTATCTAGTGCTAGATCTATCTTTCCCTGAAAAATTTAGCTTCAAGTTACGAGTAAAGCTAAAGGCACTAATCATTTTCGATGGTCAAATATTAGCAAAAAAAATTCTTAACCATCAAATGCAATGGGAGACTTTATTTTAAAATTTTAAATTATCCCCCAGGTGCCTTAGCGGCCTTAGCAGCGTCTAAAACATATATATCACCTTGGTAATACTTTTTAAAAATATTTTTCAGGTTATTTTATTTTTTTTTTAAGATATTCTTTAGGTTTCTACATTTAAAATCAAACCGAGGCTTGTTAATTTTCCTTTTGCCTGCTAATCCGTTATTTGATTTCCATGATACAGCTCATTCATCAGAAACATTACATAAAGAACTCACTAAGTTGACGTAATGTCCACTAATGATCTTCATTTACTTTCTAACCTCAAGCAGGGGAAATCCTTTCAGCAGATACACGAACAGTATACTTTTCAGTGGGTCCCGAGATATAAAATTTCTTTTAACAACATGCCAGTGGGCAATCCATGCTCTAAATGCAGTTGTAAATGGATGGGGAAGTGATCCAATTCACTGAGTACCTGATGTACCTCAAAATCAGCTTTCTTATTCGAGTTCAGTATATCAAAACCAAACCTATAATTCTTGCCCTATTAAGTAAAGCCTAAATAAGTAAAGTTTCCAAATGGTTAATCGGAAGAACCGCCATTAATACTTTTATATATGTAATGAAAGTATTCTCTCTTTAATTTGAATTTGCCGTGCTGCTTCCACTGGCCCCCAGCATATGGAGCAGCGCTATCAGATAGAGGAGGTTACGTTAGGTAACAAAACTTGTGAATAGAGTGTGAATAGAGAAGTGATAGTTATAAACTGTAATTGTCGTTTCTTTGTTTACAGATAAGATTGTGTAAATCAATATTAATAATTGTTATAATATAAGATATAGTGAATAAAATTGCTAACTTTGTTTACAGAGAAACTGATTTCAGTTTATTCACCCCACCTTCAATAATGGTCTTACATATATATCAAACAAATTGTTGGCTAACAATGTTAAGTGTTGGGTCACACAATATAAAGAGTAACTGCTTTCTATTCTTGCAATATGACGGGGTCAGGGGGTAAAACGTGACAGTGGGGGAGGAACAGCTCTTTTTTAATAAAATTTCAGGAGAACGAAAATAAAATTCACCGTTTAAACACTCATATGAGGTAAAAAAATAAAACGAATTCGTATACAATATATAAAAAGAAGGAGAGGGGTTTGTTTACCTACACCAGATAAGGACTAATAGAAGAGAATAGAATAGGACTAATAGAATCGATAGTGATAATAGAAACACATCAAAATCTTTATTATGATAAAATTACAAGCTGTCTATGTGGGCATTAAGTAATTGTGTTCAATGTTCTCATTCATACCGTTTTACAATTCTTCATTCATTCGTTCATTCATACAGTATTTATTTACAAACAGCCAAGACACTTCCCAAATCCACATGGTTGTCACCTCCTTCACATGCGAAAGAGGAAGCGGAGTCTAGGGAAATCAGATGCTTAGGCATGATTGAGAAACTGGCCATTGCCATGACTCCCACCATCACGTATTTAGCAGGTCACGGGGCCACTGCCTTTTCAGTCTCCGAGGAGGGTTATAGGGATGAATGTAGCAGTGTAATTACTGTGCTAGGGGATTAGGGTGGTTGGAAAGGCTACTGTGGAATTTCATAAACTTGGAAGGGATGAGGTCTAGAATGTAGGGTATATTAAGGGTTTTGTTGCTGACATAATAAGGGGCATTTACTATTGTTCTCAGGACTTTTGATTGAAAGGATTGGATACGTTTGATGTTCGACTTTTTTTATGTCCCCCATAGCTCTATTCCGTATGTCCAAATTGGTTTAAGTATAACTTTGTAGATTAGTAGTTTATTTTCTATTGAGAGATGGGATGTCCTTTGAAGTAGTCTGTACAGTTGTCCAAAGCGTCTACCGTTAGAGTGGTAGAATAGGTTTCGATGGAATTTCATGAGCTTGGAAAAGATTTTAAGGATGTAAGGTATATTAAGGCTGTTATGAAGGGTTTCGTTGCTGACGTAATTGTTCTGAAGACTTTCGATTGAAAGGATTTGATGCGCTTGATGATCGATATTTATGCTGACCCCATATCTATCCGTAGATATATACCATATCTATTTCGTATGTGCAGATTGGCTTAAGTATAACCTTGTTGATTAGTAATTTATTTTCCATTGAGAGTTTGGATGCTATTTAAGGTATTCTGTAAAGTTCTCCAAAGCGCCGGTTTAGCTATTGTCTTTTTAGTATCGTTTGTTCCATGTTAACCTTTAGTCGCAATGGAAGCCTAAATACCGCAATGTCTCGGATATAGGAAGAGGAATGGAATTAAAAACAACTAGTGAACAGGACTTGCGGCAGGGCTTAAAGGTAATGTGGGAACATTTTGCTTCATTAACTTTGATTCGCCATTGGTTGCACCAATACTCTATATCATTAAGGTGTTTATGAAGGTTATGTGATGTTATATCAGAGTCTGGGTGGGATAACAAGACTTTCATTAAATACTATGAGTGAGCTGAGCACCATAAGCTACTAACCTTAACCTCTAAAGTTACTGCACTAACCGAGCTCTGACGACCAGTTGTTAAACATGAACCTCATATGAACACAAATTTAATTCCGTGATGCTACAGGTAAAGCTCCCACCAGTATATAAAAAAATACATTCTTTACATAGTGAAGCTTGAATTCAAATATTTACAAATATCTAATAAATTATAAGAAGGGCTGATGTAAATCAAACACATTTTACACGTACGCAATTTAAAACTATTACAAAATTGGGTGTAAGAAAATTAAATTTTCTTTGGAATTAAAAGAACAGCTGATCTGAAAACTAGTGAATGAACCTGAAACCCGGTTTGGACGACCATTGACCTTTCCAATAAGTTAAAATATTTACTAGATCTTGTTAAAAATGTACCCTGTGTTCGATATTTCCCAAAATTGAAAACGTTACAGAGCTCAGAAAATTATCTATATAGGTAAGGTTTGACAGATTTTTGAAGAGTCTGGTTTCTTGTGGATGGAATGGGAGACTTCTCCTAGCAGTATTCCGATGACTAGTTTAGCCTTTTATTTTCTGATTCAACCAAGGATGTCGAGGAGTAGTAGGAAGTCATCCAAAAGATCAACAAAGGTAAAAGGATATATGAGGTCCCATTTAATTCACTGACGAAATCAAGGCCACGATCAAAGCACCACGCACCCACGCACTCCCTCCACAAGCTGTTATCGTTGACGATACCCGACTGACCGGCCACAACCTTCACCAAACTGGCACCTTTGTCAGGTCACACCTTTTTTTATCGAATCCTCTGCCTTCGGGACCATATACTTAAAGCCACATTTTAGAAGAATTTCATTTAAATTGACTAATAAAAAGGTTTAAATTCAATTCAAATCTTAATTTAAATTTTGTGTCAAAACAAAAGATCAGAAATCTCCTTGTCCCGGTTTCCAGAAGTAAATGAAGAGATTTTGAGCCAAACTTGTCCTGAAAACTAGCATAGCAATGTCATCCTACAGGATGATTTCCAAAGCATCATACTCCGCAGCGAGAGATTTAGAAGGTGTTACAATAATAACATCAGCGTCTTCCATTGCCTGATTCACAGTTAGAATAAAATATAATAGACTAGAATAGAAAAAAAAATCATTCCTACACAAAGTTCCCTAAAAATAAAGCTAATGTTTAGATGACAAATTCACATCTGGAAAATAATAATAACTATTACACCATAACAAAAAAGTAATAACATTGTAAAATAAAGTGTAAACTTCTAAAGGAAAGATGATCAGGAGTTCCTTAGACAAATCTAACGAAGTAATTCATCATGATTCACTTCAACTTGTCCTTGAGTCACACCGAGAAACCCTCATATACCACACAACTATAGTCAAATGAGGGAGGATACAAGGAGTTGACGTGTAGGCTGGGGAGAAGATGGTGAGAGCGATGGAATAGTTTCAGGGTAACTATTGACCGACAGATAATTTGGGAGATTTATTGGTACCAAGAGAGAGTTTAACCAAAGCTTACCCCCAAGGATTTTGACGGTGGAGCATATTGTGATAGGAAGGTTAAAGGGTTAAAGCGGGAAACTGGAGCCTATGACAACTGGGTTTTAACTAAACGCAAATAAAACGTTGGAGGGGGAGAAGAAGAATAAATAGATATAGGAATAATCAGCGTAAAGGTAATGATAACAATGATGAATAGTGTTAGGGAGATCAATTATGTAACGACTAAAAATAAAAATAAGAGGAGAAATGCTTGATCCCTGGGTTATACCCAAGAAAACAGTAAGGGAAGCCGATGAGGGTTGTAAATACTTGTGAACGGTTGGAAAGAAATGATTGAAACCAGTGAAGCTATTTCAACTTTGAAATAACGACTGCGTAATCCATGGTATCAAATGCTTAGGAGAAATCTAGGAGAATCAGGACTGATGATTTTTGTTGATCAATAGTGATCAATGAATTTTACTAATGATATTAGCTGGTGCAGATGATGTGGACTAACCGGGACGGAAAACAGATTGGTGCGGATCGAGAAGTAGGCACTGTCCAAGGAAATCGGAGATTTGGGATTGAAATTGTATTTTAAGAGGTTTGAAAGGAAGGAGATTAGGCGATTGTTGTTGGTGATGAAGGCTTAGGATTTTTTTTTTTAAATCTTGGACTAAAGCTTTGGAAGACTGAGTTATGAAGGGAAAAATTATAAAGCATGGAGAAAAACAGGCATGATGACTGGAAGGCATATGTTTATTACATTGACGGGAATTCCGTCAGGACCATTATGGTTAGTGCGTGTTCCCATTACAGAGGTTATAAGGTCTGTGGAAAAGAAATATTAAAACAAAAATTACCATCAAATAAGGGTTGGCAAGAACTATAGGATGAGGGAGATGGTGAAGTAGTTGAGGAGGCAGATACAAAATATGTGTTTACCTTATCAGGTGAAACAGGAGAACTTCTGAGGATGAAGCACCAGAAGATTCACTGATTTGGAATCAGGAGCATAGTAGAGGGTTTCATGGAAGTACTTTGACATCCCCTAACGGACTGTCACTTGGATCAAGTTGTGGAGTACCCCGAACGCCTGATCTTCTACAACTTTTGGGCGTCTGTTGGGTCTTCGGGATGCCTCAAGCTTCCTTTCCAAGTACCTTATTTTCTGGCATATCCATGGAGCAGGCCAGCGACGAAAGGTAGAGGTTTTAAGAGTTATTACGGTTGGAAATGAGAATGTCCGCTATGGAGTCATTTGTAGAGCAGGAGTAAATAGCATTCTAATCCAGGGTTTCGGGATCCAGTTTTCGGAGGAAGGGCATCTAGATTGCGATAGGTTCTGGTTTTAGGAAGAAAATATGAGGTCTTGATGTCATAGGGAATTTTGATTAGGTCATGAGAGGACAAGAACGCAACCACCAGCTGAGAAGAGAAGAGAAAATTTGCTGAATCTATGACGTGGAGATCTAGGCAGGTATCGGACTTAAAGTGTAATGAGTAGCAGTAAAAGGGGCAAATGAGAAGATGGAGGGGGACAAAAGAGATAGCTAGAACCTCTAGATTTATTGTTGGTGCTACAGCTAAAAGCAACGCAGCAAGGCAAGTTAGGTGATATAATGAAATACGTCTAACACATAAAAATTATCCCTAACACATAAAAATTATCCCTAACACATAAACATTACATCTAATTATGACAATTACAAGGCAAGTGAGAACTTTTTATGTCATTGTCAATGAGAGTCAAGTGCCAAAGGAAGATTGTCATGGAATGGGGACGAGTTGAAGGCTCTACGGACAACCTTCCCCTAAGTTTGCCACTTCTATTCAATTCTATGTTCTATGGTAATAACGTTGAATTTGGTAAAAAAGTATACGTTTTATGTAAGATTCAGGGGATTACAGGATATCGACAAAATAACTTCCCGGTGAATCTAGTCAAAATATGTTTAATTTAAGACTGTTGAAAACGATTACGTTCATGGTTGTTTTTCCTAAACGTTTTTTTAAATTCATTTTTGGCACCTGTTGAAGTGTTAGAGGTTTTTGTTTGGCTAGTTTTACAATTTGGTGGCTACAAGGTGAGGTTCAAATCCAACATCAAAGCTCATCTTATAAGATCTGGCAAAGTTTTTCCTGTTAAAAGTGAAAAACATATCGAATGCTGTATGACAATGCGAATGGTGATATTAAATGCACAGAACAAACACAAAAAACGTTGTTAAAACAATTTTACGAGTGCAGTATCACGCAATCAATGGTTTATATCAGAAGTATGTTTCTCCATTCTTTTTGAATCTATGAGGACATTCTATTATATATATGTAGAGCGGTGGAAGCCTTTTTTGAAAAAAAAATTGTTCACGTAGTGTAATTTTGAAAGGATTAATAAAAAAGGTTTGAAGATACTAAACTATTCATATTTCCCCTACTAAGATGCGGTGGGTAAACGGGATGTGTTGGGATGGAAGTACGGAATGTGTATGGAAATTCAACCTTGTAATTGGTTGACAACAAAAAGAATAAATCAATCTCAGCGTCGCTCACCATTTTGTTCGAATTCAAGAAATACAGAAGTAACTTCATCTGTAGATGTAATAACCACAAACCCACATGGCTGTACACTACGATGCGATTAGGATTGGTAGAAGAAATATTGTTATACGCGTATTTGTTGTTCTCTAAGTCTAATAATTACTAAACATAAAAAAATCAAAGCACTTTTATTTATCTATTCATTTGAACTTTTAAATATTTTTTATGACGGTCTACACCCGGGCATGTTGCCCACTGGAGATGGTTGGGGACCCCCTGATTTATATAATTTTACTAATTACTTCTAGTAAAATTTCCTTTATTAATTTCCTATCCTTTATTGAATTATATTTAGAAGCATACACATTCCAAAGCAGTAACTCTAAAACTTTATTGATTAATAATGCACATATTAATGTATCCACGGCCTCAAACAGATGTTTAATTTAAAGTTTTTCATTAATATTATTAAATGTTTTTTGCAATTATAGAACACTACACTCAGCATCTTATAAATCATAATTAGTGCATCAAGACTGTTAATTTGATTTACCCGACACTTTTTTTTAATTAAACCAATTTTTATTCGGACCCTTGTTTGTATTATTAACAGAGAATCAAATCCACTCAAGCACTTAAAAATAAATCACTGTTTTATTTAAACTTATAAACACGATCAATGAGTCCAAATCAATAATCACATATTATTAAGACGAGTTATCTATTTTTTAAAATATAAATCAATGAATTAATTAATAACCCTTAATTATGTTTTATGGAGTTAAAAATGTTGTCGTGTAATCAAATTCACGATATAAAAGTCCATTAAAGTCAAACAGGGGAGTCACAATCACTAGGAAAGACGGGCAGACTAAAGGAGGTAACATTAGGGTCTCTGTTTTAAAAAACAAAAAAACCTATGAAACCCAAAAAAAACAATCTTAAAAAAATAATGTTTCTAAACTTAGATATTATTTTTGGTGGCCCCTAGGGCGTATTGGCAGGAACGTCCGGACGCGTGTCAAATCGTTTTCACATAGTATCACAAAAATAGTTTCATTGAATTATGGCATCTCACTGTTAGTAAATACACGTTTCTGTACCTAATTTAATTTTATCATTTATTTAAAATTATTCAATAAATCGAAATGTAATTAAGAAGAGAACAGTTATAATTATTTTTTTTTTTTTTTTTTTAAATTTCAAATCCTCAAACAATAATACAAGTGATAAAATATACAATAAAATAATCCAACTTACAATTTTCTCCTCTTCCTGCATTTAAATGCATTTGGAGGAGTGCATAATACAATAAATTTTGATGTTGTTAAAAGTACTCAGTCTTATATTCACACTAGGTGATGAGGCTCACCTTCTATTTGTGTTATAAATAACGATGATAGGGTCCATGATAAAGGAACTGACTCAATAAATATGTCAGTTGCTCAAGTGACTTCATTGTGTTTCCTTCTTATTAAATTGTCGTAAATCGATTGTCCCCCTCTTGCATGAATTATCCTGTTTAAATACATACTTACGTTTGTATCTTTAAGCTAAAAGGGATGTACTTATATTCCATTTGAATTTGTATCTATTATATTACTTATAAAGAAATGTATCTAATATTATTTTTCAAGACAAGTGAAGGATATTTTTAGTACCAAAATATAGTGATAAGACGAATTAGTACTTATTAGTTTGCTCCGTTACCGAAGATTGATAACCAACTTGCTTTCATTAGTTAAGAAATTAAAAAGGCAGGAAGCTAAATTTGATTCGGTTGCGTCTGTAATAAACATAACTATTTTTTAACCCGGTTGTCCTTCATCTTGGGAATGTGCCAATGTTTTAAATGGCCACATCGTGTTATTGTTTTCATCAAAGGGTGAATCCACGATGGTATAAACTACGAATTAATCGTCTACAAATGATCAATTTGTGTAGACAGATTGAAAGCCGTCATGTAGGTAAGCTTCACACCTAAGGAGCTTCCACTAAGAAACTTGTGCAATTTTAAAGCTTGTGTTTCAAGCATAATAAATATAAGTAAAGTCACTTAAAATAAAAATAATTTGCTTGAAGCATAGGTCTAATTACACCGACCCACATAAAACGTGGCTCAAAATTTTAAGAAAAAATTGTTATAAGAGTCACACGATAAAAAGTTGATTTATAATTAAAACTAATATTAAATAATATGTCTTGAAGGCAAGTCACTTGTTTCCTTTTTACTGAAGCTTTTTTTTTTTTTTTTTTTTTACTTAGCTCTCGACTGGAAATATAGGATGTAGGAAAAATAAAGGAAATTATTTGGGATGATGGGTGCCTTTCACTAAGGTGAGTCCCATTTGAGGTAGTATGAGAAGGATATGGGGTGTGGGATGCCTAAAAGAGGCGGGTGGATTCGGTAAGGTAGTGAGAGTCTACCTATGGTTGGAGCCTAGGGGTACTAGGCATTGGTTTGAAGTCGGCACCTGTAGGGGGCTGCACTGAGTCGGCCTATCGGCCGGGGAATCGTCCTACCCTGAGCAGGTAGAAGGGGTATTCTTGCTTCGGTTGAGTCGGCCGGGAGATCGACTTCTATCTGGGTGTTGGTCGTTTAGTCCCCGTCAGGGGGCTCGGGTTCGATCACTCTATTTGTCTCCAGGCTTCTGCGGTCCAGCAGTGCTTCCATCGGACGGGCATTGGTGGTGGTTGAAGGTCGGAGAAGAGTGGGTTGTGGCAGTGTTGCAACGAGTCGGAAAATTTGATGTGTCGTCTCTTGATGAAATCTTGAATGGTGAGCACTTCAATTTTGCGTGGATGTCGTTTGCATTCATTCGGTGGAACGGGGTGTGTGAGGGAGACACGGAGAACTCTGTTCTGAAATTGCTGGAGCGTTTTTAGAGTGTAAGGAGTTAGATACTTGAACAGTGGGGTCCTGTACATTAAAGCAGGTCTCAGGGACGCTCTGGTAAATCAGCAGCTTGAGGCGTACTGATAAGGCCAGGCTGTAAAGTAGGTGTCCTAGGCTGTAGAACTTTTCCCTAACACTCTTTAGCTTCTTGCTGAGATGTGTCGTGAACGACAAGTGTCTACCAAGGGTAATACCAAGGTAGCATAGCTTGTAGCTCACGGTGCACTCTTTGCCGTCTAAGACGAAGGATTTTGGTAGTTTCTTATGTCCTGATTTGTAATTAAATATAATTCCTTGCGTCTTGGTCAGGTTGACTTAGATTTTGACGGCGTTTAGTTTCACTGCAATCTGTTGACTGGCGCTCTCAGCAAATTTCAGGGCTCTGGTTGGATTAATGCTAGTGCTGTAGACACCTATGTCGTCTGCATACGCCGATACCTCGCAGTTAGGGTACGAGGCTCCTACGATGTGGGTGGTGTAGATGTTGAACAGCAGGGGGCCTAGCACTGATCCTTGGGGGACACCGGCAGTGTATTTTCTTCGGGTCGTAGACGTGGTGCCTATCCGAACCGAAAAAGTTCTGCCTGTGAGGTATGAAGTCATCAGGTTCTGTAGCCGATCCGAGAATTCATATTCCCTCAGACGTTGGAGTAAGGTGTGGTGGTCCACAGAGTCGAAAGCTTTCGAACAATCCAGTGAGATCATAGCAGTAGCTCTGTTGCTCCGGACGTTCGATGCGACGTGGTGTTGCAGTCTCAATAAGTTGTTATCCGCACTTAAGCCTGTGCTGAAACCAGTCTGCTCTGGTGGGATGACTTCTTGCGTCTCGCAGTGCTCGGGGAGATGTAGGTGGATGAAGCATCATTGAACCGGTATGTTTACATTACTTTATTTGTTATTATTATATAAAGAAAAATTAAAACTTTTATCATCATTTCTCTCAATTGTTATTGTGATTTCTTGTGTAACTGATCTATAAGAATTTTGCAGAAGGCTTTTTTTTAATTTGAATTGTTTTGACGGTCAAGCAAGTAGCCCGTGTTGTTGCTTTTGTGGAATACGGTGGAAGACAAAGACGAGACGCCCGTGCATTGGGTTTACCAGAAACTACTGTTCGAAGAGCAGTTACACATTACCGTAAGACATGTTTATGCTCAGGGAGCCCCGGTTTAGGTCGGCCGCGAGTGGCAGAGCCAAACGATGACCGGTTTATTGTACTACTCACGCTTCGGAATCGGTTTTAAACTGTTACTGAGACTGCTCAACTTCTTTGTACAACTCGGGGAATAGCAATATGTGCAGAAGCAGTGAAAAGAAGACTTTTTGAAGTGAATTTAAACTGTCAGAGACCCTGATAATGGGTCATTGTTGACCAGAGAACACCGTAGAGCCTTTGGAGTTTGCTCGGGAACACCTTATGTGAACAGAAAACGAATGGAGCAACGCGCTGCTTTCAGATGAGTCACACTTCTCTTTTTATTATCCTGATAAGAGTTTACCGATGGCCTGGTGAGCGCTACGGTGTGTTTAATGTCACTCACTGGGAGAGTTCAAAGCGGAGGTGGCTCAGTGATGGTGTAGAATTTCTTTGACCACGAACACAGGGCTCCACGTGTTCCACAGGTTTTTGTATGTGAGGGAAATTATCCAGGAGTGGGTAATTTTCATGGAGAATAATGTGCGACTACACGTGACAAGGTTTGTTTTAAAGACTTTGCCGTGGCCAGCGCGTATCCCGGATTAAATCCTACAGAGCACATACGGTACGTGCTTGGCAGACATGTAAGAAGGAAAGTAAACCTCTTCCCGCACTAACATACTCGAGTTAACTTTCTTAGTAGAGACGTGGGAGGATATGATTCAAGAAATTTCAGCAAACTTGATATTGGTACTAAAACGTATTTGTTTTTTATTAATCAAAAGAATCTTGTTTTTCGTAATCAGAAATTTCTGTATAATGTTTTGAATATTTTTGGGGAACCTCACATACCGACATGTCTTAAGCTCGATTATAACTTCACTTCAGATCTTATTACGTAGTAGCCATTTACTATTCTAGATGATAATTATGTTGTGGACTTGGGGGGGGGGCCTCTGGGCTGTTTGTAAATATTGTATGAATGAGCGAGTGAATGATGAATTGTATATATGGTATGAATGATAATATTTATCTCAATTACTCATTGCCTAATAAAAGGCAGATTGTAATTTTATCTTAATAAAATTGATTGAAACCGGAGATGATAATTATGATGACACTCTTAAGTGTCCACAAGTATAAGTGTCCTCAGTTGTGAGTTGATTATGTTATCAGAAAATGAAAGGATAAAACACGCTTAATGGCTCACTAAAATGTTATTTGAACTAGATATATAAATCGATGTTGTAAATAAAAAATGTAATTGTTAATTTGATTAACTACGTAATAATATTACACAATTAAAAACGTATTAGTCTAACGAAACGATGCTTCAGCTTGTTAGCAATTAAAATTAATAGTCACTTCTTACTACCCCTTTATCGATTAGGAACTGCCAATCGATAAAAACATATTAGAAGTGCTAGACTCTTCTGTCATCCATTCAAAAGCACATTTACTGTACCAAAATTCGTTAATGATAATTATTATGTCAATAACTAGCTTGTTTTAGGTACACATCCACTCCATTAACAATTTAACTGAAATTTCTTGCTTTACAATAACTAATAAATTAAACAATTTATTTTAAAACACAAAAAAATAAATAAACTGCCGAAAGATTAATACAACTCTTGAGAAGTCTGTTCTTGAGTCAACACATCTGGGTATTTATTTATGTGAAAATCTTTAGGTACATATGTAAATATAACAGTCAATATTCCAATCAAATTGTTTTATTTGGGTTATCATTGGCTATGTCTATTTCCAATCACTGAAAGAAAAATTGTAATCCATAAATATCCTTAAAATTAAATTATTTATTGATAAGAGTAAAACATTAAGTAGAGGCTTGGTTTGTCGGGAAAGCCACTGCTCGAATCTCCACTTTAGAGGCAATTTTATTATTCAGCAATAGAATTAACCACCTTTTGAGGACTATTGGTGTTAAAGTTGACATACAAAGAGCATGTCGACCTAAATGGCCAAACTAAGATTTTTTTTTGAAATTATTTCTCAGAGAAAAATGAATAATCAATGTGATCAGAATAGTCCATAATAGCACTTAGTTTGAAACAGACATGTCTAGTTTTTGAGACATGCTTGGTGCAGTTTACTTGTTTTTGGAGGGGGGGGGAGGGTTTCTAATTAGTTATCAAGTAATAATAATAAATGAAAATATAAGTAATGTTCGTAGTTTGTAGAAAACACTCGAATTTATAAACTCATACGATATGGAAACTAAAATTAATAGTAATGGTCAACTAAAAGCCTTGCATTGTAACTTCAGGTGACAACATTGTGGCAAAAATCATCGGTGCTATTCAGTGTTCATCTTAGATCCTAGGATAGCGATAGTTTCAAAGTGTCAAAACGTTCCAATAACCTGATTTAACCCAAAAACTATACTGATATGAGGGAAATGTCTCGTTCAATCACATTATTCCATTTCCAAATTTAAAACCTCACAATATTTTTTTGGAACATTTCAGATCATTCCTCACGCATGGAATGACTTGAGCACTTAACCTATTACCTTATTTATTTTCAAAACTAAAAAAAGGTGCTATGGTGGAATTCGTAACGGATATATAGTTATCACGCTGTTGCCCTGCGTGAGGAATCACGCTGTTGTCAGAAGAACGATTCATTTTTTTTTTTTTAAGTTTTGGTATTAAAGCTTGAATTTATACTATCATTATTCCTAACATCGCGATTTTATTTTGTCAACGATTATTATATGTACATACTATTGCATATAAATGGGCAGATTTGGCGAAGATGCTGGTATTTAATTGAGCGACGAGGGTGAGGGAGCCCTTGATGGGCTAGAATCTGATAATAATAACAGATAAACCGTGAGTCATAAGGTCTGCCGAAATTCCCACAGGCTCCCTTAGGCGTGGTACTGCCATGATTATAATGCCTCACCATCCTTCTATCAAATGTAAAAACATTCGACGTTACTATGCTTGGCCTAATTGTGTTAATAGTATTGTAATTGTAATTCATGGCTTAATTTTATGTGTCAGTACCACTCCTTAACAGAACAGCGAATAACTGTGCTCAAATAACGTTGAGAATTCACAATACTTACATTTTTCTCAAACCATAAAATGTCTATCTATGTCCATGAAAATCTAAAAGAACTCGTCACAGAGTATCTAATGTTACTGCGTAACTAAAGTACCAAAAGTCGCATACGTTTGTCATGGTCTTGTGGTTAAGTTGGTTAAACAAACTTCCTCCAACTACTTACTAATTACTAACAAATTTATTCCAGCAAGAACCGTGGCCTCCCCAACATACTATATGTTACTGCGTATGTATTGTAGGTCCTGCATTGACTTCATAGAGTTATGTGAATTCATGTTGAATTGACTAGCCTTCTCTTTATACTAGCATTCTCTTAATAGGCACGAAGATCTTGCTTTTCGTAGTCTTTCGTTCACCATTCTTTATGATTCTCCATCTTTCTGATTTGCTTATAAAATATCCTATGATTTTTTTTCCTAAGCATCGTGTACATTACTCCAAGTTTTCTGGTCAATTGATATTTTCCCTCCAGTACACGGACGGTCTCATATTGGTTTTATATAAAGTATTGCTCTCTCTATTTGAATATTATCACTAATCGAGTCTGTCATCATCTTAGCATCAGACATTCTCCTCTAAATATTTTTGAATCATTAAACTTCGATTTCACCATAGTTTGGATTAAAATTGTTTACTTTTTAACTTATCCGGTGACGCGGCTGACGGAGGAGCGTGGGGGACTTCCCAAGACTCCGCTTTCTCTTTGCGGTGGATTTGGGGGTCTCTGGGCTGTCTGTAAATATTGTATGAATGAGCGAGTGAATGATGAACTGTAAATATTGTATGAATGAGCGAGTGAATGATGAACTGTAAATATTGTATGAATGAGCGAGTGAATGATGAACTGTAAATATTGTATGAATGAGAGCATATATCTTAATTACTTATTGCCTTATAAAAGGCAGATTGTAATTATTGCACAATAAAGGAATTATACTACTACTACTTTTTAACTGCAGAAACTTGAGGCCTTGGCTATGAATCCAGTGTGTTAGCTGTAATGGGATCGAATCTTATTTCAATGACAATCGAAGGATAAATTGTTAATAGGCTAGTACACCGTATATGTGCCACCACACTCCACCCATTCATTACTAGTCACATAAAAAAAAATTGCGTTCTATCGTAAAGTTAAATAGCTTTGTCAGATTGCTACGTGTCTGTGTGTGCCTTTTTGGATTTCTCTTTCGTGTAAAAAACTACTTGGATATGTCTTTTACTTCCTTAAAGGAGATTATATTGATAAAATATTAATACATTTTTTAGGCAACTTAAGTTGTATTCGTTTCTAGTATTTTATGACAGACATTTTCTTGGTCCGAATCCTTACATGTTTTGACTATTTATCTCGATTTCAGACCCATAAATAAAAACCGTAAATGCAACCTGAAGTGCAGTCTGAAGTGAGTGAAACTCTTCGATCCCTGTCACTTTGTATAATTGTTACTGTACATTTGTTGTTTAAGAGTTAAATAAAGTACCGGAGAACCTCACGAGGGCAGTATGAAAAGCACTCAAGTCTGAGCAAGAACCTATCTACAAGAACAATCTGAATAAACAATTATCTATTAAAGTAATATATTAATAGCTATTTAGATGCAGTGAGGTACGGCTTTCGTGATTAACCACGCTTTGAGTTTTTTTGGATGCAACGCCATTTATTGCATATCCCCACAAGCTTATGCTATAACAGTAGATAATACAAACTATTTCTTTGTGATGAAAGCCTCCAAGCGCCAATTATTCACTTCTATGTCCAGAATTATGCTACATTACGAACTTTGGCGTGGAACTGACATGACGTTGTCTATTTTTTATTTCATGAATTCCTAACAACACAACTAACACTAAGGCGTTACCTTCTTAGGTCTTATAAGAAAACTCATCGGCTTAGCAACACACCTTAGTCCCCCTGACCTGATACCCTGAGTAACAACAAGGTTATTATACAAGCACCCAGAATTACTGTTTTCCATTATTGATCGACTTTCTGATTTTGTGATCTGACTGCGGGGTTCCTCCTTGGTCATTGCATCCACTCTCTTTTTAGGAGAGTCTTGAGACTGGCCAGCTCAGAGGTTGAATATCCGGAGTGTTCACCCTGGCTAAGTTGGTAAAATGATTTTTACTGATTTGTTCTGGGTACTTATTCTGCTACTTCTCTTGACAGTGTGAGTGTTAAGTGAATATACTTCCTTCGAAATGCGAGGAACTTAAGTGTTTCAGCACTTTCAATACTAGTTACCAGGTGTGTGGTACAACACGTATAACTGTTTTTTTTTAATGTAATTAATTATTTTTGTAAAGTTTAGAAATTGTGAGTTTGGAGATTTAGTTATTATAAGCTCGACTTACAGCGAATAGATAGGAGAAGCGAATCCAGAACGAGCTCCTCGGACGTCTATAATCTTCCATTATTAATGGCGTGCGAGGCGGGGTTTTTCGAATCGATATCGGCCAGCGTGGAGGCAAGAGAGAGAGAGAGGACGGTAGGGGATTTATATGCCGTGAGCTGTCAATCAGTGCTGGCGACCTCCCGAGTGGGCTCGGGTAAACTCGGCAATTTTCGGACACCACCCCTCGCTGCCACCCCACGGCCCAGAGCTCACTCAGTCATGTAGGCCGCGCTAACCATGTACCGTCTCGTGTATTGTCTAGCTCTATCGCTCGTCGTAGTGGCAACTCGTGCTTCTCCGCAGTCAGACAGTGAGTAATTCGAAACCGTTTATTTTATTAAATTTTTTTAATATTTAACATCACAATGACTAAAAAAATGAAATTTTTTGTTATCAGTCAAAAAAATTATTAATTATATTTTTTAATCATATTGTGCGTTAATTACGAAAATAAAACTGTTTTGAGGGATTTTGAATACTTTATTATTTGGTTGTTAATTAATAGAAACCATTATTTGTCTTCGTACTGTCTTTTTTTTGTTTAATATATAATTTGTTTATTGGATACCATGTTGTTTCATTGTTATTTTATTTTAAATGTTTTATAATATTTTGTATTTTTTTTAAATGTTTTAATTTGATTATAGAGTTATTTAACAAAATTTAAAGATATGGAGAATTAGAAATTTGATTAAACTATTAATATATATATTTTCAATTTGATAATAAAGTAGAGTGGTAGCATTGAAAATGCCTGTATATAATCCTGAGGAATAGATTCATAACCTAAGATTCGTAACGCTAAGGCAAGCAGTGCTTAGAAAAAAAATGTAATTAAAACAATAATACATGTAAATAAATTAAGTAACTGAGATAAAATAGACATGATTTTCAAATAAAGCATATTTTGTTTTGTGAATGGATGGGTATTAGATAAGAAAATATCAAGAACCGTTGCCAAAATCACAATCTAAGTATTTATTGGCAAGAAATACTGAGAATTTCCCTATGTTTTTTTACAATTTATTTTACCTGGGTGTTTTCCCGTTTCAAAAGTTTATAGCCATAATATATTTGCGATATTATAAAGAAGAAAATGGTATTCCATATCAAGTGTTCATTATTAACAAACTTCATCTATAAGTCCAGAAGGAGATGAAAAATAAATAATACAGATTATAAAGAAATACCACCATAGCGACCGAGGGGAGGGGGATTCACATATTAACATACAGACAAATCATGTTTTCATATTTGATCTTAGCTCATCGAGCCGAGAAGTGATCAGTGATAAATAGAAGGTGAGCCTCATCACCTAGTGTTGTATAAGAACGATGAACTTTTAACGACAATAAAAATTTTATTATATTTATGCACTCCGCCAAATGCATGTAAATGCAGAAAGAGGAGAAATAAGTAATCCAATTATTTTATTATTTATTTTTTGTACATTGTATTATTTTGTTGAGGTTTTGAAATAAAAAAAAAAAAAAAAAATGTTTTCATACAAATAAAACAAAAACATGACCACTCACAAATAAAATCAGCTCATTTATCCTTCAAAAAAAAAATAAGGTGTCATTTCGAGAAAAAAAAATCAAGTTGGTAGTTTTTGGGATTTCTGATTGTGGTTTTAGTGCTTTAGAACACTGGAATCATCAAGGATTTTATGGCGTTTAGTATAAACTTTAAATAAGGATTCTATCTTGAATTTCATTAAAGTTTGGGCCAGTTCTGTAACCTGAATAAAACATTATGTTAGTTAATATAACCTGCGTTGATTAGTTTATAGATTAGATCAGAATTAGTTTTCATAATTCATAAACGGTTATCAGACAGTTACCAGTTGTTCAATAATAAAAATTTTTGATGTTGTCAAAACAACTGCTAATCCTAACACAAATCGATTTTTTTTACACCTTGTTCACAGAGTAGCTACTTATACAAAGATAATTATGGCTGACATTATAGTACACAACATATAGGGTATCATAGAAAAATATTAACACACTTTATAGCAAAAGTGTTTTTTGTAAAATGCCCAATTTTATTTTCAGATTTAACGGTTAAAAAATAATAACCAAATCCAGATTAACTTTTAAAGAATCCATGTTTGTAAAAGTGCTTCTGGAAGGGATAACACTCGATGGCAGACCACATTTACCAGTACCATTTAATTCAAATCAATTTATTTTAACTATAAAATATTCTTATACTGATATGCTCAAGTTTAAGTCTAAATATAATGCATCTAGTCTAAAAAAAACCAAAAAAAAACTAATTATATCCCTCTTGGTTATGAATTAAATCTTCATTGAAGTAAATTTTAATTTATGAAAAATATAAACAACAAACACCTAACGACAACCTTTTGATTTTAATATAGCTTCATAGCTCTTAATTACTCGACCTTGGAGCTCCTGGTCACATTTCACTTCCGGAATTTCATTCTAAATTGATCTGAATTTTTATTTAACGTTGGATCTGCAACAAAAATAAAATTCAACGATTTTATCAGCTATATTGTAACATATGTTATAATGAATCCGGAAATATCGCAATACCTACTTTCAATATACCCATATATTTTAGACAAACGAATGACAGTAAACTATGCGCTGTTTTTGTCTATACAGAAGAGCTTCAAGCAAATTGTGAAGGACAATTCAAACAATCAGACTAGTGTTCAAACAACCAGTCTGAATAATAGAAGCCCGCCCCCCCCCCGTCTGTTTATAACAAAACACGCCGCCTGCTTTGAACACTATGGTTATCTGTAGTCCATTGATATAATTAAAAATTACGAACGATACACTAAAATGGTAGTTAGTATCGCAGAGCTACTAAATAATCTCTTAAAATGGACGACAAACTTCATTATCATGGTATAAAGGACATCGTGATTCATGGAAATGGAGAAGCTGACAAAAAATTAAATCAGACAGCTTTTCATTTTGTAACAGGGATATGTTTCTTTAAGCCCATATGCCCTACATAGAAAATAAAACAAGGAAAGCAACGGAGAATAAGTGGAATGGAAAGGCAAATACTCTGAATGGAAGGAAGTTATAGCGAGAAATATTTTCCCTACGATAGATCATAGTAAAAATACAGATCTAAATCCAACTCACAAAACATACCAAGTTTGTATTGTTGGAAAACTGTGCCATTGTGGACATGTGCTGACTTGGGGACAATTCGTGTACGATTGTACGATATTTGGTGCTCTATTCAGTCACCTAATCATACCTCCAGTCACGGCAATGGGAAGAAGCTGGGCAGTTTGACTATGCCGATTGGCAGCAACGTTGTGTGAGATATTTAACGTGTACGACTTCAATATGACTTCGATTTGATGTGAATCAAGGGAAATGTAACATAAGATAATGAGTGAGTTTTAATAGTCCATAAACTTCTTAAAGTACTATTCATAAAACAAATATTTTGTTACGTTAGTGAATAATGACTTAAAGTTGCATAGCTCATGAAATGGAAGCTTGTGGTGAACCAAAACAAATTTCCTCTTTCTGGGGGCATTAGAGAGCCTTAACTTATATATATAACAGTTTATAAAATCAATACACTTAAGAGCTCTATACTTAACAAATTTAGAAATTCACTCAACGGAAATCAACACGAATTGAATCTATAAATCAGAAGAAAAAAGAACTCGCACAAAACTGCTCTCATGACTTCACTACGTAAAACTAAAAATATTGTAATCAGGAGAGTGACCACTACATACCTATATATTATAAGGGGCAGGGTTCCATACAGTTTAGAACTGATAAATGTATGTAATTTCTAGTGATCTCATAAGCTATTTTTACAATCATAGGACAATTAAGGCGATATAGACTAATTTCGAACTTCGCTGAGAAGTCAATGGTAGGGTCATACTTATTACGAGTTAAGAAATAGATTTATTTTTATGAATCGTGTTAACTGAGGCCTAACATAAAATAACCACCAAATTTTCTGGCTCTACGAAGTTAGCGATTTGAATAATATGTTCTAGGTGCCCCGTCATTCCTTTTAGCATACATGAAATTTTATTTCATTAATTTCTTTTTGTTTGATAAATGCGGTATGGCATTATTTATTACCTATGTATGTATGTATTAGTTAGCATCTCTTGTATTATAGTTCAAAGTAATGTTATTGATTTTGTATATTGACATATCGGTTCGAAAACCTTTAACTGTCCTTTTTTTAGGTGGGGGGGGGGTCCTAATTTGATCACACCATAATAGAGACATTACGACTGATTTCTGTTAGGCCTGAATTATATTGTATTTGAATATAATATTTGAATATAAACTCTTCATTATCAAGTGTGAATGATACATTTTTTAATTATTTTCATGTAATAATGTTCCTTAATTGTGTTTTTGTTATTAGCGTCTAACCTCAGGCGTTATCATCATCATCATTAATCATTATCAAAAAGTATAGGTTACCTGTTATTTTCGAATAAATTAAGTTTATTCATTATTAGCGTACATTAAGGACCCCTGGCACCATAACAGACCACCACGGAGAGAATTATTATTTTTAGGGGAAGCGGTGATTTGATAAAATGCCGCGGAAAGACAATGGGTCCGTGTAGAATAAATGTCACACGAGAGCTGTTTTATTCTTCACAGCTCAATGCTAGGGGAGAAGGTAATTAAGAGCGCAGCCAGGAGAGGGTCTGAACAATAGCTCATATGATTACCGAGCTCTCCTCTCAACCCAAGTTTTACATCTCTCGTATTGTTATTAATTAGGAATCTGTTTGTTAAGCGTTATTATTTTTGATGTTTCCATCATACTTAAACTTTAAGTGCTGCGTGTGGATACTTCATATTACATTTATATTAAAGCTGTTATAAACTGAATATATTTACTGAGCCAGAAGTGGTTTCAATTGATTTTTTTTTTTCAATGACTACGCTGCAATAAGCAGTATTATTTTTTAAATAATATTACAAACATCTAACGTTGACTACTTTGGTTTTGTTTCTCATCTCACTCACTTTAGAATGATGTTAACGATTCATCCTTGAACGTTACATCCACGATGCGAAACCCCATGAAGTGATAAGACCGACTGAAGTTGTCACTATAGTCGGTAGGAAGTGCAGGTTCTCACTAGGCAGGTAATCGGCCTTTATTCCTTTTTTTTTTTTTATATATAGATCGGATTCAAATCTTCTTAACTAAAGCAGCTACGCATCTTTTTCCGTGATGAAGTACACAACCCAATCGAACCCATACCCACAAAAAAAAAAAAAAATCCGGGAATTGAACCCAGGTCTCGGAAGTTATTTGTAACGCGCCTTTGGAAATGGTATTTATAGATGAATTATAGTTTGAGGCTCTTTAATTTTCTTGACATTTAGTAAAATATTGCTTAATTTAATCCTTGAGATGATCACTAATTTGCCTGCCACCATCAGCCTCCTCCAAGAGTAATTCAAAGATGAGTAATTTCTTATTTAAAAACAATATATTAATACCTTTTCATATTATCCCTTAACATTGGCAGACTAGCTCTCGGATATTGAACAAGGAGTCGCACTGTGTCCCTGCTGTCAATTCTGTGGCAACCACTTAAGATACTTAGAATCAAATCACTCCCCTTAGAGCTTAGCCATAGAGATTCATATTGGGAAGGTAGTTCACTCATGCAGGTCAGGTTGGTTCTGCAGGTGGAGCACCGACTACATATTGGGGAGGTGGCTGGTTTAAGTCCCGATCCTGATTTGTTCTTTTGCTTTTAATTGTTAATACTTAATTTTAAGTTTATTCTATACAAGGTACATTTTTCTCTATAAATCCCAAGATAATTAGTAAGTAAATTTGTCTGCAATCCTTTTGGCTGATGCCAATTAGAAAACTTCGACTAATTCTGAACAGATGAAGTCGATTAGACAACAACTAGCATGATTTTTATCCAACTAAATATGTCTGCTGTGTTTGAAGGATATTACTTATTTTTGAAATGTTACTGAGCTACTATTTAGTACAGACTAGAAGGAAAACAAATACATTATATAGATTTTTAGATGTTTATTATAGATCTTTAGTTATAGGATCTTTAGGCCCCTCGAATGAAATGCCACTCATGTGCCTTATCTCCCCACCGCCAAGGCTGGCCAGTTTACTTTACGGGGGACCAAGATCTCTTGTTTCCCTTATCTTGTGATCTAACTGATGAACTGTTTTATCTTGCAATATCTGTTTGACTCTTTATAAAAATCTTCATGAATGGTTCCAAACATTAATGTCCTTTAAAATATAATGGCAATTGTCTAGGATCCGATCAAGGCATATATTATTATTCATTCATACAATATTTACAGACAGCCCAGAGACCCCCCAAATCCACCGCGAAGAGAAAGCGGAGTCTTGGGAAGTCCCCCACGCTCCTCCGTCAGCCGCGTCACCGGATACTAGCCAGTGGAGGCTGACCAAGAGCGCGAGAGCCACAGACGCTCAGGACATGATTGGAGAAACTGGCCATTGCCAGGACTCCCACTGTCACGCGTTTATAGCAGGTCACGAGGCCACTGCCGTTTCAGTCTACGAGGAGGATTATAGGGATGAGTGGCGCAGTGCAATGACTGTGCTACAGGATTAGGGTGGTTGGAAAGGCTACTGTATATTATTATTATGTTAGTATTATGTGTATTATATTATATTATATTATTTGTATGGCTGCCATAAATCAATTTTTGTGAACTACATATTTTGAAATATTTGGCTCTTTTCTCGAATCGATAAGAGATTTTTTACAGCGCATATTCGTAATTATTAGATTACCCAAAGACAAAATATACTTCCAGGGTTGGGACTTGAACCCGGGCCCTCCTCAACATCTAGTCGAGGGGTCTAACAACCAAGGTAACCTACACGAGTGGACGACCTTCCAGATATTAATTCTGTTTGTCCAAAATTTTGCAAATACTTTTAGTACTCCCATGGGCACAAGTGCAGATAGCGGTAGACGCAATGTGACCCCTAATTTTACTTACTGAGGGATGGTTTACCTGTGATTTAACCCCTGAAAATATAACCTATTTTAAAATATCATTTTTTGGGGCTCAAACCTGGACATTCCGGGGGACTTCCTCCCTGTTTATCTCAGTCAGCAGAGCTCAGACTGGATATTGGCGAGGCCCCGGGTTCGTTTCCCACTCTACCAGTATTTTTTTTTTTTTTTTTGTTAATATTTATTAATAATATTGGGGTCCATACAACAACAAAATCGACTATATTAATAAATTACTTGTATGAAATAAATGCCTTTAGTACTTATTTTGTCCTACTTAAATGGACTCGAAGGTGGTCTCCTCCCAACCCCAACCCCAAGCCCTAACCCCCTATAGAAGAAAAGTTAATGAGCTAGAAGCTGGAGTACACGCCCTAGAACATACACCCTCAGTGTGTTTCTTAGGGGGTGAACGAGTTCCTAACAGTTTAATTGGTTCTGCTTAACGACTCTCTCAGCTAATAGTTACTTGGATGCGTCCCTTTATTGCACAAAGCCTTCCCAGTTTCTTTGTTTTAACTCAAACTAATTTTAAAGCTAGTGTACTCTTACACAACTAACATCGGAAATTGTGTTTTGTTCATACCAATATTGATTCTCTGGTCCACTTTTTTTGTAAATATTTGATATTAAAATAATTTAAAAAAAAATTATCTTTAAAAACGATAATATCTAAATGAATTAATGGGCGAGGAAATTGGTTAAAACTATAGAACAGTATATATTTCATGGAATGAACAGGTAAAAGCAAGGTGTCCTAGCCTATATAGACGTTGCTTTCCAGTAGCTGCTTCAAAGAAAACCTTGTCTTTTCATTAATTACTAAACTGATTCCTATTCTGCTTAAAAATGGGAAGTGATCTTCAGATAATCTCGAATTCCTGCCTTAAGTTGTGGTACATGAGAACGTTAAGCCCCTCTGTATGGAAAAAGGACGAATTTAATGTATTAAATAATTTTGTAATATTATCCTTTTTCTTAAAAACGATTGAAATAAATTTAACTAAAGCCGACAATCCTTTAAAAAGTCGACCACTTTAATAGCTGATCTTATTCTATGATAGGGGTTGCATGCTCAAGTTTAAAATTCCCGACATTTTACGGTGGTTTGATTACATACCGTGGTTTAATTTATATTTAGTAAAGTATTCGTTGCTTGGTAATGAATTTGAATATACAATAAATCACTCAAGTGCTGTCACGAACGTTAAGCGTTTTAATTTTTTAGTGAAAAATCTCGTCGAAAATTTGTAACGGTCATTTTATCAATGTTAATATCTAAATAGGCTTTTAGATAAATTCATTTATTCTTGATAGTGGCGGAATGCGAAATTCATCTCTGCCTTATACCACTGTAAACCTTTTTGCAAGATAAAGGCGATGTTAGGGGAAGTTTCGAAAAAATTAATGTAAGTTGTTAAGAGTTATAAAGTTGTTTAACTGACGAGTCAGACAGGCCGGGGAATTATAAATTAAAACAAACGACGGCGTAAGCATGAAGCCCACCCGAGGGAGGAAGATAACCAAGAGACTTATCTTGTAAACCGGCCGACCGCCCGACATCTTTTGTCTCGATGTCTTCTCTAGTGTGGCTCAACAAATATTCATCATTAAAAACTACAGCTTAAAGGCTAACTTATCATTTTAATCCTTATGATTAATATGGACTTTGTGAAATGAATAGTGGAATTTCATAAAATTAAAAGACATCATTTACATTGTAGAACCTTGCTCCGGGCAATTGGTATGCTCCAAGCTGGTTAGAACTCAAAGAGCCGTTAATGAAGCACTTCGCAATTCAGCTAGTTGAGTGCAGGCTATGAATATTAGATATGAGATTTCTTAAATTATTTTATTGATGTACATTTATAATTGATTACGCTTTCTTTTATGTGCGTTGGTGAAAAAAATATTTATATCATTCCACCCAGGTAAATATACTACTTCTCTTTCATCAATTTCAGCAGAGTGCTGTACTTTAATCAAGAATAAGTAAATCGGAGAATTAGTGAAACATGATTACGTGTTTTTTTTTTTTTGTTTTTTTTTCTAAGCTCTCAAACTAATAAAAATAGGAATGTGGGAAAAATAAGGAAAATTATTCTTGGCTGGAAAGTGCCTTTCACTAAGGGGAGACCCCTATAAAAATTGTTTTTTAACACATATCAATAATCAATGTAAATAATTATTGAATATATTATTGTCATCAGGAATATGATATCTAATTAGAGGGACTTGTTAAATAGTTCGATTCAAATAGTTGAGTACTAATGGACCCACTGAAATAAACTAAATACATAAAAAAGACTCATTTTTAAATATGTGCCACATCAAACCTATTTGCTACAGCTGAATATATTTAACTTTCTAAAAATACTATGGTGTGAATAATGAATGCATTGTCCAAAAAAAAAAATTGGTTTCATTGGAAGATTTCATTGAATTCTATCAAATTTATCCATTAACATTAAAGCGTCGATGGCTTCTTGGATTGCCGAAATGTTAGACAGCAGTAGTCCTGGCAATGGTTAGTTTCTTAAATCATGTCCTGAGCATCTGTGGTTCTCACACTCCTGTTCATCTTCCACCACCTTATGTCCGGTGGTGAGGCTGATAGAGAGCGTTGGGAATCTCGCTGGCCTTTGCTTCCTATTTCGCATTTAAGGGTAGGGACATCGGTTATGACGTGGAGTAGGGAGGTCTTTGGGTTGAATATATTTTTATAAACATATTGTATGGATGAGTGAGTGAATGCTGAACCGTAAATATAGTATAAACCATTGTTCACAATTGTTTATTGCTCAACAGGTCAGATTATATTTCAATAACAATTTTTTTTTCTCTCTCTCACTCAAAGATAGACTTTTGACTATATTATAATGTAATCTTTTTCTATTAGTTTTATTAAATTTAGAATTTGATTTTATTTATATTGCATTTCTAATATATACTAAACTAATTAAGATAACTTGTTGGCAAAATGGGTTTATTATATATATTATGTCATTTGTATGTTATGTTTGTCACCTGATGATACGAATTATACTTTCGAAACGTAAGGGGCGAATTACGTATAAATGGCAATATATTGCATTTATTAAATTGATTTACTGCCAATATAAAAAGCTAATAGGAATAGAGTTATTATATAAGGGAAAAACCATGAGAATTGGTGGGCACTTATCCTTGAAGAACGAAACTCAAGACTAAAGTAAACTTGTTCCTTTGTATACTCGGCAATCATTGAATGGGAGCTATTACTAACAGAGATTATCGTGGAAACAGCAGGTATTTGTGTATAATTAATTGTGGGCAAGATAAAGAATAATTGTGGGCAAGCGGAACCACAGGATGAGATTGATAAGGCGTAGGCAGCAACAGCAAAGCGAGTGGTGTGCCAGATGGCAGTAAATCAGCTGAGAGGGCGAGCAACACCCCAGGCGATTATCAACCGATTAGCTTCAATTCCACTTTAGGTTTACGCTCAGTGGCAGGGGGGGGGGTTACGAAGAAAATTCTACAAATTATAGTATACAATATGTGTAGCCCTCATTGACTAAAATGTCTGATATTTTAGAAAAATCTTAGCCAAACAAGGATTTGGACAGAACCAGAGATCAAATCTAGGGCCTACCTAATTTCCGGTCTTATGCTCTGTCCCTGTGTCTGTTATATAGTACTCAATATAAAATTTCTGTAATAATTATTTGTTATTTAATTTTTTGAGAATTTTTTTTAATACACCTCAAGAAAAATAAAATCACATCCTCTAGAAAAAATTTATGGTTACACCACTGCGTTTGGCCGTCTTATTATTTACTATTTGAGGCTTTCAAAGTAACTTGCATTGGGGAAAGTAACCTAATGTGTCAATCTACTTTCTGAAATGAATCTTCGGAATTCATGCCAGTTTTCTTACTAAAACAAAAAAATCATTTCCCCACCTAAATTTTGTTGACCATCATACTGTTATGCCAGGAACTCAAATGAAAATTTGATACTAGATTTTCTTGGTCTGAATGTGGCTCAAGATTGAGAGAACGTGGCTAGAAAAGGGAATGTTTGTTACTGTAGTTTGGTTTATTTAGTGTTGAGTCCTACTCTGCACCTTTTACTTAATGACAAAACTGGTCCGTATCACCTGGACCTATGCTGATTATAACTTGGTCAAAATACAGAAGGGGGAGGTAATGAACAATACTTAAACGTGATAAATACGTGATATGGGGGGTAGCGTATTTACATTTATTATTTATCAGTTCATAGCTCAATCGCTTTTTGAGGTATAATATTCTGGTTTTCCCCCACCTTAAAAACTACATTAACAGGGGTTAACGAAATTTAAAGATGGACCAAATAACAAGTTTTAAAATACAACAGAAGTCGCAAAGTTACAATCATTCCAGCTAATATCAAAGTTTTTTTTGTTCAATATTTAAACTATTTACAGTTTCATTTCGTGAAAAAGATATTTTCAGTAACCAAGGTAGTTAAAAAAAAACGAATTTATTAATTTAAAAATATTAAGAAACTACTTTTTTTTTTTAAATCTTTTAAGATTTAAGCGGATTGCCTATCTCTTTTTGAAACTTAGTAAACGCAATTTCGTACAAGATTGATGTAAACAAATTTCAATTTGTAAACAGGAATAGTTGGACCTCTGGAAATCTTTAACAGGGTTTGATTTAAAGAGAAATTTAAAAGGATGAAACATTTGGGGAATCCAATGAACATTTATGAGAAATACCTGTTTATAAATAAAGAAACATACATCAACCATAAAAATTGCCTATTAAGTTAAAATGTCAACCCGTGACTCAAAATCATGATTGTTACAGAAAACAAATTCAACATGAGCAAAGATGAGAGCAATTACTAGCTTATAGTTATTATTGCTTTTTTACTGTTGCTTGCTTTGAATTTTTCTTTGCTGATTCATAATTTTTCATGCATTAACTTAATCTGTAATCGTATACAATTTTTCTACTAATGCTAAGAAGAATTTTCTTTTTAAATGGAACCTTTAAAAAATGGACGGTCGCTGCTTTGAGATGAAAAGGCTGTAATCTGCTCCATATTTGGAGGGAGGATCCGGTGTAATTAGTAAACGATTAGCAAGCTTTTGAGGTTTTTTGTCTTCGCCTCTTTCCTCTGATCCCCTACAGTCTACCGCACGCACACAGCTTCTATTCCTTTTTAACCACCCTCTCAGCTCCTACGTGCCTCAGCTCTCAAGTACCCCTATTACTCCTGGGGCCTTCTTAAACACACAGGTGATGTTCTCAACCAAGGAAGACATCTACAGGAAACACTAGCTAGATTATTCTTCATCCTTTATAAATATAACAAGTTTGTATTTGTAAGTTTTTATTTTTTAATCTTTATTTCAAGAAAGTTACAATCAGTCCAAAAAGGATGATAGGCAATTTTAATAAATTATCTCATTCACAACATATTTACAACATCCCATATAGTGTTTTGTTTATACAGTATTTAGAATATACATTCATTACAACTTTTGTTTGCCCAAAGTTTTTCATAACATTTAGATAGTTCAAGCTCTTACGGTGGCTTATACCATCATCTTTAGGTGCTACAACATGAGGAAACATAGATATATATATATATATATATATCAACCATTAATTAACTGAAAATTAAAATAAAACAAATTGAAAGAGTAAAAACATTAAAATAATTAAAATAAAAGGTTAAGAAAATAAAATAGCTAGAATCAAATAAATAGCCGTAAATAGAAAAATCTTATAAATAGTTAATGTCACAATAAAATTGAAATTAAAATAAACATTATGAATATTTAAAATAAAATTAGAATAATTACAATTAATAGTTAAACTCACAATAAAAATTAAAATACATTATAAGCAGTAGAATATGACTAAAAAGGTCTAAAAAAACAAGCATTGGCCTAACGTTAGAAACTTGGAAATAATGTGGTATTCAACTGACAATATGCAAGGCCGGCCACAGACGTTTCCTCGTGACTGGCTGGATTAGTGAGGGTTTGGTGCGAGGGCTCTCTTAAGAAGGGTGTATTTAGGAAATCTTCCTGCTTATTAAGGTTATCAGTTTATGGTGGTTACCACTATGCAGGAGACTTAAGGTGTGGCCTTCAGAATTTAAATGTTGGTAGAATGAATGTATTTTCTGGACAAGTGCTCCTTACACCTGATCTTTAATTTTCTAAGAGTCCTCCAACATACGGGGAACAAAATTCCATTGCAATTCATCCCCGATAGCTCCTGGAAATATTTGGACTTTTCTACGTTCTCAGACATCTGTATGAATCTCTTATTCCCATTTCTTCAATGTTCTGCCAAAGTTTTCTAAAATTGTTCCTAATCATTGGAGTATACACAAGTCTCTAAGCATGTGTGCTTTCTTTATTCCATCTACATTAATTTCTTTCAACAAAATTTTCTTTTAAATTTTATTTACTATTTCTGTGATGTTATTATTGGTATAACCTGTTCTATTTCTTTTAATTCCCCTATAGTCCTCACCGGCAAAGACCGCAAAGAAAACGATATACATTCATACAATAGTCGTATATTTGTAGGCCAAGGATCTCCCCCAATCGCCGGCAGAATTTTCACCTTCCCTGCTATGCAGAAGGAGGCAAGGGTCGGTGATGCATCAGTATACTTAGCGGTCGGGAGGCTAGGAGACAAGTGAGGAGAACTAACCAGGGGCTAAATATTGTCACAAAAGATTACGAAGCCATTTTCGCTTCAATCTCCATGGAAGTGTAAGGATGGGTGATGCTTGCAAGTGATCTAGCTAAATGATTTGGAAGTCCAGATAATTTTGAATAAATGTGTTTTTGAATAGTGGTGATTTAAAGGTCATTATGGGGGTCTTGTGACATTAAAATTTCAATAACATGAAACGTAAAAGAAGTGAAATAAGTTAGTTCCTAGAACTTAGATTGGAAGCATTGGATGCGCTTCATGTTTGAGGGTGACTCGTATGGTCGGTAAGTTTTAGAATGGGTTTGTACATGAGTGTTTTTTTTCTAGTGTGAGGGAGGATTCCCTGTTGAGCAGTATGCGACAGTGTGATATGTAACTTCGGGACTTTAGCTCTACTGTCGTAAAGGTACCTGTGCTTTAAGGAGGGCATCATACTGCCAACTGGCCATTACTTAGCCACGAGCATTATGATGCATTCTGGTTTTAATAAAAATAGGTAATAGATTAGTGTTTATTAGAAAGCTTAAAATCGAAAACAAAATGTCTGGGGTTGATAATTTAGTCCACCTGCGTTCACCAAATGTAATTCGTATAAGATAGATACTATTATTTATTATATTATTTATTTGAATAATTATGCTTAACGAATAACATTTTTATTAAATATAAGAGGAATACCATAAATTACAATAATAAACAGAACAACTTTTTTTTTTTTTTCTTAGCTCTCAAACTTATAAAAATTGGATGTGGGAAAAATAAAGGAAAATTATTTTGGGCTAATGAGTGCGTTTCACTAAGGGGAGTCCCCCATTTGAAGGATGTATGAGAAGGATATAGGGTGTGGAATGCCTAAAGGAGGCGGGTGGAATCGGGAAGGTAGTGAGAGTCTACCGAAACAGAACAACAATACCTCAAATACATAATAGCTTAAAACAATCCTAACCTAGTAACGAGAATATCTGAAAACATGTGTACTTTCCTGAAAAAAAATATATATAACGAGCTTATGATAACACTGAAAGAAATTATTAACTATAAACATATGATCTTAGCAATTGAATATACTTGGATCTTCTTCTGTATAGCTGAACCAGTCTAGCTGTAGACCAGGCTCTAATGGAGAGTAGTTTTCGCTAAGAATTGCCGGGGGCTGGGAGAGTAGGTATGACCCGGCATACCCCCCGACGGTCCTGGTGCCCAGTAATCTGCTTTAGTCCTTAAAGGATACTTGTCCCCTTCAGCGAACAGCGGTTTAACTTCCATTTCTCCAATAATGAGGTCTTCATTTTGGGGAGCATCGGAATCAGAAGTGAAAGTCGAGTCAAAAATCTCCGCCAGCAATACTGTCGGGCTATTCTGAGTTGTACTGCTGTTGTCCGTTGAATTCACAAGGCCTACGTTGCCTTGATCGGTCGCTCACCTCCTGGTCCTTGACAACTTAACACCGCAGTCACAGTATGATCCATTCCGATTGAACACAAGTCAATGGAAAAAACACCACGTCTACAGCACATTACATAGATGTGGTAGTTCCATTCATGACAACAGTTATTGGAACCGTCCATTAGGTTTCTGCCTTTTTAGACTCGTATGACCCTGTTTAGTATTTAGTTTTAGTATTTAGTCCTGTTTATTAGTTCCTGGTTAGTATTTTCTCTAACTTTATGTTAACACCAGTTTGATATATTGTGTTCTATCAACAAATATTTTAAAATTTTATCTTTTTTCAAAAAACGATTAATTGTTCAAAGTGGTCAGCACAAAATAAAAATTAATACTTGAGTGTGTGACCAATTGTTTCAATCATCAAGCATACTTTAATCCGTTCAACATTCTTATAAAACGGCTAAAACAAAAATTTAGTAAATAAGTAATTCGAAGTCCCACACAAATCAATAACAGTACTAAAGAAATTAATTCCGAAGAATACTGTTTTGTAAAACAGATGTAATTTATGCCAGTTGTGATCAACTCTGCTATCTGTGAGAAACACCATTCTTTCCCTGCAGTTTGTTCATAGCTCAATAACCGCCTCATTTTTAATGCTGTGCTTGGCCGTTATAGGCTCATAAATCCCGTTTATTTCATGGCCTTATTTTACTGAGGGAAATAACAACGACAAACTGTTGTGCTAGGCTTTATAACTGTATATCCACAAAGAAGGTAAATATTGTCTTTCAATATAAAACTTACAGAACCGTTGAAATTTTCGTAGAAATTGCTATATTAATTTATAAGTTCTGGTAAGTCATAAATATTTCTTTCATGGGTCAGCCGAAAATACAGATGTTTCTCTTGGGTCTTTTGATTTACAGCCCTTCCTTTACAGCTGTAGCAGCTTTTACTTTCTTTTTTTATTAATCGTCGTATTTTCTACGGAAACACCGATTTCTCATCACGTGCTTTGTAATTAAGCAGTTAATTTATATTCCCTGTAAGTTATTCCGTGGATGTAAGACTTGAAGGCGTTATGTAATTAGAGCCTTTAAAAACTGCCAGGGTCTGTTTTTGTTTGCGTTTTACAATAGCGCTTGAATAATTTATCGGAAATAACGAAGTCTGCGCCATTAGTTTCTTGGTATGTTTATGTTAACATAACATAATACCACATAATATTTTTTAGAACAATAATTACCAAATGTTTCACTTACAAAAAATACTAATATCAATTTTCGTTGTGCTATAAATACCACTATTGTTATTGTATGTATGCTCCTTTATTGTGCTATAATTACAATCTGCCTTTTATAAGGCAATAAGTAATAAGATAAATGCTCTCATTCATACCATATTTACAGTTCATCATTCACTCGCTCATTCATACAATATTTACAGACAGCCCAGAGACCTCCCAAATCCACATGCGAAAAGAAAGCGGAATCTTGGGAAGTCCCCCACGCTCCTCCGTCAGCCGCGTCACCGGATACTAGCCAATGGAGGCTGACCAAGATCGCGAGAGCCACAGACGCTCAGGACATGATTGGAGTAACTGGCCATTGCCAGGACCCCCGCTGTCACGCGTTTATAGCAGGTCATGAAGCCACTGCCGTTTTAGTCTCCGAGGAGGATTATGGAGATTAGGAACCATAAGCAGTGCAATGACTGTGCTACAGGATTAGGGTGGTTGGAAAGGCTACTGTGGAATTTCATAAACTTGGAAGAGATGAGTTCTTGAATGTAGGGTATATTAAGGTCGTTATGAAGGGTTTTGTTGCTGACATAATAAGGGGCATTTACTATTGTTCTCAGGACTTTGGATTGAAAGGATTGGATACGCTTGATGTTCGACTTTTTTGCTGTCCCCCATAGCTCTATTCCGTATGTCCAGATTGGTTTAAGTATAACTTTGTAGATAAGTAGTTTATTTTCTATTGAGAGATGGGATGTCCTTTGAAGTAGTCTGTACAGTTGTCCAAAGCGTCTGTTTAGTTCTTGTCTTTATAGCCTCGTATGTGGGTTCCAGGTCAGTCGTTTGTCAAGATGGAAGCCTAAGTACTATTGTTATTAAAGAACAGGCGAAGAAATAGTCGCATCTGAAGCAGTTCGAGATGGATCTAGTGAGTAAATTGTCCAAGTCTGAATATTTTGCCAGATTTAACGAAGATGTCGCCATATTAACTCTGGATCATCCTCTAGCCGGCTTATACGTGAAAGGTTTAAAGAGCTACGTTTCGCAGCAGAAAAAAATAAGGACAGAGCCGCTAACGGACAGTTCACAGGGTGTCACTGAAAACAGAGACGGTCCGGATACATGTGAGTGTTTGATTATAGCTTTCTTTTATGGCAGGCTAAACGAGATACTTCAAAATCTTTATGAATCACTTATCCGAGATGATAATAGTGTACTCGTATTGGGAGGTTCACCTGACGAACGCCATCGAGACGTATGGTGGTGAATCTTGATGTGCAAGTCTCAACCTGCTCAACCTGTGAGGAGTCACGCAAGTTTAATAGGATGTGGGAAAAATAAAAGAAAATTATTTTGGGCTAATGACTGCCTTTCACTAAGGGGAGTCCCCCATTTGAAGGATGTATGAGAAGGATATAGGGTGTGGAATGCCTAAAGGAGGCGGGTGGAATCAGGAAGGTAGTGTCTACCGAGGGTGGAGCCTACCTGTTATAAAAGTATCTTTTTTCCATTTTGATAGAACGAGTTAACGGGGATAAGGTAGGAGACCAGATTTATAAGAAGTGGTATAAGAGGGGTAATTAGGGTTCTGAACTCTGTAAGGAACGAGGTTAAAAAGTTGGCGAGATCCGAAGAACTTGTAGGTGGAGGAATATGCGAGATGGGTGGTTGAGAATGGGATAGAGTTTGTGGGTTGAAGGGATGAACGGAATGATGAGGAAGATAAACTTGCGGACAGGGAGTGGGTGGTGCCTGTGACTGCTCTCTGTTCCGAATTAGATCGGCAAAAGTGACAGAAGGCCTCAAATTTCTGGCTGGGGCACTTCTTGAGCTACCTGGTTTCTCTTCTCGCCGACGACGTTGTTCGCTCCTGAACTTCAGAATTCTATAAGCTCCGCAACCCTTATAGTAGGCCACCGTTGATTGCACCGAACGCATACTGCAGGCGATTTTAGGGGCTTTTTGCACAATTCATTTATCAATTAACACAACCCTTTTGTATTGCCAGTTTTAATCACCTAAGATGCAGCTCAGAAAATATTAGATCCTTGATACTGGATATTTCTTCAGATTCAATGTTAAAACATTAAATAAATATTAAAAAATTTCATTTAAGTACATTTCCTAATAAAATAAAAGAATTACTGTTAAATAATTGCGTAGCCTAATGGAATACTTTTCTTCGTCGGTGGGCGTAAAAATGATTTAATCGATCATTCGAATCATTCATGAACACTCCGATCTGCACTAACTCGTACATCTCATTTAATATATCATGACGGTATTTATGTTAGAAAATACTAATCATGAAAAAAATTGCCCTATTTAGAATCCTCCATGATAAGAGGATACATCAAAGATGGTAACAATAAATGAAGTTTTATGAATATGAATAAAGTATTTAATGTCTTTTTAATTTTAGAAAACGTTTTTATTTATATCTTTTAATATATTTTTTTTCTTTTATACTTACTGATCGAAATATAATGTAATTTAGTAAATAAAACTTATTAATAATAACAAGAAGTTATTTCATATTAATTTAAGAAACTCACTTTAGTACTTTTATGTACACTCTCTAGTTTCCCTACAATCCTACGTTCATTATTTCGTTTCGTAAATGTCATTTACATTATAATTAATATAAATTATCATCTTTAATGTGTCCTTAATCATGGAGGTTACTAAAGATTTAAGTGCCTTATAGGAAAATGCTGCAAATAAATAAGGAATGTCAATGATGAGAATAACGGTACTCAACAAATGTTATCAAGAAATGGTCCACACACAATGAGGATTTTCCACCAAGAGGCCGTATGAATCACATACTGAACACGACATAACTCCATCTCATTCATCTCCCCCGAGGGAGATATGGGGAGAGGGGGGTATGGGAAGAAGGAGTCATGAATTCTCTGGAAAAAACGAACTTGGGAAAAGTTGCTAGAATTGAGAGCATTGTGTCTGAAGAAACGGAACGTGAAAATGACCGAAGTCGTAGGTGAGTGCTACGCTGAATGTAATGTTACTTGGAGAGTTTAGGGTGGATTCTACAGTGTTCAACGGCGAACACGTTCATAAGCTCTACGATGTTGTCTGGTCAACAATAGTCTCGAGGGGGGGGGGGTAAATTCACTTCTTCAAGTCTCCTTTTAACATTTTTTGCACATATTGCTACTCCCCGAGTTGTAGAAGAAGTTGAGCAGTCTCAGTAGCAGAAAACCGATTCCAAAGCGTTGTATTTAATAAAGCGGCCATCTATTGGCTCTGCCACTTATGGTCGGCCTGTGTGTGAACAAACCTGTCTCACAGTAACGTGTAATTGCTATCTGAACAGTAGTTTCAAGTAAACCCAATGCATGGGCTGCGTATCTTTGGGTTCATCCGTCTTCCATTAAAGCAAAATCGCGAGCTACTTGCTTGCCTGCCGTCAAAATCATTTTTCAAATTAACATTAAAAAAAATCTAAAATGATCTTTGGATCACCCACTATATTGAATCGTAGCGCACTTATTATTATTAGAAATTATATTGAGGGAAGGTTGATTAAAGCCGCTTCGGCTATGCAGGTTTGAATTATGACGTAGTGAAACTTGGTAGGTTACTCAGGAGGTGAGTTGCTGGGCTCCTGATTACTTGTGCCAAGTCACAAGAGACTCTGACACGTGCAAGTAATCTGGTCCTGACATTAGTTCTCTTGTGCTGGGTGAAGGCTGATGGGGGCCTCGCGCTGTCGCCTAGGCAACCTCATTTATTCACCTTCGGCCTTTCATTAAGACGGAGAATAATCGTAAAATTGCTAATGGAGTTTGTGTGTAGTTATGGTTTATGTACATTCATGGCCTCAGCTTGGAACTTCGGAACTGCTAGAGAATGTTCCTGGTCCCGTAAATGCCCTCGTATACCTTCAAATGTTCATTAACTAATGAAAGCTTTTCGTGAAACTAGGCAAATACCCAAATCAAACATAAATAGTCATATGGCAGCAGAAAAAATTACCATTATTTTAAGAAACTAAAATACTTATATAACTAAAGTCTTGTTTAAAGACGTTGCTTTTTTTTTTTTTGGTGTCAGTGCGCAAGGAAAAGGCATGCAAGTTATAGCAAACTAGTATAGCTTCCTGGATGTTACTGTAGTGGGTGGAATAACAGATAGGTACTTGACTGTGAATTTGGATTGCATCATTTCTATTTCTAGAAAGAAATGATTTCATTGAAAACTATTGTACTCTCATAAAAAATTGTTCTAACCTAAATTGAGGTTGAATTCAGAACTGACCGGAACCTTTACCAAAGTTGACATTTCTAAACGGTTTTTGATATTATGCCTATCCAGATAAACGTTGGAAATCTTTTTTAAACTTATTAATTACTAGATCAGATGCATATTTTTTCCCGATTATACCCAAAATTGTTTTTTGCGGGAATAATTTTTTGAAATATAAATAATTGACACTAAGGATGCAGAATGTACAGGAATAATATTATGAGCTTTCCTCATCAGTCTCTGGAAAATTTTTAAATAATTGAGGGAAAACTATGTATTTCAAATCAAAAATAATTTATTTTATTCGTAAAAACCTCTAGGTCTGAAGAAATCTTAGTCTTATCCAAATAATCTAAATTTTCTTTAGAGTATCTTTAATCGAAGTCTAATGAACTATAACCCGTAATTAAAATCATTATAAAGTTATGTTGAGAATTTGAATGCTTTTTAGTACAAGATGATAAATGAAAAATTAATTTTGTCTCGGCAGGCTTATTTGAGGAGAGTTTAAGGCAAAACTAAACGCTGAATCAGTTTCTCCATGAGCATTCAATCGGTGTTACTGTTAAGGCTGGTACAATAGCGATCTGAGACGGTTTATTGATATGAGAATAGTGATCCGGAGGGCGGACGTGGAAAGAATGGCTAATCGCTATAATATTAGTATCGGATTGTCGTCGTGCCGTCTTGTCTGTTTGGTATTCCTGAGAGGGGCCCCCACAATCCAGTCCCCGGCATAAGTGTTTTCGGGGCTTCGCTTGCATGTTAAACCTTATCTCCTGCGGGGAGGGGGGAGGCTATCGGTTTACCTTAAACACCGACTAAGCCAGTCTCTCTCTTTCATCAGGAGGTTGATGGGGGAGTTTCTTATTTTACCCTTCTTCGATTTTTTTTTTTTTATATCTGATTTCTAAGCGAGTTTATTTATTTTACTATATGTGTCATATTGAACCAACATAGCTTGATACACCAATTATCAATAAGACGTTCAAACATTTACAAATTTCAGTTAGAATGTCAGCTTCCCACACAACACAGATTTACTAATTACAATAACAACATTTTCAAAATGAACTATAACTAATGTATGCCTATTTATCTTGAACTTAAGATGTAGTATAACTGAAATAAAGTATCCCCTTAATATTTAAAAAAAATCTACATAACATCAGCTGAAATACTTATAAGTGTAATACCAACGTCCTCAGTTATGGAAGCAGCTGACACATGCAAACCGACAGTCAACACCCAGCTGACACCTGCACATCGCCTAAGTCAGCAGAAATATCAGCACTCCTTAATCTAATCCGTCCTTATATAATTCTCCTCTTCCTCTCACCAGCTCTCATTCATCTCGTTACTGTACCCCTGACGTATTACTCTGTCACTATTATCATATAAGTTTATTGTTTTGTCTAGTTAATAAACCACTTTTTAAAAAGGCCCCTTTGGTCATCAATTATTTAACTCTCGACCGTAATCCAACCTGTACTAATTTTTGTGCACCGATAGAAGTTAGTTGCCAGTCAAAGATACTTATTTTTAGATATGTGCCGTTTGGAATATTTTGTATGGCAAATTGTGCCCTAGGAAGGACTGGAAAATGTACGATACAGAAGAACAGTAACTTTGTACGGCAAAAATGTATTTGTGATAGACAAGAAACAGTGACAGTATAAGTGTGGAAAAAATAATCTTACGGAAAGTTTGCCTTAGTCATCTGTTCGTAATACTATTTAACTATTGTATAGTTAAAAACCTGAAAATTAGATAAAATATCTACACAAGTAATATTGTATATCTTCACATCAATGTTTAAATGCCAATTTGGGTTTAATTCCCCCATTGAGTCCACCATATGATCAAAAAAGACGATTTATTTCGACAGCAAACTGACGCTAATTGCACATGTCGAATACCTGGTTGACCAGGATAAACTCTCTGTCAGGTTATTTTCTCCTCTTTCACGTCGGCGATATTTGTTATCTCTTGCAGATCAAATGTTAGTGATTCTTCTGTAAGTGAAACTTCTTCTATTTCTTAAATTCTCTAATGTTTCCTCTAGTCCAATCTGCCGTAGCAACTATGCCCAACTCCAGATAAAAAAATAGCTGTGTCTAATAAGCCAGGATGTTGGTATGCCTAAGCGTTTTAAACGGAAAGGAGACAAAATTTTGTATCTCTTGTAAAGGCAATACCGATCATATTCTCAAGACTATTTCGGCATAATTATGTATATATTTTGTAATTATAAATGGTATACTATATTTTATTTTTCCATTTACGTTTAAGATAAGTATTAACTTAATTACGACGTAGTAAACTATTTTTATTTTTTAAACGAAATATATCCAAACAGGTGGTGGTATTTTTTGAATAGCGTTCCCTAACTGCAAATAGGATATTAGGCTTAGTAGACTTATTATAGATTAACGTTTGTCATTTTGTAAATAAAATTTAACACAAGACCAGTTGCTACATAAGTACTCTTTTCTTGTAGATGTTTGATAAGAGGATATCCTAGAGCCTCTTTGGGATATCTTAAGCCTGGCCATTAGTTTCCAAATTAGGCTGGTTGCATACAGCCCCACCTCTATCAGCTTACCCACTATCTCCCACCCCTCCCGCATTAAGCCTGTTGTTATCTTCCCCATCCTCAGCTCACCCCTATCCAAGCATAAGCCCGAAAACTTAGGATCATTTTACCCAGCCATTGTTTTTAGTTAGTGGTTCCATTAACCAATTTTATCTGTCAAAGGAAGAGATAATGTTTGCTTCCAAAGTTGATGATAGCCTACTAAAGAACCTTTTGACCACTATAGGGCATTATTGAATATAATGTTCAGTACATCTTTGGGTTTATTGATGCGTTACCTTCTTGTATGTCCACCTACTTTGAGATCCTCTACCATTCTCTCATTTCCCTCTCAATCTCTTCTAGGTATTGAAGGATCATTGGCAGGTATCCAATGTGTATTACTTTTTTTTTTTTTTCATAGCCGCTTTAAATTTACAGATAATAATATATATAATTATAGATCCTCGGGGGAATCTATTTACAAATTATTTTTGTATTTCCTGTAGCGTCGCTACATTATATACAGGTTTTCTTATTTTATAAAAATTATATAATGAATAAACAAGTATAATGATACACGTTACTGGACAAAACTGACTAATCTAAAATCTGGTGAAGAACCCTTCGTACTTATTGTAGAATATTAAATAAAATATGATAATTAATAAATGTATATTACTTGCTATACACACAATTGCATGTTTTTATGATGCAACCATACATATTGATTAACCCATACAACCTAAATAAATACCAATATACATTCATATACTAAACAAACATAGAAGGAATGCTCTTGCATAATTACTTTGCAAACATAAATGTACATACTACGTACATGCACAGATCACTTTTGCCCAATACTTAAAAGAACCACATGGTTACCTTAGCCTAAATAAAATTAAGCTACGTAACAAGGTAGATCCAGACTCTTTTCTTCTCCATAAAATCTCTTTAGGATTCAATAAGCGGATCTAATGGCATGATCAGGTTACTGGATATTCTCTTACTAACCTTTGTGCCCCGAATTGCCCAAAAGCCTTAACTTTCAGGAAAACTATCGTGTTCATGTTTGTGACCAATTGATAACAAACTTTTATTATTAAAAATCATTAGCGATTGTGAAACATAGTGACACAGATAGGATTTAAATCCAGAAATTTTTTTTTCGTCTAAAATCTTAGAATCCGAGTAACTAAGACTCACCTGCAAGCAGTTTTCGATACCTCTTAGCTTTTGTTAAACTTCAAAACACCAAATACATACTTATTCGTTTCTTCTTGTTCATAGTCGTGTTGTGAAGGTCCCTCTATAAACTCAGGGGGGTTGTAAACTCCAGGCATTTTTCTGCGATAATCCATTCTTCGGTTACTTCACCGAGTCCTCTCAAGTTTTCTGAATGATATGCCATCGAGTTAGTTGGTGTCTCGAACGCTATTTGAATGAATTTCATAGGAATAGAAATTATAGTGTGTCTACCGTCTAAGCTTACATGGCCGATCAATCTGAGATGGTTTTTCTCGATTGTAGTTTGTGTGTCTACCCCAGTGTTGAGTCTCCAGCTTTTTCCCCGCCAATTTTTTGTTCCAATATATATTTGTGCTCTAGTGGATATAAAAAAACAATGACTAACACACACAATGCTACAATAAGTACCTCCAGGATACATTAGGAATGTTATTATCGTACGTTAAGCAAATCTGTGGCTATGTCATGTAGACCAATATTGACATGGAAGCGATGCAAAGACGATAAGCCGATGCCAGCAGCTAATCGATCTTGAGAGGAGATAGTAAGCGAGATACAGTGGGCAGATATCGGTAATGACGGACCGGCCTGTCCACACGATCGATAGCTTCCGCTTCTCTTCCGGACATATTCGTTATGTCTTGTCGCCCTTTAAACAGGCTTCAGCCTGAACTAGTATACGAACCTTAGGTATCGCCACATTGCACCCCTGTTCAATAAATACCCGTTTATAACATTAAAATATGCTTAAGTTGGTGATAGGCGTTTTTTTTTTTCACTATGTAGTCTTTTACGCATTAATTAGTGTTGGCCAATGAAACGCTATTACACATTAGGAACATTATGTATGCCTGAATGTATGGTACTCTTATGGCTTCTAGTACATTGTGGCATCGAATGTAACAACTGGCAGACTTCCAGGGATGGAAGTTTGGTAGAGTCATCAGATATCCTGGACAGCGAAATATGGGTGATTGAGCAGCACCGTAGAAGGAAGATATTGTCCTGTCGAAAAGAGAGAAAGTAGTGCCAACCGGATTCGTTCTATGTTTCCATTTCTTATACCAGCACTTCTTGAGACATAGGATTACAGGAAAGCACTTTTATTTTTCTATTAATCTAGAACTTATCGATGTTTATGGCTTTAGTTTGTAAACTTCTAAAAATCACATGAAAATATAAGGTAAATTATGCTTAAAAAATGGAATTATTTATTATTTGTGACCACGTATTTTTATACCATAGTTATAAAAATTACTGTAATTTACTTTTTTTTTAAACTTGCAGAACAATACTAATAATGATGATGTTAGAATGAATAATGGAAATGATAGAAAATGTAATTTCAGATTTAATTCATTGTTCATTTAAAAAAATAACTATCAATAAAAACAAAATTTTTATTATTCTGGAAGCGTTTATAAAGTTACTATAGTTTAGTTTATTAAATCCCCGGGGAAAAAAGGAAAAAAATATTTTCATTGTGACATTTTCTTCCTCGTTGTTTTTTTCCGTTTCTGTTATTTCATTAACGAAAAAAGGAAGCTCTCAGCTACAAAGAGAAATGTTTAATTATCCAAGGAAGTTAGTGGAACGGAACTAACTGGCATAATTGCTTCTCGAAAGGGGAAGTATTCTTTAAACGGAACATTATATCATCCAAACGTTAAACTGGAGGGGTGTATATTAAATTTCAATTTTTCGCTTTGTTAACAAGGATATTGCCTTAATTTTAACTTTTAGCGATGGAATAATTAAAAACAACCTCTTGGTTATTTTATAAACTCAATGATTGTACATATCTTCAGAAAATTACAGATACCAAGAATAACTTTTTTAAATGGAGATCGAATTCAAACTCTTAAAGAAATCCGTCTCCATTTTCTCATTCTTACATTCGATTACGTTAATTAAAAAAATAAGAACTGGTTTGTGATTATTTAAAAAAAAATGGTAATTTTATTTTTATTGAAAAATCATTAATTATAATAAAAAATAAAAGCCGTCTTAATAATGAAATGGATATTGTCATAAATGAGCTCATCCGTGCCATATATATGCAATATTGAATTCACTGTATCATTCACACAAACTAATCAATAAATTTATTATAAACTGCTACTTACTATTATTGGATCAACTAATAATATTAGTTATTGACCTATACATATTTTCAAATTGGAATTGAAATTATTTGATATTATCTCTTCGTTTAGGGAGCAACTTTCTATTTATACCATTAAACGATGTGACTAACTCTAATACAAAACTCATTTACCTCGGGATTTATCGATTAAACACTCAGCTATATTAGTAGTATGTACAGAGCAATATACATCAAGTCCGAGGGTATTTTATATTTCTTATTATACATAGGATATTTCATTTTATATAAAAGGGTTTGGTACCTGTTTTATTCGGGTATCTCCCACTCCATACTGTTTACAACTATTTCGGTCGTTCTCTCAAACCACTCCCCTTTAAACATTTTGAAATTAGCTATACAATCAATCCAAAAAGTTTGCGTAGAATTTTTTTTCATTTGATTTATCACAATCATGTATAGTTCTTTAAAATAAATTAAGAATGAGTAGGTTTATGTACCAGTTTGAGCCCCTATTTTTTTCACGCAAATTTGACTTTCCTACCACTATGAATTGCATGAATTTATTTAGTTAAAGTAATTTGTTTCCAATCTTCGTATGAGAGCTTGCCTCTGCATCCCAAATCAACAAAAGAGTATTTTTCAGGGCATAGTTGTCCTGTATTAACTAAACTACCGTTAACATATACATCTAAATAGAAATATAATATATACTGTCAACAAACAAAGAAAATTACAATTAATATAAAGCTAAACAATGTTCTAAGGATAAACATTTATTATGTGGTTAAACTAAGTGATATTTCAGTTCAGTCGGTCACACTGGTCAAGGGTGGCTTAGAAGAACAACTTAAGGATACCGTTGTGGATTATTGGGGGAAAAATGTTCTTCAGCCAGAAAATTTGGATTTTTAAGATAATTTTATTCAGGGATTCAAGGATTCTTTCCTATTGAACTATTGGTGTAGAATAAATCTCACCAGAATATAATACAGTTAATTGTTATAGCTTGTAGATAGCCACCTACAATGACAATTTTCATAACGAAAGACTGATTAACTTCCAACAGTGATTTTACATTTAATGCTGAAATGATGGTTACAGCAACTGTTTTATCATTATGGATATCATTAAAATTACCCACTCAGGTAAAGAGTTACATGGAACGGAGGGGGTGGGACTCGTGTATCCCCAATCGAGCCCCGCTCTTTCTCAACCAGTAAAACAAATGTTCTGTGGGATATTTTTTTTTCGGTCCAATTAACCATTCCTGTGGGAGAACACCTGGATTTCCATTGTGACCCCCCCCCCCCCGTGTTCTTTTGTTATTGATGGTATGTATTCCAATTCAATTTGATCAGCCTACCGTGCTAGTTCCATTTCCAACAAATGTTGGAGGCTGTTCCGATACAACCAGGTCATGTCTGTAGAAATTCATGTATTTTCTCCCTTTGTATTCTATTGTCAAAATGTTACTATCGGCTAAAAAAAAATGTGTGCCTAATATTAGGGTTTTTTTTTTATTCCAGGCAGTGTGACTGGGGGCTGCTTGTCTATGTATTCCCTTGAAACAGTTATAAATTATATGAACAACACACGTTAAAACATATATCAAATGTTTAACTGTCTTTTGCCTAGCATATTTATGGTCAATAGAAAATATTTTGACATAGACATTATCGTTAAGGACAAAAAATGACTGATGATATATTTTTCTTCGATAATAAGCATAAATAAGAAAATCATTCACGTATACGTTTTAAAATAAGTCTGCGGTTGAAGCGATTTGCATGTAAAAATTAGTATAACTTACCTTAGCAATGAATAGTTTGAAGCTTTGAACAATATCAATAGTTGTATAAAGAAAACTCTTTTGAAGTAATGGTGATATGGCATTGATTTTGACGTTTGAATGATTTCGACAGAGGGGATGGAAGTTATAATTACTATTGAACAATTTTCAAAGTCTATTTTAGGGTGATTTGTGGAATAGAGGGGGAGGGGTAGTAATAAGCAACTATTTATATCCAACTGGCGTCAAATTCCTAGAGAAAATAAATAATAATATTAAAGAACTATAGTTTTGACTAAGCAGTGAACCCAGTATTGTAAAACTGGCATGGGTAAAATCGGAAATTATTTCGTTGAAAAGTGAATTGAAGTAAATTTAAAATCCCTTTTGACGAATCTTAAAATTTTTATATCTACGAATTTAAAATTCTTTAGAAATTTGTATAAATGTTCATTAGAAAAGCCCATTGACTACGTTCATACAATAACAACCGTTTCTTATAAAGCTTCAATCCTATCGTGTAAGGGAAGGGAGGACCTCAGCGAACCCCTCATTTATATACCAAGACCCTGGTGAAATTGAATGAATTGATTTCCACCACCCCACACATAAGGAACCCTATTGACTTCAGCGTGAAAGTCAATCCCTTCTTGCTGGGATGATTTTTTTTTCTTTGTAACATTTATGCTTTACATTTTAGATTTCTTGCCAACTCTTAGAAACCAAATTCGACGGTAAACTAAAAAAAAAAAATAAACCTTAATTCTTTAATCTTCCTAATATGAAAATATGTTGATTTTATGAGTGTTACGCGAGTGTGGCTTAAGAGATTAGATATTTACTAGGCTCGTTCTCGATACGGATAGTACAGTTGGAAGTGCACCTGGCCAGAGATCACCAGGTCTCAGGTCCTGTCAGTATATTTGCTAACAATCAAAAGAAATTTTCGTTTTGTCAAATACAGAAATTAAAATCTGCTGGTACCTGCAGTGCTCCTCGATTGCAGTGATTTAAAAGTAATATCTACGTTAAGTTACGTACTTGCTCCATAGAACATTTGGAGCAACCCTTAAATCGTATGTGGGCAACAGCCGGCCCGCGGGCCGGATCCGGCCCGCTGTAAGATTTGATCCGGCCCGCGAGACATTTTGAAAAACCCAATTTAAAAAAAAAAAATACACTACTTACTCATACTCATGGAATCAAGTGAGCGAGCAAGCCGAGTGGCGGTGATCATCAAAGAGTGAGGCGGCAAACATCAAAGTTCAAAGCCATTGATGTTTGCCGCCACACTGGCGGCGCAACAAAGGATTATTGCTTCGCAATTGTATTGTTCTACACTAGACGATTCTAGATCATTCCTTCATTTTGCCTATATAAGCGGGTGGATGGCCGGAACTTAGTTCAGTCCTATTCGAGCTACCGTGGTGATAAGTTTGCTTTGTGACTTTGTGTGCATCTTGAGTGCTTACTAATTATACCTATTTTCTTATTAAGTTTATCGAACGATAAGTAAATGAAAATGATGTCTGGTGGAAGGAAACGAAAAGTAGATGCAGAGGGTCGCCAGTTTCAAGAAAAATGGACTGAAGAATTCTTCTTTATCTTGCACAATGGTAAGCCTATTTGTTTGATGTGTAATGAATCCATTTCGGTGATGAAAGAATTCAATATAAAGAGGCATTACTCAACTAAGCATCCTACGCTGCTCTCACTGACAGGACAAATAAGAAAAGACAAAATCCAGAAACTTACCGCAAATTTGGAAAAACAGCAGCAAATATTTCATAGACAAAGAACACAACTTGATAATGTTGTGAAAGCTAGTTTTATAGTTAGTTCAAAATTGGCAAAGTCATTGAAACCATTTGCCGAAGGAGAATTTATCAAGGAGTGTATGTCAGAAGTTTGCAGTGTTTTGTGTCCTGAAAAGAAAAATGAATTTGAAAAAATTAGTTTGTCAAGACGAACCGTTGTACGACGTATAGAAATGATGGCTAATGATATAAAAACAACATTGACTGGCCGTATGACTGGTATTGAATCATTTTCCATAGCATTAGACGAGAGCACCGATTTGTCTGACATAGCTCAACTGGCTATATTTATTCGAGGTGTTGATAAAGAATTCACTATTACTGAGGAATTGCTTGCTTTACAGCCGCTAAAAGGAACCACTACAGGAGAGGACATTTTTAATGAAGTTCAAAAGGTATTCACAAGTTTTGGCTTGCCATGGTCGAAATTAGTTGGAGTATGCACAGATGGTGCACCTTCTATGGTCGGCTTACGTAAAGGTTTCATCGGAATTTTGAATGAAAAAGCAACTGAATTAAATGTGCAAAAAGATGGTTTGATAGTCCTTCATTGCATTATCCACCAACAGAACTTGTGTTCTAAGTCCATTCGACTCCAGAATGTTATGAATGTGGTAGTAAAAACCATCAATTTTATTCGATCCCGAGGGCTTAACCATCGTCAGTTCAAGGCGTTTTTGGATGAAATATCAGCCGAGTATGACGACGTAACATATTATTGTGAAGTCAGATGGCTAAGCAAAGGGAAAATGCTGAAACGGTTTTACGAGCTTAGAAATGAGATAGCAGAATTTATGCAAATAAAAGATAAACCACTATCTGAATTGAGTGACGCAAAATGGATATGTGACTTAGCATTTCTTGTCGACCTTACAGGCCATTTGAATGATTTAAATTTGAAACTTCAAAAACAAGGACAGTTAGTAAATGATTTGTACAGCCATTTGAAAGCGTTTCAGAACAAAATCCGCTTGTGGGAGGCACATATGCTGTCTGGTAACAGTTACCATTTCACCACGCTCTCTGCGTATGAAAATATTGCTTACGCTCAATATGCTGAAGAACTCAAGTTACTGTCGGAGCAATTTTCGATCAGATTTAGCGATTTCAAACACATGGAAGACTGTTTCAATTTATTTGCTACTCCAACAAAAAGTAATGTACAAAATGCTCCAATACACTTGCAAATGGAGTTGATCGAGATTCAAGAAAACTCACTCCTAAAATCTAAATTTGAAGACGTGGAGTTGTGCGATTTCTACAAAAAATACCTCGAAGAAGACCATTTTCCGCAGCTTAGAAAATTTGCAAGAAGATTGATTTGTGCGTTTGGCAGTACTTATAAATGCGAACAGTTCTTTTCATTGATGAAAGTTAATAAATCAAAACATCGTACAAGGCTGACTGACGATAATTTGGAAAATTCTTTACGTCTTTGTACCAGTGGAATTAATCCAAACATCGATGAATTAGTTTCCCAAATTCAAGCTCAAGTGTCTCATTGATTTCGGTGTCGCTATTTAACTTTCGTAGTTTGTAACAATTCTAAATTTAACGATTTAATTTAATGCTGTAGGTACCTATTTTTTCATTTCATTTTGTTATTTTAATAAATTGTGTTGTAATAACATTGTCGTATTATTTCATGGCTGACTGATATCTATCGCTAAAAATTATGAACACTACTTTAAAATGCACTACTTTTAAACGCGGCCCGCGAACGTATTTGCACACTAAAGTTTGGCCCATAACATGTCAAAGGTTGCCCATACCTGCCTTAAATCATAGTTAATCCACTAAATATAACCAAATTCTGAAGCCAGAGAAACAGAAAAGAACCGTATCTGAGCATTTTACTATGAAGATTAAGCAATTAAGCATGTATCAGAATAAAATAAAACAATATTCAGTGAAGCATATATTGACACACTGTAGGTTATTTGAGTCGCTCATTAGGCTAGAGCATTAAAAAAAAAATAGTTAACTATAAAAAAAGATACTATTGTTATCGGAATATGGATGATAGCTGGTGAACGAACTGCTGTTACTACTAGTCAGAGTTACATTATTTCTTTACTTTGGTGTACTTAAATGAATGAGAACAACAAAAAAAGAATACCTAAGTCCTTACTTAGAGGGAGTGGGTTTTGCTGGGCGTGTTAAAGTATAAATAAGTCTAAGGTCATCATAATTTAAGTGAGAGTTCAGAATTTGTCCCCGTTAAATATGGAATGTCGTCGAAGGTGTATTAAAAAAAAAAGATTAAATATTAATTAATGATTTTAGGTTTTAGTATTTTCGGATACCCACTATTAATTAACTCTTAAAATAAGTTACTTAATCGTCGGGATATAACTTGAAAGCAAGCATAGGGGCTTTCTTCATCATCATACTTTTTTTTTTTTCAATTTCCTGAGAGCCTTTCTACTGAAGAGAGACTTCATTATTCATCAGTCTAAAGCGGTTCGTATGTCGCGCAATATTCATTCTAATCCATCATGAAATTTTATTGCATTTTTTATTTCATAAGACGTGTCATCATGCTTGAAAATATTGATAATTCATTGCAAAAGTACCCGAATAATTTCAATAAAATTAAATGTCCATAATTTTCTTCTTATTCATGGGCGTTTTTACAAATCCTGTCATTATAGTACAATATAATTTTCAACGGAATAAGCAAATTATATTTATATCGGAACTAAAACGATTGCCTTTGAATAAAGATAAATATATATAAATCTTAAAAAATGGCTTGAAGAGTATTTTCTGTTGCTTTTTCTAAACACCCACACATATGTTTACATTCATCTCTATTAAAACATATATTAGTTTAAAATGTTTCCTTCGTATTTGCTCTGCAGGCATTTTTTTTTCTTCCATTCAAGGACTTTGTGAATATTAATGACATTTTCACAATAAAGTCACTTTTTTCTCTTTAACTTTTCGTATCATTCTGTTTTTTTAATACTTCGTTTTATCTTATTCAGAAATAAAATTATTAATTTTATTCCAGAGGTAGAATAATTTTTAGGAGTAAAAAAATAAAATAACAATGGGGTGTAAAACTTCTTCAACCCGGGGGATTGAAGTAAACAGTTTGAAGAAAGAGATAGCCAGGTAAAAACGATGGACGGATATGGCGTGTTATAGGCAGTCAGAGAGAGAGGGAGTGAGGGAGTGAGAGTGAGGGAGAGAGAGAGAGAGAGAGAGAGAGAGAGAGAGAGAGGAGAGGGGGTTAGAGGGATGAGGGAGAAGGTTGCCTAAAAGGTAGCCCTCGCTCACCCCTAAATTAATATTTCACCCTCTACTACTCCCACACCACATTGATCTTTCCTCTGAAGCCACTACTACCCACCAGTCAGTATATCATATTTCCTTCATCAAATTATTTTCATACTTTATCAGACCCTTTTCCTTCCATATTGGGCTCGCATACCTTACACACCCTAGGGCTAGCTATATTGCTTATAGTAAATTCCGTCACACGGCTTTGCGGTGTCATCGTCAATATCCAACCGATAACAGATTATATCCGAAGCGATTTTCTTTTAAAAGTAATAGTATATCGTGTGATGATATTTATTATACATTCATCAAAAATCCACCCGTCCAGATCCGAACCCCTCCTGATAAATTGGTAAATTGGAATGGGAGACTTTTCTATCTGTATTTAATAATTAAATTTTCGTCTGATTCAATTTTGATCTGTCCACTGTTCCTACTTTGAAGCATTAAAGAAAAATAATCTTCCCACCACACATTTATTCATTTAGGTAATAAATGCTATTCGAAAAAGGGTCCATGCAACCTTTCTACGATTCAACATTCAAAATACAAATGGAAATGTTCTCACGTAAAATGAAACTTACTCTGAAAACAGAAACTAGGACACGCGATACAAAACTTACAAGCCATGACAGTTGATAAGGAATTTATCCCCTTTATTTTTTTAAAATGAAGTTTGCACTTACGTACACGGCATTGGAAGTTAAAAAAATAGCAACAGGGCACCTATGGAGATCTGCAGTGGAATGACCGTACAGCTCAACAAGTGCTCAACAGATTTATAAAACAATTCCTTTTAAGGAAAACACCCGGTGATGATTTAATGCACTATAGAGCTGTCACCCGTTCAATCATCAGTGATGATTCGACATGTCTCTTAGTAAGCAAACGAAAATGACCTTATTAAAATCATATCATTGAATGCCTTGTTCAAAGCTGTAATTGTTGGGCTCTAATGATAATACACTGAAATAAATTACACCTTTAAGCAATTAGATTCATACCTTTGAGCAGTTGCGGCGAGACAATATGTCAACAAGGTCCGCAACAAAAATGTCAGTAAGTGCTGGAACATCTGCTCAAAACTATACAATAGTCAGAGAAAAAGATTACTTTGGCCCGAAAAAGTTACTGATTTCCTGATCGAAAGGTCAAAGAAGTAAAGTTTAGAGGTTTGATTAGAATTTCTCGACACTTCATAGTACAATGAGTAAGTATGTTTAAATTTGTTTTTTTGTATGAAATTAAAGAATAATAGTGCCATATCGTCACAGCTTGTTTGATTCAGCCTGTCATTTAAAATAAGCGATTTATAGAAACTTCTCAAAATGAGTAATGCGAAACAAATTAATTAACTAACAATTCCTCTGTCTCTTCACGGTAAAGTTTATTTAACAAAAACGTTTTTGATAGCTCCAAGCTGTCATCTTTATTTGTCATGATGATCTTATCATTTTATATATGCATACACACACGTACATATTTTAGCAACTGAAGATGACTGCATAGAACTGTTTAAAACGTTTTTGTTAAATAAACATTAATGTGGAGAGACAAAGGTATTATTAATTTAGTTTATTCTTTTACAACCAGCACTAACCATAATTAATTAATTAAAAAGTCATTCCGGACCAGTTGACAGAGAGGGACCAAATTTGTTTTTTTAATGGTTAATAGGGAAAAATCCGTGATTGATTTGTTATTTTATCCGTTCTTTTCCTCTTCAAAATGGAAAGAAATACATTTTTTTTTAGTATTCACCGGTGTGGTATGAACCTTGATAATTATGAACTTTTTTCTGTTCACAGTAAGCCACAAAACTGTAGATGACAAAAATTGTTTCAATATTCATTTGTAACTCGTTTTAAAATAGATGAAACCTTCAATATTGCTTCAGCTTACGCTAATATCCCTGCGGTTACTGTTCATATGCTATTTGGCTCTGAAGACAGAACTCATATCTTCCAACCTATTAAACATACTGTGTTAGCTATAGAAATATTCCGAATTTTAACTTTTAAAAAACGGACGTATACCATTGCCTGATAAAGAGTTACAATGAAAAAAATAAAAACAAAGTGCAAAAATTCGAATAAATTATCTCGGCCCACGGCAGGTAACTCTTCAAGTTATGTGTATTTAAGATAACATTTTATCACTTCCCGTTACTTTAAAAAAGGAGCAATCCCTTTTTAATGGAGAAACGGGTCGCATTTTTTAAAAAATACCCATTTTTTGACGGAGCGGGGTACTTAGTTAAAAGGTCTCCCTCGTTGAGAGGGGAAGCTTTTAAGGTATGTTGATGAGATGTAAAGTGAAAATAGCATTACGTTGTTTTCTGCAAAGCTTGTAAAACTGAACATTTATAAATACTTGCATTTTAATGAATCAGGAAAGTGTTATTTTTGTACCATAGAATAAATAATTTCTAGTAGCATTTGTCCTAATTTAAAATTTGTATCCGTCTTCTCAAAAATACATAAATATATTTCCTTATCATTGAGGTAATTGCGGCTTAGAAACTCCTATCCAGGCACTCACCGTTTATCGCACTATGTAGTATTGTCTTAGCAAAATTAAATCTATTTCCTGTTGGTTATATCTGATGTCTAAAACATCACTCGGATAATTCATGCCTAGTCAAAATACAAAGTCTGTTTTTCTATTTTGAGCAAAGTAAAATTTGACGTCACATTCCTTGTTTTCAAAAAGAAGTTATTGTAGTGAAATTGATTTCTGTCCCACAGGAACAAACAGTGCGTTTTTAGTGTTTCTAATAAAACTTTTTTTTTTGTATTATGACATCCATTTCAAATAAGCAACCAGCCTTAAATGATTCATTTCGTTTATTCTAGATTTATTGTTTCCTATATTTTCAAATGGAGAGTAAGCAATTAATGAAATGACAAGTGTTACTAAAAATTACAAAAAAGGCTCATAAATAAACTGTAGCTTAGCCAAAAGTAAGAAGACAAAAATGAAAGTGAAAAAAGAAAGGTATAAGTAATACCAGAAAGAATTTATGTTTTCTTGTGAGTATGTGATACAGAAAATGCCAAAGGGACATGAAATATATGAAGTTTATACTCTTATAAACATAATAATAAATTTGATTATAAAACAACTTTGTTATGATAAAATTACAATATGCCTCATTGGGCAATAAGTAATCGTGACAAATGTTTTCATTCATACCATATTTACAATTTTCATTCATTCGCTCATTCATACAGTATTTCCAAACTGCCAAGAGACCTCCCTAATCCACATGGTTCTCACCTCCCTCGCATGCGAAAGAGGAAGCGGAGTCTTGAGAAATCCCCCACGCTGCTCCGTCAGCCGCGTCGCCGGATACGAGCCAGTGGAGGCTGACGAATAGCGCGAGAGCCACATACGCTCAGGACATGATTGGAGAAAAAGAATTGGAGGCCATTGCCAGGACTCTCACGGTCACGCATTTATAGCAGGTCAAGAGGCCACTGCCGTTTCAGTCTCCGAGGAGATTTATAGGGATGAGTGGTCCAGTGCAATGGCTGTAATAATAAATAGTAATACATTTTATTCATTGCAATGTGATTTATATTGAAAAATTTTACTCAGTATTACTGTGCGAATTTTTAGCGATTAGGAGCTAAGGATATCAAAACAAAAGCAATAATAATCCAAGATTAATTTACCATAGAGAGTATGTAACACAATAAAACGTTTTTATTAAAATTAATGATTTTGTTAGGTGATTAGTGTGTAACTGCAGTAATCTAGTTTTTCTTTTGCTAATAGCTACGGTCAAAAGATTTACCTTTCCTGGACCTATGCTTGGTGGTTTTATGCGATTCATTCAAGTATCGAAGCGCACATGGCAGTAAAAACTGATGATCCCCCCCACCCCCTTGTTAGGAATGACAAACAAATATATATATATACAGAGGGTAGGTGGGAAAGTAGAGCAGTAAGTCAGGGGTTGGCGGGACCCCGGGTGGCACTAAATCTTAGCCAACGTCATTAGGGTCACCGAGTCTCTTCTTCTCCTCTCTGCCTCTCTCTGCTCTTCGGATATTCGTTTAGTCAACTCTCCTTTATTTAGTTATTTCTCTATCCATCTACTTATTATTACATAACTAGTTTCACACAATGATATTACAAAGACAGACTCTTTCTTTGGCATTTAAAATAAGGGGGGACAAGGCATACATGCAGTCGGCCTACGTTTTACATCACTTACAGTCATTGTGAGAGTTTGGTCAAAGAGAATTCATATTTGGAAAACCGTCACACAAGCAGGAGTAGCTCAGTTGGTAAAGCACCCGAATGGATCAATACCACAACTATAATTGACAATTCTATAATAATACATTAAAATAAAGTAAAAACTCTTTAAAAATAAAACAGAAATATGTTTAGGTTAAATCTTAAATACGTTTACATGTAACAAGGGTTAAATGCCTTTCTAAAATTAAATACTTGTAACTTTATATTGTTTTCCTACAATTTTATATTAAACGTAAGCATTTACATCTATAAAGCGTTGGCTTTAATCACATCGTCTTGTTATTCTTTTAACTCGAAACATTCCAGTTTAAAGTTTGTATCTATAATATCTTCATTATTATCAGTTCTAAATTGATACCTAAAATTAGGTGAAGGAAGATTTTGTGTTTCATTTAGAAAAATCAAAGGCAGATGAGCAGGAGATGAATTCGCTCACTACTACAGCTATAAAATATTGTTCTTTTCATAGTGTATGTAAAAAATTGTATTATTATTTATGTTTATTATTGATTACTAAAAAAATTAATTTAATTAAAGAAACAATCAAGCTGCCGAATCTTGGATCTTCTAGTCTATTCAATCTGATTATCATTTTATCTTCATTAATAGAAAAATCGGAGAATTCCTCGTTTTATAGATTATTGAAATGATCTATCTACTCACAAAGTAATGATACTTTCATTATATATATCCTGAGCGCTTTCAACAATTAATTTTAGAATGGAATCATGCGAAAAGTGGTCCGACATACCTCTTTCGAGAGGTTGAAGAACGCTGACCTGCACCCGTTGCTTGGTGTCCCGTCGGTGGGTGAGTTCATCCGCCGGAGACACATTAAGTTTTTTGACTCGTTGCAGCACCTGACAAATCCAGTGTTTAACACTATGACCCCACCACCCCTCCCGCATCGATGGCAACAGACTGTCGGGGAAAAATTAGGATAAGAATTAGTATGTAAGTTAGTTTTAAGGTTGATCAAAAAGGTGAGCCCCATCACCTTATTAGTCAGTTTAGTCTAGTCACGTATAATGTATATCATTATGCTTGTTTATTCGATTATATAATTTCTATAAAATAACAAAACCTGTATATAATGTAGTGATGCTACAGGAAATACAGAATAATTTGTTAATGGATTCACCTGAGGATCTATAATTGTATATAATAGTCTGTAAGTTTAAAGGGGCTATGAAGAAAGGAAAAAAAAACAATTAATTTTAAGGTTGCCACCAGTGGACTCTCACCACTGTACCGTAACAATCAACCTCCACCGAGGATTCCCACACTCCTTACTCCTCTCACACCACCTTCAAGCAGGTCCTCCTAGTACAAGGATCCGATCACCCTAAATATTTTATATTTCTCCCTCATCCTAAAATTCTAACTAGAGAGCTTAGAAAAAAAAACAATTAATTGTCATTGGCGAAGGTTGAGGATCGTTAACACCTGGGCGAAGGCTGTCTGTTGAAAAAAAGAAAAAAATTCCCGTCTGTTGAAATAACAGTCCATTAAAGTTACAAATGTGACAGGATCGTAGAAGGCATTAGTGAGTGCTGTGCTGCCTATGGGTTCCGTGGGAAAACCAAATGCATCCCTAAGCCATGAATGCGCTCTGACGACCTCTGAAACCTCTATTGAAACAGATACCCCTCGGGGGACCGTCAGAATGGCGACAATTAAGGGGTGGTTATGGCCTTTAACAGTCCTGCAGCAGAATGAAGTGCAGGTTTGTTTACTGCAGGCCGCGTGGCAGCGCGCGTGCTCCGGCCTCTCTTGTGCTTGTGTTCTCTGTCACGTGATTTATTCATTATTTAGCGCATCGTTTTTTATTTGATACATGTACCATTGGTTACTCAAGGGACGGTTATACTTCTGTCACTCGTTGACAATGGAATTAAATATGCATCGCTTATTAATTATTTTCATTGTGGTAATTCTACTCCATAAATTATTTAAAGTAATTATCTCACAGTTCTGGATCCGCTACCGAACAACAATACTTAAAAAAACAAAATGTTTGTTATATTTTTAATACTGCTGAATTCGAGCATTCTTTTTCCCAATTTGTGTAATCAACTCGGGTGTAGGGGTTGTAGGGCACACTTATTTTGAGCCTGATGATGACTACGTAAAATTTTCGAAGGCGCTCTTAAAATATAAATATTTGCTAAAAAGTAATATTAAAAAAAAGTCACTTCTTCCGGTCGCGTAAATTATGAGCATTGTGTAATTGTTTGTTTTTGAACATTTACACACAATATAAAGGTCTTGAAGGAGCAATATCAAGAGAAAGTCACGGTTTTTTAAAGTATTTATTACTTTAAAAAATGTTCTGTAAATTTAGTAAAATTACCTTATTTTATTTTTCAACCGTCATAGTCAGGGAAAACTAATCTACGAAAGTAATACTCAGTAGCTAAAATATTTCCAAAAAAAACAACAATTATTTCAGTTGTTTCTTGGAGTAGTTATAGAAATAAACACGGTGATTGCCAAGTACCTATTTAAAAGTAAACTCTCACGTTTCGGGTCCGGTAAAATACAAAATTACCTCTACATCTCAGGAATATTCAAACATTTAAAATTTGAGAGGAGGAACATAATATGTTAATAATTTAATTTTGAATTGAAGACTAATTTCACATGTTCCTACCCTTTTTTACCTTGTGGTGCTCTGGGACGTATTCCTTTAGACCAAGCTTCAAAATATTTTTCGGGAGCAGGTTCATTGGCAAACCATGTGTGTAACACTTTGATGCTCGTAATTCAGTTGTCCAAATTACTCTTCCTAGAATGTTAATATCACCCTTAGCTACCCTCTTGCCTCTTGATTCTTAATTAGCTCTTAAACGTAGCATGAATTAGCTCTTAAATGTAGCATGACTCGGTAGAATGACTAAGATATTCAGTTGTCTATTGTATCATTTATTGTCTTAAAAAAATAGGATTTATTTTGTTTTTTTCAGCTATAAATCAAGTTGTTTGTACTCGAAATATATTTATTATTATTAATGATCTTGGTTATGTTTAAAAATAAGATTTCTCCAAGTATTTTAAATGTAAAATGACAATTGTCTTGACACTCAATGCATGTCAAATATGTAATATGTATATTATATATGTAATGTAAACTACAGAGCTACAAAAATAAAATAATAATATTTTAAATATAATTCATTTTATATAGCTCGGAAAGTTTTTTTTTTTATTTTATTTTTAATACTGAAGTCTAGAACGAAAAGAAGGGTGTGGATGATGGATTAACCTGTTGTTTTTTCCTCACCCAGTGTTTATGAAGCATTTTTAGAGATTACTTGACACTTCGGAATTGCTTTTTTTTATGATAGGTAAAGTGGAAAGAAGTTGATGAGAAATTTATAAAGTCCATCGATAAGCCCTAGATAAGCAATTTCTATTTTATTCGACAGTCAGATTACGAAAACGCACTTAAAGGGGTGACAGAATCATATTACTTCTTTAGTTAATCACACCGAATACCTGGGTTGATGTTTTACGCTAAATAAAAATTGTTCAAATTAGATAGTTTTAATTAGTAAAATAATAATAATTGGTCGTTAAGTGAATGCTTGAATGGAACTTTCGTATTATAAGCCAAGAATATTTGAAAACATTATTTTATCATTTATTTTGACACAATCATTTAGGTTGTATGGAATTGATACATAAGTATACTTGGACTGCTCTCACGAACTATCAATAAGAGGACATGGCCGATATATTTTATTTCACTATGAAAAAGGAATGCAAAATTAACTCAGTTCATAGTGGAACTTAGTAATTTTTCAGATACTATACCGATTGACATTCTTATTATATTAGCTAATTAAGAATAAAGAGGTAAGAAGGTAGCTAAGAGTGATATTAACATTCTAGGAAAAGTAATTTGGGAAACTAAATTAGACTGAATTAGCAGCATCACAATGTTACACACATGCTTTGACAATGAACCTGCTCCCGAAAAATGCTTTGGAAGCTAGGTCTGAAGGAATACGACCCAGAGCGTAAGGTAAAAAGAGGCAGAAACATGTGAAATTAGTCTTCATAGAAAAGGGAATACAGAATATCAAAGAGCTGAAGGGCAGAGACTGCAATTTTCGCAGACTACGAAAAGGATTAGTAAAGAAAGGATTATGATAATTATTATATTTTCTTTTTATTTAGGAGTTTAGGCAATCTAAGGTTTTTCTTTCAGTGAGGACACACAAATGTTTTCCTTTATTCTCACCAAATAATTTATCCATATACATAAAATAAACATTTCAACATAGGTATACCAATTTATGAAATCGATTACACCTAGTTACTCATAACCTACAAGGAGAAAGCCACTGCTAACAAACCTGCTATTGGTTGTATAATTTTTGTATTGTTCTATATTTCATACTTGTATTATTGGTTTTTATTATAATAATAGTCTAATATTAAATGAAAACAATCCAAAAATAGCAATAGCAGAGCTTATACCTTTTATTAGGACTAACGAATGATTTCTATACCTGAGAAAATAGAAAAAAATATGAATATTCAATATTAATAGTAAGGTTATTAGGTCAAAAAAACACTTCCAAATAGCTAGAGAAAATTTGAATTTCGTTTGTATGTATAATCTGTGAAAAGCTCTTAAAAATTATTTTAAGATTATTTTTAAATGTATATTTAAAAACATCTCAAAATATTATGTCTATTTTACAATACAATCATGGTAGTATGGTCGAGTTTCACTGACTTCCAAATTTTATATGTAATATAATGTTACTAAACTCTTATAATATTTTTTTAATCAAAATACCGGGTTGTATTTCTCACGTTCAAGTGTCATTCCTAATGGTCTCTTCTCTTTCCTCGTACGTTATTTTGTTTTTATATATTTGAACAGTTTTAATTACTGATGCTAAGTTATACTAGTAATAGAACTAAAGTTATCGATTAGTATGAATGAAATATTAAGCAATGAGAACGGCATCCCCGTTCTTTGTGGAAACTAAAAACTTTATTTCTCGGTACTTGCACCGCTGGTCATCATAATTTATTATTATTACGAGTACCCTGGAAGCACTCCCTATTCAGACTTATTAGCGAGACGGAGGGGTGGCTGGCTGGAATACTCCTCGTTACTCGAATTAGCTGCCCTCGCCTTCAGTACGATTCTTAATATCAGCAGTTTCACTGATGTTCTTCTTACTTTTCAGACCTGCCAGCAGTTAAGTCCTTTAAGCACCTCTGTGTATTAAATAATATAATTTAACCAGTATCTTTAGAATTTTGTAGGTGGGTCATTACTTTTTGTATTTAATTAAGTTTGCAAGGTGAACGAACCCTATACAAATGGATCCCCGGACATTCATTATAATTTACAATGAGTACTTAAATATATGAACTTGTTTAATGCAATCAATACCTTTTGTATTATAAGCAGTGTTTTTGGACTTAAGTAATTAAGGTATGGACTCACGTTTAAACGGAGTATTCGTTGATTTGAAGGAAGTCACGAGGTCACCTCTTCGTCGGTCGTTGCTCTAGGTTACCATGGATTGAAATATAATATACAATTATCATACGTATTAGGATACCCAGGGAGTCATAAGCAATTTTGATATTATTCAAAAACAATATTCAAAAACTTCGGTATAAAAAAAACAGGCAAGTGACAACCGAGTTTACGAATTAAAGGATATATTTCGTCTCTACCTACAATAAATTCAATATGATCAAAAATATTTGATGATAAAATGCCTCATATTTCTGGTTGCTTAATTATGAAGCCTTGTAACAATTTTTAAGATCAACTTTTTTTTTGTAGTTGACTGATTACGGAATATGACAATGTTTTTTCAATGGACTTTTAAGTTACCTAATAAGATTCACATGCAATTAAGCTAAAGCTAAGTTAATTCGACAAAATTAAAAAAGTTGAAACATTGATTGACATTAAAAAGGGTAAACATTGGGTTTCTTAGAGGTAAAAGTTAACATTTCTTTGTTGAGTGTTTTTCTGTGATGAAACCACCCCAACCTCTAGATGAAGTGTGATTTATGTATATATATATATATATATGAGTATATGGTAAGGTTGTCAATAAAGAAAGAACCATTGGTTGCCTAGCTGAGGATTCTGTATAGGGAGGATTTTGGAGGGCTTGGAACTTACCCAAATTTCTATTCCTTAGGATCAGCTAGGCTGGAGTATTATATAATTGCCTATATTTATACAAATATCCACCTTCTGATATAACTGTTGTTAAAATTTACTTAACATAGACATTTTTTCATACAAATATGTGTAACAATACGCCGCTACATAGTCATATCTCGTATGCAGTACAGTTTTTAAGGTTGATTTCAGTTTGGTGATACAAAAATTCTTTTTTCAAATCCCCTCAAATTATTACCTCGTTTCTTAGAAATAATCTAGACAGAAAAAACATTTATAAAAATGTCAACTTATTATAAATACTATGTAAAATATTCTAGATACTAGCAGTGTAACATTTATTAGTAATTTATGATTATTTTTTAGAAGCATGACATTTTGCATGGTTGTTCCGTTTCATGGCACAATGATGTCAATAATAAACTAATTGGAAATAAATAATTATATTAGTTGATGATAATAAAATTAAAAACATCCTGATTGATATACGTAACGTCAGTGATTTAAATGTTCTTTATGCCTGCATGTTATCCTAAGCATATAGAACTAAACTTCTGTGGAAAGCCATCCATACATAAACAAGGAATATTAAAAATGTAATAGAGCAATTTCTTCCTATAACCAGGTTTCTCCGGCATGGTTGGAATGATGAATGTTTTTCTTGTTTGTATTATCAAAAAATAATTTGGTGTGGAATATGTGTTTCACGCTCCTTCATTCGTCTGAAACAATTATTTTACTTATCGATATTACTATGAAATATTAATAAATTAAATAACACCTAAAGAAACATTAAATAAAATGTTATCACATTGTGTATCAAATTAGAAATGAATAAATTAAAGACTTTTTTTAATGATGTGTAGTATTTCCTGGGGTCTAAGAGGACTATAAATATAATGTCATTAAGATAGTTTTCACGGCCAAATTCTAAATTTTGTGATGCCTTGAATTTCATGGCCATTTAATTATATTTTATCTTTCATGTTATTATTTTATCTACCATGATATACTTTAGCTGTTCACGTTTATTTTTTATTTATTGAAAAGGTGATTTTCAGTCAGTAAGAAAGTTGAACAGATAAAATGAAATAATCTTGTTTAAAAATACCAAATATTTTATTCACAATTATTATGAATACACCACCCTCACAAAACTACACCATCAAATGACTTCTTCTCTCAGCTCTCATCTGTTAACAACCTCCGCGGCCTTAGTACATTGATTTACATTACAGCTAATTGTTTTCTATATTAATTGACAAATTACTAATTGAATAAATTATATAAAAATTATATTTATTTGCAAATGAGAATTCGAAAAATAATTGTGGTAACTTGAAAATATAATACGTTGAATATGCAAAAGAAATTCGCATTTACAGCATAATCATATTTTTTATTCACTAATATTCTACTTTTTATAACCATTAACTAAATTATCCAGCATTTCCCGGGATAGTTTTATGTTTTATTTACATTTTCTTCATCGTAGGTTTGTTATCAGTAGGTAAAGCTACTATGTTTGTTTGCATATTATTTAAAAATAATAAAATTCCTAATATTTCTATAGCTTACGTTTCTAACGGTTAGACTCCTTCCATACTGTACGGTTTAGACCGCACGGTTAGGGTTAAATTTTTTTCGGATTGGTAGTGTCAACATACCTCCGGTGTATTTGCGGTAATATACGTATATATCATGCACCCTTTTTGTAATTTTTTTGAGTATCGAATCAGTAAATGGACGTATATTGCGAATGTGTACTATCACCAATTAACGTTCATGTGGTTCATGTATAGTGAAATACTTCTGCACCGTGCTTTGTTTTGTACACCTATCGTTAAACAAACGAAATTAAACAATATATTTTAAAGCAATAAATACCATGTTGGGTACCACAATAAATTATTCAAATCTGAAATCTACACTCATCACCAAAACGTCACCGGAGGTATGTTTCCACATAGTCAAGTAGATATTTGACCTTGCAAAAAGGTGGAGTATTTTGATTTTTGTATGTTTTGACCCTCTTATAAAAATCCAAGTTTTCAATCTTCCCCACCCTTGTGCGTCTTCTGCCATCTACCCAAAAAACTCAGCATTGTTAAGAACTTTAAATTTTCTGTAAGTATCATATATAATATGATGGAAAATTCCGAACAAGTATAGATCAATAACCTGCTAAAATGTAAAAAAAAAACACAAACAGTTGGTTTTACCTGAATAACTTCTTTTTTCGTACTGTTTAGCTCAAAATGGCTAATAATTAATCTTGTAGAGGATGAAATTCTTAAAAGTTTTAACATTCGAAACTTTTGAAGAGATTGAAATATCTTAAAAAAGTAACCGCTAGTATGTTGGCGTGAGCGAAGTGGGTTTCAATACCTTTGAACGGTTATACAAACAAAAATTGTCGCTGATTCCATTAGAAATTAGGTAAAAATTGTTGAATTTTCGCCAGTTTTTTGTTGGAAATTAGAATATATAAGTGATTTTTACAGCATTATCCCATTTGTGCTAATTCATCACTGGGATGAATTTGACACGACCAAACTCAAAGCGGGCAGCAACTAATATGACGTTTCCGTGGTGCGGAATGGAATTAGTTCAATCAAAAATATTTTTTTTACCTATTTACATCTTAATTCTTTTCAAGCTTTACATTATTTCCATGTTACATATTTCTACAACCAACTCCACTGGTGCTTCGACGAACTAGGATCCCCCATTGGTGCTAGCTGGGATGTGGCTATGCCGAAAGAAGAGGGGTTGGTTTGCATAATGTGAAGGGTCGCTATTGTCTCCGCTCTAACTCGGTTACACAGCACAAGTATGGGGCTGCTGCGAGGGCACGTTCTACATTCTTACCGCGACAGATGTCGCAGGCGATATGTCACCTTGCCTGGCCACCGCCAATCCTGCAACCATTCAAATCCAACATTCATTCGCTTAATCTTTATCAAGTCTTCACCTGTGTCAGTGCCATGCCCACTACTGAGTGGAAAAAAAAACTCAGACGCCTCAAAATATTGAAGTGTAAGGATATTGATGCAGAGGTACATGTCGAAACATTATCCATGGTGAAAATTTAATATCTATATTTTATCTACCTAAGCAGATTTCTGATAAAACATTCACTCTTTTTCTACAGACCTGAATAAATTGTCCTTAAACTGACGTGACTCGTGGAAAATAATTTGTCTGTAATTTTTGAGAAATATTGTTCAAGAATTCTTATCAAATACCTATCTGTATTATGAACCTTAGTTACGTGTGAGGGTTTTGGAAGAACATAAGATTGAATTAATGGTACATATAAGTATATGATATCAACCTATACCATAGATTCAGTATTGTAATGCTTGGAAATGTTTATTGAAACCAAAACAGTAATATACATTTTTTGAAAGTTATTTATACATAAATTATTGCATGTAGCATACAGCAATAGAAACGCGGATGTTATTCTATGCAATACAAAACAGTTGTAGAGGACACAATAAATTAGTTATATATTCAATTGTAAATTGGTTGGCCCGACACTTGAACTTGGCTAAGGCTGATATTAATAGAAATCGGTCTGAGTTAGAAACTTGCTGCCGGTAGTTAAATTGCTTTCAGGATAATCGCATTGTAGCAAGTTGCCCGATTGTTGCTTTCTAAGTCCACGTGCTCTCCTCTGTATTCTCTCTGTTCAAACATGATTTATGTTTCATTGATAATTTATTTATTAATTTTATAATTTTTTTCATTTTTACATCTCATATTGAAGATTAGTCCATGTAGATGAAAACGGTACCGGGGTTTGTCCTGTGTGATTGATTGACTTCTCAATACGAAATGTATGTGGAGCTCAACCCCATAAAGCATTTGTTTATTTATTATGATTTACTGTTGTTTGGGTTTACGTTTAATTTCGTAGGATTAAACATTTACTTTTGAACACTGAACCGCACGGGAACCATTTTCAGTGTTGTCCTTACAAGCTACATTCTTAAGTAATTTAGATATTACCTGTGTGCTAACTTTGAAAATGACTCTTAATTGTAAAGTCATAGTTTAAATAAGCCATTCAAAATAGCACTTATGAATGAAAGAATATAGCGAACTATGAAAGTAGGAATTCTCTGTATATATTGTATAGAAAGGAGAGCAAATTCCCGACAGAAGAAATGTATACTTTTCGAAATGACTTAAATTTACTGTCCATCTAGGGATTAAAACCAGAAAAGACGCAGTTATGCTAACCACTACACTGCACGAGATCTCCAAACTTTTTAATGCAAGAATTAAAAAAACTCTGCAGAGTAATAATTAAATGAATACCGTATTTAAATTTATGCGACTATATGTTTCAAGTTGTGCGATTGGTAAATGTAATAAATTCCTTACTCTAACGCTGATTCTTTCTGTCTCTTTACACTATCTTCTATCTTAACTAAACAAATTTTCCACACAGTTAAATAGCGTTCTGCTAAGAAAAAATAAATTTATATATGCCTTTACTTAATAGGCGATAAATAATTGAGGTAAGTGTTTTCATTCATACCATATTTACAATTCATCATTCATACAATATTTACAAACATTTACAAACAGCCCAGGGGCCCCCCAAGTCCACACGGTTGATGTTTCACCTCTAAAGAAATTATATAAATTGAAGTAAAGCTACATCTCAGTTTAAGAGGAACACATAACTCCCGGGATTAAACAACTTCCACGGTATGAATTCATAAAATTATTTCATAAAGCTTTGGTACACATTCTGAATGAATTATATATGATGCCTTTGTATGGTATCGCGCTTAGAAACCTAGTCATCAGCTAACTGTTCTTCCAGTAAACATCATCATTGAAATTTCCAGCTTTAAGTGATGAGAAAACACGAACAATGTGCTTATAAAGCACTCCTTTAAAAAACCTTTAATATTTAATTTTGTAATTATGAAAATTGTTAATTTCTTTCTTTCATAAAGATTCATTCAATGATGTATGTTATATAAAAAAAATATGGATTGTATTATATGGGATATAAAAAAATATGGGATGAGTGATTGTGATCATTCATCCCATATTTACAATTCATTTTAATTGTGTATTAATGGTTTTTGTCTTGAAGTAAGATATGATATCTTGATAGCTGAGCTATCAACACCAAGTCTTAAGGTGCAGAGATTCTATATGAAACATTGAGCCTTTCTTACATTTTTGTCGAAACAATTAAAAGCGATCAGTTAATTGATACCAAAAATGAAAAAAAAAGACTTTAAACAGCGTTTTCGAAGCCATTTTATTACATATGTTTATTGTTCTTTTTACTTCTTTTTTTGTTCGCCTTCCGACTGAATAGGTTATATTCACAGACATTTTTTATCAATTCAATCAACATCAAGTGTTTATATTTTCAAGTTTGTAACTTGATTCCGATTAAAAAAACAAATAACTGAAGCTGTGTAAAGGTTTTGGTTTTCTTTTGCTAATGCTGAATACAGTCATTACTTCCGGTACCGCTGTGAGATGCTCGACTTTCTTATATCGACATTTTAGCTTTTTTTTGTATTTTTTGAAATCCTAACTCGGACATTTTTCAAAATTGTCTATTTTAAAAAATTCAATTTAGTTCATGTGAAAAAATATTATTTGGTTCAGGGTAAATACTGTATAAATACATTGAGTTCCTATTAATTCCCCCATTGACTGGGAACTAGTTCCATTTAAAAAAGTAAAAAAATACCAGCCAGGTTACAATGTATAGGCAATATGAAGTTGGAAGGATTCAATTACAGAGGTATACATGGGAGCGAGGAAGGGGAAAAAAGAGTATACACAGAAGAGGGTGTGGGATGGCTCTACTAGTGCTGACGTTGATGGATAGCGCTTCACCAGCCTCTCCTTCCGTCCTTTCGCTGAATTTCTTTTAGTCCTCAAGTCCTGTGGACATTTCACCATCCTTTACTCAGCCAAGAGTTGCTGTTAACATTCTCTTTGGAAAAAAAGAAATAGTTTTTATTCTTTTATCAGATGAAATCTCAAATTTTCTGCTTTTATAACTCACCATAACTTTCACAATAAGAAGGATGTAGCCTGTCAAAATTTTAAATAAGCCTATCAGCTGATGATGGATACCAGGACATATACTGTATTAAATAAAGTCCTGGATTTGGAGTGTATGATTGAATCTCAGTGGGCAGCCCTTTGCAATAATTTCAAATTCATTACGGTTAGTAATACTTTTAATAGGATCCCTTATAGCTCATCACTATCATAATATGTATCGCTGATGAAAACATTGATAAAATGGAGAAGATGATACATTGAATCAAAGCCAAATATCACAGTCTTTACCGGAGGTACATATGCGTTCCCTCTGTCGTTTTATTTCTAAACGTGGTTTCTAAGTCAATATCTTATCAATTGTAAATCCTACGTATTTATGAAAAGTCTTTATGAGCCCCCCTTAAAAAAAAAGTATTTATGAAAAGGTCACTTCTCAGAAATGAAGGAGATTCACGGTAAAACATGTCAAAGTTAATGGAATAAACCAAATCTCACTCAGGATGTACACATAAAGTAAACCAGTAATTTTTAGAAATCGGCCGAAAGATAGATTTAGGCGAATAAGAAATTCGGAACTGGATTTCATCTTATTATCGTAAATAAATATAGTATTTACATTTGTATGCATTTGGTCTGTTTATAAACATTTTACTTTAAATACATTGCATGGAGTATATTATCGATGAGTGAGGGTAAGAGTTAGATGGAATCTGCGATGAACACTCAGTGGCAGATATGGAGATTGTCACCACAGAGTTCGCTAGGGGTAGAGTGTTGAGCGTGGATAGACACCCCTGCTACATGAGAAAGTTTGATTGCCGCGGGCCGCAACACACACCACCACCGAGCTAATTTAGTTCGTTAATAAAGGGGTCGATAGTCACGGGGTGGGATTCTGGAGAGGATCGCCTACAGCCAGCCTCAGCAGTCGACACAACCTGGAGGTTGATTGATTAAGTCCATAGTAGGCCTTATTTAGGAAGGGGGACCTTGGACACCTGCTGTCCTTAGAAGGGGCACTTAGCTGCTTAAGTAACACCATTAGTTCCATGATGGAAGAACTATTTTGGATTTTGCACTCGCATCAACTGTTTTGCTTGTTGTTAATCATTTAACCTTATCTTCATAAAAAAAAAATCTTTAAAGTTAGATGACAATAGTAAACGCCCCTTATTATGTAAGCAACAAAACCCTTCATAACGACCTTAATATACCCTACATTCTAGAACTCATCCCTTCCAAGTTTATGAAATTCCACAGTAGCCTTTCCAACCACCATAATCCTGTAGCACAGTCATTGCACTGCGCCACTCATCCCTATAATCCTCCTCGGAGACTGAAACGGCATTGGCCTCGTGACCTGCTATAAACGCGTGACAGTGGTAGTCCTGGCAATGGCCAGTTACTCCAATCATGTCCTGAGCGTCTGTGGCTCTCGCGCCCTTGGTCAGCCTCCACTGGCTAGTATCCGGTGACACGGCTGACGGAGGAGCGTGGGGGGACTTCCCAAGACTCCGCTTTCTCATCGCATGTGGATTTGGGAGGTCTCTGGGCTGTCTGTAAATATTGTATGAATGAGCGAATGAATGATAAATTGTAAATATGGTATGAATGAGAGCATTTATCTTAATTACTTATTGCCTTATAAAAGGCAGATTGTAATTATAGCACAATAAAGAGTATGTAAAAAAAAAAAAGTTAAGATGGAAAATTAGGTTAACTCAAACTTTTGTTTCACAGCCCCACCCATCTACATTATACATAAATTATTCCCAGACTGCATCAGCGGGAAAATCCATTTAAGCTAGCGTAAAGTGAGGGATGTAAAACGAGAATACTCCGTAGTAAATTAGGTACGCTGTTCGGACCCTCCAGCGACGTAATTAATAGGAATCGATAATCGATACTTATCTACTATAAAAATACAAAATTAATTTCAAAATCAGGAACAGATTTCAGAATCCAATCTCACAAATCAATGGCGTGTCCATACTTAGATGTATCATTGTGCCCGTATAAGTAAAAAAAAAAATTCTTGAGAGGATTCGAATAGATAAGTTTACACACGTCAATATCAATGTTGTGAGTGTGCTTCAGTAACCGTTCCCGTGCTTTTCCAGTTCCTTCCCAATGAAATTTTAGAATTGCATACACGTGATTTGTTTTTTTTGTATGACAATGAGTGACCAATATCTGAATGGCTGTATCTGTCTAAATGCTACGTCAGCCCCCCAAAAATGCCTCTGCCAGAACTGTTGGCCCGACCTCAGAGGAACACAACCTTTCACAAATGTCAAACAATAAAGTGTAGGATCCATACACAGCCAATCCCCGAACAGATATCATCGCTTATAAGTAATAACGATCAATAAATCATCACAGATAACTAACTCGGCTATGCATTATTTACTTGCCTTTTTTTCAAGTGTTCATTTATCATTGAACATTTAGTATTTATGCCACGTTCAATATTTACTATACGAGTACATTCATTATTTGTATTAATACCTTTCATATATTTCCAACATTTCTCACTTCTATTTCAGTAGGAGTTTATTTTAACGAAATCTGAAGTCATCTTAATGGATATTTATTTTCACTTTTTCCTCGAGTAACCGTTTTCCGACGGAATACTGTAAATTAATCTTTTAGGGAGTCAACTCAACACATATCTCACATTGCCCTTGGCTAGGTCAGACAACAAGATCAACCAGCCAAAGGTAGTTTTTGCCGGATGACCTCAAGGATGGCAGCCGGTAATCGGGAAAACCTTAGATTTAGATGTAAGCAGCTAATTACAAAGGCTTTTACGAAATTTTTTTTTCTTTTATAGCCCCTTTAAATTTACAGATAATTATAGATTTTCAGGCGAATCTATTTACAAATTATTTTTGTATTTCCTGTAGCATTGCTACATTATTTACAGGTTTTGTTATTTTATAAAAATTATATAATGAATAAACAAGTATAATGATATTCATTATACGTGACTGGGCTAAACTGACTAATAAAGGTGATGGGGCTCATCTTTTTGTTTTACGAAATAAGAAAATGCACTGAATTTATTAAGTCAAAGGATTTGCTATAAACTACTAACTTCTTGAATAAATTCGGTATTTTGGTTTTAAAAATTCAAATAAAAGGTTTTCGAGTTTCTAACATTGATAAATAACTAGTTTGGGAAGAGATACATGCATAGTTATTTCCTTGTTAGAAATCCAGACTATAAGCGCACGCTTGAATAAACACACATTCGCATAATAAAGCTTTTATTTTTCAACTCGGATGTGAGCCCATCTTATTAAAACGTGGGATGTTAGACGGTAGTCTGTTAGTCTGTATTTTATGTCAATCGGATGTATTCCAATAGTTTTTAGAATAAAAACATAAGTATAGATGAATTTAACTGCACTATTCTACTCAGCGTGTGACATGTTGTACCAGCATCCCAGTAATGACCGAGGCACCTCGATATAAATTGAATTAAAGTAATTTATCATCCGAATAGGCCTCTAACTGAATAAACCGGATAGGAGGTTTATGCTAAGTTACTTTAATTTGACACGACACAATGATTTATCTTAAATCCGATTATACTTCGTCAATAGGCAATACCCTAGCGTCCCGAAGGTGGTCATTATGCGGGAGTCCCCCACCCTAATATGGGCATTTCGCTGACAAGGGAGGCAATAGCAACCAACGCTAATTCATTTGGGGTCACGTCCCTATAAAACAACTTTAATCGGGCACTAAGCGGGGTTTTCCCGTTCGGATAATGTGCCTCCTACGGCTAAATAGCTGTTTAATATATTTAATACGTGAATAATCCTCTGAAAACTGACTCAGCTCCGGGGATCCCGTTCCATTATTATAATTTGATTTTTCTGCCATTGATCCCGGTATTAATTATTCCCAGACTGCATCAGCGGGAAAATCCATTTAAGCTAGCGTAAAGTGAGGGATGTAAAACGGGAATATTCCGTAGTAAATTAGGTACGCTGTTCGGACCCTCCAGCGACGTAATTAATAGGAATCGATAACCACTGGCAGGCAGCTGGTGCGGAAATAATAGCAGTCGAACTAGATGGAAATGAGATGTTGACACTGGCTACAGCAAACACCGGTCTCATCAACTAACCGATCTAACGTCGGTACCAGTAATCAATGAGTACTATTTAACACTTGTTATATCATTTTCAATTCGTCTCTGTACAAATTATGAGTTTTATGACATATACCACTTACATCTATAATAATTAGCAGAAGGCGCCTAATAGTTTGCCGTGGACCGAGATAGTTAATTCACTGATGGCGCAGATGACAATGTAAGGCTTATTAAGGCAAAATACTACTTCCTTTTTCAAGAAGCTGCTCATCTTCCTTCATGACGCTGAGTGGACCGTGGCCATTCCCATACCCTTTGGAAAACATTTACCAGGTTTCCATTGGTAGATGTCGAGTGCACTAACCACTAGGCCATGGAGGCATATTCGTTACTTATTTATACAATTTCGGTAACATATTAATGTCCTACTCTAATCACAACTACTCAAGCCTTGACACAGTGACAGCCCTTATCATATTTTCCAACAAGTAGTAAAAACAAATGTAAGAACCTGAAACATTAAAAAAAAACTTTTAAAATGAGACTTGGAACGTATTTAATTTGTGTATTTTCTTTTCTCGCTAAACCTGTTTTAAATACCTTTTTCAATTCCTTTTCCATACCGGCTTTAACGTGTAACATTGAGAAAGAATCATAACTTTTATGTATGTAATAACATCTGAGCTGGTGCTTGAGATAATTTTCTCATTTAACATATTTTTATTTTAACAAAATAATCAGCAAATTTTCAGGAATTTTTAGAGCACAGTTGATTGAACATAGTGCCACTTCCATTGGTCAAACAAAAATAGATTAAAGTACGTATTCAACGCATAAAGATTACTTTGCATTGTAACTAAATTCTTGGCTGTTATAAAGGATGATCAGCATTTGTTGAAAGATTCATAATGAACGAAATACTGTAAAGAATAAAAAAAAAAAGACGTTAGGAAACCAGAAAAGTGATAATGAACAATAATAATATAATGTTTTGTTATCATTGCAGCAAAACTAATCATGATTATTGTTGAAGTTTAACACAATTATAAATTTATAGTAATAAATAGCTAGTTAATAGCTAAACAAAGTAGTAACTAGAACTACAACGCTTTCGAAGTATCAACATAGAACCATAGTAAATTGTGTACAAAATCATGATTTTACTAAAACATTGTCAGTGAATTATGCCTTACTCTGAATATGTGTGTGCTACTTTGGCTGGGCTTCCATTTTCCATGAAAATCCTTGTGAGAGATTCAGCCACACGAACATAAACCTTTGGCATTCCCAGCTTAATGGGATGGTGATGGAAAACAGGGGCTGGACCCTATCCTGCGTTGTAACTAATAGAAAATGCTTCTTCGGTTGGCAGTGCCTTTGTTTCCATCAGAATACTGTAGCAATAGGAATCAATAGTCCGTTATCCGCTTTTCAGAGGTGTCTGCCGGTCCAGGGGTATTTTATCTATACAGTTACAAAACCTTAACCACCAACATGGACACTACACATTAATTTTTTGTTATAAGAATTGATTTGGAGGGGAACTTATAATTTATCGACTACAATAAGTTTATCTAAGTTAGATGCCTACAAATCCAATTACTACAACAACGTTAGTAAACTTCATCAAGCAACATCTTTTAACTTCAGATTTGCATAGTTAACCCATGTTCACGGTTTTCTGTAACTCATCCTGGGCGATCTTTTTTCTTGTTTCATTGTCTAATAAATGCCGAACATACATCATAGTAGTAAGCTTCTCATTTATTTTAATTTCTAACTTAAATATAACATGATTTTAACCATAGTTTTTCTAATGTGAAGTCTCCACTTAAATCTTTGTTTTATCAAGGTATTGTTAAATTCGTTCAGTATTCCAGAAAAAAAAACATTTTTTTTTAGCCCGAGAAATATCTACGAGCAACAGGCATGTTTTAAGCTGGTTTAGAACAAAAAGTTGATGCTGAAGCATTAGTCACTTCAAAAATGTATCAACCCAAGAAAAAGCAATCATCACAAATTTATTACAGAAAGATGATGTAACTGAGCGACTCATCCCCTATGGATGATAAATAAAATGTTTAATATTTACAAACGTATTAACTTTTTAGTACTGACAACGGCACATTATTGTAGAATATAGAAAATTTTTCCTGTACATTGCTGTATCTTTCAAGCAAAGCGTATATAATAATGGCATACAAGTTGTTGCATATTTACTGGATGGTTTAGGTGAGTGCTTTAGGCGTATACAAACCATCGGAGTATATTATTATCTTGGGCACAAATTTGGCGTTGGAATTATGCTGGGTTCCGGAGATGAATTTGTAGGAAGGGGGTCGTCAGAGGACAGCCGGCGTGCTGTATTAGAGGAGGAAGCGGAAATTACATACCTGCTTGGATTTGCATAGCTGGTCACCATGGTAACTGTCCCCACGGCGGCTTTGTTTAGATTTGGCAGGCCGCTCAGGTCATCCCATCCATCAGCTTGTCTTAGCTTGAACGATGTTAGCTGCATATCAACACGTAACCTCCCACATATTGCAACACTATATAACAATATTAATATTAATAATCAATAGTTATAGAGATTAAAATGTGAATGACGTAGCGTCTTCTGATAACTCTAGATCGTCTGAACAGGAATCAGGATCCGGGCTGAGAATTAATTAATTTTTCCTCCGGGAAATAAAACTAGCCATATCGTTTATAATAATTTGTTTGTATTAAATTAAAATTACAGTGAATTTATGAAGTATTTTATTTTTTATATTCTACTTGTAATCTTAATTACCTTTAAATAAAATTAATTCGATTTTACAACTTGAATAGAACTCCTAGAATTTCCCTCTCTAAGAGAAGGGTAGGAGAAATAAATTCCTTGGCAACACACTGTTAGGAACGTTAGTTTGTTTGTTTGGAATAGATCAGAGAGAAACCCAAGAACTGCTCCATGCATTTTTTTAGTTCTATTTTTCCTTAGGCTATCCGTTGACATATAGTCGATCAATCTATTCCCTAATTCTTTTAGGGATTGGGTAGTGAAGATTGGAGAAAAACAAATATAGTCTTCCAGACCATTTATATGGAAATTAGATTTCCATTTGCACGAAAAGCTTAATAATAAATAAATGATCTATGTTCATACATTGAATTGCACTTTTACGTAAATGTTTAAACGCTCGCATGTTCCATTTTTAATGCTGGTACACAATGTTTGTAGTGGTGAACGATAATCGTCCACTAAAATTGTCTAATAGCGGAAAATAACTACTGCAAAATGCAAGATTTGGATTTACAGTATTTAGAATTTGTAAGGAAATTATATTTACAAAAATTACACCCGGTGTTTCTTATATTTTATGTAGCTATGCCTACAGTTAATGTAGTATTTGAAGTTATCCAAACTGGTTTTAGTCATTTATATAATTCAAACTTTTTTAAATTAGGGGATGAGACTTACACCCATGATTTCGTGGTCTTTATCGCACAAATAATATTCCCGTTAGTGGTACTAAACATATTGAAAATTTGGAGAGCATTCTTCCTGTGGTATTAAACAGAATTTACATAAAAAGCTGACCTAAATCATAGAATAAATAGGTATTTATGGAATTAAGGTGTCAATTTTTAGATTTAAGGGAAGCTAATAAATAAAGAATTACACCCTACAAATAAATATAATTAATTGACATGAAGAAATGATAATGAGTTGTGCTTTACAAACTTCTGTTGTGTTTTAAGAATACTTACTCGTCACAACTTTCCATAAAAGAATATTTAGTGCAGAGCATTGCTGAATCGCAGTTAAATACCATCGATAGCAGTGAAGCCATGTTATCCCCACATTATTGCATGCAAGGCTATAGTTAAGTAGCAGATTCGAGATAAAACTTCCCTAGCAGGCATATATAAGATTTACGAGTAGTAAGAACGATAAATAATACTTAGGAACAAAATTAGAAATAAGAAAGTTTTTCGTAGTAACTCACTGCATTACTTGACTAGCAGCTCTTTTAATTCATTTATATTGGATGGGTTGCTCCCATATCAGTATGTATAGTGTTGAGTCGAGAGGTCACATGCAGAAGCGTAACTACAGGGTGGCAGGGCTGGCAAAATGCCACGGGCCCCCGACCCAAGTGGCCGCGAGCTCAGAAATATTGTTTTAATATTGTACCTATTTATAAAAATATTAAAATAGGTTCAATTGAAAATTGTTATTGGTTGTGGGTAACTAAACTACTCGTAAGTATAATAAAGCTTAATGATAGGGCCCCCATTAAAGGAATTTGCCACGGGCCCCAGATGATATAGTTACGCCACTGGTCACATGGAAAGTTAATATTTAAAGACACATACATAGTGTAAGGGATAATATGAAACCCCTCATTTCACCCCTGCTTGAAGTTTACTCCGAACCATTTATTTCCATGAACGAAAAGCTATTATCCAAGTTTATGCTTGGAATTCTCTACTATTTTTAAAGCGTGATGTATGATTTATTTTGTTAAATGTTCAAAGTCAGCTTTATGTTTATTCTTAATCTCAAACTACTTCACCCTACTACAAATGTTTTGCTGAGTAGCATAGGGGAGGGGGGCACGCCATTGTTGGTATAATGGGGATTAGAGTGTGCATTTTTTGAATTTACTATTTGAATTTATGAACTTCTTTATGTAGTGGATGAATTTTGTTTATAATTGTTGGGAATACTTCCTAGAGTCCTAGAGTTTTTTGTTTACGTATATGCGAGAATCTTCTTAAATACTCGCCATTCACGATGTGCAGTTGCGAAAGTTCTTCAGACCAATCCTATAAAGGTGTTTCTGGAGATAAAAAAAAATTAGTAGAAACAGAGTTTTATTTTAAGTTTTTGTCATATTTCTACAAATAAAACCCTCATAATCTTTCATTATCGTATATTTCTGTCCATGACTAATTCTTGGGTCAGACTATGACAGTCAATCCACATACTCACTCATTCCTTTCACATTTGAACGCCCTGATGAACTTTGAATTTTAAACCAGCATCAATGCATATATTTCTTTTAAGCGTTACAGAAAAGTTATTTATTACATATCAACTTATTATTAATGATGAAGCCATGATTGATGTTGGAGTGAAAGTCCCGATCTGGGTGAAACTCTTTGTGATCAGTTCGACCGGAAGAGGGTTCCGCCCTGTCCCCCAGTTCCCTATCATGCTAAGCTAAGGGACCATATGTTGGAGGGCGGCATAATCACATTTTCCAATACAGAAGGCCCTGCTAACAATAAAGGCAAACCTGAATGCATTCTGTCACTTAAAAAAACTGCACGGTGTAATTTATTAAATTTCTATCTCTTTATGAGTCTTATTGGAGTACTGCTACGATTCATTTCAGTTCGTACAAAACGAATCGTCTTTACCAGACGTAGAGTTGAAACAGAGTGAATGATTGAGCATTTTAAGAACAAATTAAACTACTAATAAATGAATAGTGTCCTAAATAATTAATATTCATTTAAATTATTTTAATTTAGCTATTTTAGCCGTATTGGTTCCTAGTTATTTATGGGCCTGACTAGAAAGATCTGGGTTCGATTCCTGAGCTCAAAAATCGTTTCTGATGGGAATTAGTCTGGTTGTAAATGTTTTATAGAAAACAATGTCAAGATGGTCAATTGAAGAATTATACCATTCTTGTAAAAAAGTTAGCTATGGAGTAACTTATATTCTCCGGCAATATTTACTTCCAAGCAGCTGGATTATAGAAGAAACTTCACAACCAAGTATTCGGAAAATTTAGCTTAGGGTTCAACCCCTGTTGTTGACTTTTCTTCTTCTTCCCTGCTCATATTGATACTCCATCTGTACTTTAGGGCTGGGGGAGATGTCATGGGAAACTTTGTGGGGCACTTAAGTACAGAACTTCATGCTGTATACAAGAATTTATCTTTACTGAACCATAGAGAAGATATGTTGTCCATTAATACGTGAACGGATTTAATACTATTGATTACCTGAGATCGTTGAGGTTAATAAACCATTATTTTCTGTCCAACTATGTAGCATACAAATACTAATTAGTATCCATAATTTTTATTGTTCGTTTTTTTAGGGCGTGTAGACCACAACGGTGTAATTTGTTACTACAAATATTTCATCAGACGTTAGTCAAACATTGTAACCATTTTGGTCACATTCACACTCAATGGAAATAACTGCATTCCGCTTTTTTTTAGTTTCGTCTACATATAATATTCCTATCGCATTACGTAGGGTAACAAATAATCACACATTGTCCTTATTAATATTATGTAATTTTTGTTGATATTAAATAAAACAGCTGTAACCATAGTTACAAATTCCTATGTATGGTAACCAATGATGCTTTTGAATGTGGATGCAAAACACCATAATTAAATAAAACTTTAAATAATATTAATCAAGAGGGAGTAATTTGTAAGGTCTCATTGCAGCCATAAATTGTGATTTTGCACTCTTAATTAATTGTTGTAAAATATGAATCAGCGAAATAAATGCAAAAAAAAGTACGATTTATGAGGTGAACCCCATCACACCAAACGTGTATAGACAATAAATGTATATTATGCATTTGTAACAATCGCAAATCACATTGTAAAATTATTAAAAATTATATAAAATGTGGCCATACAAGTTACAGAACATACAATATTTACAATAGATTCATTTATATAGAATTTATATTGAATTCCACATTTTTAATAACAAGGGAATATGAAGGCAAAAATAAAAGAAAGGTATGTTGAAATATACGTTGTTTTTAATAATAAAAATGGTTCATTTAACTTTTTTAAGCATATTTATCACTAACAATTAACCGCCTTTTCAACAAAGAAAAAAAATGAATATCTAAAAACATTAATGTATCAAAAGCTACCAAGGAAACAATAGACCAGTGGTGGCCAACCCGCGGTCCGCGAGCCGCATGCGTCCCGGCTCGAACATTTTTCCGGCCCACGAGATTCATCACACTTTTACAAAATATATTTATTTTATAATGGCCAAAGTAGTGAAAACCAATGTATTAAAAAATACATTATTTGTGCAACCATATATTCAAAAATTAACATTCGAAATTATGAGAAAGAATTAACTTTGATTTTAAAATAATATTCTTGCAAATATATGACAGATATTGTCTGTTTTATTTTTGAGTTTACAGTTATGAGTTCGCAGAATAATTAAATTATATTTTGCAAGCTCATTATGCGCGCGCATCTTGGAACAGCTAATATAGCAGGTTCTATGATTTTTATAACACAAAAGATAAATTTTCCAATTTGAGAAATCTCGCACAAAAAGTTGTTAGCGCTTTTGGTTCAACTTACACCTGGGAATCGTTTTTTTTCGAAAATAAAATTGACTAAACACAACGGACACTAACCTGCAACACCAATTACGATGTGCAAATACCCAAATTGAGATCGATTTGCAATAGCTAAGAGAAAGAGTGGATGAACAAATATCGCACTAGTAAAATAAATATTTTTTAATGAGCTCAATTTTTTTTTTTTATTTCGTTTATATTTATATATTTTTTATATTTAATTTTTAGTGCTATATATATATTTTTTTTTCAATGTGCGTTTAGTATCATTATTATTATATTATCTATGTTTACTTGTAAGAATAATAGTAAACACAATAATAATAACTCATTATGTTTCAACTCCAAGAAAATGTCTATAGTGGTCTAAATCTAATATGGGGATATATAATTTTATATGTGGCCCGCAAGATCATTTGGGTTGGCCTGCCATGGACGCTTGCAGCTGTAGGACTTTGGCGAAGTATAACAGAATGGAAATATTCCGGGAATCGGGATGTGATATGTTACTTGGAATAAATAAATAATAAAACTCCTAAAGGCAGGGACAGCTCCTCCGAAGGGGGAGGGGCTCGCAAGTAACTGTCCCTTCTGAGAAATGATCTCCTCAGAGGGAGAAGACTAAGCCGATCCGAAAATAAAGAAGACAGACCTGAAAAGGAACTTTTATAAAAATTATTAGCCCTTGTCTATTACTGCTACCTTTGAGCGAGCGTCACCATTGTTCCGTCCCCTGGGCCGGAATGAAAGGGAGCCGGCGCACAGCATGGACGGGTGACTCCGGATCGCTCTACCGTTATGAAAAGCTTTTCATCTGATTTCCAACCGGCTCTCAACCAACTTTTTACCCTTTTAAAGGGGATTTTACCTATTTATCGGAGCGGGATTTTATTATTTTGGCGGAACACTTCTCCCCGCCAGCCACTAACCCCTCATATTTATTTTAATTGATTTATGCTCCGATGAGCAGACTTATTTTTTCACCGGAGCCCGATCCCATTCATTTAACTTTTAACGGGAAACGTGATTATACAGCTCTCTAAGCCCTTGTATTGAATTTATCTTAATAAACGGCGCGGATCTTCATATTTCCGGCTCGCTCATAATGATAAACCTTATGAAATCCACCGGCAATATGATGGAATGAGACTTCCAATCTTGTCCCCGCTTTCGAATTAATAAAGGATCCTAATAAGAATGCTGGAAAAGTCACTGGAGCATAGCTCTATACTACTATCTCGAAAATCTTTTACATAATTTTGAATGTTAATTTTTCAAACCTTGTTTTCAACTCATCTTTCTCTGTTATGTCCATGAGTCCCTGATTAACTTCGTAAATTGAAAAGTCTCTAAGAGAGGAAACATTAGATATTACGACAAAGAATAAAAAATATTTCATTGAATTCATTGATAAAAAAAAATCATTAATTATCTGAATACTTGGGAAAATATTGTACATTTCTCTCTAATACTGAGCAATGTATCAAATTATATCGAAAACTCTTAATTTTTTTTATAACATATTACATTTATATATATTACATCAGGATGCTTTACAGGTCCTTATTTTATCTTATTTTTGTTTCCTAGGAAGGTTTGATATTTTTACTGCTAATCTCACAAAGGTTTTCGTAACTCCAGTAATTTAACTGGTATATTGTTTCCAAATTATTATCTAAGGTAGTTTATCGTAAATTTTTTAATAATATTCAAAAGAGTAAACACTCCAAAAAGAGACCAAAATTTGATTTTCCTAATAGACTTCTCTATAATAGGTTTCTCCAAATATCCTTTATTTATTATGTTACATGCCGTCTTTTTACGTATTTAGGCATCGACAGGATGGAATATCAAACAAATTAGGTATGTTGTGATATTCTTTGTACTGTTTTTATTTTTATTATTTTATAAACGCTGTTTTCTATGTTATTAGTTTGAATTTATTCCTAAGGATGACTGAATAGGCGGAATGTCGACTGGTAATATAACACAATAACTAAATTATATTCAGAGAAACATAAAAGCCATTTTTGAAAATGTGTACATTGTGTGTTTATAAGTGAAACCTCTACTCGACATTAAGTATGCAATATAAAAACTTATAGTAGTAATTTATCAACAGTTTCAAAGTATTTTCATCATATGAGGCTGAAGTGATTTAAGCCTGTACACTGGAATTTTCATCTCCAGATGAAATCGGGAAAACGTAAAGTTACAGTCGAATTACTCATAACTTAAACCTCTATTACTCCAATTCTGTGATAAAACGATTTTGTTTTTTCATTCCCTTGAGGAAATCTTGTTTAGTCGAAAAAAAATTAAAGAATAATTTCACTAGACATTTTACCACTATAAGTCAAAGGTACAACCTCTCCTAACTCGAAGAAAGCTAAATATATAGGTCTTAGGGATGCACTGTTGATGAATTATGTGACAGTTTGTCTAGTACTCATCACCCTCACCCCACTATGCCACTTTAAAGCTTGCAGGATTCAACTTGCGTTGGAGTCTTCCCCTTCTTTTTACGATCAGCCACCTGCAAGAGTACGACATGCGTTAACAATGAGCCAATGGAAATTAAGATGCAAGTGAGAAACTTAATATTATCCAAGCTGCAAGTGAAGGAATCTAAAAGAAAAAAAGGCATAGCTGAAAAGTTTGTTATTCTTTCGTGTACCCTGTCTACAATTTTGAAAAATTTGGTAGAACTTCAAGGCAGCCAAATGAAGAAAGACTTTTATTCAGAAGAAAAAGAGACGAAGGAATTTGCTGATGATGAAGAATGCATGGTAAAGTAGTTAAAGCAATGCCAAAACAAAAATAGCAGTTTGGAGGTTCATTGTTAAGATAATAAGCTGAAAAACCCAAATTATGTTTAACTCGAACTATGCATAACTCGAAGTGATTTCTCATTCCCTTGAAGTTCAAGTTATCAAGGGTTGACGTTATATTATTATAATAATTATAATGTCCACTAGCACCTCAAAGATACTAAATAATAACCTTAATAAATTGGAGGCAATTACTCGAATGGTTGAAAATTGTGTGAAACGCTTGTTTGGATTTATGGAAATAAAAAAGCTTAACAAAAGACAATCATTTGAGCTATGAAAAAAGAGTAGATTTTAGTAAAGCACCTACGTCCTCTATAGACAGTTAGCTAAGGAAAGAAATGGAAAATAATTTGATGATCTGTAGGAGTACTGTAGAGAGAAGAAAACAAATATTAAAACTATATTTGGCTATTTTGGGAATTAAGTAAAGTTTCTGTAAAGGTTATTAAACTATGATACCCTCAGTGTATGGAAGAATTTTAAGTCATCGAAAATTCATGCTTGTGGATAGGAGACTCTAAAGTGCGGAAGGATATTGATTCAACCGTCATTGGAACCGGCGAATCGTGAAAGTACAGCTTCATTAAATTAAAGAAGTTTCAGTATTAAAGCAGCAGCTCCGCGTCATGAATAAAGGATGTGACAGTTCCGGCAAAAATATGGGAACTGAAAATCTCTTGGCTCGCAAGAAATTTACAACGTAAGTTGCCTAAGGAATTTTAAAAGTATTCACCTACATTTGCAAGGTATTACACCAACGGGTGGTATCTCGTTACTCTCTTCGCAGCATCATTTGCATACTTCTTAACATACAATGTAAGTCTGCCTTCCTTCAGCGTCACTGATAAAAATGAGTGTCACATCTGTTGTATTGAATCATATAATTGGTATAACTATAATTTGATGTATTTATTAAGTATAAATTAATTGTATTTTAGTAAAATAAAAAACAATTAATTTATATTTAAGAATATAAGAATGAGAAAACATAATTTACAGTTCAGTTACTATACTGTTATTACATGTTCCAGTATCCTTTTCAAGTTAAATTGTATCGACTGAAGCAAAGTGGTATGTGTATATAGATAAAAAAAAATTTTTAATAGTAATAAAAACCTACTCAATAAAAAGAAAAATACCTTATATATAAACTTAAATAAAAGATAATGTTCACAAACTCAATAAAAAATATTAGCAAATTTACACAAATGTTTACAATAAGTATTATTATTTAAAACGTGATAAAAATATTTATAATTTAAATTAGCATTATATTTAGGTAATCGTAATAAAGATTAGCTTTAAATCCAACATAAATTATTTAAGTTTATTAGTTTTTTTAATTTAGCAACACTTGCTTGTAAACGAATTAGTGGATTTTCAGGAGCTATTCTGTTTTGTAGAAAATAGGTTTATTAATGGGACTTAACTGGGCTTTTTGTTAAAATGTGAGAAGATTTTGTATATGACGTTTTTTTTACTTTGTCAGTTTTCCTGTTGATATGCACTGTGAAGGTTAGGGGCCTGTTTAGGGTCAAGCCAAGACATTGGACTGATTTTAACCCCAGGATGTGTACACAGTTTATGAAAAGTGGTTGAATGAGTTGAGGCCTGCTTAAGTTTTGTGAAAATTATGGCTTCTGATTTGTTTTGTTTGCTATTTAATTTCCAGTTTTGACAATATTTTGTTGATTTTTATTGAAGTTTGTTGTAACTGGTTTACTATTGTATCAATGCGATAAAAGCAGAGATTACATTCATTCATAGCACCTTAAATTTTACAATATTTTATACTGGATTTTACTTTTATTTGTGATTTTCGATCAGTAGATTCTTAGATTTTTGTAATTCTAAATAAAATTATTGTGATTAACTAGTCTACGAGTAAAACAAGGGGCAGTTTAGCTGCCTTCGTGGTATTGTTAGAGTAAATAAATACAAATATAGTATTAGACACTTTCAGTTTCTCCTGATAATAACATTTTTAAACTTTCATAAGCTCCACACTTCACTTTAGAACAAAGTTTAGTTTTAAAACCCGTACATGAAAACTTTTATTTTTATGATGGCATTAGACTCTTTCCACAGAGAATCACACTAAGCCCTAGATACTCTTTATACACTCAGTGGATCCCAAAACATGAAAGTAAGTTATTTGCAGACGACACAAACATAATAATCCCCTTACGCATTGACCCATCTCAAACGTCCACTACCCTGAAAAGACAACTCAAAAAACTATAATCATGGTCAACCATAAACATCAAAAATCTTCCATCTTTCATCCTCCACCAAGACACATTCTCACGGATACAGTTCAATACACAACTAATCTCACAGACTGAGACCGTCGTTTACCTCGAGCTTTAGTTCGACACACGATTGAGTGACTGGGTGAACTCACATACGAAACAAACAAAATGGAACTAAAACTACGATTTGGATTTCTCAAAACCCTTCGTAACAAAGTTTCCTCGATCCTAATGTGATGACTTGCAAATAGAATTTAAACGTTAGGATTCCAGATGTAACATTACATTCCAATTACATATTCCTATTACATTCCTGTATCAAAACTCCATCGAAATGTATTAACAATATTCTAGGAAACTGATTCTCTGGGTATTATTTAACCTTGTCACTTGTTTGAGTTAAATAACTATGTATAAAATTATATATATAATATGCTTGGGGAAGTCAGAACGCCATATAGCCATATAGCCAGATAGCCAACTCCATATTTCATTTAAAATAAGTATATTTTTGCTTGTAACATGTAAATTTGACTGCTAAATTAGATTCATATATGTACTTGGGGTCTACCCCTTAAAGTTTATTTTTATTTTTTTAAGTAAATGCGCTGTCTGCCCACTATACTTTTATCTCCCCTCCCTCCCTGACGCTAGTAACTTGAATAAAACTAAAAAAAACACACAACTTGAGATAAATATAAATTTATTTTACTTCTGTTATATTCGTTTTGCACAAGTAACCTATTTATTTACAATCATGTATAGCTTTGACTGGCGTACTCTAAATCTAATTGAGCAACAAGTAATTTGATCCTGTAAGTTATGCTTATTTAAAACAAACTGCACTCCGACCTGTGCCCAAGTATTGACCCGCCTTCTCACTCCTCTACTCCGTCAATACTTAGTAAGGTAAATAAGCTGAGGGAAGTTGTTACAGTTTAAGAGTTTCTGATTGAATTTCCAGTGGGGAAAAAAAGATAAAGGACAAATGAGACGGTAGGAAGCTGTGAAGGAAAAGCCATAAAGGCGAGGGTGTCCCGGGAAATAGCTGCCACGGTAAGCCCTCCCTCCTCCTCGTTTCACCGCCATTACCTCCTTGGAAATTTTATATTTCTTTCTATTCCACTACCAGGACCTCTCTTCCTTGTACACACTTCAATTTATTTTTACCATCGCCCTAATAGCGAGGACCCACTACGTTGAACTGGTAAGGGAGGAGAAATTGAAAAGATACGGGGATGAATATTTTCTACAATCCTAACATCAACAATGTTTTTTAAATCTGATTATATCTTTTTTGTCTGATATTTTCTGTTATTGTGATTATTGAACTTCGTTTTATCATTATATATAATTATAAATTATCACTAAATGTGGTCACACTCATGTTTGGGGACGAAAAATGCTTAGGTCAAATTATTATTGGGTTGGAACGGTTGAAATGTCAGTTTTATTTATTTTTATGTAATTTATTTATGAAAATTAAAAACTGGTGAGACTATTACAAGCACCTCGTGTTCAGAAATATAAATTTTTGTTAAAAGTTGAAAGAAAAAGTTCCTGCCCTTATCAACAGGAGAGGACCTATACTTCTTCAGGGCAATGCCCGACCACGTGTTTGTCAGTTAACTTTAAAAAGATTATGTGATTTCAAAATACAAGTTTTAGTGCATCCATTATTATCGCCTGAATTGTCGCCAACTGATACCATTTTTTCAGAGCGTTTGACGCATTTAAAAAACAACAACAACTTATTGCAAAATGAAAACGGGGTCAAATTTTCATTTCTCGAGCTCACAGCCAAAAAGTTGGAACAAACTGAAGGACCCGATATAAATGTCTAATTGCACTCATGAAGTATCAATTCTTGCACGATTACTTGAGTTCTGGTATACCATACTTTGAAGATTTTTTATTTTTAAAATGGTCTAAATTTTTTTTTTTGACATAGGAACTAACCCCTACACTGCTTTTTTATTAGGTTGCTTAGTCACACTGCACTATTGTTTCAGTACATCATGATCTTTTGAAGTGCAATTATTGTAGTGAGGGCAGTGTTTTCATTGTTCCGTTCGCTCTTAATAACTGTTTCAGTTTAATTGGATCATTGCTCGATTAAATTATCAATGTAAACTGTCCCTGTTTTGTATAATTTGAAGGAATGTTATTTATCGATTGAGTTAAAAATAGGTTACATTTTTAAAGGACATTCAGTAATTTTCATTCAATAATAGTTAAACGAAAAAGTCAGTTTTAGCCCTCCACCCATAAAATGGGGGTCTATTTATGGCAGAAGGCCTTTGGCAACTAATACTGCCATTCTCAAATCTTGTTAACAATCCGGTGTTAGAACTCTTAGTTTTATTCTCTCTAGAGCTATACCTTCTCCTTTTAGTAAAAGTATGTAGTGAGACTAAACGATTTCTCGATTTAGAAAAGCCTTTTGACTGCGTTAGGCCGGCAGAACTTCTAGATAGGAAACATAACTTTAGCATACACCAACAATTATTATTACGAAATACAATCATATGGCCTACATGATAATATACTGCCGGACATGAATTATTATTTAATTAGTTAAATCAAAAATATTTTTTACTTTTAAACTGTGTCGCGTGTCTTATGTGATTTACAAGTTCTTAAATCTGACCGAAATAAAAGCTATAAAGAATTTTCAATACAAAAATATGCCATGTACCAACAAGTACTTAATGAATGTATAAATTCATTTTAATTTGAAATGCTGTCAATCAATTTTTCCACATAGATAAGTTATTATTGGTTGTGGATCCATAAATTTTGGGAAGACCAAATGTTAATGATTTACTTATATACATAATATACTTATATAGTATAATGATATCATACGCATATGGCTTTGAAGACCCCAACTCCGATCACTCTCTTCGGCTCCTCCGTTTCCTGTCCAGTGCTGTTTGATCCCAGGTAACTACGTGTTACTTCAGTGTTACCTTCCACACACAGTCCCTCCTCGGCCTCCTAATTCTAAAAATTGATATTCAGTTTATGAGTTTACCAATATTTAAAGAAGGAAGCACAGCTATTATTAATATTCAGGACATATTTCCTGAGGTTAATTAAAGCCTTTTAGCTTAAGTCTTTTCTATCTTTTTACTAAAATAATTCATTCCAGGATAAATATGATCTGCTGACACGTCATATGCTCAATTTTTGTGAGCATTTCCTTTACTGTCGTTAAAGTGGATTCCAAATAACAAAAGAAGTCTTTTGTCTTTTGGGTTATACTTGGAGCCTCCTCTTTTAATGTATTCTTCCGTTTAACCAAAGGTAAAATATCTTTGTTTGGTTAAATGTTAATCTTACTTGCAATGGCACCTCTTCAAGCTTTATGCATAATGCACTTATTTCACCTTTGCTTTTTCGAAAGATGACCAAACCGATGCCAACATGAAGATATGTTTTCACAATCTTCATTATAGATAGGTCATTATATGACAGATCTTCACTAACCTCTCTTAAGTATAATTGCATTATGGAACATGCGAAAGTTTTGTAGATTGTTTATAAAACGAGTTTTCTTAAATATGACTTCTTGATATTTAAAAAAAAAATTGTATCTTCTTGTTATTATAAGTTATGGAAATCAGTATCAGATAATAGACTACATAAATGAATTTACAATAAGTCATTATATGTCCTGTAGCTTAGCTACATTTAATACAATTTTTAATAATTTTGCACTGCGCTTTCTGTGATTGTTAAAAAATGTATAGTGTACATTATACATTGATTGTCAAACATGTTTAAAAGTGATGGGGCTAACCTCATGAATCATAGACTTAAAACTAACTTACATCTAACAACAAACTCTTAACCTATTTTTCCCATCAGTCTGCTGCCATTGATGCAGGAATGTTGGTGGGATCATAGTGGTAAACACTGGGTTTGTTAGGAGCTGCAACAAGGCAAAAAACTTGATTTGTGTCCGGTGGATGACCCCAAGCAACGAGTGCAGGTCAGTGTTCTTTGACCTCTCGCAAGGGGTATGTCAGACCTCTTTTCTCACGATCTCGTTCTGAAATTGTTGGAGACATTTAGCTGTATTGTCAGTCAAGTATATAGTGGGGTCACGTACAGCATAGCGACATTATATATCATCAGTTTGAGACGAAGTGACAAGTTGGGGGAAGTTAGCTGGCGTGAAAGCCGGTAAGACCTGTGTCTTACAGTTTCTTAAGGGTTTTTAGTTTAATTTAATTATATTGTCCGAGCATTTACGTTTTCTAGGAATGGGCATTTTCACCTCTTTCCCATGAGTAGTTACTTTTCGAGGTGTCTACTCTCGCCAGTTGATTCACAATAAACTTATACATATTTTGTAAAAGATATTATGGCGAGCCCATCAACCTCCTTAATATTTTTTTCGTCCTTGCAATAACGTGATACTGTGTAAAAATGATATATACGTATTGACATTGGGGAAATGGAAGTATTGGCGATGTTACCTAGGAAGAGGGATGGCCGATATCCCATCCGCCATGGCCTGGTCACGTTCCGCATACATCACCACCCGTTCTCTGTTTACCTCGCTCCGATTAATTTATTAGTCCCTGCCTCCTGCTACCGTGTCTTATAGTAGTGATCTCTGCCTCCGGTCTTCTGCAATGTAACTCATCATTTATGATGAGTTACGTTGCAGAAGACTAACTATATTAATATAGTAGTAACGTGTGTAGGTTTGTTAACAAGAGAAACGTATGCCGTTCATAAGAAAAAAAAAAGCACTACTCAACCGTTGTTTAGGTATCTTAACAATTCGGAAAGTAATATAGTTTTGTCTATTTTAACTTCGCAGCCGACATATGCAGCCATGGATTTCCTGCTAGGATGCTAGCCCAAAACAAGCAAATTTTCTAAAGCAGTTCTGTCAGTACGTCATGTTCCATGTCTGCTCCAGAAGGGCATATGTTTAAATCGATCACATTTCTTATATGGTGTTCGTGTCTTTCGTTAAGTAAAAAGAGGCCTCAAAGTGGTCCCAAGGAAGATTTCTAAGCTTTCCTGCATTTGATTCACGAGAAATATAACTGTATATAAACTGTTTTGAAGTTAATTTTTCATCTCATGAAGGAGTAATAGTTTTATTATTCCTTATAACTTATCGCAATAGCATTGGACAACTTAAGTGTTCTGTTCTGGCCGGCCTGTGACAATACATGTTGCGTGAAGTTGTTTTGTTTTTTGCAAATTCATAAGTCACATAATTTATATTTAGCTGTACTGCAAATCAAATCATACTACTGTTTAAGGGTGTGTCTAATGTTAATTTTGTATAACTACAATGAATGGCAAGAGATAATGCCCTATAATATTCATACATAAATTGGTAACAGGGTTAATTCTTGAAGCACTAGAGTTTATTTGGGTAAATGTTTTAGCTATGCAACTATGCCTAACTTGTACTAGGTAAACGTCATTAATCATGTGCATAAACACGCTATTACTTAATTCCCTTTCTATGACAGTTAAATGTGTGATCAACTAAAATCATTATACACATTGTTTTAAGAGTTTCAACCCGGTGGGAAAGCCTGTATTGGTCATGGGTTTGAGGTGTACCTGACCTACTTCATTGACAGTGATAGTTTGTTTGTGTTGATCCAAGGTAACTAAATTTGGCCAAATTATTTTATGCAATTCTAAATCTCATATAAGCAAGTAACTTTATTTTACAAGTTGTTACTAATAACTATTTACAAATGTTATTATTGATTTTTTTGCCCATTTATTGTAATCTAGGCTTGTTTTCTAAGTTTTTACTTTTAGTTTAGATAGATAACTGCTATCTGATTTTCGAAAATTAAAATGTGTAGCATTCAGCAGTTATTCTGGATGGTAAGGAGGTTTTGGAGAAGGAGGGTTCTACAGGTTCGAAAGGAAGCATGGCAGATATTAGCAGGTAGAGAATTCCAGAGAGCATTGAGCGAGCATGGAACGACCATTCGTACTCAGCAGTTTTGTGGGCAGAAGTGTAGAGGTCAAAGAGTGGGAATCTTGTGTTCCGGGAGTAGACTGAGAATTTGAGCTGTAGAAGAAGAATGTAAGAATAAGAAGGGTGATGAGAATGAAGCTACCCTAACGGCGTAGAGGCGTTAGTACATGGAAGCGCCGTGGAGTCCCAAAGACAAATGTAACGAATCAATTCATGATTCACTACGACTGTCTCTTGAGACCCCCATACACTACACGGTCATAGTCAAAGTAAGGGAAAACAAAGAAGGTTCGATGAGAAATAGTTTCGTGGTACCTATTGGCCGACTGGAAGGCAGGGAGATATGTTGGTCCCAAAAGGTATACGTATAAGATATATCCATAAATAATAAATAATCTAACTATCTTTATTGTGCAATAATTACAATCTGCCTTTTATAAGGCAATAATAATGCAGATAAATGATCTCATTCATACTATATTTACAGCATCATTCACTCGCTCATTCATACAATAGGACATGATTGGAGAAACTGGCCATTGCCAGGACTAAATAATAAATAAAAGAATAAATAATAATAAAAGAATAAAACGCTTATTCTATTATCCTAGCTAAAAAGACAAGAATTAAACAGAATCTTTGGACAACTGTACAGAATACTTCGAAGGACATCCCATTACTTATTACTTATCCAACTACTTATTTACAAAGTTATACCTAAGCCAATCTGGACATAAGGTATAGAGCTATGGGGGACAGCAAAAAAGTCGAACTTCAAGCGTACCCAATCCTTTCAATCAAAAGTCCTGAGAACAATAGTAAATGCCCCTTATTACGTCATCAACAAAACCCTTCATAACGATCTTAATATACCCTACATTCTTGAACTCATCCCTTCCAAGTATATGAAATTCCTTAGTAGCCTATATCCCTATAATCCTCCTCGGAGACTGAAACGGCAGTGGCCTCATAACCTGTTATAAATGCGTGATAATGGGAGTCCTGGCAATGGCCAGTTTCTCCAATTATGTCCTGAGCGTATGTGGCTCTCGCGCTCTTCGTCAGCATTCACTGGCTCGTATCCCGTGACGTGGCTGACGAAGGAGCGTGAGGGACTTCCCAGGATTCCGCTTTCTCTTTCGCATGCTATGGGGGTGACAACCATGTGGATTTGGGAGGCCTCTGGGCTGTTTGTAAATATTGTATAAATGAACCAGTGAATGATGAATTGTAAATATGGTATGAATGAGAACAATTATCTCAATACTTATTGCCTAACAAGCAGATTTTAATTTTAGCCCAATAATCAAGTTATATATACGTATATATTTTCCTATACCAACACTATTCCCAGGAATTCGAACATGCCATTTATTATTTTTAAAAAGATAATCAATCAAAAATTTTACATACGATAAATGTATTCAATGTATCAAAGTACCAATAGCGCAAGAAAAATAAAACTTTGTTCAAGTAATTTTTTTTTGCCGTGCTATTTTTTTTTTTTTTTTTATGAAATCAAAATTTGTAACGCTGACACCAGTTGACCACTTATGTGTGCCAGTAACTGCTTACTAATCTAGGCTTAAATTCTTTGCAGTTAATAGGTTAATGAATGTCCATTTTTTTTTTTTTTGTGTGTGTTTTGAGTCATTTTTACAATCATAATAAAATATTGTATGACTCTGCCTAAAAACAACACAATGACTCTAAACAGGGCTCATTTATTAACACGTCGTATGATTCAAATTATAGGAACATTGCATACGTCACGGATTTAAGTATATTTATATATGCCTTTATAAATGTTTGGAAATGGATCGCCCAAAGCAAAATAAAAATGAAAGTGCTGCGTACATTTCTAACAATTAAAGTTTGTGGTTACTACTAATGGTTCACCCCTGTCTCGATGCCTCGTGGCTGATGGAATATATATAAGACAATTATTGAAGGTAGGGTGAGTAAACTGAAATCAGTTTCTCTGTAAACAAAGTTAAGCAATTTTATTCACTATATATTATATTATAACAATTATTAATATTGATTTACACAATCTTACCTGTAAACAAAGAAGCGACAATTACAGTTTATAACTATCTTTTCTATATTCACACTCTATCAACAACTTTGGTTACCTAACATAACCTTCTCTATACAATGGCTGCTCCATCTGGGGGCAGCCAGTGGAAGCAGCGCAGGAAATTCAAATTAAAGAGAGAATACTTTCCTCACATATATATATATAAGTTAATCTCCGGCGGTAAAGATTTGATAAAAAGAGAAAACGGGGAAACAAACTGACACACTTGAAGTCAAGAGAAATACTTTTATTATTCCGACAATCCTACACATATAGGATCATGGGCTGTTTACACCCCATGTTCTTATTTATTTACAATACAGTCATCCTCCTGACTTCAACTCCCCCCTGCCACTTTCCGACCATCCGTTGGGAACTTAAGAAAAAATCATAATACAACTTATAACTAGAATGACTACGAACTCATACATAATGATTCCGTACTCACAGGAAACAATTCAGCAAAACCTACATGCCTAAGAAACTAATACAATAATAATAAAAAATAAACATAAAGAAAGACCAAAGTCTGGTCCGAACTGAGGTGTGTGTGTGCAGGGGCGAGGATACTACAGGTAGATGGTTCGAAAGGCTTCCCCGCTGGAAGCTTTAACTGCTCTATTTGTACAGTCCTACACTTCCTGGATCGGTGGACACTTTGTACGGTCACTAGATTGTGCTCGCAAATCGCGATAACCCTGAAGGGACCCTCATACCGTGACAACTCTTTGCTTCAATTGGATACAATCTTCCGGTAAACTGTATCCCCTATCGTGACACGCACAGCGATCGGTTGGACACATTCACGTGGACACATGGACGCACCCACATTCTCCCTCACTACCCTCCTAGTTTTTTTTCGCTTTAATACCCTCGTAAACCTTCCCCCACAGTTTCCCCAACGCCACGCGGTTGTTTACGAGTTGAGCGGACATCTCATCTCCACTCGCCGTCCCACTGGCGTCTCTGCGACGGTCACGAAGGCCAAAAAGTAGTTCGAAGGGTGAGAATCCTGTAACCGTGTGGATGGAGTGGCTGTATACCATTACCGTCATTGCATTGCCGCGTACGGCCCCAACCCTTTATCAGCATGGTAGACCTGGATAAGGTCCCCCATGTATTGACAGGCCACGCTACATCCAGTGCTTTCATTTTCTTTCTCACATCGGCGTTATCGAATTTTCTGCCGCCATCTGACGCGATCCGATCAGGGACACCATTGAACTGGAACCACACCCTAAGCGCTCCTAACGCCACCTCAGAAGACTTTTCCCGGACGGGGTAAGCCATGGCCGCTTTATTAAACAGGTCAATCACGGTGACCCATTTGTGTTCCTTTCTCTCCAGGTGAAAATATCGACTTGAAGAACGCTCAGTGGTGTTGCGCCGTGGGGGTCTCTTCCTATAATCCTGTCGGTAGATGTCTATTGTATTTAGTACGGTGGCAAACCTCGCACGCCCCTAGCACATCCTGGATTGTCTTCCTCATCCCCCACCAGAAGTACCTACGCTTCAATGCCTGAGCGTCTCATGTTCTCCCCTGTGATTTGTCTTCCCCTGGTGGTACGCCAGCGTTATCTTCTTCTGTGCACCCTCGTCCGTGATTGTTTCCAGAATCAGTATACACCCCACAAACGTTCTATCCACCCCGATCTGTTCTGTCCACCACAGCCGCTTTGCCATGGTCGCGTTTCCCACGTACAAATAGTGGGTCTTCCCTGGTTTGAAAGCGTCTTTTAGGGCATTGCAAATTTCGGCGATCTGGCTCCGACCATATGGTAATACCTGTAGATCGTCCATAGCCCCCCATGCGCGATCTTCATCAGCCCCAAGGTCTTTGTCTGCCAAAACTATCTGGCGGTGTCTTATATCGAATTATCTCCTCCTGCCGACTGTTCCTCATCTGCAGACCTTCGTTCCCGATGATCGCCTTCCCTCTCTGGCGTCCAGTCCTGCAAGAACTGCCGGATATCCCGAGATGATTTCCAGTTATCCTGCTCGATTGCGATGACTGTCATCGTCCGGGATAACCAGTCCGCAACGACATTCTCTTTGCCGGGCTTATACACCACATCCAAGTTGTACTGGCTGAGGAATTCTTTCCCCTGAGTGCCCCTCGCAGACGACTCCTTCAGTTTGCCAACCCACTGTAACAGTCTGTGGTCCGTATGCACCCGGAACCTTCTCTTGACACATACGGCCGGAAGTGATCGATCGCCCAGACTATCGCAAGTAACTTGCGTTCCAGCGCGCTATACCGACTTTCCGCCTCTGCGAGGCACCTACTGGAGTACGCTACGGGACGGTCCCCTGTCTGTGACTGAACAGCTCCCAAGGCATATTCACTGGCATCCGTCGTAATTGTGAATTGCTTTGTGAAATTAGGAAACGCCAGTACCGGATGTTCCTGTAGTCGTCCCAAGCACTTCTAATGTTCGCCTCTATGTCGGGGGTGATGATAACCTTTTCCCCCTTATTGAGGAGGTTGTTAAGAGGTACCAGGTATGCTGCCATTTCTGGGACGAATCGCCTGTCGTAGTTCAGCGTTCCCATCAACCGTCGTATCCCTTTTACGTCAGACGGAACCGCCATCTTCTGAATTGCTGCAACCTTCCCGGCATCTGGTGGGACTCCTTCTTTGGTTATCGTGTGCCCTAAAAACTGATGACCTCCTGACCAAGATGGGACTTTTCCACTGATAATTTCAGGCCAAATTGTCACACCCGGTCCATCTTCAAGTGATCTTCATGTTAGCGTCGGTCGCGCTGAATAGTATGAGGTCATCCATGTATATCTGGCAAACGGACTCGTCTACTCCCCGTAGCAGCTCATCCATGAGCCTTTGGAATTAGATAGGTGCATTTTTCAATCCAAATGGCATCTTCGTGAACTCGTAGTGACCTCTCTGAAAAGTGAAGACGGTCCCTAGGATGCATCCGTATCTGGTGACAGCCCGCTTTGAGATCCAGAGTGCTGAAGATCCTGGCCCCGCTCAGCCTGTCCAGAATGTCATCGAACCTGGGAATTGGGTACTTCTCGTCCACCGTATTTTTATTGAGTCTACTATAATCTACTACGACCCTGTACTTATCTGGGCCCACCTTCTGCGTTATTTTTCTTAACAGCCCATAAGCGGCTATTATATGGCGACGTGCTGTCTTCAATGATCCCCTGTTTCTTTACCTTGCCCAGCTCCTCCCTAATATGGTATCTGAGATCCTGGGTATCTGCGCTCCTTTACGAAGCTTACTCGGTCCTGCTTGAGTGGAATCTCATGTACTGTTCTTCCTGTGACACCCAATCTCTCCCCTTCCTTAAAGAAAAAGTCCGTATATTCTCTCTTTAGGTCCCCTCTCCAATCCTCCGCTCGCTTAATCGCCCCTACTCTCGTCCCACCATCTCTCCCTGTATCCCTCCCTTGTCTCAGGCACCTATATGTTTTCTTACCTAGACAAATTCCCCTCCCTGTTCGTAAACTTCGCTCCCACTTTCCCTCACAAATCACATCCTATGATCCCTCCATATTCTCGGGGCATCTTTTCCACCACATGGACCCGCAATTTCTCCTCGCTACGATTCCATCTATCTAACCCTATTACCGCTTACCCTACGACACAACAGGGGCTCCCCAGGGTGATCCAGTTACAAGAGCATACCTGTATTTGAGGCATCCTCTTTCCTCCACACATCCTCTCCAGTGTCTCCCGACACATTATTGTGTTAGTACTCCCGGTATCCACTAAGCACTGCACTGCACTCACGACTCTAATTATAGGCAGACCGCTATGTGCGCGTTTTACACTATTATTTATTAACGTTCGGTCGCCTCTCCGCTGCCACTCTCCTCAGATCTCACGTTCTCCCCTCTCATCTCCTGTTTTTCGTCAACCACTCCTTCGGGCACTGCCGCTTCCCCCAGCCCACTCTGTTTCCCGGTTCTTTCCTCTCTTTTTTCGTCTCGGAAGTTCCCGAGATCTCTGACGCCGGCTGTGGTCTCTCCTTCCTCCGCACTTTCTGAGGGTTTATCTCTATTGGTTCTGGTCAGAGCCCATCTCTGCTTTGGCTCCTATACGGGCACTGCCTAGCCCTCCGTTCCACATTCGAAGCACCTAGTGCGTGGGCACTGTGCTACCAAGTGTCCTGCCTTCCCACCTCCTGAAGCGTCCCAAATTTCCTCGGCTCCTTTCACCCACTGTTGCCCACTCTTCCGCCATATTGCACCTCCTTCTTCCTTCATTTGACTGGCGTGGTATTGGGCCTTCTATACGACACTCTTCTGCAGCCCGTTTCTTCCTCACCGCCTGTGATCTCGTCTTCTCTGACACTGCTGTCCATCATTTCTTGGGCATATTCTAAGAATGTGCGTTCTCTTGGTTCTTCCAGTCTCCTTTGCTAGCTGCACCTTTAGTCGACAGAAACACCATCCTGGCTTCCACCTCTGTCACGCCCACGGTCTCCCGCATCTTCTCAGTGATGCTATTATAACAGGCTAGCAATGTTCCGGCGTACTGCCCGTTTGTTTGCTGATGTTTCTTGATCTCCCGAAACATTTTAAAGATATCTTCCTCAGGGGTCCATCTTTTCCCTCCAAACGCTTTTTTCAACCGTTCCTTTACTATGCCCCAGAAGGTCTCCTCGTCGGTCTGGATCATATTCAGAATACTCCTTTTTATACGAGATCCGACATGACATGACTTCTCTCTATTTTACCACCCGTCGAACCACCTCTTCAATTGTCTTCTACCACGTTATCTTTTCCACCACCCTCTTTCTTCCGCATTGTATTATCTATCCTCTCCATTGTTAAATCTGCTATAGTTCTTTGACTGGTCACATTTCCCATTTCATCTTTTGAAATTTTAAGACATTGATTTGCAGGGACTTACAACTGGGTTATGACTCTGTTCGCGATCTTTTAAGTTTTATATCCATAAAAGAGAACATTTTAAATATTTAATACACGGGATAGGGGAAAATCAGGAGAAAGTTCTCTAGAGAAAGAAAGATAAGAGCTATAAAGCAAGATAATTAAGCATGCTAAACCAGGATATGAAAAAATAAATTGGTTGGATAAAAGAGTTTTAAGGAGGCACTTAACCCAAGTATGGGATAAGACTTGAGGTTATTTCCATATTCATGAAATTCTGTGGCATCCCGCGAGTTTACCTGGAAAGTAGTTCTTAGAACATTCTTCTGAAATTAGACTGCATCATTTAGTAATTTTAAGCTTACTCAAGCGACGGAAATAATTTTCATGCAAATATAAGCGAAACTCTCTTAGGCAGTATGCAGGAGTCGAATCTGGTGTTCCATGACCAATGAGAGAATCTAAAACACTAGAGCTCTACGCCTGCAGCCTTGATATAGGTTTGATGAATTTGATTGATATTTCGATAGTTATTACATCACTATATTATAATATAGTCATCCATCCACGTGCGTTGTGAAAACAAAAACGATTGGGTTCATGCATATATTATAGCACTTTCATTGTTCGGGAGAAAAAAATAACGAAACAGCAAGGGTTATTACCGAAGACCAACTAGTCGGAAATCTCCCCATAAATGATAAATAACATGACATACTTTTTATTGGCTGGATAAAACTATCATATCGGACTAAACGTACTTACAGTAAAGTGACTAACTGTTCGCATAGGAAATAAACAGCAAACAACATCTCATTAAGACTCCATGATCGCGAGCTGCACTTACACATCCTCCCTATGAAGGGATTTAAGGAGGAGCCGTTGGAAAAATTATCCTGTTCGCGGATGGCTTAAAACCGAGTACCTTGTCAATAATAATAATGATGGCGATGCGATATAAATGTAACCTATCACGAATATCTGACCCTATGGGTAACTATCGCCCCCTGTGGGCGATCTGAGCAGTTGATAAATAAAGTTGGACCCCTATGGCTCTACTTCAGTGAGGAACCCACCCCTAGGCCCACTAGCGAGTTCTCTTTATCTGTCCTGCATCTCTGACTCAGGCCTGACTCACGCTCACTTCAAATCTTCTGTCAATCTTAATTCTTGTACCGATTCTGTCCAACTAGCTACGTCATCCGCTATCGGAAAGTGAGTTAGTTATTGCTCTCGCTCGATATCGAGTTACTGATTGATAGATGTGATGGTGAGTGATAATTGGTTCCGTTCTGAAGCCATCGTAAGCCGTGGGATATTTTTCAATTATTAGGAGTATTTGTGTGTGTGTGTGTGTGTGAAAAAGTTTTGCCGATCGTATCCCTGACGGTTTTGTTCAGATCATAATAAAAAAAAAATAAGGTATGTATGGGCAACAATAGAAATCGTGTGCCGAGCGTAATTTATACAAAATAAATTATAGTGACGGTGGTTAGTTATTGTTTTTAATTTTTTAATTAATATTTGAAAAAAAATATACTTATATTATGTAAATACTAACTTTATGAGTATTTAACAATCTTATAAATAGGAATTGTATGATGTTACAATTACAATTTACGAAAGTTGTAAGTATAATGTAATGCATACAAGTAACTTAATTGAAGGCAATTGTCTAGGCATGTAATTATTATAAAAAATAAATAGATTAATAGTTAAATATATAATGGACATCTTCTTTAAGTTAAATTATGAAAAGAAATATTTTTGTTCCTTTCATGTGTTTTCTTGAAATATATAGATGAAAAAGCAGAAACAGGCAATTAAAAACATCCCTCGGGACTTCTGCAGCCCGATGGCTATTGTGAAACAAACTCTGAACATTAAACCCACTGTTCTTCTCTTTTTGTAATGGGCAATATCGCAGCTAATTTTAATTTTTACGAGCGATTTGTGCGGATTATGTGAAATTCACAACTGCTGCTTATATATTGTGCATTTATTTGAACCCTGCGTTGTGGACATTTTCATTATTTTAGTTTAGTTTTCTTATTATACTTTATACTTAACTAAATGACTCTAATGTTCATTAATCATCTTTCGTACTGCAAGGTATTGAAATGACCTATCAGAAATCTCCGTTGAAACCAAATTGTAAGCAATTAAACTACTACTAATACACATTTAATAGTTGAAGAAACTGAAGAACTCCCGAACTCATGCTATCAAGATCCTAGTTATATGGTACGCCTCAATGGTAAAGTTGGCTAAAAAGTGGACTGCACAGTTATCCCTTGGAAAGCTACAAAGTATAAAAGGGGACCTTCATAAAACAAATTAATAAACGAAGTACCTGGGTTTGAACTTAGAATCAATTATGAATCTGCGTTTACTTGTCTTTTTTCATGGCTTCTCATTTATTTGCCAGATATCGGATAGCTAGGAGTTGGTACAGTTTTACGTACCGTGCCGGCAAAATTTACGTGTAAAAATTTTTTTATTTTCCGATTCAAGAGTTATGCTTGGCGAACAGACAGTGATACATCCAATGCACATGTCTTGATTTTGAATAATCAATCATTTTCATTTCTAAATTTCATGAATTCTCCTATAACAAGCAAGTTAAACCCAATCTGAGTATCCCGACTTGTACTCAAAATCATTGAAGGTCATTTAGAAGCATTATCAACCCTTTCACTTCCCTGCGAAGATTGACTCCGAAGTAACCCAGAGACCTTTTGTAAACATTGCGTCACAGGGTGTTCTGGCACCGGTCCAGCATTTCTCACCTTATATCCTAAGCATCTACGGTCTCGCAGGAGTAGCGTGAGGGATCTCCACTATCCCTGCTTCCTTTTCCATGACCAGGAAGGTCGAACTTTGATGGTGAATACTAGGATCCCTGTGCTATGTATATGTTCCCCTGGTGTTGGTCAAATGGGCCTAAATCATTATTTTTCCTAAAATAAGGTTAGGGTACAAAGGGCTTTGATTGGTTCAAAATAAATAAATAATGAATAGTCTGTGTCAAGATAACACGTTCATTCAGGATGAAAAAATTACTTAAACAGGATTTATAATGATTAATCAAAAGTTTAGTAAATCGTAAACTTCTCATACCATGACTTGTAACCAAAACACCAATTATATAGTATGAGTAGTATACGCATGTCATATTGTGCATATGTTAAACATGAGATCACATATCACAACTACCCGTCTCCCTTAAAGCAGATTGCATTTTTTCTTGAATAGACTATTTAAAAAAATTAAATAAATCTATTTGAAAACATGATTTCTAGTGGACTTGAGCATTCTCAATGCCAATGAAGTCGCTTGTGCACTGTCATAACAAATTATGCCTGCGAGCCCCATGTGGGCTAAGGGCTTTAGTTTCCCCATCCTTCAGGCTAGATAATCTGTGTAAGAGCGTTGTTTAGATCGAAGTGCAGATAGTTGACATATTCATGGTTGTGTTTGAAAAAACCACTATTAAGTTACACGCGTTAAATATGCCCATTAACGCTCTCTTTAACTCTGACAATGTATTTAATTTTAATTGATTTATTTTGTCTTTAGGATAGGAAATTATTTCATACAAGAGATAGATGTCCGAAAAAAATAACCCGAAAAACACGCCGAGTATATTGTGACCTAGGTATCTACCATTATTTGTATAAACTGTAATTTAAAAGCTTCAACATAACATAGGATTAGTCTCCAAACTAGTTGTTCTAATAATAATTATGTAAACCTCATAATAAGTAACCTCATAATAAGTAGTCTCCAAACTAATTGTTCTCATAATAAGTATGTAAACCTCACCGGTGTAAATTTCAATAATCATTGACTAAAGTGACAAAAAGTGACTTTTTTTTATCTTTAAATTTTAATTGCCTCCAAATTATTGTTTAAATAATTAGAACTCCGTTTATTCTAAAGATTTATTGTGAACGCTTGCTGTATATTTCGCTAAAACTAATGAATTGATTTTTTTTTTTCAGGTGAGTACTTGCTACATAATTTTAGCTCTGATCTACTAAGTAGGTATGTTAAAATTAAAAAGAATTCTTTTATTCTTTTAAAATTGCCATTTTACTGAAATAACTTACGATGAACGACGGAAAATGATAACTTACGGTGAGCCCTAACTACAAATTTATGCAAGTTTTAGTATAAACTTTTCTGAATGCAGCTGTACTAACTTATCGTTAGTATGTTTTCCCATGAAATGTTACAGGAAGAAAGTAACAGTATTTACTTGATAATATTTTTAACAATCTCAACAAGCATCATCATTTTATTAATGTGATGTCTGGGTCGTTTCAATTCTTATTAAGTGCATAGACTGATTAATATTTATGCAATGATAAATTGCCAAGATAGTATTATCATATCTATTGTTAAACACATCTGAATTGACTAATGTCTATCCGGATCGGGTGACCGTGTGACCTTATAAACTTATTGACCTGTTATCCTGCCCCATTTCAGGTTAATTTACGCTAATTTGAGCTTCAAGTAACTGTATTTCAAGATAACTTAGCTCTCCGGTACTCGAGGGAATAACTTAAATTATGAATGTAATTTTGCCTCTATACAAACTAATTTTCAAGTTTAGATGATAGCTTTTCGTCATATTTTTTTATAAAATTTATATTTACATCATACATAATATGTTGAAACTTTCTCTATAAATAACGTCTATGTAAATACTCACTTTATCAATTTTAGTCGAGTCACAGCGAATGCATCCGCTCATGCCTAAATTCATGGTTAACCATGAACTCCCAGTTTAATTTTAGTTTGCTCAGCCCTATTTGAGCATATTTAGACAATGGATGTACAATGTAGATTATACCCTTGTAACAATCGCAAATCACAGTGCATATAATATTGACCTATTGTAAATAGATCCATTTATTTAGAATTTATATTGAATTCCATAATTTTTAATAACAAGAGGATATGAAGGGGAAAAAAAAAATTAGTTTGACGTTTATGGATATTTTCTAAGGTTTAAGAGTTTACCGCCTTCACGTTATGTACTTCTAACATAGCTGTTTTTTTTCTTATAAATCATTATACATTAACATTAACAATTTTGTGTATTTATATTAACAAATAACATTTGCATTGTATATTGGTATGTTGCTGGAACTAGGGTTTGATCATATACTATCCAACATTTTCAATTATAAGTTAGATCATATAGACGTCTCATAATGAATAACTCTTTATCTTCAATCTCAAAATGCCAGACAAATAATTAAAGTAACTGCAAAAGTTGGACTGAGCGCCTTGTTTTCTCATATTCCTTGTTTGCTTGCTATTAATTTTTTTTTTGTTAGACAGTATGATATGAAGGTATGCCCTATTGGATGTAAAAAAAACAACAACCTAAATAGCCTTTACAAATATTCTTTCCATAATGTGAATCTCTAAATACACTATTACATGATTACAAGTTGGGATGAACAAGATAACGAAAAACACAAAAGCTTATTAGGAAATAAGGAACACCATTACTTAAAGTTACGAGGTACATACCAACAGACATTAACAGATCCCTCTTTAACTCCCTACGCATATATGAGACATACTATACCTTGCATTGTAAAAGCTGTGAGGATTAGAGTGTAAATAAAACTTATAAATATGGTGTAAATGAAATTTTTTATCATTTTGATCCATTGCCCCATTAATTAAATATTAAAGTATTGTTTTTTTTCAAATAAAAACAACTCACAAACAAGACAAATGCCCCGTGCCCGTTTGAAAGTAGGGCCTTGAACTCGGTAACTATACGTATCATAAGAGCAGTGGAAGTAAAAAGCGGAAGTCCCCTACCCTATGGTCGGAACTGTGCTTACTACATGGGGATGTGGTGACAGAGTCGTCGCCAATAACCTGTTACCCACCGATGCCACCCCCAAGCAGGATCCTATGTCCTGTGGGTAATTTTCAATTGCACCCTCCCATTGGCTAACCTGTTGGGTTGATTTATAGTCCGCTAGCTATCCCCTTCGAAAACCCTCCCCTCACACACGGTATCCCTCTGTCCCCTGCCCCCCGTACCTTTCATTCATATACTGTATGTCATATCATCGGTTAATTTATCACATCTTGTGTGAGAGGGACGCTGTGCTCGGGTTAGCTCATTTTCTTGCACAAAACATCTTTTTCGCAGCCGATGTTTGACTTAGAATAATTCTAAGTAACTAACTTCACAACGAACTCAGCAGGATGCTCACATTCAGTAAGATTCTTGAATAAAGTGGTTTATATCCTTTGTGTTGGATTTTCTCATCATATAATTTTATTACAGACTTAGTTGTCGGTCAAATATCTTGTTATTTGTCTTACAAAATGTAACAAGGAAACCGTGAAAATCGCAACTCATAATACGCCTGTTCGCGCTAGGGCTCTTGAGAATCATGAATTCCCCAAACGCCAGAAAATTACGCCGGTTACGTAGTGAGAAGGTTGATGTTAGATTGAGTCGGTTAGTGTTACAAAATTGCCAACAGCAAGGCATAAACATTAAACAAAATACCCAAAAATAATATATAAATAACCATTAACTTTATTCAAAACAAAAAAAATAACTGATCAGCAATTTAACAGTTAATTTAACCAGGCCTGATTGTTAGTAAATTTAAATATAATGTATAATAAATAATGAAAAAAAGTTTATAGTCATGATACGATGTTTCGGAGAAGAGTGCGTATATACAACCGCAGGGTGGCGATGCGCACGGAGAGATCTGTAGACGAGATAGGCTGAGAAGTCCAAATTTGTAGTAAACAAATACATCTTGTTCGCAGGGGAACAGGCCCGTATTCTGCTATCTTCTGCACTGACTAAGCCAAGCTCCTTGTCCTCTAATACGCAAAGTCCTATTTATTTACTTCCTCGAGCTTTATAGTACTTCAAACTATCTTCTCCTGATGTAAACTATCTGTATTTTGATGTAACAAAATGAAAACTCCTGTTCAAGGGAAAAAAGAAAACACACCTAGACTTTCTTTCGTTTTTTAATCTTAAACATATGTTCGTGTATACGATATTTACATACGCTTTTCCTAATTTTCTCAAGCCAAAACAATCCGAAGATAAAGAAAAAAATAAATTTACAATTTTCCACTCATCTCATTACCATAAAAAAAATAGTAACAATAAAAAAAATATTGCTGAAATCCTCTCAAACAAAAATTAAGTTTAAACAAAACACTGAAGACTCTTAATTTGAATTACCCTTCTAATCACTGATTTACTGTCTATGGAGCCCAAACAGTAGGGATGAACAGTTTACTTTCTAATGGCTGTAGCGGCTACACCCGAACATTGGAAAACCTTCCTGGAATTTATTATTGACCATTTTCATGATCTCATCCGTGCTAGGTAGGTCTAGATCTTGCTAAAGATCACGGCTGTCAAATAATACATTAAATTCATAATTAGGCTCTTATCTTGTGACACGGCTGACGGGTATGATACACAACCTACAGATTTGGAGTACTGGATTGAAATACTGATTTGGGAGATCTCTAGGCTGTGTGAATTTTTAATAAAATATTGTATAAATGAGCGAGTGAATGCAAAACTGTAAATGTGGCATGAATGAGATCATTGATCACTGCCGGGTCGTCACCGTTGTTGATATGTCACGAGGGAAGTCTTGAGGTCCCAGGTTCTGGAGAAAGAGTAAGATGCTCTATGACAACGGCTTACAGCGACGTGTGGTGTCCCAGAGGCCGTTGTCCAGGAAAGGGCTAGTTTTAGCCAGGGAATTCCACTGGGAAGATGTGGAGTCTGACAGCGCCGGACTAAAACTCGCAAGGAAGGAAGGAGAGGTCCAGAGGTTAAATAAGAAGAAGACGCTATTTCGAAACATTAATGCAACTTCGAGTGCCAGCCTGGAACTGAATGCCTGGTCAGCACAGAATTACCTGGTGGCAGGCAGCCAACTAAATAGCCTTTTATTTCGCCCAATAAAAACTAGCCTCACATGCTGCAACAATCTGACCCGGTGCTCCTAGCGGTGGCCAGGGAACTTGTATCTCGCTCTTGATTATATCGAATCATTATTTGAGTTTGGTCTCACCGTAGTACAACAATTAGATTATTTAAATCAGAATATTTTTATATTACATTATAATATTTGATATAAAACAGATTATTATTATAATAATAATCTCTGATATGTCAGACAGAGGTTGGCACAACAAACACAATTGCTTATTGCCCAATAGGGTAGATTTTATCTCAATATAAGGTTTCCAATAATAATAAATTCATAATTGCTCCAAAAAAATCTTATTCAAGATTTGAGAAATAAATAAATTTAATGTCAGAAATTATACAAAATGTCGTTTTCATAATTACCTTAATCAAGTTATTATATCTAGTTAGACAGTTGATATCCCAATATCAGGAAAGTACTCCTAAAAGAAACTGAACCTCTTGTTATTCAGAGCAACGGCGACAATCGGAATGGTTCACTGAAGAGCCGCCATTAAAGCGGTCCTCCTCTTTAATGTTAAGCACATTTAACTTTAGACCGAGGACGGTGTAAGAGGGCCCAGGTAGAAGGGAACCGCCCGGAGACGGTAATATGGAAACTCGTTAGCAGCAACTTAGATTGTGGGACCTCCCCCCCCCCCACATGAATAAAACACCACGACCCGAATCAGTCGAATTAAACTACTTTCAAAATTAAACTACTTTCGCTTTAGGCCGAGCCATCTGCCCACTGTGTCCAGATTAAATTATAAATTCTGAGCCGTTTCTTTTTCTATTCTGTCCTGGCTGTGCCACAGGCTTAGTCAAACAAACTCCCATTGTTCACTTCACTGTGCTTTTACGTTTAACGCTGAAGTTTCTTTATGTTTGCCCGGCTTGAATCCTTTGAGACAAATTGTTTGCTCGCCATGAAATATTCACGAAGAGACTGCTGTTCGAAATGTAATATTGAATTATTTAGATGAGTGAGATCCAGCAGGAGGCAATCAATGGTTTTATGTTTATAACACCCGTGTATTGGATGCCAAAATAAAAATTAATTATTCGTCACTTGAGCTGGTAGAATAGTTCAGGAACTCATAAAATATTAATGCATTTTATTTTTTTTAGTGAGTCACCCGTAAGTACTATATTAAGGTTATTTCCGAGCAACAAGAGCGAAGCTCTACACAAATACTGTGCGATTATCAGTCGTAGGTTCCACAATAGCAACCGTATGTATGAACGGTATTATCTATCTCAAATTTTAAATTATATCAACAACACTCACTAAGATTAATAACAGAAACTATGTGAAATTAAACGAAAAAAAAGTCTCCCATCCTTATATTAACTCTACGATTTTTAAAATACTTACGCGAGTGTAAGAAAGTCACGTGCATAGAAACCATTTAAGATTTGAAGTTGTATTTTTTTTCATTATGTAAACACATTAGATGTGGTAACGCTACAATAATCTCAAAGATACACAAAAAATTAAATTTTCATAAGTCAACGACAAAAATACGCTATTTAATGTCATTTGGCCAAATTTCAATATATAAATACATTGCATATAATTTTTATCCAAATTTGAGCTACATAAATTTAATTGTTGAAAGGACGAAGTGACCATGATGGCTTTACTGCTGTTCTTAGCTCCAACTAAGGCAGCTACAGGACAACAAGATATAATAATTCAAGTAGCTTCTAGGCATTCTTATTTTCAACCCTGATTAAGGACATATTAAAGACACCAATCCAAAAAAAAAGGCAAAAAGAAACAGAGTATATTTTTAAAAGCCAACAATAAAACCCGAACATTTAATATTATTTGAGCTGATAGCAATAGGATTCTTTTAGATATTCAATTTTAAGTGATAATGTGATGGCGCTTACCGAGAAGATTTCAAAAATCGCAATTCAGTTTCAATGAAAATTGATCGGTAAAAAAATAATTTTATAATGAAAAAAAAATGAAGACGTACCTAAACCTTGGATTTAAAATAATTATTTTAATAGTATTTAAAATAACAGTCAATTATAACTACCTAAGACAACTCATACAGCTTTTATTACCTGCTCAGATGGTGTTTGATAAACGGAAAGAAGGATATGAAAAAGAAGTAAAAGGTCGGTCCCAGGATCTATTGCCGACGAAGCAACAAAGATCTCCCCTAGGATAAATAGGGAAGGGAAAGTCACGTATGAAATAGACCAGAGGGGGAATAAAAGAGGAAATGATGATTAGAAAAGAAAAAGCAGTTTTTTCGACAGTTTGGCCAGGTTTAGTGCTGCCGTTGGCTATGCGGCCATAACAAGTCCGGGTTTAGTGCGCTAGCCGCACGTATAAACTTATCCGATCTCTTCCCAACTCCTGAGTAAAACATTTCAAATGCCCTTCCGCCCTTCCGATTTAATAATGTAGCGGCCAACTTTAGCCCCGCTTTTCTCATAACACCAAATCTGTTATATCACAGTGAACCCTTTTTTCTATCATGTTAATGCAAATGTTAAATTTTAAATCTCAAAACCAGTGCTATAACTACCCATATAAATTCAAGCACTAAAAAAGGTACTAACTTGAAATTCATCTTCGTATAGGATCCGGTAGAAATGAGGGTGTGACTAAATATAATTTGAGTTAATCAAATTTAATCCAGATATAAAATTTCGATCGCCACAGATACACTCCCAGGCAACCCTTGGTAAAAATGTTTGCTTAAGACAACAATCCTTTGAAGAATATTACAGTCTACCCTATAAGGGCAAGGAACAATATATTCGTTTTATAAAGATTTATTTTTCTTTTTAATAAGATAGATGGTCCCATTCATGCCGTATTTACAATATTTCATTCACTTTCTTATTCATGTCATATTTACAATATTGCATTTGCTCTCTCATTTATGCAATAATTACTAATACATCCATTTTGTATAAATATCTATATTGATCTACATGCATATATATCCCAGAGATCAACCTAGTTCACCTTCCCGGCTATGGAGGAGGCGTTCATTGAGGTGAGCCTCGACGCAAGTCAGTGGAAGGGAGGAGAGCATGAGGACCGTAGACGCTTGGGACATGAAGGTTAAAAACTGCCCATTGTCAGAACCCCCAACGACCCGATATTTACAAAAGATTGTAGTGCTAATTTTGCTCCATTCACTAAGGAGGATTGAAGGGAAGGAATTTGTCGTATAATTTTTCAAGGAATTTATTTTTTCATCAAAATAACATATTTCTATTTCACTAAAGGAAATAAATAGTAATAAATAGAATAGATTACCTGATTAACTCTATTGCAATGCTGTTGTTTTCAATAAAATCTCAATTTTGTGTAAGATTGTTAGAATGAATTGGAAACTATTAGTATGATCTAGCCCAAATAATGGATAGGGATATCCCCAGAGCGATTGGTTGTATCCTATATTAACTTGGTCGGGTGGGTAATAAAATATTGCAATCGAGAACAAGAAGTTCGGAAAAATAAAATGATAAAACTTAAAATGTTTCCATAAACCTAGTTCTCATACCTGAATTTATAACTTATATGATTCTGCTTATATTTTCCCAATAGTCCTTGTGGCGTAGTTGCCTGTTTTTTTGTCCTAAACAAATCGCTAGGTTATTATTATTAGTATTAGTTTGCATTTGAGATTAGTAAGTATTATTTGAAACACCTTGAATAATTCCCTTAAATATGCTGCTAACACTACGAAAAGTGCATGAAAACATATGTACATTCCAAGACCGAATGTTGACTTTATTGCTGAAACGTGATCACCATACCAAGGGTGAAAGTTAGACATTGTAGATCTATAAGTAGGTATTATGGGCTGACACTGAGTAGTTTCGAGTAGACCAAAGCCAAATTGTCAAAGACCGGGAGGAAGGAGTCCCACTGACTGGCTGTGACAACCCATTTCTCTTCCATTATTAGTCGTCCCGACCAAGTCAAGAACCAGGACATATTTATGCCGTGTACTCCTTCCAAGCTAGTGTACTCATTTAAACCGGAAATTTGGTGTAGCATTTATTTCAGGTAAGAGATCATTTTTATTTTCTTTAATTCAAAGTATGCGTTTCGCCTGTTCAGATAGCTTGAGTGAATTTTTAACAATTCTTTGCAATTTTGGGAGTATCCTAATTAATTTTTAACAAAAAAAATATTACCAAATTATTGAAATTTTGACAAACATGCTGATTTAGCCATTCGCCCTAGTTTACGTGTTTTCTTCGAGTAAAAAGGATGAGTAGAGATACAATTTTTGATATATTCCAAATATTATATCATTGATTTGCGCCAATTATGAATTTATTCTGTTGAATGCCTTATATACCGTACTATTAAGAATCGATACTGGTTCTGATATGAGGCCGAATATGGTGACAACTAACTGGCTAGGCTTACATTCGGTAAAAGTGGTCCGACGACCACAAATTGTCAATCACCTCGAATTTGCTGATGATGTTTGTTCAAATAAGATAACAAGCTCAAAATGTGTTTTCGATCCTGAGTATGCCTGCCAGATCTAGTCGTTGAGAATCCCCTGTACAGCACGATGTGTCATTAATCAATTACTTGATTACTTAAAAATAAATATTTGTCTTATTGAGTAAGGGATCAGTTTAGAGATATTGACGTAATGATTATTTCGTGGTTTTCATTTTTTTATTTTATAAATGTATAACACGCTCCAATACTATCATGCAGAAAGAATTTTAAAGATTCATGATTTACAATTTATCGGTGTAGTAATAACAAGTAAAATGGAATACTTTTAATAAATACCCTGAAGTATGTTTTCGATTATTAAATATATATTCAAGAAATCGTTCCGGGCATTCTTGACATTCTAGCTTGAATATCTTCAGAAAAAGTGTTCAACTAGCTTTTATCAGCAAGTAATTGATTTTGAATGTTCTATAGAACGGAAGTTATTCTATAAAAATGATATTTTGTTTTAAAATGATGGAATAATAATAAGGTAATACACTTCATACCCAAGAAACGTTCTGTATTAACCAGATATTGAAATGTTTACTCGGTTTTAACGTAGAGCTTCGGATCTCGGTACCCGCCTCAACCCCTGGAAGCATGATTCATGGCGGGTAATTGGAAACGAGACACACTGGGATCAGGCTCCGGATATTTGGCTCCTTTAAAAAAAAAAGTTCTTTGGATGTTGAAGGGTGGTTTGAGAACAGGGTGACTTCAATAAAGGAAACCTGTTGGGGGACGAGGAAAAATGTTATTCCAACAAATCAGCCTTCCAATCGAGTGGCTCGACTTCAGCTTCTTACAGCCTGAATCTCCCCAGCCCTGCAGGTACTTTATGCACTTACTGTGGAGGACTTAGGCTTATAACATTTAGATATTCTCAAATATGAAAGTGATTACAAAATAAATTAAATACTAATTAAAATACAACAGAAAAAAAGTAAAAGGAAACAAAAAGTCTGGTTTTCATTCTGCTTTTGTTTGAAGTTATTCTCATACCACACCATTGTAGAAATAGGTAAAAAAAAAAAAGAAAAAGAATATGGAGCCTCCTCTAAAAAGCACTCTCCCTTCAAAAAAAAATTATTTGGAGATTAGTATTCCATCCTGGCTACTTTTTATGAAAATATTCTCCCAACAATACCATTGTTTGTTTTTTATATATCATGGTTGCAAGTAAATATAAATTTAATGCTATATTAAAATGTATAAATTATGTTTGTTTTGATAGGACTGTTTAAATTCATGTATAGCTTTCTTGTATTAAATCATTTCAGAGATACTAATTGTATAAAAGGTAGATGGTTTACTTCGGACGGATGCGGGATTTAGTCTGTGCGTAACTATGGTAATTGGCATATTTTATCTACTCATTTCAAATGTACTTGCTAAAACATTCTAATATTTTCCTAATGGTTTATGTTTTTAGTATAGTGACAAATAGTTTAAATAAAAATCAAAAACATAAAACTATTCTATTCCATTACGTACATTCTTAGCGACTAATTCTCGGGTTCGAAGGATTATGGATGATTTACCATGAGAAACCAGTTAACAAATATACTTTATTATTCACCCAAAAAAGTAACTTTGATAAAAAGTTGTCACATACACAGATTACTTCCACCAGTTACTTACACAACAGTTTTATTACTTTATAATAATCACCTAAAAGGCGTTGTTATCAGCCTAATGCTTGGGTACGGTATCACAGAAATAGTGAGTTTGCCAATCTTACCCCGTGACGGTATCTAAGATTATAAACTAAAGTTATTATTTAAATGCTATTCCAAAAAAAAAAATGTTTTAGTTGGCAGTGGCAACAATTACGGGAAAAAAACACTGATTTTCACTGCTGGTGATGGTTTAATAAATAACGTTTTCTTCTTAATCCTTTCATAATTATTTCTCGATATTGCTTCTTCACTTTTTACTTATTGTGTTTTCTTCACACACATCTTGAAACATTAGCTAACATAAATATTTCATACTTCTTCTACAAAATGTGTCACACAGTCGAAATTTCAGCTTGGAATGTGTACCAAGTTTACGTCGTTTTAGACTTTTTTTTTATTATATAATTCCTTTATTGTGCTAAAATTACAATCTGCCTTGCTAGGCAATAAGTAATTAAGATATACGATCATTCATACCATATTTACATTTCATCATTCACTCGCTCATTCATTCAGGACATGATTGGAGAAACTGGCCATTGCCAGGACTCCCACTGTCACTTGATTATAGCAGGTCACGAGGCCACTGCCGTTTCAGTCTCCGAGGAGGATTATAGGGATGAGTGACGCAGTGCAGTGACTGTGCTACAGGATTAGGGTGGTTGGAAAGGCTACTGTGGAATTTCGTAAACTTGGAAGGGATGAGTTCTAGAATGTAGGGTATATTAAGGTCGTTATGAAGGGTTTTGTTGCTGACATAATAAGGGGCATTTACTATTGTTCTCAGGACTTTTGATTGAAAGGATTGGATACGCTTGATGTTCGACTTTTTTGCTGTCCCCCATAGCTCTATTCCGTATGTCCAGATTGGTTTAAGTATAACTTTGTAGATTAGTAGTTTATTTTCTATTGAGAGATGGGATGTCCTTTGAAGTAGTCTGTATAGTTGTCCAAAGCGTCTGTTTAGTTCTTGTCTTTTTAGTCTCGTATGTGGGTTCCAGGTCAGTCGTTTATCGAGATGGAAGCCTAAATACCGTACTGTCTCGGATACAGGGAGAGGAATAGAATTAAAATAAACTAGTGGACAAGACTTGCGACAAAGGGTGAAGGTAATGTGGGAACATTTTGCTTCATTAACTTTGATCCGCCATTGGTTGCACCAATAATCGATCTCGTCAAGGTGTTTTTGAAGGTTATGGGATGCTATGTCGGGGTCTGGGTTAGATGACAAGACTGCAGTGTCATCTGCAAATGTGGCCAAGAAGGTATTGGGAGTAGAGGGGACATCAGCGGTGTATAGGTTGTAGAGGATGGGGCCCAGGACACTGCCCTGTGGAACTCCTGCATTTATAGGATAGTAGTTTGAATATTCTAAACCACAGCGGACTTGGAAGAAGCGGTTTGAAAGGTAGGACTGTAGGATTAGGAAAAGGGTCTGTGGTAAATATCTTTTGAGCTTGTAGAGTAAACCTGCGTGCCAAACCCTGTCAAAAGCTTGAGCTATATCAAGAAAGGCAGCAGTGCAATACTGTTTGGTTTCAAGGGCTGAGGAGATGTGATCGACAACGCGAAGGCCTTGTTGAGCAGTGGAATGCCGTTGGCGGAAACCAAATTGGTGTGTAGGAAAAAGGTTTTTGGATTCAATAATTGGAAGTAGACGTTTTAGTAGAAGTTTCTCAAATATTTTTGAGAGGATAGGGAGTAGGCTTATTGGACGGTAAGATGAGGCGTCATTGGGTGGTTTACCGGGTTTGGCGAATAGGACAATAATGGAATGTTTCCAGAGGAGTGGGAAGTGCGTCGTTCGGATAATGCAATTATATATATAGGTTAGGAAGATTATGGCTTTAGGAGGAAGTTGTTTGAGAATTTGAGGAGTAAGGAGATCATATCCAGGGGATTTTCGGTAAGGTAAGTTTTTCAAAAGGTATTTGACCTCAGAGGGATTAACGGCTTTTGGTGGAAGAGAGAGAGGAATAGGTGAAGTGAGGAAATCTTCCACAGTTGTGCTGTGAGTATGGCTTTGATGAGAAAGGTTAGGTGTGAAAGTATGGGTAAGATGCAGAGCAAATTCCTCTGACCTATCCCCATCCGAAGCCGCCCAGGACCCATCATCACGACGGAGCGGATGTGAAACAGGTTGATACTTTAGGATTTTTTTGGTTACATTCCACAAGGAGTTATCCCTGGTAGACAGAGAGGAGAGGTAGGAATTGAAAGAATCGGAACGGAAGGATGCCAATCGCCGCTTTACCAATCGGCAGTACTGATTGTACGAGCGGCGATCGGCAGGATGCCGGGATCTTTGCCACACTGTTCTGGAGCTCTTCTGGTTTGGATAGGATTAGATCTTTGAGATGCTGAGGTAAACTATTATGATTATGAATTTTTGGGTGACGATGGGGTGACGATGCCTCCCAAGCCGACCTCTGGACCAGAGTAGTGAAAGAATGCACTGCATCGTCTAGGTCTTGGGATGTTTTCAGGGATAATTTGAGGTTTACGGACTCTGTAAGAAGCTGACGGAAGTGGTCCCAATCGACTGGGCCCCTAATAAATGAAGGAGGAGATAGTTTGTGAATTGGTTTTAGGGAAATGGTTAATAATAAAGGGCTATGATCGGAGGAGAGGTCATCGAGGCGCTCGAGTGAATAGTTTAGTGTTCCTAAACTATTGTAGAAGAAGAAGTCTAGGAGATCTGGATTTCGGTTGGGATCTGATGGCCAATAGGTGGCTGTGTCAGGAGAGATCGTGGAGCAATGTTTCCGTGTGAGTGCAGACAGCAAAGCACGTCCGCGTGTATTCGTGGATCTTGACCCCCAGTGTTGGTGCTTTGCATTAAAGTCCCCACCCACAAGGAAACAATGTCCTATGGAGTCTAGAAAGGAGATGAATTGGGAATCGGAAATGGATTTATTGGGAGGGCAGTACACTGATGCTAGAGTAAGGGGGAAAGGGAAGGTGCTGATTGACACTGCAGTGGACTGAAGGAAATCATGTGCTACCAAAGGAACTATGTGATGAGAAATGGAATTATGAACAATGACAGCGGTACCTGCATGAGCTCTTCGATCTGGGTGATCAGTTCGGTAAGTATGGTACTGTCGAATCGTAAATGGTCGTTTGCTAGTAAGTCTTGTTTCAGTAATGAGAGCTACGTCGATGTTCTTGTCGTGGAGTAGTGCTGTCAGTTCGTTAGTGTGGGTGCGAACACCATTCGCATTCCAAAGGAGAATGGATAAGGAGTCGGAAGGATCCACTTATGGATTTTGTTTAACGGGGATAAGGTAGGAGACCAGATTTGTAAGTAGGGAAATGAGAGGAGTAATTAGGGTTCTGAACTCTGTAAGAAATGAGGTTAAAAGGCTAGTGAGATCCGAAGAACTTGAAGGTGGAGGAATGCACGAGATGTGTGGCTGAGGATAGGATAGAGTTTGTGGGATGACGGGATGAACGGAATGCTGGGAAAGGTGATCTTGTGTACAGGGGGTGGGTGGTGCCTGTGACTGCTCTTTGTTGCGAACGGCATCGGCGAAAGAGACTGTAGGCCTCAAGTTTCTGGCTGGGCCGCTTCTTGCTGCAAGTTTTTCCACTTCTGGCTGACGGCGTTGTTCGGTCCTCGACTTCAGCGTTCTGTAAGCCTCGCAGCCCTTGTAGTTGGCCGGATGGCCTTGCTTGCATAGTACGCATACCGCAGGCGATTGTAGGGGCTTTTTGCACACTTCGCTTTTGTGCTGCCCACTACACTTTACACATCTGGGAGGGTGGTGGCAGTAAGATTTCGTGTGCCCATATGCCTGACAATTATGGCACTGGACGATGTCTCGTTTGGGGAACGGTTTTTCAACCTGTACCCTTGTATAGTACAGGTGTGTTAGTTCATAAATCTTCTCTACTCCAGGTGTTCGCTCGAGATCGACGAAGAACAGTGGTAACGCCGTTTTTATTGATCCCTCTTGTTGTTTATCCTCACGTAACACGTTCGTTATTTGACGAACTTTGAATCCAAGAGCAAAGAGTTCATCTTCGATTTCGTCAGCTGGTGTGGTTGGGTGCAAGTTTCTAATTACTACTCGGAGCGAGCGTTCTTGTTTCAGCTGATAGGTGTGAAAGTCAGCATTGGTTTCGTCCAAATATTTGATAATTGCCCGATAAGTATCGGGAGTGTCCGGAGATATTTTCGTGTCCCGAGAGCGATTTAGGCACGTATATTTTCCGGTACTAACAATTTTGCTCATTTGTGAGCATAGCAATTTAAAGTTGCTAATGTTGCGTACAAATATAGGAGGCGGCTGGGGCTGTGTTGGAGTTTTGTTGACTTCCATTTCTTCTGCTGGGATATTTTTCAACGCCTCAAAGGTGTTTGGCGTGAAGAAAGGTGACTCTATGGCGGGATCATTATTGGATGTGCTGGCCTGTGGAGGTATCTCTTCCATGGAACTAGCCGCAGAAGAGGTTATTTGTACATTCCTGGTTGATCGTCTTGGTTTACGCTTTACAGGCGACGTTGTCGGGGTTGGACCTAGTGATCTCGATCTTTTTTTTTTATTTTGAGAAATCACTTGTTGATAAAATTTCATTTTATCATAACAACGGTTTTTAGTTTGTAAGGAAAAAAGTACGTAGCGCCGGTGGGAATCAAGCTCGCAACCTCCAGTGGCGAGTCACGGGTCTTGGCTCTGAGCCACAAGACCGACTGGCTCAGAAACAATTGCACGACGTTAGTGAACGATCCGAATGGTGCTAATGTCTAATGGCAAAATGGCCGACCTCTCCTCCGATTTCACTTCACTTTTGTTCTGCACAAATGTAATAAGCTATTCACTTACGTGTTGAGGGCTTCCTCGTGACCAGCTCACGTAAGTTGCCTGGTAGAACAAATTTTTTTGATGTACTGTGGCCTAGAAACGGTAGAATAAAGTGTTTGAAGGACGAGCGAAGTTGAGAGGTGTTTCAGGATGTAGCGCATGCGCAAAAACTCGTTTTAGACTTAACTAAAAAAAAAGATTCATTTAACTGCAGGATAATAGATTTTCAAACCTAAAATATCCAGAAAGTAAATTAATAAACAAGCGAAACATACATTTGACTCGCCTGATGTTTTAATAAAATCCAGACTTGTTTAATTAATTGTCCCTACGGATATAAAATGTCGAGAAAAAGCAAAAATTAAACTTTGCCTGGATGCAGTTTGACGGAGGGGGAGGGACTGATGGAACAGTTACAGATGGACCCTCGTTCCAACTGTCCTGAAAAAATGTAATAATATAATACCGGCGATGTTCTATTGTCTCTCATTTGTCATTTAATTAAAGTGCCTACTTGATAACAAATAGAAGTGACAGTAATTGAAATAAGTTAGCCTAACAAAGATGGAGTCAAGTTGGGACACTCGGCGATATTAATGCCATTCTTATTCTTGGAATCGTTCCATCAGTGCTTCTCCTGGTCTGACATATCCTCAATTGTCTTGAGGAATGAATTGGGATTTTACAGGTTTAATCTAAAGTGATCATGTCAGTAATTCATTTTGTATTAGCAATTTATTCCTTGATAAAAATTAAATTATTTCTAAAACTAGCTCCTTCATACTTTCAATTAAAAATATTTCAATATTCCACATATTTGTACGACATGATGTTTGCTATAAATATTGAATCATTTGGCTTCACAGTTCCTAACAAATTTTCTGAGAAGATTCTGCTGAATAGCATCCCCACTTCCTTTTCTGGGTGCCGCGATTACATGATAAGAACAATTACATAAAAATTAATCGAACTTAATGGTTTATTTAAATTTAAATAAATTTAAATGGTTTATGATTAATTTATATGGTTCTTATTTCCCACCTTGTGATATCTTAAGAAGACGGATGTTCTATTGCATTAATTAGACTATAAATAATAATTAGTTGGCTATATTAACTGGTCCAAATTGTAATAATCATGTGATCACTATTGAGTCACATGTGCACACTTCAATTTGCTGTATTTTTTGAAGTGGTTGGCTGGCCGACTTGACCATAGTTAGACGAGATTTCCCATCAGAAGTTCAGAAGAGTATTCTTGACAAAGTTCTGGCGCAATGGCGTTATTCTTATAGCAAATACTTTTCTTTATTTCAAAACCCCATTTAATAATATTTAAGAAAGAATGTTCATATGAATCGAAACAACGGTAAAAAAAAAATTAAAAATACAAAGTTATGTAATTAAATAAGTGATATTAAATTAAACATTATACAATCCGAATATTAAGAAAAAAGAAAAATATAAGAATAAGAAATACAAACATATGTTTCTAAGATGCGCAATCTCACTTGTAGAGCAATCTGATTTCAGGAAACACAAACCCATGCTTTAAGCACAAACACAAAGGTCTTACTTTAGATAATATATGGCTCTGGGGAGGAAGTTCTCATCCACGTATACTGTTTGTACATTGATTATGTACATGTAAATAAACAATTGTAAAATAAAAAAAAAAAAATCCATGACGCAACACTTCATGAAGAGCTTTGGTCGTAAGGGCCGAACGAATACTGTTGCCATGTACTTTAGATAGGTGCCGCTGATGTGCTAGTGTTATCAGCACTAGGCGTTACCTCTAGCTTAAAATTCAGTTTTCTTCATTGGATTTTTTTACTCATTTATCGTCCCCCCAATGAATCCTAATAAATAATTTTAAAATGTATTTTAAAAATTATACAGAAATTTCTGTTTTGTTTTATTGTGCAACCGATCTCTTAAAATTTAGCGAAAGGTTTCTTAATTTTTGTTTTATATTATTTCAAAAATTGTTTCGATGGTCGAGCAAGTAATCCGTGTTGTTGATTCAGTGGAAGACGGACGACCGTGCGTTGGGTTAACTTGAAACTACCGCACGGAGAGCAATTACACTTTACCGTAAGACAGGTTTTGGGAAATTTCAGACCCGGAAAAGGTTGATTAAGGATTAGGCGAGTGATAGAGCCAAGAGATGACCGGTCTATTGTATCATATACGCTTCGAAATAGGTTTTCAACTGCTACTGAGACTGCTCAACTTCTATGTACAACTCGGGGAGTGACAATTTATTAAATTCTCTTAAAATTATTAAAAGCATTATTTACAATGTAAGGTACGGCGAGGGCTCAGTGTAATGGAAGGTTTCAGCAAGAAACCAAGCCTCTAAGATGGGAATATATGACGCAAGATCATTATTATTAACTTATGAGCGGTATTGAAAACCCCCCAGGGCAGGCCTTGGGCATAGCGGGCACCTGATTTGAAGAGATTTATCAATTTCCCCGTTCCAGTAACATCCCGCCCAGGAAATTAGATTTTTCCACGTGTTCGAGGCCTGATACAGGGAATTTTCCCTGCCCTCCATTTCCCTTCTCAATAAAAATATCCGACGTTCCAGGAGTGTCTACCATCTCCGAATCACTCTCGACTCATGGGCACGTTTCTGACCCAGTTTGTCCTCAAATTCTATAACCGCCTCTCTTTCCGTTTCTTCCCTCCCATGTAATTTTTCTATATTTATATAAAATACAAACTGACACTAAAAATGCCTTTATTTATTCCCTTATCAGCCCCTATTATTATTATTTTTTCTTAAACCGATAATTACTTTTTATTAATTAGAATATTGTTGATACACCATTAGAGCCATTTTAACAAGTATCATTGTCAGTTCCCTAAGTTTGCACCCTGCAAACTCTAGGTTCTAAAAAGTTTCAAAGCCTAGCAGTGTGCTTCAATTGGAAATAATGAAATCTGTGGTCTTCGAAAGGGGCAGCTGTGGAGCGACATGTGTGGCCCACTCGAACTCGCCCACGACTATGTCTTAATCTCATCAACGCAGGTAAAGGTTTTAGTTCTTGTCCAGATGTTAGTTGAGTCATCCAAGTGGTATGTCAAAACCCAAGGATCGGATAAGTCCCATATAAAATGATTTGGTTAGGAACATAGACCATTCTTATAGAAAAACCAGTCGTTCTTCTTTATCTGAATGCACATTCTTTTTTGTAAAAAGTTATTTACCTTCCATGTATTTCCCATTTTTAATCCTATTTATATCAGTAGATATAACGAAGGAACTCCTTTATTCCTCAGGTTATCTAACGATTAATGATAAATAGATTATGATTCCTTAATGTATTTTGACCTTAATTTATTGTTCTAATTTGTTTATTAGTTAAATGGTGATCATCAAGGACTCCCACTCATTTATCAATATCCTAATCACTTGAGATTCAGGTCACCTATGACATAGTCCTAACATTTTATGTTTTATACTGCCAGGTCAGATACCTTAATCTCTCCTCAGCATAAATTAAATTCATTTTAGGCAACTTGTTAATTTAGCACTGAATACAGAAATACGACAACAGTAAAACCCTAATATATAAAACAACCACCAAGAAACGGTAAACAGGGTTTCTTTTTTTGGGGGGGGGGGGTATATAAAGGAAAGAAAATATTACTTACCTCAAACTGAGTCTCAATTTTCCACTCGAAAGGTATACTAAATAAAATATCTGGCACATAAAAGTTATCATTAAATTTATTAGTTAAATGGCTCACTTAATATCGAATATTTATTACTTCAGTTTTCCAACTGTCCTTGTCTGGTGACAACTCATTCTTAGTTTATTCCTCCTCGTAACATCTCGAGGTACCATTCAACAATAATATTTCCTACTATTTAAAAATATGTTTAGGCGCTGCTGGTTTTTCAATAATATCGTAGACTTTGTCGTTTGGGAATAGCTGACAACAACTATTAAAATTTCATGAAGAAGTATGTACTGAATTCTTGGAGTTTAATCAGTTAGACTATTTTCATTTGAATGTTGAAGGAGTGGAAACGTCAAACGGTTTTTTAAATGTAGATTGAAGACGCCCGGCCAAGATGTACAAAAAGATTGCGAGGGGGAAATGAAACTGCTCCCTTAATATCAGTAGGGTCAAGTTACGGTATTTTCATCAGTATCATTAATTACATCCCTTATCAGCGACTTGGCTTCGTAATAATGCCTTTCCTTTTCTCCGCATTTATTTTCAGTAGTACTTTCACCCGGCGTACAATGATCCCAGGAGTATTCATCCCCAAGATATTGCTTTCAGATAGAAGCGGTAGCCTTCTAAAGAACACCTCGCTCTTATTCCACATTTTATTTTTCTCTCTGGCTCCGAATTTTGAGATTCGCAGGGATCTTACTTTAGAAAGATAGTTTACTTTATCAAGGCATCCAGGTATGGAACTCATCTCTTCCCAAAGTTCTATTTAGCTTTCGTCTTCGAGTGCTATGTAGAATGTTATAATTATGAATGTTCACTAGATCAGTTTATTGTAATAATAATAATCATATTAGCCTACTATTTTCCGATAGCTACTCATTCAGATAGTTTTAGTGTGTTGCTACCTTAAACGCCAGCTGATCACCTACAGGTCTAGCAGCCTCGTTAAAACCAGCTCTCGCTTACTGTTAAGACCTTTTTGGCAGGTGGTACAGTTCCTATAGAAAACGGGAAAAAATGACTTAGGGAATCGCCTGTAATTAGTTACTATCGCTAATGACTCGCTGGGTAGAGGTGACATAAAAAATGAAAATAAAAATCCAACCTACACCAGTTTATGCACCATTCTAACATTTCTAATACACGTGGGAAATTGAAACTAGCTGATTATAATAAAAATGATTACTCACCAAAAAAAAAAAAGGCTAAAATAAGCACTCTAATAAACTACGAGGTACTTATTCTGTTATTTATTAAATACACTTTTTTCATGATTAAGCACAAATATATTTTGTTTTAAAACAACTTAATTATGATAAAATTACAATTTGCCTCATTGGGGAATAAGTAATTATGATAAATGATCTCATGATATTTTTTACTAATTGAATGCAAAAATACAGAAATATATAACAATTTGACTATCCCCTTTATATATTCAGACTTTACATATAATTTGTTGTAAATAAAATAGTGCGTTCCAAGGGAAGTCAGTCTGTTTCACAACATGCGTTGTAGTTGTTTTTTTCGCCTGTGCTCTGAATGCAATAAAAATCAATGGTTCATGTCACACTTGTGACAGGTAATCCTACGCAGCACGCACTGGCCAGCCAACCGGAATGGATAGACTAGGGCAAAATGTGTCTTTAAACATTTTTCTTGTAATTTACTGTGTGCATAAGAGAGAGTGAGAGAGAACTAATGCATGATTGAAAAATAATAACATTTCTTTTTCATGAGACCTCAGATTTATTTCCTGTTAATCAAATACGATACACTTGTATAATATTCAAAGACCCCACACTGCCAATCGCTTAATAGACTTAATAAGACATAACTTAATAGCATACTCGCCATAAGTAAACTGTATCTTCCCATATTATTTACTTGTACAATTACCGGTCTAAGCCATAAATGTTATTGTAAATAGGTAAACATCGCCATTTTTGAGGATTTGCAATAATAAATAAATGCAACTACATATATGTATTGCTTGTACAATCTTTATTCGATGGTGATGATGTCAGGTTTACTTTTCAGATGTAATTACAGTTACAGTTACAGCTGTGTAAACAGCTTCTACAGTCAGTGCAGGTTTTCTCTGTAACTAAACTTGAAGTAAGCTTAAGGAATTCATTAAGTACATAACTAGATATACTTTAATGAATTATTTTATTTATTCATAAATTTCACTATAATAAATAAGTTTTATTTGTATTATTGTATTATAATATACACATAACTCCGCTTTAATATGTCTCGGTTTAATAAATCATTCTGTTAAACCTGAGCTACAGTAAATAAAATATAGGTTTTATCCACAGTAGCATAAATAAGTCAGAAATAGAATCAGCGAAGGGTATAAAAACAAAATGCAGAAAGACTCTCTGGGATCGGATCCCCAGACGGGACCCCAGGTGGCTCGGTCCTATATTTTGATAAAGATTTACTGCTCAACCAAGCCTTCTAACTTATCTTCAAGTTTCTCAAAGTTTTCTTGCCCCACCTAATTTACAACTCCAAGTCGTGTTTCTTTCCAGTTGATGGATCCATACAACAGTGTAAATAGATTACAAAGTGGCCTTAAACAAAATATCGCTTATTTATTTCTACACTGTATAAAAGGGTCGTTATTTTTTATTTACTCAATCTTATTTAATTTTATTCCTTTTTTTTGTCATATTGATTTATTCACATCTGAATACATAAAATAAGTATAGTATATACATTTACTGATTTTGAATGAGATAGTAATAAGCATGACAAGGGAAGAGTAACAAATAAGCATGAATGATGTGGTGACGAACATCGAGTGATGGCTCGTCGTGACTTGTCAGATCGTCTGTATACTTGCACTACAGTATGTGAGAATTCGGGTGCCGTGTGGAACTTGAAATTCGGTGTGTTGGGTCGCATTACTGACATACTGAGCTTCACCAGTAATAAGTTGAGAGACAACCATTTTCATTCAATAAGCATTTAAAATTCAACATAGTGTATGTGGTCATTATTATTTTATCTTACATCAGGTCTCTCTTCCATCCTTCATCGAAGTGGCTAGTAAAGTTTAGAAAAGGATAGAATACAATTATTGGACACACGAATACTTTTTACAGAAGTGATTTTAATCAATAAAATTAAAGAAACTTTATGTGAACTGAATGATTTTTTTCTATTTCATTTAAATTTCATTGGATGATTTTTTTTAATTTATTTATACATATCTGTAAGGAGCGATTAACAATTAAATATAAATCAGTAACTTTCGTGTAGAAGTACATAGCCCAATACTGGCAAATCTTTACTTCTATTGAGAGAACAGTGCAGACCTAAAAATAAAATATTTTCCCTACCGCTTGCTCCTTATTGACTCACGCTCTCTCCTTCCAGATCCAATATAGATGCGAAGGAAGAAGCGGAGTCCTCTAGGTGTATTTCATCGTCAGGGTACCTTCGTAACAAACAAACCTGGAGCGATATTTAACATAGAAAACGTCTGTAGGGTGAAATCTAATCGTTTCTGGCTATTTGATGCGAGGATCAGTTACAAACTATTTCTTTACTGACCGAAATATTTCAAGTCAATTATAAACTAAATTGCATGCTGGAAATGTATTAAATACTCTAAATTTTAAATAGACTGTAGGATGTAGCTTGAGAAATCTTAAAACTAAGAGAATCGGGTTTAAATATTTTCAAGTTGTTCCTTTTTTTCACACTTCCCGCTTTTATATTTTCATCTTTAATATAGATATTTTCATAGAATTTTATATCAGCATTCTTTCAGTTATTACCGAATATACCTTTAAATTGCTGGTCGATGGAATCAATTAGAACATAGAGAAATTCTGTGAGCGAGAAGTTCCCTACTAAGTTAAATAGATTTTAGAATAGAGCTTCTCTTTCAGGCTCGGTAATAGGACTCACAACGCACTCTTAATATATTCCTATCATTATACTCATAGAGTACGTGCCCTAAGGCAAACTTGGGCAACACTATAGAGTCAACAGGAAATTCCACTTCACATTAGAAAATAAAATTCACATATTCAAAGCCATACTACTAAAATCTTACTATGGGGAGTTAAACCATGGGGGGTCGAAAAACCCTTGGACGTCAAACGCGTCCAATCTAAAGACAATTCTTGGGGTCCCTGGGCTATGTATATCTCGCAGGCAGATGGTAAAAATGCAATGATTTGACTAAATAACTAAACGTTTCCTCAAATGCCGTTTGATTAAACTTCGCCCACTGTTTAGTCAGTTGGTCATACACAATATAAAAATAAAGACGAAGACGTCGACCAGATGCTTCGTTCGTGGATGATCGAGAATCAATCAACACGTTTGTATTTTGTATAGTGGCAAACAACAATTCGTACCACACAATCGTCAATTAGACTCTTTGGAGCTGTTTATAGTTTTGACCCTAAAGTAAATCTAACATCTGATGTACCACCAAGAGAAACAAACAGGAGGCAACGGAAGTGGCTACTCCCTTAGGGTATGTGAACTATGTGAGTTGGGGGGGGGGGGGTGCAAAGAGGAAGTTTAAAATACTGAATGGATGATGTGAGAAATGTGTGAATTTAACGTACATTCCACACAATCCGATTGCTAAAGGCTGACGTTGGCAGCTGAAACAATGTCAGCAAGCATCTCAAAAATGTTTGCCAACTTAATTTCAGATGACAACGTGATGGCGACTGTACCGCCAGTAGAACGCTAACGGTTTTAGGAGCATCAGTGGTGAAATATTAGAAGTCAAGAACGACAGTTATAACATTGGAACTGAAGCTAAAGTTCTAAAAAATTGTTGTTCCCGAGATCAATTAGTGATGAATTCCGCAATGGAGGCTATTGACGCCAAAAGAAAAATTTATTCCAGTGAGGGAAGCAGTTTCATTTTTTCTTTGTTTGACGGTCAGGGCTTGCTGAATCCAAGTGTAAGATTGATAAAAAAAATTAGAAGCAACTGCTGGGTATGTTATAAGAAAAAAATAAATGTTCTTCGAAATACCAATATAGCCTTAGGTTGTCTGAAAAATTATGACTCTGTATGAAATAAATTATCATGTATTTATTAATTATATTTCATTTTCTCCTAATTGCCTTTTTGAAACTTGATGAAACGTTTAGGGTCTAGTCTTATCCTCAATCATTTGAAATTTGAATAAATGACTAGGCATATGAGCAAATGACTGATTTGACTACCTGCCTTCGACATATACATATAGCCTATTTTGTACAGTGTATTGTAAATACTGAATGAAAAACACAGTGAATCTGTTATAAATGAGATCATTTATCAAAAATATCTATCGTAATTTATAACAGGATACATTCTAATTTCCTCCAAAGAAATATTGTAAAAATGGTCTAATAGCCATCACATTTGCTCATGTGACTCAACAATAAGTCTAAAGAATTTTTTCGTTTAAAGCTTGACTTTTGGCTGCAAGAGGTAATATCTTTAGGTTTCAATGATTCGACTTAATGAAGCCTCTTTTTTATTTTTCTAGCCCATGTCTGTCATCTTCGGCTGCCTCAAGCCTACAGGTGAATGTTTAATACGTTGAGTGAGCAACCGTGCCCAACAAAGAAAGAAGCATATAGCTCCTAGGTATATAAAAGTATATAAGATAATATCGTCGGTATTTTTCTGCTTTAGGAGTTTAAATTTCATATCGGATAGATCCACTAGTAACTAGATTGGACAGTCATACGAATGGTGACATCCCATCCTATTTCCTATCACTCATAAATTTAGTTTTATGTTTAAATGGGGAATAATGTTACGCTATGTGAGGTATAATCCTCGTGACAGTCAGTAAAGAGCGGAGGGGGGATTGGGTCGGAAATAATCGGGTTTTTCCGTTCAGGCGGCACGGTGTATTCGACTCAGCACGAAGGAATGGCCTGCACCGATAACAGCTATGGCTGGCTGCTTCTCTCTCTCCGAACGGCCCTTGTAATTAACTTTGGTGGCTTTCTCACCAGCGCTCCGGTTATTGCCAAGGACGAACGGTGAGCCTATAATTCGAGAATTTAGGGATCTTACCGTTACTGTTGAAACCTTAACTCGATCATGTATGTGAACTATATGAGTTAGGGGAGGGGGTGCAAAGAGGAAGTTTAAAGTACTGAATGGATGATGTGTGAAATTTGTGAATTTAAAGTACATTCCACACAATACGATTGCTAAGGCAGACAATCTTAACAAACTTATTCTGAATTTCTAGCACACACATAACTTTAAAGAGAGGCAATAAGGTATAAATTGTTCATTGAATCTCAAAGTGAAATTCCATCGCACTCCTAATGAATCTATTCAATCTTTTCTGCTGGTAATAACCAAATTTTGAATTGGAAATCCCACTATAGAATAATCTTACATGAAGAGTATATTTTGAAGACAATTATCCAAAGCATAGAATCGTTTGAAAAGGGTCTTCGTAATCACCATATATTCATCAGATGTCCATAACATTATAATTTTGATAATAATAGTGGAGGTAGGTAATAATTAAGAACCAAAATGGTGTTAATAATAATTTCTCCTTCTAAAACTGCTCAGAAAAAATCAGTAAACCAACTGTTTGCGATCAATATACACATTTGTATTACAGGATAAAGACAGTACCCGATGTTCTGGAGAAGATGTACAGGTTAAGGTAGAGGTAGTTTATGTCTTGGAATGCTCATGAACTCACAGTGTGAAGGTAGAATGAGATCTAACTTACAAACAACGCTCATGTACACAGTCGGGAGCACCAACAAAGCAGTCAACAAAGCCACTGCCCGGCGGGCGTCAAATAGAGATATATAAACGTGTGGTCTATGACCTTTGCTAGCGCCCTACTTGGCGTTCAGTTAAATTCGTATTTGTTTACAGATCTGACTCCATAAGATCTTAGAATATGTGCCCCAGCAGTGCACTGTATTCAGGATAAGAAGTACAGGCTAGGTGTTATAGGTAGTTCTACGTGGTCTTGGAATGACCACGAGTTCACACTTGGTATCTAAGGTTAGGCGAAAACCTTCCGAATCCCAAAGATGAATGTGAAGCGGAAAGAGGCAGACTGGACCGCTGGGGGAGACGCTACTACGTACATTTTATAGGGCTCTAGAGATCGTCATCTGCATGGAAGGGGTCCCTTCGAAGGATGTACTAGTTTTAGCGAGACGAAGCCAGAGATATCCCAAAGGAAGGTGTGGGGTCAGACAACTCCTAACTAAAACATAGCAAGATTAGTAAGGAGAGGTGCAGATGTAATTTAATATGAAAGTCATGACTCAAGGTGAGCAACAAGCCAGTGCAGATAGAGAGAAGAGAGTTAGTTCACTTCATGTTTCTGATTTTGACTGTCTGAAAAAGTTTATAATTCCTGCATGCAGCCAATGTTTATTTCGGCCAATCATATGATCGTTTATTTTTTCAGTCATAGCGTCCCTAGTGAGCTCTTGCGCTGTCGGGATCGTGAACTAGTTCTCTCTCTCGATACTGAAGCCAAAGATTTATTAACAAAATATGGAAATATAGGCTGGTATTGTTTGGTTCATGAAGAGGGTAACTTCTATTTATCCGTGGTGAAGAAGTTGGCACAACATACACTTTGGATATTTGAGTTGAACGGGGATCTTTTTCCGAATGGAGGACATAAATATGTGCCAAATATTTGCATAGCTGTAATTTTCATGTTTCTTCTATTTACATCACTTATTCAATCAGGGTGTTCCTAACATCGATATTGTATTATAATGTATGTATTATGAACTCTAAAACGTATGTATGATACTAAATAAATATATATTAAAACTTCTTTATTGTGCTCAAATTACAATTCAGGCAATAAGTAATTATGATAAATGTTCTCATTCATACCATATTTACAATTTTCATTCACTCGCTCATTCATACAGTATTTACAAACAGACCTCCCAAATCCACATAGTTGTCAGCTCCCTCGCATGCGAAAGAGGATGTCTTGGGAAATCCCCCACGCACCTCCGTCAGCCGCGTCACCGGATACGAGCCAGTTGAAGCTGACGAAGAGCGCAAGAGCCACATACGCTCAGGACATGATTGGAGAAACTGGCCTTTTCCAGAACTCCCGCTGTTACGCATTTATAGCAGGTCACGAGGCCACTGCCGTTTCAGTCTATTATTGTATATAGCTCTATTGTATGATACTAAGACATAATATGATATCTATAATGGAAGTTACAAACTTATTATTTATGAGAACTCTTAACAAACAAAAGTAACATATTTACACTATGACCAAAACAAATACTTCTGCTCACACCAGATAACTAATGTAACTTACTAATTATAAACAATACTTTGTGTGCTTGGCACGTACATTCACGGATCCAGACAGCAATAACGAGGAAACAGCGAAAAACTTCTCTGCATTCTACTTATAATTTGTTTCAAACTTCGCTCTCAGGCGGAAGGGTTACTTCTTGGTATTTATCCATTCAAGAAAAGCTGATCCCACGATCATCCTTATGAACCTATAGGCTAATGGTTAACATTTCTCCATGTCGTGAAAACACATGGGGGTCGGAACGTAATACATTGCAAAAAACCAAAGGCCACTCAACCTCGGCCAAGAGTTCTGACTTTTTTATAAGGCACAGTGGTGGAAGATATTTTGTTCTATTTTTCCCCTTTCCCTCTTTACGCTACTCCTGTCCAAATTAAAAAATCACAGAAACATAGCTAGTTGAATATTATTACGATATAATCTTGTCTGCTAAACTTAAAAAAAAATCTAAAAAGAAGTTGACGTGGAAAGAAAATATGAAAATTTTAATTTCTATTTTGCATTCAATTATTCAATTTTGACAAAAATGTCGGTCACCTGAAATTTGTAATAGATGTTCCAGTAGATGCCTCAGTAATCGTAAACACGATAAAACCCCCATGGATAATTATTAAAAACAACCTATTTAACAATTAATTTGTATGAATTTTCTACTCTAATCTAAAAAGGTGTAAATATTTAATATTTTGTACTAATTGAACTGAATAACTGATAAACGTGAGAGGCGTTGAGGTTTCGGTAACCGTTTCGTTCCTTTAATCCTTTTTTATGTTCCCCTGCAAGAGCAGGCTCTTAACAAAGAAAACAAGTAAGAACTTGTGAAACATTCCAGGAATGCTACACTGTACTGACAACAGCTGGTGGTAAAGAATGTTTTTCCCAAGATGAAAGTAAGTGTTGAGGAAAATCGAAAAGCTGTTACCTCATAAGGCGGAGTAGGAAGAAAATTGAAGAGTGGTGGATATATATTTCTCCATGTAATAACCTTTCTGAATATATGCTACATTTTGTATTCTCTCTACCTACTTCTCACATATTGCCATTGTATGCACGAGTAGAGTCAATTATTTTTCCTTCATTTTTATTCTAGTTTATCATGCTTGGAATATCTCTAGGGGAAGTCTGGGTAAGTTAAGAATGAGGGCGATACGGGGTTTTTCTTTTATTTCCCTTGACTAGTGGTGAATCATAGCGACAATAATTCAAAATACTCCAATAAAGAGATGGAAGTGCATGAAAAAAGTAACATCTACATTAGATAAATAAGTAAGATAAAGGTCCCTCCTAAGCAAACCACTATGATGTAATTTTTAAATGATTTCAAAACTTGAATTGGTAAGTGACTACTACTATCTTCCGCAAGTTTTATCTTATATAGAATTCAAGCAATAATTGGAGCACCTTTGTGGTTACCTTGACTAAATTATCCCTATTTCTCACGTGGGACGAAAAAATGTTAAACTATAAAGTAAGAAAGTTAGTGTAAACAAAAATTACTTCAGAAAAACAAGAAAGGAAAAATGTCAGTAAAAAAAGTTGAAAACACTCCAAAAGTAAATACAATCGGCGATAAATACATAGAAGCTGGTCATTCCTCCAATGAAGCTTTATTCTAGTAGTAGTTTTTAGGTGACAGTCGACTCTTTGTCTCGTGTTATATATATATATATATATATAAATGAACTCTGGGTGATGGGTGATGAACTATCATTTTCATCTATCCTCTCAAAAATATTTGAGAAACTCCTACTAAAACGTCTACTTCCAATTGTTGAATCCAAAAACCTTTATCCTACTTACCAGTTTGGATTCCGTCAACGACATTCCACTGCTCAACAAGGCCTTCGCATTGTTGGTCACATCTCCTCAGCCCTTGAAACCAAACAATACTGCACTGCTGCCTTTCTGGACATAGCTCAAGCTTTTGACAGGGTCTGGCGCGTATGTTTGCTTTACAAGCTCAGAACATATTTACCACAGATCCTTTTCCTAATCCTACAGTCCTACCTTTCAAACCGCTTCTTCCAAGTCCACTGTGGTTTAGAGTATTCTAACTACTATCCCATAAAAGCAGGAGTTCCAAAGGGCAGCGTCCTGGGTACCATCCTCTATAACCTATACACCGCTGATGTCCCCTCTACTCCCAATACCTTCTTGGCCACATTTGCAGATGACACTGCAGTCTTGTCATCCCACGCAGACCCCGACATAGCATCCCATAACCTTCAAAAACACCTTGAAGAGATCGAGTATTGGTGCAATCAATGGCGGATCAAAGTTAATGAAGCAAAATGCTCCCACATTACGTTCACCCTTTGTCGCAAGACTTGTCCACTAGTTTATTTTAATTCTATTCCTCTCCCTGTATCCGAAACAGTACGGTACTTAGGCTTCCATCTTGACAAACGACTGACCTGGAACCCACATACGAGACTAAAAAGACAAGAACTAAACAGACGCTTTGGACAACTGTATAGACTACTTCAAAGGACATCCCATCTCTCAATAGAAAATAAACTACTAATCTACAAAGTTATACTTAAACCAATCTGGACATACGGAATAGAGCTATGGGGGACAGCAAAAAAGTCGAACATCAAGCGTATCCAATCCTTTCAATCCAAAGTCCTCCTCGGAGACTGAAACGGCAGTGGCCTCGTGACCTACTATAAACGCGTGACAGTGGGAGTCCTGGCAATGGCCAGTTTCTCCAATCATGTCCTATATGCCTTATAAAAGGCAGATTGTAATTATTGCACAATAAAGATTGTTATTATTAATTCAAAAAACCGCTGTGAACATCTTCCACGACTTGTTGGTCACATCTCCTCAGCCCTTGAAACCAAACAATACTGCACTGCTGCCTTTCTGGACATAGCTCAAGCTTTTGACAGGGTCTGGCACGTATGTTTGCTTTACAAGCTCAGAACATATTTACCACAGATCCTTTTCCTAATCCTACAGTCCTACCTTTCAAACCGCTTCTTCCAAGTCCACTGTGGTTTAGAGTATTCTAACTACTATCCCATAAAAGCAGGAGTTCCAAAGGGCAGCGTCCTGGGTCCCATCCTCTATAACCTATACACCGCTGATGTCCCCTCTACCACCTATACCTTTTTGACAACATTTGCAGATGACACTGCAGTCCTGTCATCCCATTCAGACCCCGATATAGCATCCCAAAACCTTAAAAACACCTTGATGTGATCGAGTATTGGTGCAACCAATGGCGAATCAAAGTTAATGAAGCAAAATGTTCCCACATAACCTTCACCCTCTGCCGTAAGTCCTGTCCACTAGTTTTTTTAAATTCAATTCTTCTACCTGTGTCCGAGACAGTAGGGAATTTACAAAGTTTACAAAGTTATACTTAAACCAATCTGGACATACGGAATAGAGCTATGGGGGGCAGCAAAAAAGTCGATCAAGCGCATCTAATCTTTTCAATCAAAAGTCCTGAGAACAATAGTAAATGCCCTTTAATACGCAATAGTAATGATCGTACCCTACGTTCTTAAACTCATCCCTTCCAAGCTCATAAAATTCCATAGTAACCTATCCAACCACCCTAATCCCCTAGCACAGTCATTCCACTTCACCACTCATCCCTATGATCCTCCTCGGAGACTAAAACGGCAGTGGCCTCGTAACCTCCTGTAGATGTGTGACAGTGGGAGTCCTGGCGACGACCAGTTTCTCCAATCATATCCTTAGCGTCTGTGGCTCTCACGCTCTTGGTCTGCCTCCGCTGGCTTTATCAAGTGACGCGACTGACGAAGGAGCGTGGGGGACTTCCCAAGACTCCGCTTCCTCCTTCGCACGCGAGGTGACAACCATGTCTTTGAGTTGAGGTCTCTGGGCTGTTTGTATAAACATTATGAATGAGCGAGTGAATGAAAATTGTAAATTGGTATTAATGAGATCATTTATCACAATTACTTATAGCCCAATGAGGCAGATTGTAATTTCATCATAATAAAGTTGTTGTTTGAAAGTTATTTCAAATTTTTTTTTAAGTTTTATTGGATGAACACCCAAGTTTTGTACTTATACTCCCATCTTAACTCAAACATTGAAAAAATTTTAAGCCTTCGTTCCCAGTGTCCACACACGTTCAGAGCTAATTAAGCGAGATTGTCTCATGGTTGAAGAAATGGAAAAACGAGAAATATTGCCACGAGTATAATTAACCAACACGGCATGAAACTGTGGGCTAACTGGGACAATACTTGGACTGGCCAGGAAGATTTACATGAGAACAAAAAATATAAAACTAAACGACGATTAATTACACTTATTATGCGATCAGCTATAACATAAAACAAATTCACAACGCTATCATAAAACCAGTTTGGGCATACGAAATTGACCATTCAACGAGATGTCTCATGCTGTAGGATGATTCACCCTCCATTCAGTATAGCTGAGTTATGTTCTACAATAATAGGAGTAAAAAAGACACAATCGTTTTGAAATTTAAAGGTATATTCAAAAACACCCTGATTTGCGCAGCTTATGTCATAAATACGATATGCTATAGGGTAACAATAGGGGAAATGTACGCTAAACAAATTTAACATGGTCTATCAACTAACTAACTTCTGACTTTTAAACCTCCTCAAGTCTCAAATCAGAAGTTATTTAAGATTTGAAGTTCTGATTTTTCTCCATGGTTGAGTACTCATTGGACTCAGAAATGCGCAAATACTTTCATGGACTTGTCCAATATTGTCATAGCGATTTGTTTAAAGTTGTTAAAGGGTCTCCACTATATTTTTCTATCGTTTAAAAAAAAAAATAAGCAGCAAGTAAAAGGGTGGCGTTGGTTCTCAGGCGCCTTAAATCAGCGCTAGAGGAGAAATACAGCCGCGGCGTTGGCTTATTAACGTACCCTGTTTGGACAGGCTCGCCCGCTAGTAAATCCTGTCTCCTTAAAATAATAATTACTTTTTCCTGAGTATGGCTGTAATTCTTGCCGTAACTCTTCTAGTCGGCCCTGGTGACGACAGGAAGAACAAGAGGCAAGCCGGAACTCCTGTATAAATAACCAATGAGCAGTAGGTTTAAGGTCACCCTACAACCGGAGGGTATTTACTTGTTGATCTTCGCTACAGGGTGCCTTTTATTTTAGGATTGATTAACGTTCTACTTTTTTTAGTTACATTTTATTTTTTTTATCGTCTTAACTTGATAACAAGACAATAGATTTGGGTGGTTGTTTTTTTAACTCAGATTGGAGTATCAAATGTCCCTCAAAAGTGAAAAATTAATAATAAGACATTATTAATTGATGGTTGAAGAAATGATTTTGCTTTCTAAGATATTGCGAGGATCTATCAGTACTACCATAAAGTTAAACGATGAAAAACGTTAGTTTTTTTATGTATAACAATCTTTATTGTGCTATAATTACAATCTGCCTTTTATTAGGCAATAATAATACAGTTAATAATATAGTTAAACAATTTTACTTACATGCAGGAAATTTGCAGACATCTCATCAATACGTCAAGAGCAGTGCCCAGAAAGTCATTTATATATGATCGCAACGGAAATGTAAGAATTAGGCACCTATCAGAGCTAAGAAATCTTTTGAAGGATTATTACAAAATAACTGCAAACGGCACATCGCTTCCAGCCAGCAGAATAATTTACTAGCACCCACTAATATACAACAACAATAATAATAGAAAATCCTAAAATTTTAAAAATACTATTTAACAGAATCATAAATACTCTGGGCTCTCACATGATGTTGTGATAGCGTAACTGCTTTTTGATAACCAGGTCCTGTATTCACATCTCTTGTTGGAAAGTGAATTTATAATTTCCATTAATAGGAGTGGGTGGCTTCAGCTATGATAGCATTATTTATAGTGCAAATAGGCGTAAATAATTAAAATTTAAAAAACTCACATAACCATTACCGTTTATATGGTATTTCGTAACGTTAGATGGCAATTGACTGAAACGGCAGTGGCCTCGTGACCTGCTATAAATAAGTGACAGTAGGAGTCCTGGCAATGGCCAGTTTCTCCAATCATGTCCTGAGCGTATGTGGCTCTTGCGCTCTTCGTCAGCCTCCACTGGCTCGTATCCGGTGACGCGGCTGACGGAGGAGCGTGGGGGACTTCCCAAGACATCCTCTTTCGCATACGAGGGAGGTGACAACCATGTGGATTTGGAAGCCCTCTGGGCTGTTTGTAAATATTGTATGAATGAGCGAGTGATTGATGAATTGTAAATATAGTATGAATGAGAACATTTATCTCCATTACTTATTGCCTAATAAGGCAGATTGTAATTTTATCATAATTAAGTTGTTTATCTATCTAAAAAAGATGGCAATAAAAGCATAGCCAACTGTGTAGAAGCCAAAGTGCGATGGATAAGTCAAGAGCTGCTAACTACATCCCTAGGTTTTATTTATTATATGATTATAACAGATGCGTTTTCGTCCTACAATCTTCCTGACGAATCCTAAACTTCGACTCTGCCCTATTAGTCTTAGGAATAGCCTAGACTGGGTCTAGCCTAGACGAAGGAAAATTCAGTGGGTAACATTTATATTCGCATTTAATTCACTTTTGTGTTTATGTAATTAATATTTGTGTTTATATATCGGGTCATAAGTAAGTAGTTCCTGATCGGCATTGTAGCCTAGTGCATGCTCACATACAACCGCAAAATCCGAAGCAGAATCTTGACCCCTAAAGATTTTTTCTTCTGGTCTGTGGTCACTCAGCCGTTTAAGAATAAATGAGTGGTTACTTCTTCTATATTTAAGTTGTGAATCCAATTGAACGCACAAAATTAATGTTGAGAGGTAACAGCCTAGCACCACCACGATTGGTCTTCGTTCTCGCAGAATATTGGTATGAAATGAAAGAAGACGGAGCCCAGGTGGTAAGGCGTTGAGATTGTGTCCGTTGGACAGTATTAGTGAGGAAGTGAGCAGGAAGGGTTAGCAGAGGAGCAGATTAATCCGACCGGTAAGGCAGTAAATCCAGATTAAAAGTAAAGCAGAGTTTACCGGCCCGGCTCCATTTGTAGCAGGTACACACTGGAAGTCCGTGTGTTTGGTATGTTCCGCTAGTGACTTTACTTGTTCGGCTCGGAGCAAGTTGGCCGACTTTCTGCAACTTGTGCTGTGAGCTCAAGCCGTCCCATCCTCACCCTTTCCCTCCTGACCAACTTCCACAATAAAAAGGCAACTGCTGCCGGGAAGGCCCTAAAAGGGTTCTTTTGTAACGGACCATACTTCTGAAAATTTACCATTTTGCCGTCTTCTCTGGAATAGAATTATTTATTACCAAATAGCGTTAAATTAAATAGGATCAAGTTTCTCAATTATTAAGAAACATACAATTATATCAAAGAATCACACAATCTATTATTTATTGTTTGAGTTTGGGTTAAACGCCCTAATGTACTCAAACGAATGGCAGGTCACAAACCTTTTTTTTAATAAGTGGAAGTGCTAATCTTTTTTTATCTCGAGTGAAATCGTGTCTTTCTGGGAACAGCTTTCCTATACCCTATTGTAATTTTTATTGTTTTTGTTTATTTATCTATTTACCGTTGTTGATAGGTGATATTTATTATCACTAAAAATGTAAACTAATAACTATCACTACATTTTAATAGCATTAAGACCATTATAATAGAAGAATTTCCAATTTGTTCACAGCCTACAGCAAGAAATACTCCATTGCAGGCTGTATTATTAATAGTAATAACCTAAACCTAAAAGCTATATATAAATTCATTAATGACTGAGGACTGAAATCCTTTTCAGAATTATAGTAACAGTACATTATGATGAATTATAGAACGCCTAATTTTACATTTAACTATTTTACAATGGAAATACTGTCTTTACTATTGTTGTTCGACACAGGGCATCAACCCCAAGGAATATTTTTGCTCTAGGAGCTTGCATTTTCAATAATCATTAGTGCCTGCTTAGGTGCCAATAAAAAGATTTGAAACAGAAATAATAATTTTTGGGGCTAACATTTGTAATTTTACAATTCTATACAAATAGGGAAAATATTTTTTGGTATATTTCACTTTTTTTGGCAAAAGTAACAATGACTACAGCTGCAATTTATCACTTATAAGTTACAATCTGATGCATGGGAAGTGGCTAAAATATCGTGTCATAGCTAAGCTACCATGTATCTTCCATTATTGGCCACTTGAGCCTCCGAGTACCCAATTAATACATGTCTCCCTAATTAAGGCATAGGTAGAGGGAAGGGATCGATACAGACTGTGAGGATGTAAACTACACAGACTTGGAGCCAATGTCGGGAGTGGATATTGGGATCGTTGAACAGCCAACAGCCAACAGTGACTGTATCGAACCAAGACTGAGGAAGCACTATCAATCAAGAGCCTAGCCGGCTAGGCAGTCACCCTCCCTCGGGAGGAAAGAGGAGGAATGAAGGAGGTTTACCTTAATTGATCCCCTCCCTAATTGAGAACTGGGGTTTCTATCGACCCGCCCCTGGCAACAAGTAGCCGTATTAAACAGTGATCCATCATATCCCCTGGATATTAAAACAACCCCACAGCCGGCCAACGCGCCACTCTCCAACGGTAATAATTCTTTATAAAATCCTGTTCCCTCTTCATATTTCTTCACCAGAGTACGCTCCTAAATCATCGCTCCATGTATCTCCCACACCGGCATGTAATTTAATGGCAGTCTAGTGGCAAATTTAACATCGCTTAAAAGATTCCATTGATTTCCTGAATTTATTTAGTCGCATATACAGTAGCCACCTACCTATGTTTAGTGTTCCCTGTTTAGCACATATTTACAAAGGATGAGCAATGAACCCCTCCTTACTTTCATTCTCTATTAATCCCACTTTAATACCTGATTCAGATATAGAATGTATATATATATCTGTATGTATAACTTCGTCCTTGAATAAATTTAAATAAAGTAATATAAATAATAAACAGCTAACGTTCATCGACCTCAACCGATATCACAACGTATACATCAACTCATATCTAGGTTCATGGCTAACCATGAACTCCCAGTTTAATAATCTTGAAAGGATAAGATTTTTTTGAAGATGAATTCAGTAAATGGTATTTAAAACTTAGATGGACGCTATGCAATCATGTTTTTTATTGATTTAATCTTCACTTCATTGACGTAAAACTAGTAGGGCCAGGATAATAGGAGTTTCAGATTTACCTAAAAATAAAAAAAATTGAATGGTACTTCTCTGAAAAAGAGTTATATTAATAATTTTAGTCGAACCACAAAAGAATTATTTTACTGTAGGTACGGGGGATTGTTTTAATATATCTGCCTGTATGTATGTATGTTTTAAGATGGCGATCGTAAAATAATGTAATTGATCTGAGAATTTTAAATTTCGAAATATGTTGATTATTTTTTTGTTTAAATACAATCAATATCATTGAAAACAAAATCGTTATCTTTATTCAAACTTTTATGTTTCCACAAGTCCAAACTCAAGTCTATTAAAGATGTAAAATTATATATAATTTTCTAATCAAATATAATTATGGATAAAGAAAATACGGTAGCAGAAAAATAATTTGGAAGATTCCCAAAAATTAAGTTTTGAGAGCCAACAATAGACATCACTTCTTCCCGTATATTATTTCTGATTTCAATGGGAATATCGAGTTATCCCGTAATGAGATGTAAGAAATTCTGTTTTGTGTTTGGCCAATCCCAACACATCTCGTCAAGAAGTTAAAGAGTGTTAGGAAGAAATTCTTCAGCCTCGGACACCTACTTCACAGCCCGGCTTTATCAGTACGCCTCAAGCTGCTGATATACCAGAGCGTCCTAAGACTTGCTTTGATGTATGGGACCCCTCTCTTCAAGTATCTGACTCCTAACACTCTCAAAACGCTCCAGCAATTTCAGAACAGAGTTCTCCGCACCTCCCTCAAACATACCCCGTACGACCGAATGAAGGCAGACGAGATGCATAAAAAATTTGAAGTGCTCACCATTCAAGATTTCATTAAGAGAAGGCACATCAAATTTTTCGACTCACTCCGGCACAACCACAACCCACTATTCTCCGACCTTCAAACACCACCAATGCCCGTCAGATGGAAGCACTGTTCATTTTCGAAAAAAATGATTCGCAGGTGTAAGTTAAACCAAAAGCGCTAACAACTTTTTGTGCCAAATTACTCAAATTGGAAAATTTCTCTTTTGTGGTGTAAGTGTTATAAAAATCTATTTTTGATTCTGATGTTTCAAAAATGAGTTTTAATTCAATATTGCACTGTAAGTCAACCAGTTCCATTTGGAGATATTCTGGGGCCGACTTGATTTCAACATGAAAGGGAGATGAATATATTTCAAAAATTTTGTTGTATTTGTTTAACTCTAAATTACTGAATCGGCTTTCAAAAGCAGCTGTAAGTTTTTTTATTTCTTTTTCATATTTGATGTTGTCGGGTTGCCACTAGGGGAGTGCCTAATCACTTTAGCACTGGTGACAAGTGCAGATTGTTTTAGTTTATAACATGGACCATTGTTCCATGTTGGCGTTAATATCTGACTCCATTTATGATAGGTATGTGTTCCGACAATACACTATGTTCAATAGAAGAGGTACAGAGGTTTCATAAAGAATAAGACCAGTTTTCAGAGTTCGGGCGGGAGACCGGCAGCGTCACAAGTTCAAGTCGTCAGAGGGTATGCCAGGAGACTAAAAGCCGGAGTGAGAGACTGAGAGGCGGATAAGGAGAGACTGGGCTGACGAGGCTAAGAGTCTAAGAGACTGACTTCCCGGGCCAGTGACCCAGGCGTAAAGCGTCACCGACTAATGGCGTATGAAGAGACTAAGAGAGTAGTAGACTGAGTGGGCTTTCAGGGCAAGACGCCCTGGTTTAAATATTATTTCCCCTTCCCAACGGAAGGCGGAGTCGGTCTGAAAGGGGTATGTTTATGGTGATACACCTGTCACAAGGCGCGTGACTGAGAAAAAGGTCGCTTAGTTTACGCCTATTTATGGCATGACTTTTAGGTTTATGACCACCGGAAGGTGACCCTAGGTCTACTGGGTCTGTTTTATGACGGCCAGGTGGCTTTTAGGCCGGTGTACCTGCTGTTTCCTGACTGCCCTCTGCCGACCCTTTTAGTTTTATGACTGCCGATCCCGAGCATGATTTATTGCTTAAAACTTTCACCATGATTTACATCTAATTAGAATACATTATATATGCACCAGAGTATAGGGTGATTTAACACTTATGTAGTTAGCGGTCGCTACAGATGTAATTGTTACATTTTGATTTCTTAAATTCTTTCAACAGTGAAAAGTGGTGAGCGTAATTACTTTTCAATTGCGATTCAAATAGCAACAATTTTCTGAAATGCTTTGATGTGATTAAATGTATCGATAATAAGGTTATCTTTTTTCTTGCAATGATATATTTGATTGATTAAGTTTTTCGACAATATCCACTAAAAAGCATAAATCCAATAACCGCTCATCATTTCTTAATTTTGGTACAGGTCTTTGCTTGTCATTCATAAACAAGTCAATTTGTACTCATAAAACCGCTGTGAACATCTTCGACGACTTAACCATCTGACTTGACTGAACTATACAACGTCACCATATTTAGAATCTAATTCTTTCAGGAACTCCTTAAATTGTCGATGCAGAAGTGCATGTGATCGAATGTAATTCATTATTTTTATAACTACTTGCATAACATGGTCCATCGATAATACTTGGGCTCATACATTTTGTTAATGAATCAAACAGTGGATTATAATTAAAACCTCTCTTTTGAAGCGATTACTAGTTTTGTTGTTGGATTCTATTTTATCGATTAGTAATTTTATAGCTCCCTTTCCTTTACCTATCATAGCAGGTGCTCCATCAGTTGATATGCCAGAAAGTATTTCCAAATCCAAGTTGTTTTTGCATAAAAAGTTTTCAACAGCATGGATATTCTCTTCTCCTGTTGTCGTACCTTTTAAACTTATCAAATTTAACATTTCTTTAGTTACTTGAAATGATTCATTTACTCCACGAAGGAACAAAGTAGGTGAGTCTGAAATGTCTGTGCTTTCGTCAAATGCCAAGGAAAAATATTTGAAATCTCGAATTATGTTTGTCGAGTTTTAAAATAATTTCATTTGAAATATCGTTAATTCGACGACAAACTGTATGCCAAGACAGGGTTAGGTTCGAAAACAGTTTACTTTTATCGGGCAAAATAGTCTTCACAACAGCTTCCAAACATTCTTTCACAAATTCACCATCTAAAAATGTTTGTATTTTTTTTTTGCAATCAAAAATGAAACAAATAGCTTGCCTTAACAATATTGGAAGTTTGCTGTAATGCTGCACTCAACATTTTTTGTGGCCCTTAAATTTCTACTTAAACTCCTTCAGCTTTGATTGTTTCTTTACTTCTTTATTGAACTTCAAATAATCCTTATGTTTTGTTTCGTAATGCCTCTTAACATTATATTCCTTAAATACAGCAACGTCTTCTCGGCAAATTAAATACAATAATTTTGTATTTTGAACTATGAAGAAGTTTTCTTCCCATTCCTCGCTATGTTTTTTATTTTCGTCCACTACTCTTCTTTTCTTTGCAGCCATTCTGAAAATAAGAGAGATATTAAATATGTCTATTTTTTAATTGTTAAATTAAAAGTCATTTTTAATTTAATAGGAGTTATTACCTGGCTGTTATTGTTTTAAATATGTTGTTGAAGTACAGGTATATTAAAATAATTATCCTGCAGTCTCAGCACACAAAACAACACAGCTCTGCGCTGCTATCAACAATCAACTGTGCGTATCTAGGGATCTACGTCACTGAGGTCACTTAAGAGTGAAACATAGAACCTGTTATATTGGATGTTCCAAGATGCGCGCGCATCATGAGTTTGCAGAATATAATTTAATTATTCTGTGAACTCATAACTGTAAACTCATAAATAAAACAGCCAATATCAGTCATATATTCGCAAGAATATTCTTTTTAAATCAAAGTTAATTTTTTCTCATAATTTCGACAGTTAATTTTTGAATATCTGGATTCACAAATAATGTACTTTTTAATACATTGGTTTTTCACTACTTTGTCCATTATAAAATAAACATATTTTGTAAAAATGGGATGAATCTCGTAGGCCGGAAAAATGTAAAAGGTGGGCCGCGGGTTGGCCACCCATGGCGTAGAAAATCGTGTGAAATAATTTATCACATAAATTAAGAAAAAATATTTTTTTTAAAAAGCAATAAACAAAACTATAGATATACATACGTTAAATGCTTGCAATATACCACAGCCAAACTAAGTTATTTTTTTGACGTTGATGGAATAAAAAACATTAATTGTTTATTTCGTTTGGTACTAAGAAGTTAATAAGTTGTAAAGGAAAATCATTACCCATTATCAGACATTTTTTAGCAATGCATTAAACAACTAATTGACATAGATTTTCATAACCATTGGTAATGATTTTATCTATCAGAAAATTCAATAAAAATAAGATAGTACTCAACTAAAACAGGAAGTGATATTTAGTGCATAGAAGTTAGCTAGTGGACTCGAGGCTGACAGGAAGAACTTTTTGCCGTTGTAATTGTACCATCTGAAATGAGGAGAACTGTTGGGGACAAGTTAAGCGCTGGCCATATCAGCGCTTCCCAACAGATAACGTGACTTCACTGTTGGCCGCTTCAAGTTCACAACTGTTCCTGCACTCTACTTAGTGAATGTAGTTCAGCTTCTCATAGGAACCCACGAAATGCTTTTATTATTATTATTATTTATAATGTATCTGCAGCAGATATTGCTAAAATATACAACTATTGTTAAAGGATTAAAATAAAGGTAAGGTGGCAGGTTTGGGGGTTTTAAGACCGTATGTCAAGGTTAATGCATAAATTATATGAGCAATTTTATGATTTATGGATCCACAGGTGAAAGTAAACTTAAAATATTTTAACCTAGGCTTTCCCCCTGCAATTAATGTATTTTATATCGGAAGGGGTCATCTTAGCTACCAAAGCATTTTCGACCCAACCTCTCCCCTTTTATTTTTGGGATTTTTTTTAATACGGGTTTAGCTTAAGCCGTAGCGTTCTCTAATTTAGGGTGGGAATGTAGGTTTATTTTATCCGAACCCACCCAATTTTATTTAAACGTAAGTGGGCTAAAAATATCTTTCGGTCTTAGGATTATAACCCAGATCCTTAATATTATTATAACCAACACACCACATTACTATACAAAATGTGACCCCATTAATTCATTTATTTTTCTTAAATATTATTATTTCTTTCACATTTTCTCGTTAATTAATACAATATCTGCTGCACATCTGATCCTTAACGACATCCTGACCTCCTTGGCATAGAAGCTCCTAGGAACATTAAACCATTCATTTATTTTTGAGGACTTCTCCGATTAAATCCCTTTGATCCCGTTTCCTTAAGTACAATACATAAGCTTCCCCTTCCTTCATTTATTAGGGGCTGAGTCGATTGGGTTCCCTTTTCAGCAAACCGTTCCCCTGGAAACATCACTAGACCTAGACGATACTGTGCATTAGGTTACTACTTGAATCCAGAGAGCTTTGGAAAAGCCAGCAGCTCAAAGGCCTAATCCAATCCAAATTCTGCTCGATAACAGTGTGGCAAATAACACATCCTTATCATCACCAATATTACAATCCTAGCTGCAGTAGTGGTATTTGACAACCTTCCTATCCTAATCCTTTAATTCCCGACAATTCTCTCTATCCAAGGGATGATTCCCTGTGGAACTGAAAAGATACTAAAACATCATACTGTTTGAGGCCAACTCCATCGTGGTGATGGGTACTGACTGGAAGTAGCGATCGTCAAATGAATTTAGACAGCAACTTTCACGCTTTATTATTATCCTCAAAAATCAACTAAGCCTAAATAGACTACTAACAACGCATGTAGACCACCACCAAACCAACGTTCTTTCTCGTGGAACGCAATAAAAAAAATGCAATAAATAACAAAATAACAAAAAAAAGCAACCTTTTAGTCTCTACTGTTACTATGGAACAGTGGGGTGACTAAGGGGTGGGGGGATCTCCTAGATCCCCTGCTTCCATATTCCTCGGAGGGAATCCCGTAAGAAATTCGGGAGATTCATGGTCTATGTATGAATTTTAATATTGTTATTTTATGTATGTAATTACTACATGTTTAGGATAGTGGATGCAATAATGAAAATATTTGGTACGAATCAGATCATTAAGCATACTAATTTATTAATAATAATTTTCTAATTTTCATGGGAAAAAACATAAATACAGTATAAGACGCAAGTTTTCTAGCTCTTTTGTTTTCGAAAAAAGGTGCGTCTCATACCTTAAATAAATCTTATCAGTTACTGATGTATATGGAATTTTAGTTTATTGATAATTCATATACGATTTTTATGAAACGTAACAACATAAAATATAATCTTTTTATGGATACTGCAAAAAAAACGAAGCAATTTGTGTATTATATTATATCGACGCAAGCCACAACAGCTCAATCCAAGAAATGGTTTATTTAAAACAATGACGATTACTATAAATATGATTTAATAGTCAGAATATGGCAAGGGGACTTCACATCTCCCCTCCTACTTTAGCAATATCTCCGCTTGCTTATCCCACATGAATTGGTCGTTGGACATGTTCGAAGATGACAATAAAAGGGACCATAAAACTTCTGCACAACACCCAGTCCTGAAAACCGCTTAGCTGAAAGCTGTAAGAGACTAATGTTTGTAGGATGGTCCTCACTTTTAATATCAACAAAGCTAATATATCATAATATAATATATTAATGGCCTCCAATTATAATAATGGTAGAACAAACACGAAAAGGATATCATTGATAAATATTATAATTTATATATTACATTTTACTCACATATATTTATATATTACATTTGATTATATATATATATAAGTTAAAGCCAGAGGCAAGTTTATGTTGTAAACTAATACGATCATGGGAAGTAAACAACCCATGATCCTATGTAGGTCGGATTACTAAAGACAATAAAGCAGTCTCTTTACAGAAGTTCGAGAGTGCAGTTCGTTTCCCTCTTTCCTATTCTTTCTTAAAGCTTAACCTCCAACTATTAAGTTTTATATATATATATTGTAACGTACCTCGTTTCCTAATGAGTATGCAGGACATTACAATGGTCCAGCCAGGTTATTTTTAATAATAACTGAAGGGTCAACTATATTTATAGCAATTATTATAGCATAACAATTATTTTTACTTTGACGATAATTGACTAGTTAAAAAACAATCCAGTAATCGTTGTTCAAAACAAACCTTTATTAAATACCAAAACAAATTGGGAATTGTTAGTATAATCAAACTTAATTCACTACAAAGTTATTATGCATAACCTATTGAAATTCTAATTGTTAATATAAAATAAATGAACTTATTATCTACAAAATAATTATTTAAACTATTGTTATACGAATGAATTAAATTGAGCTCGTTATCCTCAATCATTACTGCCTATTGGATCCTGAAGGAATTCATTCAACATTTAACCAATACTGATTAGTATATCTTTTAACTAGTACTCGGTACCTTAATTATTGTTCACTGGTAGTTCCTTGAGTAGCGGGGTCATTTGATGTTTCTTTAATATCTCCATACAAATAATTTTCTTTTGTTCAGTTTCCTGACTGAACTCTTATTATGCCTTTAATGTTTCTTCTATGATCACACTGACCTTTTATTAACACCTGATTTTATCTTATAACTTTCTTTTACTTAACTAAATGAAATACCCGTTCAGGTTGATACGGTTACCCTTCGTTCGGGGATAGACGTGGACTGACTACTCCCACCATTCTTGATGTTTTCAGAGCTGTACCTTCTTATCCCCATTCTATTGGCCAAAAGAGAGATCGCATGTCCATTCCTAGATTTTATTGGCCGGGCGTCGTCATCCGATGCATGATGAGGGTGAAATAGCCTCCCAGCGTCTTCTGAGAACCTCCAGTCAACTGACCGCGAAACGATATTCTGCTCATGAACGACAGGCCTTTCTCATCTCAAATATTTAAAACACCTGACAGATTTAAACTTATTATATGAATTAAACATGATTAGCTAAGATTACCTCCAGTAATCTTAGTTAGTATTTATTTACTTGGATTTTGTAAAACCAAAAATCGTAAATCACGCCATCACAGTCACAGACACAAGATGGCCACCTTCCACTTCCTCATTAATAGATTACATAACATCCCACTTGACAGGGTTAACTATGACAAAAATCATAGACATATGAACCATGTAGAAATAGCCAACGGGTAAGATACAGATACAAAACAAGAATCAACTAAAAAATTGAGCACAAAAGTAAAAATCACTAGGATGTTAAAACATTTAGTAAATATTTCCAACAAATTGTCATTGGTCTAGCCTTTAAAAGTACGAGAGTTTAAACCAATCCTTTAGTATATAAAGTTCGTGAGATGTCAAAACCAGAGTTCAGAGTTGGACAAAACACATTGGCGAATTACTATCACAATATAAGTGAACCCTTTGACAATGACGAACTACTTTCAAACTGTAATTAAGTATTTTAAGTAAATTTGTAATGATAACATTTCAATGTGGGTGACTTACACAATAACACTACAAATTGCAGGTAATTCGTAATTTCAATTGGAAAATTTCCATTCAATTACAATTGCCCAACTCTGTATGAAACTAGTAGATCCAAGTATCTACTAAATGATTCCATTTTCTCTGACAAGAATACTTTTTTAAATGTACCCAGTCAGTACTACACAGTATCAAGTTATTATTTTCATTGCTCAGTAACTTTGTTTTATTTCTGAAATCTATTTTTACTGAAAAAACAATCAAACAGTTATAATATTTACAAACAAACATAACATAATAAAATTGAACCAATTGTGTCCTTTACCATATTACAAAAGATCATATTATTAAATTTTAAATAGCTTTCGAGTTGTGATTTAGTTAAACCTATTATTGGGATAAAAAAAATATAATTTTATTACATTTAATTTAATTCTTATACTTTCTGCCATTGCATTTTAACGAAATGTAAGCAGCGTATTTAAGAATATTATGGGATATATGTTTAAAATTGTACCGGGTTCAAATCGCCTTTACAACCGTTACACATACATACTGACAAACAAAAGACGATAGCCACGTACATGTTTCTCCCACTTCGTTCTTGGTAATAACTTACCGGTTGTCCTATTTTTGTGCGCTAAAATGCAAAACGGTCTTCTGAAGTCACTAAAGCCCAACGAAATACGAAATGGGGCAAACTGTCTTTGTTAGTGTTTGTTCTAGCTCCAAGTTGCAAAACTTAGTCCCTTTGTAGCCGCATCGAAACTTCTGAATTCTCAAAAGGCAGTTTATTCCTGAGAAGGAAGCCTGAATAGCCGAAGAAAGTTTTTGGAACTTAGGTTTGTTTCTGTAAAGAACTTGCACAGTTCTTAGACGAATAATAAACTTATTTCATATGGACCAAAAATGTAGCTAATTTTAATGTGTTTTTTTTAGATCGTACCTCTAAATGTTCGGGCATAATTAATAAGGACATAATTACATTATGTATCCTAATTTCAACGACAAAAGTAAAATAATGTAATTTCAATGTTTTACCTTATATAAAGAAAGCTAACTGTTGGAATCGCATAGTAAAAACAACATTTTGATATTATTCAGATAAGTGCATCCATCACCATATGTGACACATAGAGACATGAAATTTTTGATAGAAAAGCTTTTTATGAAGACAAGACATGAAAAATATCCCAACTCTATGAAAAAGATTATGCGTCATCAATTAATTGATAGCTTTATTATAGTTCATTTATCATATAAGTATGGTAAAAAATTAAAACTTTCATTAAAATATTATTCGCTACTTTGACTATAAACATGTTTTACCTAGATGCATGATATTTGGCATGGTAATTCCATTTAATTCTGAAGTTAAAATCACACCTATGAAAAATAATGATGGTTCCTCAATTAATCAATTAATTAGTATTTACAAGCTTTTTTTAATTTGTAATATTCTTTTAAAATATCATTGATCAACATAAATTTACTCAATATTCAACATAGAGGTTTGATATTTTTATTTGACAACCTCATAGTCCGAGAAATCAAAGATATCCAGGAAATATATTTATGGGGCGTTACCTACGTCCTGATCAATAATATCTAACACGTGACTTTAGAGTGCTATCAATAAAAATAATCATTCAAAATGTCATTACAAATCGCAACTCCTGCAATTGTCGCAACTCCTCAGTTTTATAACTTAACGTGAATAATCCTATGTAATCCCAGGATGGGAGGATTTAGCACGGTGTCGCCCACAATGGTAGCCATAATGTCATTGAAAATATATTCAATATTATGTGAGGTTTTCTTTCTACCCTTTTAAATATATACAAAGGCCTGAATGTTTTAGCGTTATCCCGATTGTTCTCTGGGCCATAACTTGAATCCCTTCTCCGGGTACCATAACGCCCCCCCCCCCCGCATAATCCATAAGGATAAAAAAGACGGGAGAGAAGATGAAAAAATGCTCAGGTACCTTAAAGAGCTCGCTAAGAGACAGAGGACGGCTATCCTGCTAAGCTACTCTGAAAAATTTACCAGGACGGAGTGGTTCGGTGGAGAGCTCTACAACAGTAAATATTTAACGGTGGAGGCAGTGGGTCGACCTTTTGTCGTCGTCGTCGTTGGATGGTGTTTAATAAAAATTGCACCGACGAAGGGGAGGAATGAAAAGTGCTAACACTGTCAGAGACAGAAGGGTCTAGAACGTAATGCGTTTTATCGTTTAAGGAGTGTTGAGTATACGATATAGTTTTAAATAAGACATTTCCCTCAGAATTTGATGTGGCCTAAAACCAGGGAGGTTTATTGTGTTCACCTGTTTGTTATGTACGATCGCTACTACTATTGTAGACTCATTACCAAATGTACGCCGTAAATGCAAATGTCACGATGGGATTTTATATTTAACTAAGAGTAAACTTCCCTCATAAAGTGACATGTAAAAAATGGGATCATTATAGATCTAGTAGTTCTTAGTGGAAATACATCTAAAGTTAGACCGTAAATTTCTATATAATTCCTTATCTCGTATATCCTCTAAAAAATTGCCGGAGCGATAATATTTCAAAGACCTGTAACTATATTTTTCCCGCTAATAATTGTTAAACCAGTCGGATTACATACCATGTCAACTAATTAATAATACTTGAAAGCATGTTTTATTAATGGAAAGCTCTTTGGCTATGGCTTTAATTGTTTAAATCTTTACTTTTGTAATTGCGTGAATAGTCTTCTTTAACTGATATGCTTGGAGATTTGGGATATTTTCTCTGCGGTTGCCATTGTTAGAGATGAAAACCCTGACAAACTTCCAAACTGAGAATGTTCCAATCAACAGCTTCATAAAATCCCACTTAAAATACTCCTTTTCAAGAAGACATCGGCGACCTAGTAAAAAAATAAAGACTCTGATCCAATTTCAGTTTTCTCATTCCCCAAGGAGCCCCCCATCTTGGCTTTTTAAACTCCTTTCTCCTTAGCCATTGCTTTGCTAATCAGATTTGAGAGCCCTTGCTCCCAGCGGCCAAACTCCCTGTGACAGAAACTCACCAAACTCCTCCCAACTTGATTAGCTTCTCAGTAACACGATTTAGGCTTCGCCCTAAGCACACACCGTTTTCAATATCGTCATCAACCTGCGAATACTCAACGCCTTAGCACGACTTCTCATCATAACAGACTGCTTATCATTGAAAGCACCTATATGATTATTTATAAAATATATTAGACTATAATTTAAGAAATAAATTTTAATATTTGACCTTTTTATATGTTGTGAAAATCAAAGGTTTTTGGTTAAAAAAGATTAAAATGATCTAAAAACACTGATTGATGATCTAACGACACCATTGAATTAGGACTGATGAGTCAAACTAATCATACACACCTTCAAACTTGGCTGGTAAGAATATTAAGTAAAAAATATAGTTAAATCACAAGCAAAGCAAGAGATGTTTTTAAAAAGTTTCTTTATTCAAAGTACACTACACTGGGTTTAGAAGAAATATAATTGAACTACTATGAATACTTAAGTGAATCGCATGACAGAAAGAAGAATAATGAGAGCGAGAGCCGTAGGCTCAGCCTACATATAGGGGGAGTCTAATCATGGATTAACCAATGTTTTGGATTAATTGTTGACCTTTAACTATATAAACACTTAGTTCCTTATTTAGTTTGTAAATATATAAAAATAAATAATAAAATAAATAAAATTATCAACCTGGTCAATGTTTTAATATCGCTCTCCAAAGTTAATCAAATATAATTGACTAATGCAAGGGCCTCACACCAAACGAGAATAAATCGCAGGATGGTGACTATCAGGATTCTCCTCCCTTCAAACTAATTTTCCTGTCTTGGTACACTTTTCCTATTGTTACACTATCCTCACTTCCATCCATAAAACATAATTTCATGAGACACATACTTTTAGTTGATGGAGAATTCCATTTAAAAAAAAACGCCCTAATGCTACCTGGATTGTATGGTAGTGCTGGTGGATTGTTCCCTCCCCGCACCCTAAACTTCGGGAAGGAACCTCATCTGTATGAACAAGTGGTCAGGAGCAGTATTAAATTTCCAAATTTTGATGTCCCAGAGATTCAACATTACTAATAAATCACACTCCGGTAGTAGGTGAAGTATGGTCAGAGTTGCATGTCCAAAAAGTAAAAATGTGAGCTATAATATAATTATTTCTGTAGTGCCCGCTAACTACTTAAGTTAAATCACCCTACACTCTGGTGCATATATAATGTATTGTAATTAGATGTAAAACATGGTAAAAGCTTTTTCTAGCAATAAACGCTGACCGGCAGCCGTAAATAAGGCAGGTAAGAGGGTCGACGGCCGTCAGCCATAAAATCTAAAAGCCATGCCATAAAACAGTCCTTTAGGGGACGAGGAGTCACGTACCTCGTGGCAGGTGTGCGCATTCCCTCACGGCGGCCTAGCCCCCCCCCCCCCCAAGCAGGAACTATATTTAAACCAGTGCGTTTGGCCCACTCTCTCTCAGTACCTCATCTCCTCAGCCGCTGTTACTCGGTCGCTTTACGCCAGGGCCCCGGGGCCCTGGAAGCAAGCCCACTCAGTCTTCTACTCTTTTCATCCGCTGTTACTCGGTGTCTCTTTACGCCAGGGCCCCATGGCCCTGGAAGGCAGTCACTTAGACTCGTCGTCAGCCTACTCTCTCTTCAGCACCTCGGAGCCCGTCACCCCTGTCTCTCAGCCTCCTTGCAGACCCTCTGGCGCCTTGTACCTGTCACGCTGCCGGGCCCCGCTGGAACTCTGAAAACTGGCCTTATTCTTTATGAAACCTCTGTACCTCTTCTCTTGAACATAGTGCCTTGTCGGGGCCCATACCTATGAAGTCAGATATTAACGCCGTCCTGGAACGATTGTCCAGGTTATTAACTCGAACAATCCGCACTTGTCACCAGGGCTAGGTGATCAGGCACCTCCTAGTGACGACCCGACAATTTCCAAAGTTTTTTTGTTTTTGTTTTTTATAAAACCAATACGTTGGTATGTACATAACATGTGAGTTGCTAGAGTGGAAGGTGCGAAAATGGCGATTTATGGCATACTCATTTGTGATCCCTGTACATTTCATGGCTGAAGCATGATTGCCTTATGCTTTCTGACTTTCGATACAGAAGTTTACCTCAATGACAACGCAGTCGGTTTTTACTTCCAATCATTCTCTTTTTGTTATAGCTTTCATTTGTTCCTGGAGTGTCTCACCTCTAATTTTAAACGCTTAATCCTTCCAATAAAAGCTACTAAGGATAATTAAGGTTACGTTATAATTTGACTCCATGGCTTAGGAGAAATTGTGATGAAGAAAAATGCTTTTCAGATCGTTTAATTAATATTTAGCGAAACGTCATCATGTGAAAAATAGGCTATCTTTTGGAACTTAACCAGATATATATTTTTTTTCTGTTACACTTTCATTAAATAATAATAATGAAGATAAATTTAATCCACAATTAATATAAATTAAGTATAGACAAATGATCTATAATCGTTTAATGATGGTTTTAAAGCATCAACTCCATAACTCGAGTTTCACGTTTTTGAGATTCAAGATAAATCTATGCAGAAATGTGAACAGTTTACCATAAAAAATACATGCTTTCTGTGTTCTTTCTAAATTATTAAAACTGTGGCTCTTAGTATACATGTTTTTTGACACTTACTGTTTATTCGGAACCTCATGAATAGTAAAACATGGTAATTTGAAATCTAATATCTTATTAATAATAAAATTTTGTAGAATATCAATGGCATATATATGCTAAAATGACCGAGAAAGAATCTGATCTGAAATTTGAACATACGTGCTGTAAGGTTGGATATAAAAATATATTATTTAGATGGTTCAATAATACAAAACACAATCGATAGATTTTTAATGTTAAGAGAGGTAAAAAAATTCAACAATTTTTAAAACCAGCAACGATATTTTAAAACAAAGACTGCAAGATATCATGAAGTGGACATCACAATCATTAAGCTACACGTATACAACATCTGCATATTAAAACATATTGAAATGATAATGGTACTTTTCCATATTTGGGCATGTAACTCTGACCATAGTCCACTTACTCTAAGAGAGTGATTTACTGATGATGTTGAATCTCTGGGACATCAAAATTAGGAAATTTATTACTGCTCCTGACCACTGTCATTTATCACTGTTCCTTCAGGAAGTCCAGGCTTGCTTAATGTTAAGAAATATTATTAGCAAGTAATGCAGTAAAGTAAGATAAGGAAGATGGAGAGTACGAAGGAAGATGGTGGTAAGGATGAAATAGGATGAGCGAGACAGCTGAGGGCAGCCACCTGAGGAAGTAATAAGGAAATAAGAGGGTGTTCTCTTTGATCCGTGCTTAGCAAGAGGGTCTAATAACTTAGCGGGGGTGCTGGAAAAAATGGTCTCCATGGGAACGGGGTGGAGTCAAAGAGAAGCCACAAACAGCCGATAATTGGCAAGTGGGTTCGTTACACTTCAGTGCGACGTTCACCTGGGGCAGTCCTTTGTCTATCTGCCAGTGATTAAAGCAGGGCTTGCAGGCACCCCTCTACAGATGGAGGTTTAAGGCACTTCCAAGCATGTCTCGCTGTTTGCCACTAAATCCCAGAGCAGAATACTTAGATTATTTAATGGTTACATTGCTTGAAACGTTTGACGAGAAAAGTTACAAATTGTAAGAGTTCTATTTGATATGAGAGGAGAAACGTTCAATAAGGTCAGATCATAAACCTAAAGTTGAATATAGATGAGCATAATTTAGGAGCCCGGAAATATTCTAATAAGCTCCAGATTGAGAGGGGATAAACTATCGCATACACCAGAATGGTCCTTTGTAATATCAAGAGAGCTTTAGACGCACTGTGCCATTCAGTACCCACCTGTAAACAAATTTAATTTCCCCTCAGTTGCACTGTACCACAAGGATCAAGTTAAAATTTATTATTATGTATTTGATATATATATATTGTAACATTCATGATATTTGAGAATGAAGATCATGACCCTCACATATGGTAAGGGCCATTTTTTTTCTTATACTCCTAGGAGTGGGGACGAGCGGGAAACCAGTCTTAGCACAAACGCCGAGAAGAGCGGACTTAGCAAGCTCCCGAATTGGCGGTACCATACAGGAAGAGAGGAGAAGAGCCAACAGCAGAAAGTAACGTTGATTGGATTACAGGAAGATCATAAATTGGGTTATATTAATATAGTTTTTATTATGGATCCATTAAAAGAAATTGAGCTCAAATTTCATGTTTTTGTAATTAGTAGTAAATATCATGATTTAAAAGGAATTGAATATTTTTTTATACTTTTTGTCAGCACTCTATATAATTATAATTATTTGTTATAACCATCTTATTTGAATATATTTCACAATTCCTAGTTTCTCAATTTATTAATAACTACAACATTAGCCTTGAGATCGGGCGATTCAATCGGGATAAATTCCTATGTCAAAGACATAAAACAATTTGAATTAAAGATCTCATGACGGACCTGCCAAATTAGTTAAGGTAAGTTGATCAAATAAAGAACCAAAAAGAAATGGTAAAAAATGAGGTAGGTTTCAATATATATATATATATATATATATATAAATGCTTGAGCGAACCAAGTATGCTGACAAAGCAACATTTATACCATTTTTCTTAGCGTCAACCAACTATAAAACTATTTTGTTAATTAAGCACAATCCTGGAAAAAAATGCTTTATTAAAATAAAAATATCCCATTATAGACTGCTAGGTCACAGCATATTTATCAACTTATTACAAAGCCCCTTAGTGGCAATAAAATAAAAGCACCATAGTAAATAATACTCATTAGTATCCTTTTATTGAACATTTGATGGAAAATGGGTAAGTTTCCTTAACGTCAATTTTTCTACTAACCGTTTTCCTTATCAATTTCTAAAAAACAGTTTTTATTAACATATTTTATTAAAATACACAACTTCCCAAAGTGGCATTGATTCTGATTGCTGCATACAAAATAAAACTGTTCGCAGACAAAATCGGTCTCATTTTTCAACGAACTCCAGAGAACCCAACATATATAAAGGAGATACCGGACTCCCCGCAATACACAAAAATCAATAATCCCCTCAAGATGTTGGGAAAGCACTAGTTAATAATTTTACGATAGAAAGTAGCCAATATATCCATTTTCTCATCAAGGAGTGAATTGTCTAATAATTAATAGGTTTAATTTATTTATTCATTATACTGTTCATACTTTTAGTTTAGTTATAATGTTTATAAAAGCAAGCGATGATTTGATTTAAGTAGTCAGTTGTTTTTAACCCCTAACTTTAAATTTGATTGAATTAACCTACGTAATAACTTAAATATTGTTAGAGAGGATATCCTGTAAATATATGTTTCATTAATTTTTAAACAAAACTATCGGTAGGATATCGGATAAATCCTATGGCGAATTTCTTAAGTATTTTGTCTGATCGGATTTTATTTTTAATGCAATATTGGTCAGCCTCCACTGGCTAGTATCCGGTGACGCGGCTGACGGAGGAGCGTGGGGGACTTCCCAAGACTCCGCTTTCTCTTCGCGGTGGATTTGGGGGGTCTCTGGGCTGTCTGTAAATATTGTATGAATGAGCGAGTGAATGATGAACTGTAAATATGGTATGAATGAGAGCATTTATCTTAATTACTTATTGCCTTATAAAAGGCAGATTGTAATTTTAGCACAATAAAGGAATTTAACTAACTAATGCAATATTGTGCATCTTCCAGGAAGATTATCCTTAAAAAATAATTAACCACCCGTATTAAATAGTATGCAGGAAATATCTGGAAGCACAAAAAAAGGTGTCAAGCCAATAGTAACAGTAGCATTTCAATATGTTTGGAAATGCAGATGGTGCATACGTGTAGCTCTGTGATTTTGATAGCTACTTAATGATATGCTGGGGGTCTTGGTTTTTGCATTTCGTTTTATGCTGGTTATGGGTGGTTTTATAAATTATTAAAAGAATTTGAACCACGAGTTATTTTTTAACTTGCCTGTTTATTAACAAGTGATTTTTTAACAATCTATAGATTATATTCTTTTTTTTTATTTCAGTTGAGTTTTATTAGAATTGAAGTGAAAAAAGTCCATTCTTCATGAGCTCAGCAGGACTACGTATAGGCTTTAAAACCCTAAATCGATTTAGTATTTTCTGTAGTAATTCAATTGATTTTTTTAATTTGTCTTGTTACACCCTTTTTTTTTTCCCCTGTTGACTCTAAGGGTGGGTGGGGACCCCTTATAATATTCCGTGTGCTGTTTCTCCCTAAGGGGTGATTGTCCCTCAGTGCTATTCAGCAATATGGAATGACATAACCCCTCACTGCAAGTATTCAGAATGCAAAATTGATAAATGTCACTCAAGTTTATAGGTCTATTAAAATTCAAGGGGCGTTGGAACATGGCACAGGGTTTGTTATAAATAAAGTAAAATTCTTTATTTCGCTGGAGAATGTTCACTTAGTCGGTCGGTCGTGAATTGATGTATTCTATAGACTGGGATAGAAGCCGAGAGAGTGAGGTGAAGGAAAAGTGACTACTTTCTCGATGTATTGCTCCATTAAAGGGAATGGGCAGTAAAACCCCAGTAATCGTGAAGAGGTAGAATTAAAGTTAAAGTTACAGCTATATATTACCCCGACTTGGGAATACTACACCAAATAAACTTAATATGTAGCTTGGTATTTTCTCTACATAAAATAGACTTTTACTTTTGTCTTCACGTTTCTAATTACTGATTACTATACCATAGGGAAAAAGGCAAATAATGATAGAATAAATTAAAAGCTAAAACATTCGATCTATTCCGATACCTAATAAATCCCACAAATCTAGCTCCGTTATATTTTTTCCCGGTGCTTTGTTTGAATAAACGAATAATTTCAGTGTTTCTAAACATATATATAGTGATTCTAATTGATCTATATTTAGGTAATATTGATATCAAAAAAACTGAGGTATTCTTTCAAAATCCTTAAATTAGAATTTAAGAAAGTCATGCGAACTCTGTGATAGCAGCTGTAAAAATTATAAACCTTTTCTGAAATATGAAACATGGATTCACACCGTTTTGGTAACAAATAATAACGGAAATTGTGTGAAGACAAATTAAAGGTGTACAATTTCTAAATGATGTCTCGATTTCAGTGCACTTAAATTAATCCCTAAAAATATTAATTAAAAAAAAAAATCAGAAAAACGTTTCGGAGACGCTTGCCTCCATGCATAAATCGGAGATGGTGAGAGTCAAAAAAGTGTCATTGTTTCAGTTGATTTGACATGGAATGGTTCATTTAAAAGTCCCTATTGCTGATGTTTAATCATATATTGCAATCGTCCAGTATTATCGCGGTGCAAATACAGAAGTTTCAAGATAAAACTCACCTTCCCACAGATTGGAAAATTTACCTAGAGGTGCTAAAATTAGAGTGATTTATTTCAGACTAAAATATAACAGGGTGGAAGAGAGGTCTAATGATAACGGAGGCTGTTAATTGCTTCAGGGCAGGTCCAGGGCACTTCTCTCATTAGCCGTGATAGTTAGCCTCTCTTGGTTTAACTTCCCCGAGCACCTAATTACATTCGTTCAAGGTGCTATATATTTTTTTTACTCCCTCTCTGAATGTATTTGTCTTCAAATTTACAGGACTTTTCTTTCTTTTTTTTTGCAGCATGGACTGAAGAAGTGGCTGCTGAAGAACAGACCAGCGTCGTACTCAATCATTATGAGCTGTACGACTATGACGAAGAAGCGGCTAACTGGTTAGTAACTGATTCTAATATTTAACTTGTAAATATTTTTGCGTCTGTGTTTTTTCCAAATAAGTTTTAATTTTAGTTTAGAGGTGATCTGCTAGCTGATGACTTTATAAATTGTACTCATGTAACACGAAATATAGGAAAATCATGAAAATTTATCTATTTGAGTATCCAGTGAATTTATCATTTTATATGAGCTAAAGAATTTATGAATGTCGAATCGTTTTCCATAAATAAATTTTATGAAAATCTAACTTGGTACTTATTTTGTAAGTACTCTAACAATTCTTTTTGTAAGTTACTTTCATAAATTCTTACTTATCAAACTGAAGGTAAAAAATTAATTTTGAAATTCTTTTGAACCGGAAATAATGTATATTATTACTAATTATTAATGATTAACAGTCCCAAAAAATATACTGGCAGGTATACTGGGCCTCGAGCCCGGGACGTCCCCAATATGGAGTCATGGGCTCTACCAGCAGAGCTACCATGGCATGCACGAGTTGGAGGTCGTGGGATGGAGTTCTGATCCTGCCATTATATCTTTTATTTGGCCGAGAGTAGTAGTTAGGCGGTAGTATTAGTTAGAGTACTGTATCAAACTATAGTTTAGAATTAATCTATTAATTTAGAATTAATAGAGTACTAAAGCAAACAGTAGTATTAGTTAGAGTACTGTAGCAGATGGTAGAGTTAGAGTATTAGTTAGAGTGGTTATTAGTTAGTTATTAGTTAGCTGTGGTCTAAGTTAGAGTACACTTACCCAAGCCGATCTCCCAACAAGCTCTTTTACTCATTTATATACTCACAGCTAACCATGACCCCCCAGTATTTACAATATTTTTAAACTATTTAATTTACGAGTTAATAATAATGTAATCATTTTCAAATAAATGCTTCTCGGTTTCACTACTAGTAGCCATTAAACAAACAATAGCATTTTTGACAGCTCTTAGCTGTCATTCTCTTGTGTTATCGTTTAATAAACTACGTTGTGGAGAGACCGAGTAGAATTATTTATTAATATAGCAATTTATGCTGTGGTATGGATCTCAATATTGTTAGTAATTACTAATAATTAACGGTCAAAGAAAACATATACTGGCAGGATCACATCATCCTAGGACCTCCATCTCGTGCAGGCTAGTTCTGCTGGTATAGCATTAGATGTTTGAAGCCCAATCCGGTCATTATATATTTTCTTTTACTATTAAGTAGTTATGTACTTTAATAATAATAATATACATTATTTTCGGTCCGACTGGATTTTAAAATTGATGTTTTTGTTTCAGTTTAATAAATTAGTCTTTTTCAAACCTTTATTACTCGCAATAGTATTTGCGAATTGCTCTGGAAGGTCATGCGCACTTAAAATAACAATGTTTGCAGTAAGAAAACCTTGGTTTCTAATGAACTAAAGGGACTTGCGTCTATAGGACAGAACCTTGGCCTCCCCCACATCTACTGCGGTAGCTCCAGCTAACAGGGACTAAAAGCCTTTCAACATTATATTCTGCACACACGCCATCTTCACACAGCTCCACCACTCTTTAGCCATGTGTTGTGTTTTATTTACTCAGAGCCGCCTAAAGAAACTAACCTGAGTATTGTGAAAAACATCTTACGAAAATGTATTATTTTTAGATATAAAACAATTATAGAGATGAAAGTTCACGTTTAATGTTGAACGAATAGAAGGGGATTTGAGTGTATTACAAAATGTATGGTTCCATCTTTAATTCAAGTCGATTTTTTTTACTAATTACTATTAATCAATGCAAGTGGCATGTAACATTTAAGCTATTCGTCTTCATGTTTAAAATGATGCTAGGAATTTAAAAAAACAAGAGAATTGTATTTTGATTTACGGATACTTCCTTACTAGCTGATGAGCTCGAAATGTAAAATTGGTGTTATTTTTATTAGAAAAATTCGAATATTTATGATGTAATTTTGCTGTAATGCGCAGAGAGCTTGAAGTATATGAAATGGTCACTCACAAGAATAAGAACTTATATTTATATTCCAATAATCCTTCAATTTATATAAGATTCGAATGTAATTCTATCCTTAAAACGAAACAGCTTTTTTTCTTTTTTTTTAAACACAGTTAAACATTTTAGTTTGAAATCACTCTACGAACACTATGAAAAGAAATAGTATGAAAAAGAGATTTATCTCCTGATTTCGAAGGTTTTTTACGTTCATCAACAGTCATGTCTATCCCCATGAAAATAATCATCTTTATGATATTATTATTATTATTTTAAACAACCAAAAACTTACACAGATTGTGAATCTTAGTGCGCACCAGAGTAAAACAGAGCCCCACCGAAAATTAACAAGATACGATATGATGGGGTTATTTGCCATTATGTGGCCGTTGGTAGGTCTGGTGTGAGGTATCCCATCCTTTTAACTTATTATCGGTGACTAAGTTCCATGATTTCTGTCAAACTTCACATTATTTATAGTATCACTTATAAGGAGCATCTCAAATGTACAACCCTCGAAAACAGCCCTTTTGGCAAGGATGTCAACTTCTTCATGCTTTGATATACCACAATGCCCCGGCAGCCCACAGAAAATGATAGAAACAGAGGTTTTGAAAAAACAAGTCGATCCAGTGTTAAAATATTGACTTTTTAAAAACAAAAAAACTCAGTCATCTATTACTCTTGTAATTGACGTTGTCGTGGAGCTTGCAGGATATATGCCCAGGTATGCCTCTTTCTGAAAGGTTAAGTTTAGTCCGACCCTTTCAATATTTACTTAAATTTTTTTTGTCCCTTTCTAATCTTACCCACCCTCTAACCTGTCAGGCTGAAAAAAGCACATGAGGAAGGGAGGTCCTTTTGGGACCTTAAGGCGAGGACGATCAGCCCAGTCCCACTAAAACCTCAATTTATAGCGTGAGCTAATCCTTTTCGTTTATGATTGTCCATTATTTTTTTAAAAGTTTGAAATTAATGCTCATTAGTTTTATTTAGAGCATAACATGCGTATAGCCTGACAGACAATCCCCCCCCCCCCGTAGCTCAAAGGAGAGCCTCTCCATTCGAACTCGGAAATGACTGTATATTGGATTATAATATGGAAAAAGGGAAGAGAGGACCTAAAGATTGGGGTCGAGACAAGGCAATAACTGCTGAGATATAGTTTCAATTTAGGCCGCAGTGCGGTCGTGTAGGCGCCCTTTATCGGCCCTTACACAGGCCATTATCGCCGCGAGGATCCGAATTAATCGCTTCTGCCGCTAATTGAGGACATCTAAGAACATATCTCGGGTGTTTTATCAAATCTCCGGTATCTTCTATCGTAGGCCTTATGTCCGCACCACCATCGCATGTCTAGCTGTGCTTAGTTTAAATACAGTTTATGAAAACAGTAGTATCACTGATAATTCCTAATGGCTAGAGTGTAAAGGTTGATGGGGCTATATTTGAATAAAATCTAGTTATTTTCATTTAGGAAGTGGGAAGATTACGACATCGGTCGATGGTATTCGCAATAGGTGCAAAACCTAGAGGTCATCGATGGGTGTTTGTATTAATGAATTTACGAGGAAAATAGGTTCGAAATGATGTTACGCCAATTACAAGTGATTTTGTACCAAAACATGCTCTCAAGAAGTCGCATCCGAACAGACATACACACACATAACCTACGATTCCCCAATAGTTAGTAGAGTATATCATGTAAGTTAGTACATGATGAAAAAATGGAAAGGGACGAGGGAAAAGTCTAGGGACTCCAGATAACTTCAAGGGTTTTAAAGAAAGTCCATAGTACCTTAAAACCATTATATTTATTATTATTCCATGTTCATTTATATTTGTCATTTATTTATTTTTATCGTGTATCGTAGGTATCATGTGCCCGACCATTGCATGCCAGGCTGCGCTTAGCTTAAATACAGTTTATGAAAACAGTGGGATCATGATTCCATCAACACACCAACATTATATGTTGAATAATTATAATTCAACGTTGTTACTATTTGTTTGATTATTTTTTCAATTTTATATGTAAGAAATAATATAAACTCATTCTACTGTGTTTATAAATAACCAAACTGTAAGGAAACGATTGATGGATTGCGTCATAATTTCAAAGGGTAAAGCATAACTTTATATATAAAGGTATAATTAGTGATTTATAATTAAAAAAAAACTAATCATAATAATAATAATATATATATTATATATGTATATATAAATGCATTACATAATATAACATATTACATATGCAATTAATGTAATAGATATGTGCTTGTACGTTGCCGAGACCTAATAGAGGCTTTACTTTAGGTAGGAGGGAATCGTCTTTTGTTTGTCTGTCTACCTGCATGTTTAAAACAACACGATTCATCTGACATTTTAAAGGTACATATAACACAATACCTGTAAAACCTAATAATTATGTGGTTAAATTAGGATACCGGGATATGCGTACAAATAATTGGATATGCGTTGGACAACTGAACATTTAATGATACATAAATTGCTAGGCCACTTTATGCTTTCTGGGATCTATTAGTTAAACCATTTTTTTCCATATTAGATATCTGATTTGTATTTTAATAAAAACAAAAGATAACGAACGGATATTATGTAATGTATTAATATTGCGTGTGTGATTCTTTATTCGGTAGCTGGTCACGACGCAAGGGTTATGAGTCACGCAAATTGCTCCTGTTCCTACCAGCGGTTCCTTTGTTTTTGAACTGTGATCAGAGAGAATTTCCAATTCCACCTTTCGTACACTTTGATTGCATGTTCCTTTGATTAAGCCAGCCTCTAGCAGTACGTTATAACTTTACGGTTTCGCCGTATCGATCGCCCATTTGAACGTATCTTATCTGTTTCTGTTTGAAGATTGCACTATTTTGTAATCTAAAATTGTATAGTTGTTGTATATAATCTAATTCTAATATAAATTTAATCTGAAGTATTATCATTAAAAAAATCCCCTTTCCACTGTACGATGTAGGTAGACAGAAGATAGAAAGAATCACAAAGGATTTTGGTTCATTAGTGCAAGCTATCAAACGCTTCTCCCAACTTACACTTTTTAATACAGTTAGTCAACTATCAGGATTCAGACATATGATACTTAGTGTTCAACATATATGTATATACTTTATATTTTTTCTAACGTATCTTGTATTTTTATTATTCCTGTTTATGTACATAACTTTCGTAATCACACATTTGAGACTTATATTCTTAGTAAAATTTTGAAAAATTTATTTAGCTTAATTAACTGTATATATGTAACTTTAACCAGCATACTGTGTGCTCATTACATTCATTTATAACTATAATTTAATCGTAAGAAGTTGATACACCCATAAATATTTGTATGCTTTAATTTTTATAATACAGACAAAGAAAGTGAATCTTATTTGTTGTAGCTTCAGATGTCGGCAATGTGATTTCCGAATGTACTTTAGCTTAAAATATACATTTTGTGGGCAGATAATAGACTCTTAATTTATCATACATTGTTTATGAGATAAGTATTACCCCGATCTAATCGTGGTCAATTTCTTTGGACCACATTGTGGGGTTGCCTAACGATTTCTTAAAGCATAAGCTTGATTAGGTTAATTTTGATTGAATGAGGCTTTTTTTAGATCACCATACAGTATCTTTGAAACGGGGTTTGCAAGTAGGCCAGAAGAATTTGTGGTCGATTTTTCCGAAGGTATCGATCGCTGAGTTAAATTCAATACGCACTGCCTGTGCAGCGCTCAAATGGTGAACTTAAATATTTGGATCACTAAATTGTATCAATTATATAATTCAATTGTGTCCAATACATGATTACTAACAGTAATAATAAGTATTGCTTGCTAACTGTTATACCTGATAATGCACCCATTCTTGTGTGAAATATTGTTGACAATTTTTCAAGTTTTAATTAGAAATGGCCTGGAGACGATTTATCCTGAGAGTTCTTCTGATCCGAACACCCCCTCTTGATAAAAGTACTTCCGGGCATTAAGTGATTAGTGCTGCTCAGTCATCGGATGGTCATTTGTTACTCCTGTCTTCCTTTATCTCCCCACTTAACAATTTAAAGTAGTACCAGCCTCTCCCGATCAGTTTTACTTAGTTAATAGATATTCAGTTAATGGTTGTCAGTGGAGATAAATTAATCTAATTTACTGATTCCTAACAATAATTGAGGTACTAAGTAGTAAAAAGTGAGTTTTGAAACATTTTATTTTAAAATGCTTACTGTGAAGCCTTATTTTCTTAGCCGCACCCAAAATGTGAGGCTGTAATTTCAAGCAGGTTCGGAGTAATTGTATTTTGTCTGTTAGTAGGTCTGTGTCCTTCAATAGCTGTTGTGAGAATTATCGATAGATCCGAAATGTTAGAAGTGTATTCAACAATACATTTTTTTTTTTTCCCATAGCTCTCAAACTTAAAAAATAAAAATAGGATGTGGAAAATTATTTTGGATTGATGGGTGCCTTTCACTAAGGGGAGTTCCATTTGAAGGATGTATGAGAAGGATATGGGGTGTGCGATGCCTAAAGGAGGCGGGTGGGTTCGGGAAGGTAGTGAGAGTCTACCTATGGTGGCTCATTGTATAATTAAAAGACAAAAACAAGATTTGTGTGAAAGAATATCAACGAGAAACTAGACATTGCCACAAAAGACAGTAAATCCAATACTTTAATTTTCTCAATTTATTTCAGATTTGTTTTCTTCACTGGCTAAGTGATTTATTTCATATAAATGTACGTATTTGTATTTCAAACATCAAAATAGTTTATATTTGATGGAACAAAATTTTAGTTTGTAGAAAGTAAACAAATAGTCTAGTACAAATTAAGTTGTGGTATGATTTCTACTATTATCAATAATATTTAATATAATAACCAAAATGACAAAGCCACTGCCCAGCTATTGTAAAATATTAAACAAGTACACCTTTCCTTTATCGTGTATTGAATACTTAATGTATTGAAATCGTTAACTATGAAAATAGTTTTTAATTATTCTAGTTTCCAATGATGTTCTGAAACTAATTATTGACATTTGAATGGCATTATTTTAACAAATATTCATGAAATAAAATGTGATTGAAAATTTAAGCTGTAAAAACAGGTAACAAAGAATCTTCTACTCATACCCTCATATTATTTTCCAGTCGTACTTCTGCCTACTTCTATTTGAATTACACTAACTCTTGAATATCTTGAATGTGTGTGCTTTTGGAAATTTCTTCTGCAAATCAAGAGCGTCTCAGAGTTCTAAATTGTAGTTAAGCATAATGAATTGCTGTTTCCAACAGCCACAAAAAGGTGTAAGGTTAAGAATGGAGATGACCTACAAATTTTGATTTCAAGATAACGTGGTTCACGTTAAGTTTATAGTTAGAAAAAAAATATTTTTTTTTTTGTTTGTAGAACATCCTACCTTATAGACTTTAGTCCTATAATTTCCTAAGGGCTGGGATAATTTTTTTGTCATTGTTTACTTTTTCAAATTGTAGATTCTACACCTTTTCCTCATTTTTTTCACCCTTTCATTAAACTGCTTCTAAATAGTTGTGATGAACCTCGAACCTCTCTTAAGACATTAAATTAAATACAAATTTAAACGAATCGTTTGAAATAAATATTAATGTAATAGTCATGAATATATAGTATTCATTTGAAGAAATAAATAACGATTGAAATACGAGTTGTTCATTCCTTTAGTCGTTGAACACCAAATCCCATTTGTGATCACACACTTCTTTAGTCGTTCCATGTATGAGTACACTTTACGAGCTAACAACTTGTTAGAGTACTTTCATAGTTGAATTGAAGCTGATTTTCTAGCGAATTGTGTGTTTGTAAAAAAAAACGAAAACAAAGAAATATAGTGTTACCTTTATAAATATGCGTATAATTAGCCAATGAGAAAAACAAAAACTTTAAACTAGTCAGATTACTATATTTTGTTGTTTCCATCCCGCAAGCTCTTTGAGGTTCTGTCTTTGGACCCCCCTCATCCAAGGGTGATTTAGTATGACCCATTTGTAATGCTTGTCGTGCTACCCTCATGGGTAATTTCCTACAAGCTGCCGGATTCCCGGTCCTTTACCCGCATAACTAAGCACCAATACCAAAACGTTACCTAAGTTAATTAGTAAGTAAAAAACTAAAACATATTCATCCGCTAATAATAAACCAACTCAATAAGAACAACTCGCAAATAAATGTAGTTTTAGGCGTTGTGCCAGCGAAAGCATTGATCCTTGCAGTAGATGTAAATTATGTATAGGCTACTACAATGTAAATATTGTATATCTTCAGTCGATAAGCTCCACAATAGGCATTTTCTTCATGATTCATGGTTAAACAAATTTATCTTTCGTTTGTTATAAATGCAATTCATTTGCTTCTTGGTATTGCTGGATCCTAATTTTATCCTCAATGATAAGAAATGTTCTTTGTTATCATACAGTTAAATTTTTATTTGCATCACTAATAGTATGTGTTATCTAACAAACCCGGTGTTTAACACTATAACCCCGCTCCGTTCCCCCATCGATGGCAGGACGCTGTCGCGGCTGGAACACTCTAGTCCTAGGTTCTAGGTAGAGATTTAGTTTCTTTTGTTTAGTTTGTTTTGTTTAGTTTGTTTTTGTTTTGTTTTGTTTTGTTCCTAGTGTTTAGTGTTTGGTGTCGGTGACAAAAAGAAGGTGAGCCTCATCACCTAGTGTGAATATAAGACTGAGTACTATTAACAACATCAAAAAATTTATTGTATTATGCACTCCTCCAAATGTATTTAAATGCAGGAAGAGGAGAAATTTGTAAGTCGATTATTATTTTGTTATTTTTCTTTTGTACATTGTATTTTGTTTGAGGTTTTGAAATTTAAAAAAAAAAAAAAAAAAAAAAAAAAAAAAACTGGAAACCACTAAAGGTTTAGCTGATGACATAACTTGTATAGTTGAATGTAGATCTGAACGAACATTTTTTGTAGTACCATAAACGCTAAACGGATGTTATAACTTCAATTACAAGTAATTTTTATTGGGAGGATGTTAAAAAAGCGAAGTTGTTCTTACTACTGTAGAGAATACACAGAGAACTGTGTATCTTTTGAAAAAGCTTGTGGCATTACAATAAAAATGTTCTCGATTAAATTTAATTTCTCGATAACTTTCTGAGTTGTTAAAATTTACAAATAATTCCTTAAAAAATGATTTAATATATAAATCAATGAATTCAATGGGCTTTTGTCTGCCAATAATTCCAGCGAATTGCTGGGGAGTCGGATAAGTCTATCCGTCGGTCAAGTTAGTATTGATCGGCAGTCTGTCAGCAAATGTTTAATAGATAATATGCCTCGAAGAATTTACAGTGAGTTGGTTTTCTTTTTGTAAAGAGGAGTTTCTGCGTCAGTCGTCTATGTCATATTTTTTGTATAAAACAGAATAGAAAAAAAATTATTCCGGGACTAAGTCCCTTATGAATAGTATTAATATTCAGATGTTAAATTCACATCAAGCAAATAAAATAAACTATAACATCATAATAAAAAATAATATAAAATATTAATAACAAAGTAAAATAAAGTGTGAACCTCTATAGGAATGATAATGATAATTATAAAATAAGAATAAAAATTGTTTAACTGCTTTTAGTAAATAAATACCGAAGGATCCACCTATAAGAAACCAAAAAAAAAACAATAAAAAACCAAAAACAATATGTAGAAGTCTCTGGAGTAAGACATTAGATAAGAAACAATAAAATTAACACAAAATAAAACAAGAAAGATATAAACAAACGGACAGCCAACATTTATTTATCTATATATAATAAACAATCAAATAACCAAGCAGATGAAGAAAGAAACGGAAAGACTAGGAATAACGGACCAGGATTGTCAGGACGGAGAGGGATATATGAAGATACTAAAAGAAATCAACGTTATTGTGGGAAAGAAAAAATCGAAAAAGGGAGTCGCATGGACAGAGGAAAGAAAACAAAAGCACGCAGAAATAATGAGGGGGGAATGGAAGGAAAGGAAAAACAAAAGCAAGAAAAGAACCGAAAGGAATGATATTCGCGTGGTCTTTAAGGCCTTTCCGTGAAAAATAAATAAATAAATAATATAAAATAAAAAAAACTAATACCAAAATGAAAGTCTGGAAATATAAAATAATGAATGGGTGAATCGTTTCCTGACTAACGAGCATCGCTTTGGATGGTGAGAAGCTGGTGGAATAGAAGAGCTCTGAAGGTTCGTAGGGATGTAGCAAGGAGAATATTAGGAGAGAATTCCAGAGGGTAATTAAGCGAGCATGTGGAAGGACCAATCGTATGCTGCAGTTTTGTGGGCAGGAGTGTAAAGGTCAGACGAGATCTTGTATTCAGGGAATGGACTGAGGATTTGAAATGTAAAATATTGTATATACAGGGGGTGATGCGAATGGATGGTTTGAAAAAGGAATGAACTTAAGAAATATTATGCACGGGAGGAGGGGAACCGCAGCTCTAACTCGGTCTAGAGATGAGAGAGTGCCACGGAGTCCCAAAGACAAATCTAACGAAGCAATTCATGATTCGCTTCAACTTGTCCCACCGAGACCCCCAAACACCACACAACCATAGTCAAGGTGAGGGAAAATGAGGAGGAAACAAGGAGTTGAAGTGTAGGCTGGAGGAGCGGATGGCGAGAGAAATGGAATAGTTTAAGGGTACCTATTGACCGACGGGAAATTTGAGAGATGTGTGGGTTCCAAGAGGGGGCTTGGTCAATGGTTATCCCTAGGTTTTAGGCGGTAGTGCAAAAAGTGATGGGAAGGTTATTAAGGGTTACAACGGGAATCGGCAAAGGATCTGAGGTGGAAATTGGTAAAATAGTGCAATTTATTTATTTCTGCTATCCCTAAACGATACTGATTAATATTGAATAACAACTCTTGATATTTTCAAATTTTCTTGGATTTTCAGTTACTGTCTTTTCAGGACATTTAGGTATTGGGAGACATCTGGGCAGTTTACCAACTTTATCTGCTTTTTGGTTTTCTCTCAACTGTACTCTGTGACCTAACAAATCTCACTTCTACTCCTATAGGTATGGAACGCGAGTTAATGGTCGATCAAACCGTAGATAATAAAAAAAAAAATTGAAATCAGTCAATTCTGAGTATAAAATTGTACTTCATGCCAACATTTCCAATCAACAAAGGGACTTATAGGAATAAGAATAAAAGACGAAAGGGGGATTGGAAACATTTGATGCCGACAGTCGGGCTGCCGTGCTCTATCAATCAGCAGTCCAAATGTAGGCTGTCATTCACAGTTGCACGGAACATGGCTGGCTGCCCCTAGCTCCTAATGCATCCTCGCTCTTATACACACCCTTTAGAATGTTTTCTTTTCAATTAACACATCCCATGTGAGTGACATCTTTTATGAGCACATTATCGAGGCCTACGGCTAAGAGAGATTTATTTAAAGAGTAGAAAGAATAACTTCATTTTTGTTTGTTTTAAATGTTCCCTCAGAGGTGTTCTTGTTTTCTTTGTCCAAGGATGTAAGTTGCTAGAGAGATTGGATCAATTTCACATATCTAGGAGAACAGCAGACATTTCAAGAGTGAGGGGAAAAGGAAAGAGACTAGAGAAGTAAAAACTAGACTTTACTGGAGAACAGCTTGATGAGAGCACCCTTACACAACTTGTGTATGCATGGAAGGTCCAACACACCCCGTTTGATACTTGGTAGGAGAAGAGTAATAAGTTATTCTGTGTAAGTCAATATAGTGTAATTATATTACTGATTTTTTTAAATAGAATATGGTTCATGGAATGGGTGTTGGGGGCAAAACGACTGGCGCATGTGCTAAAAGATAAAAATTGAAATACCGTCTGGTCGTAATGATTTTAAAAGAAAGCGGTCAGAGAAGAAGATAACAAAAATTAAGATGAGAAATTTTTCCAGCAAGGAGATATGAATGGAAAACAACCGCTAAACAAGTTGGAGATTGTCGTTAATTTTCAGTATTCCAGATTAAAAACAAAATGAATTTCCTTATTTTACAATATTCCTCAAATTAACCTGCATATAACATTTAAATAATAAACATTAGTCAACTCATTTTGATATGGTGAAAAGGCCCGCTTTTTCTTCTGTTATTTTATTAGAATTATACACTAATTCTTTATGGTGGCTTAAATTTGTTTGTACATCGATTCTATACTAAATTTATGTTTTGAACTTTGTGCAGCATGTTTGCCTATTTTTACATCAGTGTGATGCACCACATTAAATGGTATACTTTTCCCCCGATGTGTATAACAGCATTACTTTTGACTACCACTCTTAAATTATTTTGAATTAAGTACTGTTATATACTGCAACAAAGTTGAAGTACATATAGAACATTTCTTATTAGTTTGTGAATTTTATTCCTAGGTGGCGCCGCAAAAATTATATTTTTAGTATTAATGAATATTACACACTGATATGCTCAGCTTTGGCTCTACCAGCTTGAGCAAAGTAGATAAGTTGGTAGAGTCCCCACTATATAACACAGAAGTCCAGGGTTCGAGTACCGAACGTGACAGTATATGATGAAAAAAAAATTATATTTGATATAATAAGCTTCTTACAAAACATAACTACTTTTAGGGAAGGCTACGTTAGTAATTCTGTGTTGTCAGATTGTCTAACGCTACATTGACTGTCAGCTTGTCACAAGCATGCGGTGCTAACACCGTGGGATGATGACTGATTGAGTGTTTCCTGTGTTTCAGGACCAGTGATGCGACAGCTGGACCAGGCAATTCCACTGGTAAGTACATACCATAAACTATGTTCTATATGCGTTCATGTTTGGTTATGTTCTAAGTATTATGTCGAACCCAAAAGAAGAGACTTAATTTTTGTGTCATCGCGTCTGTAAAAAATGTCTGAAATATCAAAGCTACAATTTCTGGAATACACTGCACAAAAAAGTAGCTTTTTTAATATAATATTGCTGTTTTTTTTTCTCAACATTTGCCTAAAAAAAATTAATTAGAATTAAAATCTTGTTGTTTTTCACTGCATCAAAAGTATGCCAGATCATAAAGTTATTAAGTGCCACGGGCAGATTATAGAAGGCTGCTTATTTTTTCGTGTGTATATGAATTATTAATTAAATTAGTAAATCATTAATAAATTCGAAAATAATAATAAAAATAGGTTTATTCGACTCACAATAAAATTTGATAAAAGTATATAATGTGAACCAACTAGCATTGGGATGACGTAGGCACTTGATAAATTCATCATCATTTTTAATATCCTCAACGTAAGAAGACATCCAAAAAAAATCCTGAGATCCGTTATAATTTAATTTAAACAAATATCTTCATGTTGGTTTTAAAATATTTAAGAGTATAGCTTTAAGAAGAACGTAAAAAGTGAACTCTTAATTCTAGATTTTCAATTTGTTTTTGTCGTTACCGCTAGTAACGGTGTTACGAGTAATTCTAAATAAACGTTAGCTTTCAAATTTACTTGATCTTCTATTCTAATGATTGAGGTTTTGATTGATGCTGAAAAACCTACATATTTTACAGTAAAGACTTTATGCAGGAGAGGTAACCGGGTGAGACGGATAGGTGTCGAATAGAGGAGAGAGGTTGAGGACTGAGCTCCTGCTCCACGTTCTGTAGAATTTATTTTACCAGCGCACAGAGTGTAGGGGTCAATGTAGCTTGTTTATTCCTAACTTCAGTTGACTGTAAGCTGCTATCAAGACACAGGGGGTCAAGGCTTCTACTGTTAGATATTTTCCTGGAGGGTCTGAGCTACCTGAGCAAAGTCTCGGGTCGGCATCGCTACCTACTTTTATCTCAAGGTACATGAATTTCCACAGCAAAAGGCGACCAGGCATCAGTGGTGCGCCAATTGTTTAGTACATTCTTGCAACTAAGCCAAGATGTTAAGGCAACATCTTGTCCACGGAGCTGTTGTCCTATCACTGTAGAGCATATATATTAGACCCTGTTGTCCCTGCTGGCTTATTCCACTTTTCGTGGATCATGTGGAATGTTTGATGGCAGCATGTTGGCACCAGACGCTGAGAGAAACGATTAAAAATGTCCTCTGGAGCGGAGCGATGGAAAATGTATATATTCAGATTGGCTGGAAGAGAGAAGGAGGGTGGAGGATATTGGCTGGCGTGTTGACGGGAAGCAATCAGCCGACACCCGACACCACTGGGTAACACGAGTTCCCCGCTCGTTGGTCAGTTTACAGCTCCAGCCTCCTGTTTGCTCTGTATTCTTTTACCCCTCTCTCTCTCTCTCTCTTTCTCTGTCCAATATATCACTGTAGGTCTGTATGACGTCGCTCTATGACTCACTAAATATTATCTAGGTTGGGGCAATCATTCTTAAGTGTCTATCATACAAATAATCAACACAGGTGTGGTCCAACACATTTAAGGGTACCGTCAAAAATGTTTAATTTTATTTTGGCCTATACAACTCGATGGCAATTTGCCGTCAATTTTTATTGTCGAATATGTATTTATTAAGTTATTCTATTTTTATAAAAATATTACTGCCGGATTGTGGAACGGTGCAATTATAAAACAGATTTATTGTTTATCCACAACTGATAAATTCTTCTTCATTGAAATAGCGCTTTCAACAGTTCTAAGCTGTCATCTTCAGTTATGTCTTGCAGAATTATTAGAGTTATTTTATTTGAGTAATTTTATTATAGAGATAACTGAAGATGGCAGCTTTGAGCTGCCGAAAGAGCTATTTCAATAAAGAAGAAATTATTAGTTGTGAAAAGACTGTTTTATAATTATTCTATTATTGTCATCACACAAGGAATCATTTTTTCTAAAGCTAAACATTTTTTTCACTCTTTATAACTTTTAACTATTGTTTACTGGGCACATTGCCAAGCGTATACTCAAGTATAATACGAAATTTCTTAAATTAATAAAAATTGTATTTTGTAATTATAATTCGTTAAAATCACAACACATGATGCATATTATTAATCAAGACGTCAATATCTTTTTGATTTTATATAACTATTTCATTGTTTTTCATGGGCTCTGTTTTTAATCATCGCGTGACTTAGAATGGGTCTAAGATGCATAACCGTTGAGGTATTTTATTTGATTTCCTAATCAAAATTATAGAAAAATTGTTTAGCACAGCTAGTTCCCCTAGCGCCGTAAAACATATTTTAAAATTTCAATTCGTCTTTTTTATGAGGGAATAACAGACGGAGTTGCCGTGATTTTACGTTTTTTTCGTTCTTTGCTTCTTAACTTTACGACGGAATGTGCTAAAATTTTCGTCTGCATCCCTTTTGATAGGAGATAAGGTTTTATCTTGAAATTAAACTATCCTGTGTAACGTTGAGTAATTCTAACTAGTTCTTAATTACTTGAATCACTTGATTTATAAGTTTTAGTTTTAATCACTTGAAACCAGTGGAGATAAAGAACGAAAATCTATCTCTAGTTATTTAGTTATTTTTGCAAGGCTATTTCATCATAAACAGGAGTGGAGCGGAGTAATTTGAGAAAGTTGAGATTCACCATGAACCTAACTGAATTCTCCAAAGTTATTTTCTCTCCTTAAGAGGTTTAATCAAGGCTGAGACTTAAAATATTTTCTACTTGGGCAAGGAGGGAGAAGATATATGAGATTTTAATTTTGGGGGCTCCCCATTGGATTACGGTGGAGGGATCGCCTTCATATGGAAATATCGGGTAACCCCCCACCCTTCCCCCTCGAAAAATTTTATCCTATTGTACGTCGAGAGAGGACGGGAGTTGTCTCTAATGAACCCCCGTCCCCGCCGCTTCCACTGTCTCCTTCAAAAGCTAAATTACAAGCAACAGTTCACAATTGCAACCTGTATTTTCCTCGAGAAGGTTTCAAATGAAAGAGGCGAAAGTGGGTTATTTGTATTCTTTGTTTTCTTGCAGATGTTTCATTCGGCTACTCTACAAAAAAAAAACTATTTAAATGTTTAATGTAGTTTATGTTATATTATAGCAACTTTGATCGCAATTTATCACTTCCTGTTGAGAGTGTTACCTCACCCTGAAATATAATGACTGTGAATAACGAACCAAATAAAATCCAATCAGCTTCAGGGGTGCCATTCTTTAGGTGAAAAAAGCTATAAACAACAATTTATTTACATTTGTTTTACAATTCCAGTTTCTATTTGGTTGGTGCTAGTTGTGAATGGGTATATTTAAATAAACACTCCTCGGTCCTGCCACAATATATAGCAGTTTTATTAATATATGTTGTTGGGGCTTTATTGAACTATTGTTACAAACAGTTAAAACTGTCAAATAAAATCGTTTTCACAACCATGTACACATGTATCACAACAAACCCTTAATTGTTTATTAGATCACACTTGATAATTTTCTTTAATAACTCAGTAGCAACACATCATTATAAACGTACTTTATATTAGCGTCGAAGTACTTTAAACGTTCAACCAAAAGTGGTTTATTTCTTGGCTAGAAAGAGAACTATTAATAAGCTAGTAAACCAGTTTGTTCTTAAGTCTTTTAGGGGGTTATTTTTTGTTAAAATTCTAGTTGACTTTCCGACCCTTTTGGTGTTAAAAATGTGTCCACCAGAGTGCGTCTTGACTCCTTTTCTCCTTTTTTCTGATGGAAAGCAGGCTGTCCATAACAGAGCTCATAATAGCAGTTAGGTTTCATATTTGAGAACCGAATCCTTTAAACAGTTGTGATCGATGTGTGTGAGTTCACACGCCTTGTGGTGAAGGGTTTCTTTGAATTTCTGGTCGGAACAATGGAATCACTTTGTTTTCTTGTAAGTGACCGGTTAGTTGTTTTTTACACTTCGAAGCCAAGGCGCTCCTCACCCGATACTAACAATCTCAGTTTGGGTTTGGCTTGCAGTGTGAATCGACTCTACATTATGAAGGTGCAGGTGTGAAAAGAAACGTTAAGTAACAAATCCTTCTTAAGTCCAAATCAAAATCCTCATAACCTTTTTCTTCTTCTTTCTTGTTACGTACATGAATATGTTTTCTGACAGCAGTTATAAAGCTAACAGTTGGTTTAATAATACAGCCCATTTTAGCTTCACCCACGCTTACCAGATATTTCCCGATTATACATTTAATTTAGGTTTTATATATGTGATTTGTTGTTATTTAATTTGTTAATTGCCTTTTACCTTGGCTAGTTTCATTCAAGTTCGTCGTCAGGAGGTACTAGTTCCAAATAGATGTATATGGTTTTTATTGTGCTCGAATAAATATTCCTCATTACCGGAAGCCTATATATCTTGACTCCAGGTATGCTTAGCGAGTGTACACACTTTTTAACTGAGATTAAAGACCCTTTAAGTATTACATTAAAATATTGTACGCATTAAAGAAAATAAGTTGTAGCCGGGTATTTATAAAAGACGATTGCTGGGAAAATAGCTAGATAATAAAACGAATAAATTGAAGAAAAAGACCCCCTTTAGCTTTGACTTATCAAGTGTGAACATACAGATTTGGTGAAATTGTGTAGTCTGTCTACTTTCCCAAACCATATGGTATTTATCACTTGTCTAAAACATTATAATTACAGGTGAGCTGCAGTGGACACGACATCTGACGAACCTTAGCCGGCAGGAAGGGGACGCTGTGAAGATGCGGTGCGAGGTAAGCGGGTGGCCTGGCCCCCTGTCGCTGCGGTGGCTGAGGAACGAGGTACCCCTGGAGGCGGGGTTGCCTCCGCAGGGGAGGCGGCGTTTGGCAGTCAGGACTACAGCCTCTGGGGACCGTCTCATGTCCCGCCTGCGGCTGTCTAGGCTGGAGGTACACGACTCCGGCTTCTACGCCTGCCAGGCCCGCAACGGTCTGGGGCTAGTCTCAGTCACTGTCGGCATCCTCAGGGTCAGGATGTCCCCTGCCTGGGGTAAGTAGATACAACCATTATACTTCAGACGTACAATCGATAATAACTATCGTTTATCTTATAGCCTTAGGATATAAGGTCAGTTGACAGGTGACAAGGTATAACACAGAAGATCACAAAATTTGGTAACTGTATCTTGAATGATTTGTCATAATGTCAAGAACGACTTTTTTGATTCTTCGGTTCAAGTAAAATTCAATAGTTAACTATTTGTAAGCTTCAAGAGTTTGATCAAAGATTAAGGAGAAATGAAAGGTATATCAGCATGCGGGCAGAAATAATGTCCACTATGTTCAAAATAAATTAAAGCACTCTGTAGCGGGGGTACAGGTGGGGCCGACTGTAATTGCATATTAACTAAGTTAGCTTCAATCTCGTGGGGGCAGCGAAAGGCTAATCGAGCTACTCGTATTTTCCAGGTCAGGACGCTCAGAGGAACGGGGGATCGAACTTCCCGCTCTACCCCCAGGAGATCGACAGGTAAATCATTTTTAAACATTTCAAAAAATTATTATCTGTTAACTTCAGTCATATATGAATCGGAGGTATCCAATTTTTGGCAGAAATCTTTGATCTGTAGAAATGTATTTTTCATAGTGTTCGAAGACACAATTATTAAAGCAAAACTCAAGTCTAAGATTTTTTTCATCTCTGTAATTTTCGTTTCGTTATTTTGTATGATTTTCTTGTTTGTGTGATGGACTCTTCAGAACAAATCACTAACAGTGTATGCTACTATAATATCTTACAAACAATCTCTGGCCATCAGTTCGACCACTTAAAGATGATGGCATAGTCCTTTCTATGCCAAAAACGTTCTCTGAAAAACGTTCAGGGCTAAATAAGATACTGTGGAGAGACCAAAACTTTATTTGTTTCATTTAAAGGTATAAAACACTTCATACTTGATCCACACCAGTTATAGTCTTTTTGCTCGTTTATGATTTGAATTGTCATGAGTCAATCGTAGTGCATGGGCTTTTTTTATGTATACCTTCATATATTTTTAAATACCTGGTCTATCTTTGAGACCCTGGATGACTAAGTTGTGAGGTACCCTGAGTACCCAGTACCCTGGATCAGGTAATGGTACTGCCTGGGGGACTTCCGACCACCGGTCATGTGAAAAGCGTGTTCTTGTGCTACCCTGGAGGAAGAGTGGTGCGCATCGAGGTAGATGACCATGGCTGTTGAGAAGACAACCGCTTGCCTGGTCAGAGAAAAGATGAACCATGCCAAGTTGATCCGATTGCACGTAGGAGGACGCATCGTAAAGGTGGGCATTGGGTAAGATACTTGGGGGAGTTAGACTTAAAAAGAAACTGAATATCTCACCCCACGTCGAGTGTGGACCTAGCGGATAGGGTGAGAACAATCACCAACAGTTTTGCCAGGATAGGAGGAATGATGTGGGAAATAAAGTTCCCAGTCTTGAGGACCCTATACCGGGGGTTGGTGATGGGGATTATAAGATTTTCATCACAGTCATGGTTTCCGCACCTCAACTAGGGCCAGACGCACAAGCGAATGCAGACACGGAGAACCTCACTAAATCGGGCCACAATAAAGAATCTTCTTTGTAGCAAATCTTGAGTAATGCGTCACTAGACCTTGAAAACGTCTGACATGATAACCACAACTTTACTGAAAACAAGAAAAACTGTTTAAAAATCTATTTGGGCATCAAATAACCAGAGATATTTGACTAAGACTAAAACTTTTAGCCTTTGCTCTGTGTCAAGTTGTTGAAGTACGATGTCTTGACTCCGAATCCATTGACGTCCTAGTAATGTATAATGTAGAATGTGTAATTCACCTAGAACCTCTTTCCCAATATAAGACATGGAGACGGAAATTTTCACTCTGGGCTGAATGATTTTGCCTGAATATGATCGGAAGGCATTGTTCAAGCTTCAGAAGAAATATTCATACCAAGCTGTCTGAAATCATACTCTGACAAAAGAGAATCTTTAAGATCAGAATCGATTTCGAATTGCTGCGATTTTCCATTGAATTTGGGCAGCAATGAGGTATTTGTCACTATCGACCATTTCAAATAAATCAACAATGGTCAGGATCAGAGATCAGAGACCATAGGGTTAGGATCTGGAAACATGGAAATGACCAGTCAAACTGGAACCGGTCTTATTTCTAGATTCCCAGATTGTTGTGGAAATACACACTTTAGCACAATGTCCCAATTTAGGACAAGATTCACATTTAATTTTAGATTTATCAACACGGCAGTCTTTAATTTTGTGGTTATTTCACCCACAAACAATACATATGTTGTCTATACCTAGGGCCGTCGATCGACCTAGGGACGTTGTCGATTAAGTCAGGCCGACAGTTTCTGTTCTAACTTAACGATCTAGAACTTGGACGATTTCTGGACTATTTTAGGATTGATTTCTTGAATGATATTAAGAGGAACTGTCAATTTTATTTGTAGCGCATACATTAAAAGTGTGATACTTGGTCCACTACTCGAAAAAATAGATTGAATTAATACCTGTTAACCTAGTCGCTGGCTGGAACATAGCACTTATTGACGCCCTACACGCTAGAGGTAACGAAGTCGCTAGACATTTCGGCCAAACTGGGCACCCGACTCGCCAAAATTTCTATATATTTTGGGTTAGCAGAGCCATGTCATCGAAGAAAATATGGTCCGGCAGTTTCAGAGCTTCTAGGTAAGAAACATATAGTGCTCATATCTCTGGAAGTTGCAGAGGCTTTTAATCTGACCTCCACACGGCCATTAATATTTACCTTTCTTTTCTTGTTACAAGGAGCTGATGCTAACATGCATAGTATGTCGAAATGTTGTCCATTAATAAATTTGATGAAATCTAACATCGCTACTTCATTAACCTAGGCTGATTTCCCAGCAAAGTAATCCGCCCATTTATGATTACTTTTGTAATAGAGGTTGAATTAAAGCTGTAATATGCCTATTGTGCAAATCCACCCCTGGATATTGTCATCTTTAACTGAATCCTAATGAAGTTACATATAAGTGTACTTTCATAATACACGATCAAAAGATGTAGATATTTTTCCGGAGTGAAACATTCCAGTTATATTTGGTCATTAATATTTGTTTTCCTGCTTTCCATCAAATAATAGTTATGGAAATATACGTAATATTGATAAATAAGGGTGCAATATACCGTGAGAAAACTAAGCGTTGCTTGTTGATATTTTGCGTTTTAGGCGGCACTTTCATTGTCAGCCCTCTCCTCTTAGCCAATCAGAAGCCACCATTACATGACGTCACAAAGATGAAGGTTCTATGTAAATGTCAATATGTTGTTTTACATTCAGTACAAAATAAGCACTAATTGTAACCACTAACATGTAAACACAGTTTTATTTTAACATATCCTGTACAGTACCTTATTGCCCTGCATTTAAATAATTCGTACAGTTTCGATGCAAAGAAAATGTTTTCTGTTTATTTGTTTTGTGTTTTTATTCATTTAATAAATGGTTACACAGTCAGTTATCCTGAAGATGAATCAAATTCTACTACAGCAGATAACAGGTAGCAATATAATTCAAATTATACTACCTTTATAGTTGGTTTCTGGCACAGCTTCACTTGCAACTATTAACCTTTTGAAACCTATGTTATTTATATCTAAACATAGAATAGGGCTTAATTTGTAATTAATAAGCTTTTAATGTTTAGTATTGCCTTAAGTGGGAAAGAAGTTTCTGTAGATGGATCTCTTGTTTCTCCACATGATCAAACTCAACATCCCAACAGAGGTGGAGTTTGTCAGGTAATATTGAACACATTTTCATAATGAATATGTTAATACAGATTAAAAACTGCTCTGTTTTTTATCTACAGCTTTACCAAGGAAAACTCTGTGGTGATTATCTTGCTAACAAGACAATATACATACCTGACCATTCAAAACAATCTGAATTAGAAGAAAAATTGAGAACTGCATTTTCAGTTGTTACTCTCTCAAGGTTCTTACAGTAGTACAATTCTGTATGCTATATTATGTTTTATGTAACTTTTATTATGTTTTTTTTTAATGTTCCAGTGATCTTTCTAAAACTTGTCAAGCCTACGCTATTCCTTCTTTGTGCTATGCTACATTTGCGCTGTGCAGAGATAATCCTTCAGAACCACCTCGATATATTTGTAGAAAAGTAATTATATTTAAATTTATTAGCATTTAGTTGCTGGAGTAAATCTTGTAAATGGCTTGCTACACATTAATCCCCTTTCAAAGACCGGTAACAAGCTTGCTTTCGGTTTAAACAAAAAATGAAGTTTTTGGTTAAAAATCCCTTGATGAAAAATGATTTTATTTTACTTCCATAAATGAAACCTAGTAGTAGTTAACCTCCTTTGGGGCCAGAGCAGAGGATCTATTTTTATAATCCTATCATGCCTTTCTGATGTTTCGATTACCCATAGTTTTTGTATACTTTTCATTTCATTTAATAACTTGCTTAATTATCTTTTTAAAGATTGAATTATAATTAACTTGTTTAAAATGAGATTAATCTGATTCAATAAACTGTTTATTTATAGGACTGTGAACTGCTTGAAAATGAACTCTGTCGAAAAGAATATGCCATAGCTAAGCGTCATCCACTTATCGGTAAAACCCTTCCAATGCCATCATGTACCGATTTACCTCCTGACATTCACAACAGCGATTGCGTATCACTTGGTGTACCACAACCTCAACCAGTGGCTCCAGGTACATTTTGTTACTGTAACATAAATGAACGGTACTTGTCTGTTTTGTTTCCTGGGTTGAACTGTAACAGCCCAATCTGTTAAAAATGCTAACCCCTACCTATTGTAACAAATGTGACTAAACAGATAGTCACTTTACACACTCAATCCTTTGAACATCGTTTGATGGTTAGTACACAATGTTCACATCAATGGGTATTTTTATATACGTATTCAGTGATAAAGATGCAGTTTAGTTGCTGAAATATTTAGGGACAGTACCGAGGTTAATGAAGTGCTCCAATGGACACATTATGAGCCTTGATGGAGATGAGAAATCATGCAACAATGTGAACATGACCTTTCTTAAAAGTAACAGGTTGTAAGATTCAAAATTAAGCCTTCCAGCTAAGTTTATTATTTAAAAAAAATGGTTATTTTTTAGTTCTAGAGTGTGACAGTTGGTAACACTGAATAGGAGAGCAGGTTAAAAAGAATTTTTAGCAGAACAGCCCTGGAGAAAACAGACAAATACTAAATAACTTTTGTATTTATTTATAATACAAAGATTATGTTAAAACAAGTTACTTAATTGCTAATAATATAATTTTAGGAGACTATTGTTATTGGGGTGGAGGTGAAAGTTATAGAGGTGCTGTGGGAGTAGGCGAATCTGGACAACCTTGTGTTCCATGGTCTGAGCAATTTTTGATTCCAACTTCTGATCATCATGAGTTATTAGGTCATCATAACTACTGCAGAAACCCTGGTTCTCGGTACTCTCAGCCTTGGTGCTACACACACCATGACTCTCAAATAAAAGTAGAAATGTGCAACATTCATCAATGTGGTAAGTAAAAATCATGCATAAATGCTAAATAATTCAGCAATACAAAGTAGTTATTATTTTCTAACCTTATATTCTTTACAAAGGGGCTGCCACAGACCCTGCTAGGAAGTACAGATTGTCATCGGTTTACTAATAGCAGAAGTCATCTGCAATTTTTAACAATAAATTACATTAATACATAACTATATATCCTTTTATGGCCTATGTGGTGCCCTCTGAGACCCTGATTTGTATAAAGACCCGAATATAATAATAGTCCTAAATAAAGTACAAAATGTTAAACAAATTGATCAACACCATAAAACCCCTGTATAAGATAAGAGACGTCTGTGTGGGTTAGAGTCGGTTTAAAACATACCCCTTCGAGTGTGAAGTCAGGGCAGGGTATGGTGTAAACTCTTTTTTTTTTTCTTCTTTTTTTTTTTAATTAAAAACTGTATTGGGTCATTTGGTTGATGATGTTGTGCACTGCAACCGGGGCGGTAGAAGTGATATTATAGCCCTGGTAACTTTCTTTCATGGCTGCATCAGTTTTTTAGATTTTACCATAAATTGACATATTAATCAATTAAAATTTGATATCTATAGAAAATCATCTAACACTGACATATACATTTCTCAATAGTTGCTTCCACAGACGTAATCATAAACTTGTAATGATCAGATATCTTACTGATCAGCTCAACAAAATACAACTTGAATTTGATTAGTACAACAAATAACTCACAAAAATAGAATACTATAACAAACTCTAAAGGCGGGGATCCACCAAGTGCACAAGCAATATTGTCTCAGCTAACGAAATATTTGCAGGCAACTTATTTAAAAATTAATTCCTGAAGTATGCACAGCAATCATGGAAACATTTGAAGAATACATCAAAGTAGGTACACCGTATTTTTAACTCTTTATTTATCTATCTTGTACAAAATAGGCAAGAATACATATCAAATAATCACATATTATTATTATTTTTAAATTGCTATTATTATTATTCTCAATATAGTCTGCTACTGTTGAGAACAAAATTATTGTGGGATTTACAGTTGTTGGTGTCCCAAACATAAATTGGAATTTTGTGTTGTATTTTCAGCATTCTGAGTTGTGTTTTCATTGTGTGAATGAGGTGATTGAAGAATATGGTGATGGTGTTTGAGTAAAGGGTAATTGTTCCCTCGTTCTTGGCTGCAGCGGGTGGTCCCATACGTCTCGTTATCATTTAAATTTATTTCTTGATATTGTTTATTTGATGACTATTAATATTGGACATAACGCAATGTATCGTGTTCAAAACATAAATATATTTCAAAATATCACAACAATATATAGCCCTGATTCTGGGCTGACTAAGCATGCAGTTCCAGTTGAGCTTCGGGACTGGTATTTGCAGTTGTATTTATGTGTCAAAATATTGTCTTCTTCTTATTTAACCGCTGTCAGACTCCATACCTTCCCAGTGGAATTCTCTGGCTTCGTCTCGCTAAAACTAGCACTTGCTTGGACAACAGCTTCTGGGGTACCATACCTTCCTTGTGGCACTTCCCCAGAGGTTCAGTATGTCTCTTTCCAGTTCACATCCGCCCTTGGGGATAGCTTTCACCTAAGATTCCGAGTGTAAGCTCGTGGCACTCCATTTTGTATAAGTAGATTAACAACAAACACTTTTTGTTATCCCACTCCAAAATTTAAACTGAACTGAATGAAATGTTCAAACCTCCCCTCCCTTGTTGTTGTGTCTATCTTCCCACACAAATAATGAATTCCTTTGATGTACCGACATTGATTGGAATCCTTCAAAATTTTGCTCATGAGTGCTATTCACATTTCCACCAAACAAATCATGGAGGATTCATATGACAATTGGTATTGATTGGTCCCAAAAACTTTTCTTTATGCATAACTTGACTATCTCCCTGCACATCTTCTTAATATAGTTGATTATATTGGTACGGATGGGAAACATCTAGACTCTTCCTATGCCTACTTTACAATTTTGTTGACTCACTCTGCCCAGACGATCCGCATAGCGTTTACCAAATCTATATTTTTATCATGTTTCCTGAGCTTCTTTTCCCTTGGTTTCTTTAAAACTATCAGGAATAAATCGTGCAAGGAACTTGCTCAACACAGATAGAATGTTAATACATCACCAAATGTATTGTGACAATTTGTAATATTATATTTTTAAGGCAATTTGATGAAGATTTTTTAGGAAACTTTCCGTCCTATCATATTTTACTCATAGTAGGTTCCAAGAAATTTTCAGAGTTCGAGGTGGTATATACCACCGTTAGGGATTATTTTTTAATTTTATGAAGTACCATACTGATAGGCCATGGGTGATGATGTTGGGTTCATCGCTATTTAGGGAGGGGGGGTTTAAATTTATCTCCAATCCACTGGGCAGTTTTGTATCATTATCACAGCTTCCAAAATGTTCGTCACTGTTCAGTATTCTCTCCTCCTCTATTATAATGATTATAAATGCCCTTTATTTGTCCAATGTTTTGTTCGAGCTAAGAAAGAAGAAGCTTCTGTGTAGCTTTCAATTATCCTTTGCTTCATAAATGATTATCATAGTTTTGTTTTTCCTGTTAACATGTTTTGAATCAAATGTTTCAGTACAATATTTATAACTAATTTATTGAATTTTTAATTTATAGTTGAGACTTTATGGGTGAGCCTATATGCTGGAGCTTGTGCCGCATTGATTCTAATCATATCTCTATTTATATACTATTGTTGCAAGTCTCGGAAACGTACTCAGAGCAACGCCGACACTGATCCCAACCTTAAGGTATTTTTATTTGTCTGTGATATATTTAACTTATGTTATATAAATTTTAATAAAGTCAGCTCTCCGTACTCGCTGGGATTATATCCTAAAAAAAAAAACTTGTGATAACGCAACTCTTCAATAAGGGGGCATTCAAACAATTTCTTTGTCAAAACATATCAAAGCAATCCAGTTTCTTTTATATACTTAACACAGTAGGGATGTGGTTTGATGTGTGAAATGTTCTCTATAATACTTCTTGCTGTCTAAGTATTATCAATTTTTTTTGTTTTTTATCCTTAGAATGTGAAGAATTCTCCCTGTCGAAAAGGGAAAGGTAGCGGACTTGAAATGTCAGCGTTGATCCCAGGATCTGGTTCATCATCTGTAAAAAGTGAATCTCGTGTTAGAGAATTTCATCCATCCAGCATTCGTTTCATCCAGGAACTGGGAGAAGGAGCATTCGGTAAATTTAGTTATTAATATTTTTTATCATGCAGATTGCTGCCCACTTGATGTGATAATCTCTTTTGTGATCCATTTAAAACATAAGCGATATTATATAGGAACAACTTACCTGTGTAGTTAAAACAAGTTAAAGTTGAGAATTAGTCAATTTTATTTGAAGTTAAATAATTTTCGGGTTAACAATTTGTTTAAGAAAAACAAGTTGTGTGCAAGCGTACCTGTAACGGAACATTTTTTAAATATCCAAATCAAAACTAACAATATGAATCATAAAATATTTATATAATTATATGCATTTTTTTTTTACCTTCTCTAAGCTTAGTGGCTCGCCAGCATTACTTAAACTATAAAAACCTGGCTTCCCTCTTTAGTATTTTTTTGAGGGAGATGAGTATGATTAGGGTTCACTTCATAAAGAAGCAGTTAAACCAGTTTCACCCACTGAAATTAGAGTGGCCTGGCGCCATTCACTGTTTTTTTTTCAGGCATGAAATAAAACCTAAAGGTTTTCTGTTAAAAGCGCGAGGTCTCCTGGAGTGGTTTTCCCTTATCCTGAGATTAAGTATTATTCAATCCTGAGATTATAATTATAACCGTTCCGGTTAACATGACTGTAAGACTATGGATGTGTGTCAAATGTGTAGCTTTTTACCTATTAATTTTTGATTTATTTTTTATTTTAAAAATGAATTTATTATAATTTTTAAGGTAAGGTTTACAAGGGTGAGATACTTGGTGCAGTTGGAGAAGAGCCTATGCCAGTGGCTATAAAAACCCTCAAGGAGAATGCAACTGCTAAAACTACAGCAGATTTTAAAAGAGAGGTAATTTTTTTATTCTAATAAATGGAAATGAAAAATATGCACGTTTGTTATAATTGAAACTAAACAAGAATACCATAATTATTTAGATGGAAATCATACAGTTTCAATTTAATACTAAGAAAGGTAACTTAATTTATCACTGATAACAAACATTGATACCTTCATTCTAATAACACATATCTGAAAATATCAGAATTTACAGGAGAGAGAAAAAATTACATTTTTTTACTATGATGGGTACTTTCTGTGACTAATAATGCATAATGGTCCATCCCTAGAACACTACTGTTGCAGCTAATATAAATAACTGCTAAAAATTTAAATGTTTTATTTTTTTAATTACATACATGTTATTGGAACTAGAGGTGTGATCACATACAAGGTATTTCCACAACAATTAAGTAAGGAAACTGATTTTGAGTAAATTAAGTTTATTAATAAAAAATTATATAATATATATTATTAAAATATTTATTATCATATATTTTAATTATATATTTTTTATATAATTTATATTTTATTTTTAATCTTTATATTTAACTTTTACTTTATCTTAAGGTTCTGTTAATAAAAATAGGATAATTCTGGTAAAAGGAATAATTTTTTATTACACTTATTTTCATGAATTTAATATACAAATAGTTACGTACGTATATAAAATTACACTGTTAAAACTAAATTTAAAATTGTACCATATAACTAACCGCGACTGGCCAGCTTTCTTAATTGAATTCTTCGATGCGTTGGCTTCTTGGTGTCCCGATGCGTACCTCGTTGCGTCTCTCTGGGTAGGTTGCTTAGCATGGTCCTGGTCCGGTAGCGTCTCTGGTGTGCAGGTCAAAATTGAATGAGCAACCTTGAGGCCTCATGGCCGGGTCGGATGCAAGTGACTCGAATCCTTGTTCCTCGATGCATACCTCGTACCTTTCCGCTGCCTTATTGATCTTTTAACTCCGTTAAACTTCTTGATCATTAAAACTGCCGGTTGTTTAGGATATTATTACTTTTCTTGTTTTGAAGTTAATAAATTAAAATATTTATATTTAATTATTGATATTATTTTTATTATAAATATTAATGGTAGATTCAACGCAACAAATAGTGTTTAAACATTCATGAATTGTGAACCACGGATCGTATATTTTCTATGTACGCTCGCTAATTTTGAGTTTATCTCAAAAACGCCATCAAAAATCATCACAACAATATATTTTAAAAAGAGTTCCATATTAATTATTATTTAAATATTTAGTTCTTTCACTTATTTTTTTATTTTGTGTTTTTTCTGTGTAAGGAAGATTATCATAGGAACTGTGGAAATCACTTGGTATGATTGACTTCAATTTTTGCAGATGTTTATATTTTCATGATGGAATTGGTATGACTTTATTGTACAAAGCAAGAGGTAATACATCATGTTTAACTATCGTAGGCCTTCTTGGTAGCTCCTAAAAACCTTTATCTAATGTTAATTTGTATATCACTGTATTGCTAGCATATTTCAAGCAAACCAAATCTGTGGCAACAAGGATTGCCTGTTTTTTTACCTGGACGTATTGAATCAGAATGTTGCAAATGCTAGATTCTTGTCCATCCATTGAAACACACTCAATAACTGGAATAATTGATCTTTCAATTATGATTTCAGCTGCCTGCAAAACAAATACCAAATTCTTTTAGAAAATAAGTTCAAAATATTTATTATTATTATAGTTTGGACCAGTCTTGTTTGATTGCTTACAAATCTTTAATAAATAATATTTGTACTGCGCATGAATTTGTCTAAATTATCATTATTATTGAAATGTAAAATTAAAAAAAGTGTGGCCTGAGCATTATTATTAGGTAAGAAGATTTTGAAGCAGCTGTTGCCATATTAAACATACAATTATTTTGTTTGTAATGGTAAATAAAATTAATGATGATTGACAAAAATGTAATTTAATAGCTTTTAGCAAATTTTAATTTGGACAAAATGCATTTATATTGAGTGCCTAACAAGATCAAAATGTATACTTAGCTGTGAGTTATCTTAATAATTAAAGAGTTGTCGTCTTGCCACTTCTTTGACCCTTTAACAAACAAGACATAAATTTGTTTGTATTTTATGTTTATTTATTAAGTATTTTAGTAACAAGCCTTAAAAAAAAAATTATTGTTGGACAGGTTGAACTGATGTGTGAACTTCGCCATGAAAATATAGTTTGCTTATTAGGAGTATGCCTCAGCCGAGAGCCTTTAAGTATGCTGTTTGAATTTATGCCACGTGGTGATCTCCACGAATTTCTGATTACACATTCACCACATTCGGGATCTCCATTGACTCAGCATGAACTGCTCTTAATTGCTACTCATATTGCTGCTGGTAAGTCCCTCCCTTTTAACTTATCATTTAATTAGCTTCTTCACTACCTCAATGGATGAAACATAGAAAATGGATCATCTTTATTGAAAGGGTGCATTCTTTTTAGATTTTGATGGTTACTTTTACAATAAATGTATGGTTAAACATCTTGGATAATTAATGAGCAATTTGACAAGCAAATATCTATTTTGCCTCATGGTCAATTCTCCCTTCACTTGAATTTCTCCGCGTTCTTCAAGAACAATACTGGTGAATAACTTAGAGCGTATACCTGTTTCATTATATTAGTAATTAGCATCATTTTGAATTGCTATTTTTAGGCAACAAACAAAATTAAGTTAAAATGGTTTAAATTCTGAGCACGTGGGGACTACTTTTAACAGTTATAGGACTATTGTCTTTCGTCTCTCTATATGTTCTATGATTATGATAGCAAAAATGATTCTTACTTTTGCAGCTGTACAACTTGTCATCGTGTCATAGCATCCAATATTAGCTTCTATCAGGTTCCCTGATTTTATCCAACCTGTTCTGGAGCTTGAGCAGGTCTTTGGCATGACAGTTTTCCTACTATCTTAATTTAAGGGCCTTACTTGTCTCATTCCATGGATTACCTCTGTTAGTTTTTTCTAGGAGTGGGACCTCTGAGTTGTACAATCTCATCACATGTCATCACAATCTTCCGGTTCTTGGGTACCTTCGTACAGCTCCTGGTTCATTTGCCTTCTTCACTCCTCTCCAACTTTAACTGCACTATAGTTGCAGCAGAGGATGCACCTTTCACCATATCCTCAAATTTAACTTCATAATTGTTCTAGACAAATATTAGTTGGTATACATAAAAAAAAAAAATTATGGCACCACTGAACCCTCAATCAACTATTATAACATAATTATGGTTTTATTTTATTTTTTAGGCATGGAGTACCTGTGCAGTCATCACTATGTACATCGAGACTTAGCTGCTCGTAATTGTTTAGTTTCTGAAAATCTAACTGTTAAAATATCAGATTTTGGTCTTTCGAGAGATGTTTATTCATCTGACTACTACAGGTTAACACTTTTATTCACCCTATACTATTTTAATTGTAACAAAAAGTCAATGTTTCTCTAATCACATGTTTTCAAATATTTTAAGGGTTCAAAGTAAATCTTTGCTTCCCGTCAGATGGATGCCTCCAGAATCAATTTTATATGGCAAATTCACTACAGAATCTGATGTCTGGAGCTATGGAGTTGTATTATGGGAGATATATAGCTATGGACTTCAGGTAATAATTTATTTTCCTTTACTCATGTTTGGTTCGAAGCATGATTCTCGATCATCTTATAACTTAATCGCACAATTGTAAAGCTACTAAGTATACTTAGTCCTACCATAAGTTCTGTTACAACCTTTGGACGTAGATAAAATGAATGCATAAGTATGCAGGTAAATAAATTTCTTGCTGTTTGTTGTTTATATTCGATATAAAGCTTATAGTCTCTTTTAGTTGGTCTTAGAGTTTCATTTAGACATGATGGAGAGAAGCCTAGATGGAAATTGACATGTCATTATTGCTCTTCACAGGTAAGTAAGTCCAGCTTGAAAATTTTTCAAAATCTTAAACCATTAGGAATTAATCAAATTTTCATGTGGCGCACAATTAATTGCTTCATTGCAACCAAGTCTATAAAGGACAGTCCCCAGTCTAGTCAACCACATATGGTAAGAATAAAAAATTCCATTAAAGCAGAAAATCTAATCTGAATAAATCCTCTATGAAATCAAAAAATAATGTAAAGAGATAGATATTTCGCCAAGGTCAATGTCCCGATTCATCAAAGATGGCGTTAAAATGAGTGCCTATTGGAGAATGACAACAGCACAAAGGCTCACTGCTTCACTTAAGAAGATTAGATAAGAGATAGCAAATCCATTGCTAAGTTAGTACACAGATGGTCATCACCGTAAGATATTGTTTTTGGATGAAAAAATTTTTAACATTGAACAAAAATTTAATCATTTGAATGACAAAGTGTATGCACACTACTCCTGGGAAGTCCAAGAGAAGATTTGGAAGGGTGAAATGGGGGAACCATCCAGAGCTCACTGTTGGTTTGGTGGGGGGGACACTTAGATAATACCAAAAACTTCAATTTTGCGAACATGGGGTCAAAACTCAAGCCAGGAACTGAACTACCAGGAAGATATTCAAGAGCATGTAAGGATGCCCCTAAACAGCACTCTACTTGCTAGAAAACACTGCGTTTTTCAGGAAGATTCAGCCCTTAATCACAAGGCTCGATCAACTCAGCAGGGGTTGGAGGAGTCACTGAGTTCATTAAGACTTTAAACAGGCCCTCAGGAAGTCCAGATTTGATTGAACCCTCTGGATATGCGACTATGGTCGGGTCTGGAGTTAATAGCTTGTCACAGGGGACACACTAGTTTAGAAAGCCTAAAAAATGCCCTGGTGAATGAAAGCAGTTGACAATTTTCCACAAGAAGTGCTGGGTACTGCAATGTGCACATCTGGCCCCGCAGACTACAAGCCTGAGTACAGAGGGGGCCATTTTGAATAATTTAATTTTCATTTAAACATTTATATGCAAGGCATGTTATATAAAAAATAAATTTTGCTGTCAAAATTCAATCTGTGCTTGATTTTTCCTTGTAAGAGAACTTGTGGCAGGTTAAGTATATAATAGTAAAATCCTGGTTAAATAATAATAATAGTAGGATTTCATACGATAACATCAACAAAATGGCAAGCATCTAACTTAGGCCTAACTCCATAATTCATAAGATTAGAGTGTTTTTTTTTTTATTAATATTGGAATATTAAAAAGGTTTATACTATAGATGTAATGGTGAGTAATTTTTGCCACTATGATCTTCCAATATCTCTGATTAGCAGATCTCCACTACTTAAAGGAACATGAGGCTACTTAGATAATGTCTTATGTGTGAGGGATTCACAATGGGAAATCGTCAGTAGAATTGTGGGGGAACAGAGGGACATTTAGTCTACTTTACTATTGTAAAATTAATTCGCCAAACTTCTATCCCTTGCAAATTACCGGCTGTGAAATTCAGCAAAAATGCTCGACAATGGGTGCCTGCATTTTCCCAGAAAAACAACAAACAAAAAAAAAACTATTGGTTAGCTAGAGAAAGAGGAAAAAAAAACCATAAGATTGTGTACACAAAATAAAATCGAGCCAATATTATACAAAAAAAAAACTAAAATTATCAAATGGCAATACATATTATTATTATTTGTTCCGGCATTTGTGCACCGCGGCCTCAGTGAGACCTATTGTGCGCCGTCCATGTCCCTGCATTTCTTTTGTTAGTGAAGATACAGAGATTTATCTTCTGGGGATTGATTCCTAAACCATTCTTTTCACACCAATCCCTCAAAAGATCCATCGATGCGGAAAGCAACTCAGAAATGGTTTCTGATAACTTAATGGCAATACATATGTAATGAAAATTAAAAAAGTACATTTTTTTTTAAATTGAATACATAAACTAAAACTAAGGTTAGCAACAGGGTTAGTAATCGAAAAATAAAATGAAAGAAAAATATTAATGCCTTTTAGCTGTGACAAAATAAAAACTAAATACTATACTATACTAAATTTAAGAGTGTCAATCAACGAAAGTCAATAGCCTTCTATTCTTGAAAGTAGAAGGATGGTGTGAGTTGAATCCAGAGATAATTGGTGTGTGTGATAACAAAATAACCTCTTACCGGCAATCCCAAAGTGGAGAAGAAAAAATTCTTCTCGATGTTCACTAACCAACAATTGGTAACGTGGGTGGGGTGGTGGATATCCGGTGTGAAGTCAGCTATGAAGAAGTAGTGTGGGGTCATCAACAACAAAAATTTCCTGGTGTCCTTCTTCGTTAACAAATCTCATGGGACTGACCCGGTAATTCGTTGACGATCGGAGTTGATCCTCAATTCAAAAACAAACTCGATGCTGATCGCATCAGATTGCACCTTCACACTAGCTTAGATGTAAACGACAACTCCTTATATTTAATACATCTCAATATAAACACAATATTACAATCTTAGTTTTTCTTTTAACAAATAAAATGAAATTAATTGTTATAATTACGTGAGTGAGAAAAGAGGGGGAAAAAAAAATAGTAATAATAAAAAAAATACCTTTTTTGATAAAAAAAATACAATAATAATTATCGGGACCCGACACTATCCAAGCCACCTTTAAAGCCCTTCCTCCATCAGTTTTAACACTTTAATTGCAAATAATTATTAAAAATATAATGTTTTGATTTGAGCTGTTTTTTGTTGATCCTTTCAGCCCTACTACGGATATAGTAACCAGGAGGTGATTGAGATGATTCGGTCTCGCCAACTGCTGCCCTGTCCCGAAGATTGCCCATCTCGGATGTACTCAGTGATGATGGAATGTTGGCATGAGGTATCACCCAGAAGGCCACACTTCCCCGAGATCACTGCTCGTCTCAGATCCTTCTCAACTATGAGGCCTATATATTCCCAGCCAAGTCCTCCACATGTATAGCAATTACCATCACCGCAGCCTAGCCACAGGTCGACAAAGTGACCGAGTCTGCGGTGAGCTCTGATATATAAACAGGCAATTTTTTTAATATATAAAGCAATAATGTAACATTATGAACTGAAGGTTTTCATTAATTTGTCATTATTGTCTCAAGCTCTCATTTCAGGGGAATAATCTTTCATAGGTTTTATAAGAAAAAACAGATATTGACTAGCCAAAGATCAGGAGGGACTGCCCCTGTCTTTTTCCTTTGACTAATAATTATAAGACATGTACTTTTCCTGGAGTAAACAGTACATTGGATGTATCATTGATCTTACTAAATCAAATTTATTATGAAATTTCATAAAGTTTCTTTCCAATTATTATTTATTTAAATATGTGGGTGGTTTATCTTATTTATTTCAAAATAGCTATTTATTATTTATTTTGGATAACACTCGGAACCCTTATTTATAAAACTTATTAGTGATAATAGCTATTCATTATAACTTTTGAAGTATGAACTACCAGTTTATTTTTCAGTTTACCACTATTTTCGAATCAATGATTGAGTTACTTAGCCTACTATCAAGTGGAACGTCTGTTTTACGTCACTAACTATTATATACAAAAAATATTTTTATACTTATAGATAAGTTATAACTTATATTGACAAGTTATTTATGAACCATTGTTTAGTTGTTATACTACTTTATTATTTTATTAATAAATCCTTAAAATTAAGAAAATCCTTTTATTGCTATAAGTTGAATGTTGTCAACTTGACAAAGAACTATATTTTTTTATTTTATAATTTTACCTAACCACATGATCCTAAGATTTCCTTAAAAAAATATGGAATAATATCTTTTATTTTTTTTAACTTAGAGCTTAACCAAAGAAGAAGTTTTCTCATATTGAAATTTTATTTTAAACTGATTACCATCGAATAGTATATTCAATTTGTCTCTAATATTTTAATGTACTTTTAGAAAATACACTTATTTATTTCTAAGGCTATTTTAAGTTGGTAAGTTGCTAGTCCTAACCATTAATATAATAGCATTTCCTATATCTTTGAGGAAACATTTGAAACCTTCAGTTCAAAAAAGTTCCATCAGCCTAATTGTAATGCATGCAAGAAAAAAATATATGCACTTTGAAACGATCAATTTCTTTTTTTGTAATATTATGACAGTTATTGTTTGTTTGTTGACATTATTGTGTATAGAATTTTGTTAGTACTACTTAACCATTGTGAATAATTTTATTATAAGTGTAATTGTAAAGAAGCTCAGAGCCAATCTTGTTAATCTTCCATTTTGTTCAGTGTAAAAATATACGTTAAATTTTTGCAACCCTTTACTTTAGCACATGAATGTTTTTGTTTGACCAATGATCAGGAACAAGTTATGTTTATATAACAACCCATGTTGGATTTAAAAGAATGATATTGGAAAAAAATTAATAAATTTGTGTTATTTAGAGGGCATTAATTTGACGAATCAAAAGTGAAACAAAGAGACTGAACCATTTCCAAGATTACTACTGTTTGCTGAATAAAAACAATTTGTGTCAATTTAGCGCATTTATACATCCGTAGATAATGTGGATCCATACCAAAGCTACGGATCTATTAATATAAAGTTTGAAGACATGATCACGTTATCAGCAAATGTAAAAAAAAATCAAAATTATAATAGACAGTTTATAAAAAAAGTAATTGAAATTTCAACTAATTCATTATTTCATTTAATAATATATATAAAATTTAAATGAAAATGATCACTCGCTAATCATTGGGTAGTAATGTTAGGAAATTAATTGTGACATCTTCCTTGGTTAAATGTAATAAGCTAATTAATCTGACAGAATTGATTTTTAATTTAGATTTATCTTATCTTTATTGAAACTATTATTTGTATAGCTATTAAAGTTCAAACAAATGACAACTACAAATGATTTGTTTTACATGGATTGCTATTTTTCTTCATCAATGTTTTTAGAAAAATCAGTTATTTTTATTATGGAGACCAATGTTTATTTATTAAATTTCCAATGTTCTTATTATCTATTTTGTTATGTATACATATCTTTCAAATAAGAATCAGTAAAACCACGATGTTAGCAACCCACCAATCACTGTTCCTCTCGATAGATGACTGCAAAGTTGTAAATGGGAAAAGAAGCTTGCTTGTTTTCAAAGCCAGTGTGAGATGAATTTTGTTTATATCACTCCCCACTATGTAACATTGGCTTTTCAGGATATCCATTCAGGTGACAATTCTTAAAATCATTAATTCCCCAGACTACTTTTTTTTTTATACATTTCTTAGTACTTGTTCTCCCTATATATTAGCCCATATTAGATGGATCCTCATTAAAACCATTATAAAATCAGTCAATTTAATTTGTCTGTCATGCATAATTATCCTTTTTCATAAACACCCAAACCCACTCCCCAAACAGAGTTTTTTTTCTTACTGTACTTGGTTATTGGTATTTTCTGAAACATTGCTTGTACAAGGGATCTATATTGAGAAAGTGTATTTGTAACATCTTATAACTTCCACAAATTTTACATTGCATTTAATGTATTTTCTTCAAATAAATTAATAGTTACAAGCAAACTAAAGGTTAGCGAGATGATATTAGACCCCCCCCCCCCAGAATGAAGAATTAGTTTATTAGCAACAAGATTTTTTTTTAGTTTTCAAAGGGGAAAAAAAAGTAACTTTTTTTCTCTATAAAAGAGGTTGTATTATAATAATAATATATGTTAATGTGTACATTCTCTACTTATGCTGTTAATGTAAATAATTAAAAACATTGTGTACAATTGATTTTTACTGCTTTTATACTGAATGTTTGTTTGTCAAATCTTGGTCATATATAGAACAATGTTGTTCCTATAATACAGGCCATTTTTTACCAAAGTTGTAAATAATTTTATGTATTTCGTATAATCTATATCTTATTATATTATTTCTCAAAAATATGTTGTTTTATTTATAAGGTTGAACATCTTTCCTAGAAAGACTTCCCTCTAGCTTACTATCGGCACACTTGACTAACATTTATATTTGTTGAGGTATCCATTAGAGGTGGAGTTATCATATAGTAAGACCAAGGTAGTTCATCAACTTTGATACTATTATTTTCAGTTTATTGCCTGTTAAAAAAAGACTCCATTTCATGATAGGTATGTATGCACTATGTTCAGAAGAGGTAGGTACAGGTTATTTTACTTAACATTTTATATGGTCTTGGAATGCCAGGAGCTCACATTCGGAATCTAAAGGGCAAATGTGAACTGGAAGGAAACAGATTGAACCGCTGGGGGAGTGACACTAGGAAGGTGTGGTGTCCCAGAAGCCATGGTCCAAGTTAGTTTAGTGGGGGACCAGGGAGGGAACTCCCCAGAATGAATCTTCATTTTTTTTTTTTTTTTTTCATAACCCCTTTTTACAATTTTAAATATAATATAGATTCTGCCAATTTGTAATCTATTTACAATTGCTCATGATATGTACTGTAGTCTACCTACAATTTATATAATTTTTGAAAAATTAATATGGTAATTGGTTTAAAAGCTATGTACATGATACATTCTTTGTTGCAATTGAAAATGTGATGGGGCTCACCTTACGGATCATTAGAAATCTAAACAAAACGTAACCTAATTTTCCTTGACAGTATGTTGCCATTGATGCAGGAAGGGTGGTAGGATCAAAGTGTTAAACCCAGGGTTTGTTAAGTGCTGCAATGAGTAAAAAAACTTGGTGTGTCTCCGGTGAATGAACTCGGCCACCAAGCAACGGGTGCAGGTTGGTGTTCTTTAACCTCTTGAGAGAGGTAAGTCTGGCCACTTTTCTCATGATACCATTCTGAAATTGTTGGAGACTTTTGGCTGTACTGTCCATTAAGTGAGTACATAGCGGGGCACCATACAGCAAAGTTGGCCAGAAGTCACATTTATATATCATCAGTTTGAGACACAGCAACAAACTGGCCAAAGTTAACTAATGAAAAAGCTGGTAAGACTTGTAACTTTTTCTATTTTGTTAATTAAAACAGGTAGAGAAATGGAGTTGCCTATCCATTTTTACATCCAGATAACAATAGTGCTCAGATAATAGATTTATGTCTGGCAAATAAAAAGAAATATTAATTACATTCAGAAATAATGATTAAATTATATGGGAGGATGATACCAAATTGTATGAAATAAAACTCCTGAAAGGAATCATGTGAACTTATTAAAGATTGTTAAACCCAACAAAACAAAGTTAGTTACATTTTACTTACCTCACTCACAACAACATGAATTTGATTATCACTTGGAAAAGAAGATTTCATTTTGGTGACGCCTTATGCAGTAACCTGAGCAGTTACTTCCAATCACCTTCCTGTTGCTTGCTCTAGTGTAGCTCATCTAGATTATTGTAACAGGACCATTTAAGGACCCTCCCTTCACTCAACACAGTCCCATAGCTTTGTATCACCTTGTCCTATCTGTCCATCATGTAGTCATTTATTGTAGAGGAAGAAATGATGTCTTAACTAAACCAACTACACATAATGATAAAACCAACTAAACAAAGTTATAGGTATCTATTATTTTAAACTAATCGAACTGACATAATCTTCCTCCAACTATTACTAATTTCTCATTTTTTCCCCCTACTAGATAAGTGTATATTATATTATTGGAATAATCCAAGTAGCATGATTAGTTTTAAATAATGGTTAATTGGTTTCAAGACATCTGTTTGTAAACTTACAAACTACCTAGGTAGTATCTACTGAATTTATTCTCAACTAACACATTGAAAGGAATTTCTGTCCCTTCGTGCTGATTTGGGCTGAACTTACACGGTATCAGGAGTGTCACTATTTATCTCAGGGACCCCCGAAACTTTCGCATGCAGCACATTGGTTAAAATTCGGAACTAATTTTTAAAAAATATATAAAGAAAGAAAAAAGTTATCTCCAATACAGGGTGGTAAGAGTGACAGAGATATTTACAATAAGAGGAGTGTATTTCATTACAAAAAATTGACATGCAGCAATATCTGGTGGTTGATAGTTGGAACTAAATAGCAAAAACAACATATTTACTACACTGTAGCATTATCTATTGAGTGGTGGAAGAAGCTCTTGGGGGATCCTGAAGACTTGGTACCAAATAAAAATTTTTGACCAGAAATACCAACTGACCCTGCTGGAAACAGTTCTATCTCCACTCAATAGATAGCATTGCAGTGCAATAAATATGCCATTTTTGCTGTTTAGTTTTAACAATCGGCCAACAGATATCATTGCATGTCAACTTTTTAATGAAATACTCCCCTCTCTCTCTAAATATCTTTGTCTCTTGCCAACCTGTGCTGGAGATAGTTTTCTTTCTACTCAACAGATAACACTGTAATGCACTCAATTTGCTGTTATTTTAGTTAGTTTACAGTTTTAACCAATGTATCATCCTGCATTCTAATAATTGCATAAAATAATTCCTATCTCTCTGAATTCTCTTACATTACTTAACAACTCAAAATTTAAACTCAGGAAAGTGAAATGTATCATTCAATCATCAAATAACTTACTGTTAGTTGTTTTGTTTTCATAGTATGTGTGATTTATGAAATAGGTTTTAAAGTTCCAGGATGAAGCATTATAAATTGAAACATGTACTGTTGTGTTCCTTGATCTTTTATGTGAATTACACCAATACTTGGAAGTTGATCTTATGTGTAAAACCTATTTCATAAATCACACATACTATGAAAACAAAACAACTAACAGTAAGTTATTTGATGATTGAATGATACATTTCACTTTCCTATTATTGAAATATGAATTAAGCAATATTCAATATGATGTTTCATTAACTTAACCTACATAATTTAAGTCATGAATCATTTACATGAATTCGAACCTTATAGCAGTAATCTCCTTAAATTAGAAATGTTTTCATGACTTCTTCCTGCTTAAAATGAAGCTATATGTTGATGTGTAAAACTCCAAGGGATACTTTTTAATTGATATAGCTTATTTATGAAATTTCATAAGTATTAAATATTTAAACTTAGATTATTATCTTTTATACTATCTATAAACGTTTTACTCATAATTTATTCATCAGCTTTATTCATAAGAATAAGTTACTTTCAGGTAAATAAACCATTGAAGTGCCCATATTATGTTAATAAATAAATAGTAAATCAGTTTTTCATTGTTTAAATGTGTTTCTACTTACATCATCCTATCTATCCAAGCAGTGCACTTTTTTTTATTATGATGCATATGTGTTAATTTTAATGACTGATGATCATGGTGCATGTTAAAATATGATCACACAACCATTATTTATTCTGAAATATTTCTTAATTGAAAGGTGTATTTTTTTTTTAAAGTTAGAGGATGCTCAACTTCTGTCACATTATTTTTCTCTCTCACTTTTACCATTATACTTTTTCCAGAAATCAATTAGCAAGACAGAAAGAGAGTTTATTTAAAATTCTCATCCCAACCAGCATAATCCATCCCACGATACGAAGGTCGAAGATTTCCTTATTTCTCCGATTCCTCTTTCACTTCCTCCAAAGGCAGTCAATCCCTCCGAGGTCCAATACCACTTAAAAAACCTACCACTCCGTAAATCTCCTGGATACGATCTTCTCACTGCTCAGATCCTTCGACAACTCCCACCCAAAGCAATAATTTTCCTCACCTATATATTTAATTGTATCCTTAGAACCACCCACTACCCACTTCTCTGGAAATATTCCATTATCCTCCTCTTTCAGAAACCTGGAAAGTCCCCAAATGATCCCTCATCTTACCGCCCAATCAGTCTACTTCCAATCCTTTCAAAAGTTTTTGAAAGAATCCTACTCAAACGCCTTTTGCCTATAGTTGAATCCAAAAACCTTCTTCCTAACCATCAATTTGGCTTTCGCTTCAGACACTCCACTGCTCAACAAGGCCTTCGCGTTGTTGACCATATATCCTCCGCACTTGAAAGCAAACACTACTGCACGGGTGCCTTCTTGGACGTAGCTCAGGCTTTTGACCGGGTATGGCACCCAGGTTTGCTTTACAAACTAAAAATCTCCTTACCGCAGACCCTTTATCTAATCCTTCAATCCTATCTGTCTAACAGGTTCTTTCGGGTCCGTTGTGGTTCAGAATACTCCGATTATTACCCCATAGAAGCAGGAGTTCCTCAAGGCAGCGTCCTTGGCCCTATCCTGTGTACCCTTTTCACTGCTGACATTCCGTTAAGTCCTAGCACCTTCCTTGCAACTTTTGCTGACGACACAGCAATTCTCTCGTCACATCCCAATCCGTCAACGGCATCCTACAACCTCCAAAATCACCTCACTAAGATAGAGAAGTGGTGCAACATCTGGCGCATCAAGGTCAATGAAGGCAAATGCGTTCACACCACATTTACTCTCCGTCGAGGATCCTGCCCGTCCGTAACCTTCAATTCAATTCCGCTTCCCATGTCCAATACAGTTAGATATCTAGGTTTTCATCTAGACAAAAGACTGACTTGGAACCCTCACACAAGACTTAAAAGACAAGAATCGAACAGACGGTTTGGACAGTTATACAGACTACTGAACAGAAACTCTAACCTCACACTAGAAAACAAACTCCACGTATACAAACAGTTATTAAAACCAATTTGGACTTACGGAATAGAGTTATGGGGGACAGCCAAACCATCGAACATCAAACGTATCCAAACATTCCAATCCAAAGTCCTCAGAACCATAGTCAACTCTCCCTTTTATATTAAAAACTCATCCCTTCACAGAGATCTCCATGTACCAACTGTCCTCGACCTTATACCCTCAAGATTTTCCAAATTTCACCAAAACCTTTCCGCACATCCGAATCCTTTGGTCGACTCCATATCCAGTAACATTCATCCTTACAATCCTCCTCGACGCCTAAAACGGCGGTGGCCTCGCGACCTATTATAAATAGACATTCTATGTCATGGGGTCCTGGCACTGGCCATCATCCCCACTCATGTCCTGAGCGTGTGTGGCTCTCTTGCCCTCTCTGTGGCCTGCGCCGGATGGCGCCACGGCCGGAGAGGGGGCGGGGGGAGCTTCGCTGCTTCCGGCCTTTCCGCCAGCTTGCTGGGGGATTGGCTTCGGGGGCGGGGGGGCTCCTGGGCTGAATCTGTATGTATATAGGTATGAATGGACTGTATATAGGTATGAATGGAATTGTATATAAGGTATGAATGATCTCTCAGCACAATTATTAATGCTGGAAAAGGCAAATTGTAATTTTTTTCAATAAAGAATTTAAATAAATTTAAAATTCATGTTTCTTTTATACTAATAAAGGATTCATCATACCAAATGTATGGCTTACTATTAATGTTCAATATCCAGATAAACTGCTGTTGATCAACACATAATTCCTCTGTGAGAAGAATGTTGGATTTGGTGTATCCAGGATTATCATAACAGCAGAATTGTCAATAAGATGAGTGAGCCGAGCAGTTGTCTATGGCTGGCCAGTTTTCAAAGCCACCCTCGGAAGTGTTGCTGATTAATTAATTTATTAATTTTTTTATTTTTGAAATGTAATTACACAAAGTCAATAAAACTATCATTAAAATATTGTTTGTAATTGTAATTAATTCCATGTTTAACACAGAGAAATGATATTTTGTATGTTAATTTCATTTAATGCCTTGCTGATGGGAAAAATAAAATCATAACCATGGTTATGTAAACACCAACGCTTTATAGTTAATTAATTACTTTTGATAATTATAAAAAAATCCTTTCCTATTGAGTAGGGTTTCAAAATAAAGATCTTGTTTCTCTGATTAATGTGTCATTTTTATTTTTGGTATAGAACTGTAATCACATAGTCATAAAAACTGTGTTCATAATTTGAACTCAATTGGTGATTTTTTAGGAGATATAAACATTTGCATTGGCATTCCATTTGATACCCTGATGATGATCAAAATAAAAATAATTCCATAAAAGGTAACAAGTGTTAATCATTTAATTAATGTGTAATGAAAAGAAAATGTTATCCTATATTGAGTAGGGATTCAAAATAAAGATCTCAATGTGGTGATTAAGAATATGTTTAATGTATGGAGGGTTAGTGTATTATAATTAGAGAAAAACATAAAATTAGATTTATGGCCAAAATTTTTAAAAATATTGCTTGCCACAGTCACAGCATACAAACAGCTGTGACTGTGGTTACAAACTCTCATGTACAGTGCCTATCAATGGGCCAGAAACAAATATATAGTTAATCAATTAATTAATTAACTATATAATAGAGGCAGAAAGTTGTTAGGAAAACTCCTCTTGAATGTGTATGGTAATCAAAATAATTCAATAAAAGGGTAAGTAATTAGGAAGATCACCAAAAACCTTAATTGTGTGAAATTACTCACTTCATCTAACATTTTTTAGTTATAAGTGTATTGAGATTTTGGTTTATTTATTTAATATACCCTTTAGCTCCAATGTTCTTTCCTTCCATGCCATTTACCTATTTCTTCCACTGACCAGTAGGGCTTGTAATTTGTATGACTGTTATGGGGAATGCTTTCCTTTGGTTCTTGACATATGGCAGAACCAGATATCTTGGCAGTTTTGTTCACTTTAAATGACTTTACATTGATGGATGAAGTATATTTTTTGGTAAGGCTCTTGAATATTCCCAGGTTTCATCTGGGAAGCTACAGGTTCTAGAGAATAAATATCGATTTCAATTTGTATTTGTCTATGGCCGATTCCTAAAGCTGGTCTGTGACATTACAGTGCAACACCCGACAAGTTGTTCAAGGCAAAAGTAAGATTGGGATTTGTTGATTTCCATGTTCAGGAATAAAAGGTTTGTAATTGTGTCATATTTTACGATAAGTATTAGATATATAACATTGGTACAGTACACTAATCTTTACATATTCACATACATGGAAAATACAAATCCTACTTATTCCTTGGGCAAGACAGGCTCTATGGGGCCGAAGGTGCCCCACACAGAACCTCAAACAACGGTCTAAACGGGATTAACCCGCCCGCACTCCCCCTCGCTCACATTGGTAAAAACTGTTGCAAAGATGATGTGGGTAGAATCAAGAATGTTTCATGATTTTCACCGGTAATGGGATGTGGGAAAATCAAGAGCTCACGACGGCAAGGTCGCTAGTCCTCACGTAGATTTATCCTCTACCAGGATCGTAATAGGGTATTTACCGCGTACCCCCAAACTTTTTCTAGCTCTGTGGGTAGTGCAGCATCGCCAACAGTCCGTAAACATTAAGGATCCTGTTTTCACATTTCTTGGAGGCAATTTCTTTATTTAAAGTCTCCAAAAAAATATAAGATATTTCTACAATAAAGAACTCTCAACTATCACGACGATTGCCTCATTTTTTTTTCTGTTTGGTAAAAATACTTTCATTTATTTCTACCTACTATCATATTACCTTCACCTATTTTTTTTTGCCTGATTTTACATACTCAAAACGCATCATAATCTCATAAACTTGACACAATCTACAATTTTTACCACATATTTGTAGATCATACTGGAAGAAATTAATCGATATCATGACCTGGGACCAACAATAAATAAATTTGACTACAGTAACAAATGGAACTGTACTATTTTTAGCAGGGTTCCAGTTTTCAAACAATTTTCTATAGGACAATGTTCATCTGAAATATATAAGGATAAGTGTCCTCTTTTACACAAGACATAAGAAGTAATACTTGTTTCTTGCAAAAACTTCAAGACTTCCTCAATGCAGTCTAACCCGGTCCAAGTTCGGAGCCAATTATATTTCTGTTGCTCAATAACACAAATGTACAATTACATATGATTACGAGCTAAGAGTTCACTAGCAAATGAGAGGGAGCAACCCTCTGTCTTGGGCCTAAGGGATATTTATCTGTATAGGGAAGCGGTAACAGCAGGAATAAAAGTGCAGATAGAAAGGTCGTGGGAGCCAATTATTTAGAATTGAGGTCTGGGAAGATACCTTACTAATAGGATAAGATAAGATAATTATAACAGGGCTGATTATTATATGCTACGAGACACAGTCCTTAGGATGTTGCTGATAAACATACCATTTGTTAATAAGAATATATATTACATAACTAAGATTTTTGTACTAGTGTTTGTAGAGATGCTAAGAAGAAATAAGTTCATAAAAACTGATAAATCATATAGAATAACTGTGTTATAATAAGTTTGAAGGTTAAAATGAAATATATTTCGCTAGAGGCTAAATGTATAAGAGAATAAGAGTGAGATAACATAGTTTTCAGAAAGTACGAGGGAAAAAACGCTATTATAATAACAAATGTTATTTTTTAATGCTGCGATTTTTAACAGTTATGCGTTTTCCCCTTCTAGTTACCCATGAACTCATTCCATCAGTTGTGTTCTTGTGTCGGGAAAGTTTAATCATATCAAGTTATTACAATGGGTTGTGATGGTGGCACTATCCCGAAAAGAGATGAATTGGTTAGAAAGAAAAAGAAAGCTGAACAGGTATTGTTTTGTTTTTTTAATGTTACTCTTTTTGTATTACATGGGGTGCACGAAATATGTATAATGTATTAATGAAGAAATATATAACTGCCAGTACTTTAGACATAGTCTGCAATGAAATATTACTGCTAACAGGGTCATTGAATTTGATAACAATATATTCCTTTATTTAGGTTCTGTTGCAACCATGTATATTTGTTACATTTATAATTGATTAGGTCAATTTGTTTACTTATGTCTGGCATAAATAACTTGAAGCTCATTTAGTATTTGGCCTTTGCCTCTTAGTTATATTGTATTATGTAGATTCTAGTTGAACTATTATTTATTCTACACATATTAATATTTTGCCAGAAAAATTATATTTGTCAATATGCTATAACTATGTTATCAACTCTTAAGCAATGATTTGAAAATTTCACCTCCAGCAAATAATCTACCTGCTGTTGGTTGTTTTTTGTTCAAATATCCCACTTTAACGGTCTGGGGCTCTTATGATATTTATAGTGTATTGTCATCTGTTAGTATGTTGTCATTGCCTTTGCTCACCACCCTTAATTTAAGATATTTACCTGGATTAAAGACAAAATGCTACTGTGATTGTGTAAATAAACAATTTGGACTAGTCACATACTTATAACCTTGAAAGTTCATATTAATTTATAAGACGTTTTCAAGCATTGTTTGTAAGAAATGCTCCACATTGTGAAAATCCACTTTTAGGCATTTAATAGGTTGGGAAGAAAATAATTTCGGTTTTTTAGTGTGAAATAAAACTTAATTTTTTCTATACAAAAAATGAACTTTAATCAGTCAAATATCTTCTATTCTGTTCGATGACCTTTTGCCATTTTTCCTGTAACTTCATGGCCCCGCTTTCTTGCCTTATGAAAATAAAAAAGTAAAATGTGTCAAACGCTTATTTTTGCACTCCATGTTAAAACTGACCATAAACCGACAGTTATAACAAAATTACACGTTATTTCTTTCTATAGTAACCTAAAGGTATCGACTACCAAATCTCAAAATAAAAAAATTATAACATTGTCAAAAGAATAATGAAACAAACATAACGCTAACTACTGGTGCAAACCGAAATCACTTTCTTGCCAACCCAATTATTATGTTTCATTGTCATTAATATTAAAATTTTAACTGTAGATTATAACATTCACTGCTTATGATAAAACTTAGGTATTTTTTTTTATTTTTAAGTAGAGGATTGTATGTTCTCATTTTATATTATAATTTCAAATTTACAGAAGGATAAAGTTTCTCAGAGGTCATTTTTATGGAGACATTGCAATATATCTCAAACTGTATTGCATGACCCAGTTGTAGCTTGTGGACTTGGCCGCCTTTATAATAAGGATGCTCTTATAATGGCTCTTCTTGACAAAAGCCTTTTACCGGAGACCGCAGGTCACATAAAATCGATCAAGGTAAACTATTATTTCATTGTCTAAAAAAAGTTTTAAATTATTATTTACATTGACATATTTAATTATTAATAATTTTTTAGGATGTAAAAGAATTAAAATTGACGGCTAATCCAGCCTATGAAGCTACTATTGATAAAGGAGATCAATATATTGACAACCAAAGTGCACCATACATTTGCCCAGTGATTGGACACGAAATGAATGGAAACTTCAAATTTTGTTTTTCTTGGGGATGTGGTTGTGTTGTATCTGAGCGAGCTATGAAGCAACTTAAGTCCAATCTTTGTCATAAGGTAAGCTAATTTTATTTATAAATAATACAAGATAGTATTAAATATAATAATAGGCCTAAGTTCCTCCAGTATGTATATTTATTATTATCTTCTGGACTTTAAACAACAAATTAAAAGGTTCTTAATTAAAATCCTTAAATAAGTTGAAATTGTTTTTACAAACTAACAAAAAATGTTTAAGAAAAAAAACTTTTATTATTTCTAATTGTAATTCTTTGAAATAATTTTTAACATTCTTTTGAGTTTATCCTTGGTTGCTGAGGCAGAAATTACGTTTTTGTCACGATTCATTTCACATCCTCTGGGGCTTGATTAATAACAGGTCTATTTAGCTTCATGTAAACAAGCAATTGCATTTTGATTATACCCTCACTTTTTTTCAGTGGGCTGCCTAAATAAATCCTAAAACCTTGTCAACCTGCTTCTAGCATTAGTTATGAGGTAGCTCTAGTGTTTACCTACATCTCTTAAAACAATTCCAACTAATAATGTGACATTCTTTTACTTTAGCACCCTGCACGGGTATGGTTCAGGATATCAGTGAAGCTATTGCCCCACAAATAAATATCAGCCTATTTAGGATCATCTAGAATCTTGAAAAAGTTCGTGCTATGACCCTCTCTCCATGTATTTTTCTATTATTTTTTAGGAAAAAGATATATAAGGGAGGGTATGCCTAGAAATTCTCTTAATTCAACTTTAGTCAAGTTAATTATTATTATTATTAGCATTCCTTGTTGAAAAAAAAAAATTGATTGATGACCAATGTAGCATGCAAAACCATCGTACTTATTATGACAATGTATTTATTGGAATGCCTACCTGATCAAGTGCTCAATTTTTATTTTTCTTAATTATTTTATTTGTTCTAGTGCCAAAGCCCAGTTGCAACAGATGATGTCGTTGTTCTTAATCCCATTGATGAAGAAATAGATCTTATGAGGTCGCGGATGGAAGCTAGACTAGCTATAAAAAAAGCTGAAAGAAAGTCCAAAAAAGTCAAACAAGAAATAAAAGAGGAAATCCTTACTGATTCTAATGAAACGCCCCAAAGTAGCTGTTCTACATCAAGTGGAATAGTTCCAAAAGTTGAAAAATCTCTACAAATTAAAATAGAAACAAGTATGTATTTATCAACTTTTTATTCTGTGCTTTTATATATTTTGTAATTTCACAAGACCCACTAGGGTCACAATGATTATTGGATTTACTGTAATAATAGTACATTATTAATTGTAACTTTATATTATAGATGGAGCTAAAAGGCCAGCAGAAAACAATTTATCAATGAAAACTGCAGACTTCAAGAAAACCAAAAGTGATTATTCTGTCGCTAAAGACCCAAATTCAACAACTGTTTATAAATCTTTATTCACATCAAGTGTTAAAGCACAAAATCAAATGAAAGCTCATTGGGTTACTTATAACCCTTTCTTCAATTAAAATATTTATAACTCCTACTTATTAAAATTAATTGAATCAAATAGAAATGTACATATTTTTTTTGTAATTATAAATAAATAGAATATTATTTATATCAGTTTTCAAATCTTTAATATATTGATCCTATATTTCCTAATTTAAATTGTCTAATAAATGTTTCCGGACTATTCTAAGTTTATCCATGAATTTTTCTTATCTAGTCACCATATTTAAAAAATGAATCTTTACAAAAGATCCCTTTGTTTGAACCAATGTTATATGAAAAGCAACATGGTATCTGTAGTAATTATGATAACGCCTGTTAGAGAACCTGGTTCAGGTTGTGAGGACTAATAAAAATAATTCAATAAAGTTAATAAAAAGTAATTAATAAAATCATTTAAATCCTTAATCATGTGGTTCTGCACACAACCAAAATTTGTATTAATAATTATTCTTTTTGGTTAGTTGTTCCAGTGTTATAAATTTTAATAACTATTGCTGAAAACTAAAAGTAATGACAGCACAGTGTCTGAAAGGTTATGAAAAGTTTTTTTAATTTATCATCAATCAAATCATTGACTGAAAATCTTTAGTAAATAAATGTTTTCCTGATGTGATCATGACCAAACGTGTTATTTGGTTTTCTTCAAATTATGAGTGAATGTTCTTTGCGAGTGGGCACTTTCACTAGGCCAAATTTACCATCAATGGCTACGCCACAATCAGACTCTCTAATAAGTTTTGGTCCGGGATATGACAATTGAACAAACTCTCATGAAAACAATCTTCTGGTGGGCTAACTCGTGGAAGAGGTATGCCAAACAGCTCTCACTTGCTGGACTCTCCTCAGGTTAGCTGCGTTACAAAATGTGTGATGAAATTGAGAACATACTATCATGAGATGTTCCCATATTAGCAAGGATAATAGTGACAATTATAAACTAACTGAGTGATTTTTGAGTCACGATCCTTTTCCAACATTAAACACTTTATGTCAATAAGTAATGGAGTGATTGGAAGTGAAGACGTCAACGGCTACCTGTTCTGGGAGGTTGGTTATAGAGGAATGAATGGAATTTGGGAGATGCTTTGTACCTACAAATTCAAACATGGATGGGGTATGAAAAAGAAGCCAAGAAGAATATTGGTGGACTTAACTCCAGAGTAAATTAATAAAGAACCAGCTCCATTGGCATTGCAGAAGATAATTTTGTGCCAATGCAAAAAGGCTTGTGGGAACAAATGCAGCTGCATAAAAGCAGGACTTCAATGCTTCATAATGGATTTTAATCCTGTGGTAATAAACGAGAGGTTAAATTCAACATTGAAGAAAACAAGTTAAACTATATACTGCCTATTGGTAAAAGTGTTGAATTATGTACATCAACCACATCTGGATAAAAACTGATTAATTATTATAAATTGTGTATATATCGTTAAAATAAAATTTAATATTTTCAAATTGCAAACAAATATAAGTATTTGTAATTCTGTTGGAAATTGGGTTTTTCTTTTTCAAAAATTCTTAATCCCCAAAATTTACATGAATCTCACAAACTACATTTATATACATACATAATGGATTAAAGATATTACAATCAGGAAAACTAATTAATTTGAACAGAGGGTGATATTTTCAGTTTCCAATCCACTTACACTAAAATTGCTATTTTATTATCTCTTGGCATCTGTTGGGAGTAATTACAAATATTTTTTATAGGTCTTGTAGGAAATTTAATCTTCAACAAGATTGGTTATTACGTATTTAGCACTAAAAAAATAATTTTTAAGGCAAAATCACTGACATTTAACTTTTAACACGGCCTCGTATATCAAGTACCTGTTCCGAATTTTCCAACAAATAACATATGAAACTTACTGAAAATTTAACGATCTTTAATATTGGTAATGGCATCTTTTTGACTAAAATACACTCGAAGCGAGTTACTGAGGAAAAACTAAAAAAAGTGCTTTTTTTTTTTTTAAATGGTAGAAAATGTCCAAGGGGGGAGGTCAAAAACTTGGATTTTTTATGAGGGGGTCAATACATACAATACCTGAAAATCAAAATTACTCCAACTGCTACAATCCAATATGATATATATATTTATTGGGCTACTAGCCCATTGAAAGCACTGGGGGTTAATTTAATAAAACCTATGAGAGATGAAATTAGGTTTATTTCATTAATTTACTAAGGTCTAAGGTATTTCAAATATTTAAGAAAGAAAATCATAATGGAATAATAAATAAATATAAAGCCAGGTTAAATAAAATAAAATGTATTGATGGTCTTACGTAACACTAATGTACATATTTACATAGTAATAGGCAAAGTACAAGGGAAATTATAAACGAAATATACAAAATACATTCAGAAAAGAAATAATAGTAATTAAACTTAAGGTGCTTTAATTTGAAGAATTATTTTCCTTGTCTTTGGGACTTCTTCAATTCCTTTTTCTTTGTTTTATTAATTTTCCTGTTTCTTTTTATCAATTTCTTCTTTTTCGATGATCCCAACCAAACAGGAAAACTGTTCTTATTTTTAGGGATGTTGGTATTTTGGTTAGTTTCCATTTGTTCGGCTTTTAAAATTTCCGACTTTGAAACCACTGCAAAAACATATAAACCCATTAAAAAAATGTAATTATAACATCTTTAATTAAAAAATTACAATTTCCATTCATACATCATATTATATACATACACATTCTATAGCACAACAATAGATCGCAAGGCTTCTGCTCTTTTAGAAGATGAAGAGGATAGTAAGGATGAATGTAACTGGTTAAGGAGTTGACAAGAGGATTAGGGTGAGAGGATAGGCTTTTGGAAAAAAAGGAGAGTTGGCCTATAGAGATCGCTATGAAGTTTGTAATGTAGAAAGGTGTGCAATCTATAGTTATGAGGTACTTTGTGTGGATTGGAATGTTTGGATTCATTTGATGTTCGAAGGTTTGGGTGTCCCCAATAGTTTTAGTCTGTACGTCTAAATTTGTTTTAGAAACTGTTTGTAAAGAGTGTCCCAGACCCTCATTCTGACCCCATTATCTGGTCTACTAGTCTACCCTGTAGCCACTAGTCTCCCGGGTCTTCCATACAGCAACCAAGCTGCTGTATGCTTCTTGGGCAAACTTCCTTTATATATGATCTAGGTGCATCCTTCCACTCTACACTATATGCACCAATTCTGTTTCATTATAAAGGGTGTCTCAGAATTAACGCAAGATTTGAATTTGTCGCCATTTGTGCAGTAAAGTGCTGGCAACCCTAAAAAAAATACAATTTGACAGCTGACAGTTTAGGGTTAGTAAAAATGGAGTGTTACACCATAGAACAACGTGTCTTTATTTTTGAACATTATCTCAAAAATAATGAAAGTTTGGCGGCCGCAGTTCGAAAATTTCATATAAAATATAGTTGGCATAGTGTTTTGACTTCATCAACTGTGAAGAGATTAATTGCAAAAATTTAGAGACTGGATCATTTGGAGAAACTAAACACACTGGTTGTTCAAATGTCAATATCAATTCGGCGTCATAAACACAGTTCTTTGTGCCGAAATTGGATGATATTGATGTGGCCAACATGATGGTGCCACATGCCATCAGAATTGCCTCCCTAGATCGTGTGATTTAACATCTTTAGATTTCTTTTTATGGAGTTATTTGAATTCAAAGGTGTATGTCAACAAGCCCACATCCACCTGTGCATTAAAAGAGGAAATTCAACGCTGCATCATTGAAATTCAACCAGATTTATGCCAAATGGTCATTGAAAATTTTGACAAAAGAGTGCGTATGTGCCAGCAAAGTCATGGAGGTCATTTGCCTGATGTGTTATTCCATAAATAACCCTATCCTATTTTCTTTATAATTCAATAAAAAAATAACATCAAAAATACTAAAAACTGTGTTTTCTATTTAAATAAAATCTTGCGTTAATGCTGGTACACCATTTATATGTGAAGTTTGCTTTCTAGTGTGAGGTGAAAGAGTGCCTGTTAAGTAGTCTGTAAAACTATCCAAACCATCTGTTCAATTTTTGTCTTATAAATTATTTATGAGGGTTCCAAAATAAGCCTTTTGTTAAGAAAACCTAGGTTTCTAACAGTATTGGACATTAGAAATTTTAGTTTATATTTCTTTGAATAGTATTGAATGTAATAATGCTTGCTACAAGTTAGTTATATGGTTCTAAATGAATGTTGCCACCAAACCGACAAAATAAGCCATGCATTAAAAATTACAAACAAGTTTGTGAAAGGTTTTTGATGGTAAAACTGTTTTCAGAAACAAAACATGGTCTCATCTCAAGTTAAAAACACCAAGTCTTTTCAGCTTTGTTTGTATCTGGTTCAAAGAAAAAGTATATGGTATAGAGCGGAGAACTGATTTTACAAGGCGGGTGGATTATCCTGAGGTTTTGAGATTTTTTTAATGAGCTATAAAACTTGGTTTTATTTTATTCTTAAATTCTAGAAATCGCTATATGAATATTTATAAACCGGCATGTAAACATTTTGGAAATTATTTTAGAGATAGGGATGGAAGAGATAACATAAAAATTGAAGTAGAGATGTGATACATCACACAATCAATAGGTTTCGTTTAATTATGAAAACAATTTTATTGTCAGTTTAAGCGAGTCATTGTGGACAATAGCCCACGATTCCCAGCACATAATAAGTATTTTCAATCAGCAAATTAAAATCTTCAATTTGATATGATGGGAAAATTAGCATCTTCCAGAAGTAAAATCTAGAGTACCCATGTTGTACCTACTTAATTTTACTTCTCATTGAGGTATCAAATAAAACTTTCGTGCAAATACCATCACTATAATAGAAATTGGGGATAGTGAACACAGTTTTAATGACTTCGCAACTTTTCGTCTTAATTAAAGAGAGAACTGAAAAAAACTTTTTGGGGTTTACCCATTGGGTAATTAAAAAACCCTGAAGTTCATTACAAAAACAAAAATTCTTAATTTTTAGACTAGTGATCTCATACTCTATACCTGCCAATGGATGACCTATTATATTATACACTGGCCATATTTATTATTTTTTTCGAAAAAAAAAAATTCTGGCAAAGGTTCTCTATTAGAATTTCTTTTACAACAGTCGAACCAGCATTTTATAAGGTGATAGTACAATAACGGGGTTTAGATGGATGGGAGATAAAATTTTGAGGTCAAGGCACATTTTTTTTTATTAGAATCCCTTAGAGCAGAAGTTACTGCTTCCCTCTATAAATAACAACACAGATGGATAACGATGAGGTAAAATGTTGCAGATCCAAAATATTTTATGTAAGACAGGGAGAATAAATAAGAACTTTTCACTCATGTCTTAAGCAAGTTGCTAAACTAATCACATGTAAAATGTGGTGACAACTCTCCTGGTAAAGAAAACTTTGTGGCATATGCATACTTAATTACACAAATTATTGTTCTAGCAAGGCATGGCAAATGCAGTAAATAGATCTATGTATTTGACTACACACTAGTGCATTAAGACTAACACAATATTGGCATAATGTAGTAATAAACAGATTTACATGTGTTGAGTGAATAAGTATCAACAAGTTATTTATATCGATATTAAATAATTTTGTCCAATATAGGTGGCATATTAGAAGGAGTAATATACGAACATTAGTTCTGTGGCAATAAGTTACATATTTAAGTAAGACAAGCAATCAGCCAATCCCTAGAATGAGGATAAGCATGGGGTTGAGAAGGGCAGAGCAACATTGTGTGGCGGGTTATGGTTCACATAAACTGGAACATATGAATTGTTTTTCAACTGTGAGGGAGGCGATCTTAATTAGTAATGAGAACATGGGATAAATTCAACAATTACACTAAGGCTGGGAAGGGGAGTTAACCTTAGAATTTCCCTCCTACCCTGCCCTGACTTTTTTAAACCCACATGATGATAGATAAACCAGAATCAAGTAAAATCATTGTATGAAAAAATAATATTACTAGCTTGTAAATGCAACAATGAGAAAATTACAAACCAGTAACAACTTGAGACAGATCAGACATTTCCACATCACCAGAATCATTTTGTTTAGCATTGTTCACAATCATCTTTAGTTTTTCAAGTTCTTTTTTGCCATATCTTTCTCGTTTGACGGCTCGCATCTTCCTTTTCCATTTACTTCTAAGACTTTTTGCCATAACGGTTAATTCTAAATAAACCTCTCCCTACCTGGAATTAATTAAATAAATTAATGAGAAAGATATCCGTTATGATTGACCAAGGGAAAATATTTAAACACATCAATAAATGCTAACGACTAAACAGTTATAGTTGAAACAATTACCTTAATAGTTGTACACAATAGATAAACACAGCATGTAGAGAGCACGTGACTGAGGTGCTCCCAACGACAACTTATCACAAAGAGTATATACTCATAGAGTAGAGAACTCTGGTGTCATTTTGTGTGACCACACACATCAGAGCTCTCTGCTTATCTTTTATTTTGTATTGAAATCTAAATCTATTCTTTGTGTCACGGTACAACCTGACGAGCTAATAAAAATAAAGTAGCTCCTTTCTTGGTTTTTTAAAAAGATGCTAGGCTCACCCAAAAAATAAAAATAAGAAATAAGTGATCAGCAATGGATATCTTACAGCTTATTATTATAGTATTTAGCTGTTGGTAAATCATAATCAATTAAAGAAAATATGAAATTATGAATAAAATAAATAGTAAAACGTTTCACTTCTGAGCAAGAAGGAATACTTAATGGCCTCATACACACTGGAATATGTCGGGCTCCACAGAGTCAGTCTCACCAGATAACTACGTCAGGTACCAAGATGACGATGTTCCTGACATCTACAATGGCTATGATTTAATTAATTAGTAAAAGCGTAAAGTCATATTTACTACTAAGCACAGAGTGTATACTCGACTTTGGCTTTAGCGTAAGTTTTGATTATATCTTTATGTGAACCCAGACATATCCTGTTACCACGGGATTACGAGGGTAGAATTAGGATATATAAAGACTACAATAGAACTAATTAAGGAAGTAGAAGTGATCCGGTTTTGAGTCACGATTCTTTATAAAAAAGTTTTGTGTGATATTAGATAAAAACTGTGGGACAAGGAATGCTAGGTCTCGAAAGTAAGTTTGTTCATTACCGGATTTGTTGAGGATTGATTATCCTCTAAACTAAGGATGCTTGGGTTGAAGCAAAGTGCCTAAAGTCCATCCCTATGCTAGTAGCACAACTCCAAAATGAATGAACCCTTATACAAGGATAGTATCTACATTGCCTGTACTAATTTGGAATATATGTGAGCGTTAAATCCAAATAAATAATGTAATTGTTTTGAACACTTTATTTATTTACATGTTATTTGTTTTATCCTAAAACTGGAAATTAAAATAAACTAATATATGCTTCAGGCAATTTTTGTTTTTAAAGTTTTTGAACTATATCTTAAACTATACCTGTTTGGCCAGTAGAACGCCTTCATTCATGAACTACAGATTTGCAGCTAAGTGATAAAGGGCTGATTTCAATTTCTCATGACAGGCACCAATGAAATATTATTAATTAATTCCGTCCTCAAAATTCTTGCTTGACTACATCAAGTGATTTAAACCGCAGAGAATTATTATAGGATAAAGAACTGAAAAATTTTTCAGTAAACATGAATAAACAATTAAAACTTGTTTCCTCTTACTTGAAGTTTGCTGGTTCAGGGGAGATGTCCTGTAGATTTGTATGCCTTGATTGTTGTTTTTTTACGTTTATTTATTTTTTCAAATTATTTGTCTCATTCTAAGGTATCATTTACAGATATCAGCATTGGTGAGATCTTCTGCGGAGCTAGAAGAATCTGTTGCTGATGAGATCAAAAATAATATTATAAAAGCCAGAAAACATCCTGGTGTTATGTCCCATAGTCCAGTTTCACTTCCCGATGAAATTCAAAAATCAATTTTGAAATTATTATCAAAAGGTAACTTAGTGCATTGTGGAATATCCATAAGATTTTAGTAGTATAACAATTTTAGCAGTAACATAATAGGTCACTTATCTTATAGCAATTTATATAAATCATAAAGTTATATATTCCCCAAGACTTGAAAGCCGCCTAATTTATTTATATTTCATGATTTTTTCCTGGCATTATTATAGGCTATGGAAGGCTCGCTCATTGTTTAGTATTTAGTCGGTATCATACTTTAACCAGCAGCTTTTCCCCTTAACCATAATGCTCAGACATCAACTAAATAGAGATTAGGAGGTCTTTAAGAGGAACTGTGTTAGAGTTATTACTTTTTTCTATTAGAAAAATTTGAACATAATGAACAGTTAAAGAGCCAAACTTGATATGAATCTGACAAAAGATAGGAGTTAGTGGGGTTGGATAGGGGTAAAATGTCAGCGTAGCAACCCATTCCTTTTTAAATATTTTCAGCAAGATAAAGGCTATATCTTTATGTACACTCAGCTATATATTTACATGTTACCTACTGTTTTCTGCTTTGAATTTGAGATAAATTATTATTAATGCTTGCAACGATTACATTTGTTAAAGTGGTATGAATTTATTTTTTTCTAGGAGCACCTTACAAGCAATTGGTTAAAGAATCTAAACCTCTGGGTAACTACTTAAAGTCACGGAAGGCTCCATATGAAAAAAAGGAATACTTTCAGAAACGTCTAGAAATTAGAAAAGAAGTTATATATTCAAGTATATATATATATATATTACATTAAATTATTGCCACAAGTCGTTAATTATTATATTGAACTGCAGAAAATCACAAATTTCAAGTTGCAGGTTTTAATTTTATTTCACTAGGAATGAGGTTTTTTTTCCTTGAGAGTTTTTTAGTGCCATCTATATCCAAACCAGAGATGGTTTGCTTCTATAGTCATTTAATCAAATTAGAAATCTTTTTAATTACTGATTAAAAGCATTTTTATTACTTTAAAGTAAAGGAGTTCAAATTTCAAAAAATGGTGTACAAGTTTAGAGTAACTTAGAGACAAATCATTAAAAATTATATTAAATCTCCTCTGAGTAACTGGACCTGCCAAGAGAAAGATATCATTTAACTCTATCTCACATTCTGGTGGGCAGGGTAACTTAGTTGGATGAATTACTGGATAGAGACCAAAAGATCCTGGTTTTAAATCATGGCTGTGGCATTTTTCTCTGACTCCCAACAATTAAAATAAGAATTAATTTTTAATTTTTTACAGTGGGAATCGATGTAGAGAAATTACCTCACCAAGAGCAGGAAAATTGTAATAAAATGATTGAATCTAAAGTAGATAATTTATTAAAGAAAAAAATGTATTCCTGGAATAAACTTGATTTTACTAAGTATATGAGTCAGCTTTATGTTGTAACAAGAGGTGCTGCAGAATATTCTGTGCTACACAAGATTTTTAAAGAAATCTATACAAGGTCGAACTTTGTACCAAAGACAGTTTTTGATTTTGGATCTGGAATGGGATCTGTAATTTGGTTAGTAACGTTAAGTTTATTGTTATTGTTATTTAATACTAAATTGGAATGTTAGGAAAGCAGTCTCTTTATTTGAAATTTTGAACCGATCCCTTTCTTTTAGGGAGATAGAAAGCCAGTCTTAACTCTAGTTTTTTTTATACTTTTAATTTATCATCTCACTTTGCTGATTAGTTCAGACTCTCCAAGCTTTTTTTGTAGAAGTGGCTTGACATTCTGGCGAGAAAACTGAAATTAATACTGCAACGATAACTCTGCCATTTTCTCGGTTAGACTTCAGTTCCATCTAACGGCCCTGTCAGTAAACTTAAGAGATGTGCCACAAATTCGAATTTTTTTATCTACCCAGGAGAACAATCTCTGTATTCACCTAAGGCATGGCTACAAAGTAGTGTACAATTTATTTTATTTTTGAGTAGAAATGAAACAGTTATTAGTGTTAATTAGATTAAGTAAAAAACTATGCATAGGTATAGATTAAGTTTTACAAAGCTGTCCACTATGGATTAGTTAACAGAAAATCTTTCATAGCATATCTTTTTTTTTCTAGGGCCGCTAATTCTATTTGGGGAAATTCAATTAAGGAATATTACTGTGTTGACTCATCTTCACAGATGAACAACGTTAGTGAGATGATTATTAAAGAAGGTTTAAGAGAATTAAACAAAAAGATATTTTACAGACAGTTTTTACCTTCTTCTCATGATGTAAATTACAAAAAAATAAATAAGATAGTCACTTATTATAAATACTTGATGCATATATTTATATAAAATATAATTCCTCTTAGATATCTTCAGACATTGTTGTTAGTTCTTATACACTTCTGGAATTATTATCTGCTGAACAGCGTTTGGAAATTGTGAGAAATCTTTGGAATAGGACTGGAAAATATTTAGTGCTGATTGAATTAGGTAATCTAGATGGTTTTAAGGTAAACATAATAAATTTGATTTTAATATGCAAGTACATTTATTTTAGTGTGTCTTATGCACTTTAAATTTTGTAGGTGCTAAATGAAGCACGAGAATATTTATTATCTAATATAAACAAGAATGATTGTAGTAGAGATACTTCACATATCTTTGCACCAGTAAGTATAACTGTTGTTTAAAACAGACTAATTTCTAAGTAAGTGATCAATATCTCTTTAAATTATTATTTCTATATTATATTTAATTATATTGTTGTGATATTTAGATGTTGTGAGTTTGTGATGTTGCCTTTGATATAAACTCGAAATTAGCGGGCGTAAATGAGCGATAAACGACCCGTGGATCATTGCTATGTAGGAATGAACATTATTTTTTGACGTTATATCTAATATTAATAGTTATCATATAAATAAAATCAAGACTTAAATATAAATATTTTAATATTGGATTTGTTAACTTTAAAATAAATAAAGTTAATTATATCTAAGACAACTGGCATTAAAAAATAAGAAAGTTAAAAAATCAAGAAGGCAGCGGAAAGGGACAAGAACGACGAGACCGCGGTAACCAGCCTCTTTAAATTTTGACCTGGCCACGAAGCAGGAAGGTTTGAAGGGTTGCTAGCTAGCAGTGGACGTGTACTGACCTTGTGGCGAAAAGACAACAACGAAACACAAAGGCAACCACGCTCTGCTACCAAGAAACTAGAAGAATTCGCCGAAGGACGTTAGAAGAGTAAATCTGGCCAGTCGCGATTAATGTTAAGGTAAATTTTAAGTTTAGTTTTTAACATTGTAAAATTGTAACATACATGATTATATATAATAAATTAATGAAAAATTTTGTTATAAAATCTAATTTTCCTTTTGCCAGAAGTTCTTTTGTATATTAACAGAACCTAATTAACCTCAGATTAAAATTAAAAAGAAAACAATATCGATAAAAAACATAATATTTGGCGCCCGTGTAAGGAACGTGTTAATGAGGAAATCTGGCTAAAGGATTGTTTAGTTAAGTGTCACAAAAATTGTTGTTTAATTTTGATATAAAGTTCAGAGTCTAAAGTTGAAAAATTGTGTTTGTGGTAGGGATTTATATTGTTAAAGTTCAGTCATGGAAAGCGTAAATGAATCGAGCCGGGAGGAGAGTAAAATAGAGAAGATGTTGAAATTAGTATTGGAACAAAATAAATTAATATTTGAAGAAAATAAACAGTTTTGACAAAAAATTATCTAATAAATTCTATAAATTGGCGGTTGAAAATAATGAACAATTTGAAAAAATAGACAGTAAATTTGAAATGACTAAACAAGGATTACAAAATTCTTTCAATGATTTAAATGTAAAACTGGATGAAAAAATACATCCTTTAGAAACGGATTTAAAACCGGAACTGGAAAATAAAAAAAATGATTTTAAAGAAGATAACTTAGAAAGAAATTGTAACATATGTGATTATATATAATAGATTAATGAAAAAAATTGTAATAAAATCTAATTTTCCTTTTGCCAGAAATTCTTTTTTATATTAACAGAACCTAAACAACCTCAGATTAAAATTAAAAAGAAAACAATATCGATAAAAAATGTAATAGTATGTTGATTCCATCCTTCTGAAATTTTGAAGAAAAAAATTCAAAAAGTGTATTTGTTATGTAACATTATTAATCCAACTTGGCCGACTTAAATTGACTTGTATCATATTATAAATATATTGTATAATATAGTTGAATGATTAATTTTTTTAGTTTTAAAATCTCTCCTTCCCCCAAAGAAAAAAAATTCATAATCCTCCCCCAAAAAAGTTCTTCCCAACACCCCTGTTGATTGAACTGAATAGATGTGAAAACTAATTTTGATGGATATACAGTGGCAATTAAGTTATGAATATCACAAGTTTATGGAAATATAGTCAACAAAGTAATACTTCGCATAAAATAGTTTATGTTCACCATACTTGGTTGACAGACAGCACTACATTAGGCCTTGATGAATACCAAGTCAGGTCGAACCTTTGGCCCATTCGGATTGGAACTTGCAAGAAGAGACATGGCCAAGAGAGGACATAGTGAGAATTCAAGAGGATGTTTAAGGATTGGGAAAGATAGAAGAATTTTGTGAGTCCTGTTCTCTACAAATTACAGGACATAAAAAAAATTACTTAGCTTACATAATTTTTTTATTTGGCATTCTGCTATGCATAATTAAACAATTATGTTTTTTACATATCATTAATTTATCTTATAGTTGGTGTATTTGTTGTCCCATTTCTTTCATAGTTATAGAAATTTAAAGTTTCTTAAATATTTCAGTGCCCTCATAATCTGCCTTGCCCCCGAGCTGAAAAAAAATGTTATTTCGAATCGTCTTATTTTTGCTTTCCACAGAGACCAATAACTCTAAGAAAAGAATTATATTCATATTTTGTTTTCAAAAAAGGTAAGCTTTTAACTTATTACTATAGAGGATATTTAAAAAAATATATAAAATCAGTAATATTATCGTAAGAAGTCCATTCTCGTATAGTTGTAAATTTAATTATTTTTTTTAATGGGGAAGTACGCTTTCCCATATCTAGACTAATATGGATAGTAGTGATACAGATTGGGGAGTACAATTTAATTTTTATTTATAAAACACATGGTGAGTCCACGTTTATTAATGTATTTAACATGAATTTTATGACTGGATTGAAATATGGGTACAAAGTAGATTTTTTGTTTGCCTTCTATGTTGTCACATGGTGGTTTAGGGTGGGTTAAACCACCCTAAATAATTGAGAATACTATACTATATTTAGTATAATTCTCAATTATTTCATTAAAATTATGTGAATAATCTATTCAAGTGTTGAAATCTGCAGAGAAATCCTCACTTATGGTGAATTGACTATTTCTGTATTGTTGCAATTGTTTAGCCAATCATTGAAATGTAAGCCTTAAGTCTTGGCTAAGCTTCCAGCCTTTTCTTTTATTAACATCCTAGATGTTGCCCTTTTCCTACTGTTGAATAAACAATAAAAAAATAGGCTCATTGATTTGTTCATAAGCACCTAAACTAAATAATTTATTATCTAACTTTGACCTAATTAATAATAATTCAAAATAGCTTATCATTTTGAAGTAGAATTATTTATTTTCTAAAATAAGGAGAATATGCACAGAATCTCAAGTGTCCCAAAATTAAGTATTGATAATGCATATGCCTTGACAATTTTAAAAATCTAATTAAGGTTAATTATTTACATAATGTTGGTGGGTAGGCGGCAAAGTGACATCATCTATGTATGGCAGTATAACAGAAGGGAGCAGGCACTCATTCTTTGAATCAGTTGATAATGATACCATTTGTCCATCAGTTCAATCATGAGAGTTAATAGACCCTGTTTTTGTGAGTAGCAGTGAATAATTAGGATCAAAATGTCATTGCGACAGGTGAATTGCTCTAAGACTGATCGGTGCTTATTTGCTGTTTTGGAAAAATTTATATTAATTTTGTTGCCCCATTTTTTAACAACTAGCATTGCAGGGCTAATAATGCTTTTCTGTAGCCCATATGATGGGATAGTCGGCATACTTACGTACAGCTACTTTTGTTTTATACTGGGTCTCTTGAATTAAACTCAGCATTTCCTACTGAGGTTAAGAAAGCGTGCTAAGGTAGATAGTCCTAAGCTAAAATAGATAAGGGGGTTAAACCCAAATTAATTAACAAACAGTATTACATGTAATTTTGATCTTACATTAAATGTTGTTTGAACTGTACACATTTTAAAACTTTTTTTCATATTGCCAGAATAATTTCTACTCTAGTGTATTTTTATTGTGATGTTGTTTAATTAATAGTAAATAGAGGAGGCAAAACTCTGTTGGAAACATTGGTTGCATTGCTTGTTACCTTTGTGCCTTGATAAATAATTATTTATTATAATAAAGACCCTAATCTTTACTAGATAGTACAGTATTAATGGATTATTGTGTTAATATTTTTATGGTGATTTAGGTGAAAGGTATAAAGAAGACAAACAATGGCCAAGGATTGTACAACCAGTGCTAAATAGATCTAGACATGCCATTTGTCGTTTATGTTGTAAATCAGGAGATTTGAAAGAAGTTATAGCTACTCCAGCCAAGCATGGACAGTAAGTTTCATAAATTTATTTTATAAACAAAAACAATTATTACCATGTACCAATAATTTATTATTTCAGGTTAGGTTACAGATGTGCTAAGGCTTCACGCTGGGGTGATCTGTTTCCTTATAATATAAAACCTTACAGAGAAGTGGTTGAAGATGGAACTGATGTGCAAGTAGAATAGTGAGAATATAATGTGTTTGTGAGCTAGGTAACATGTTTTACTTATAACAGGCATAGTATTATAATAAACATTAAAAATAAACTTCCTCTTTAAAAAGGATGTTAAAAAGGTTTCACAGGATTATATGATATGATCCACATCACAAACTTTATTTATTCCAACATCAGAACTATTAAATACAAAATATTATACTTGGTGTGAGAAACGTATTGCATTAATAAAAATGTAATATCCTAAAATTCCAATATAGTGGCATTTAAGAAAGAAGAAAAACAGACTAATCATTGAGTATGCTGTTTCAAAACAAATGGTGCAGAGCAAGAATTAAAAATCTAAGAGAAAAGTGGAATTTTCGTAAAATGTACTCTTCGCCTAAAGGAAACAAACATACTGTTGATGAGTCTGGGTCAGGTGAAAAGGTTTAATTCCTTAAACCACAATTTAAAGATAATTGCTGAGAGAATAACTCCATCACCATCTATGAATTGCTCGTCTGGTAGAAGAGAAGCACTACTGCAATTTTACAGGAGGGAGACTAGAATCTCAGGAAGGTTAATATCCCTAACTTTTTAAAAAATGACTCACCAACCCTCTGGCATCCCAGAAGCTATCATGAAGAGGTTGTTCCTTTCGATAAATCAAATTTTTCTGACAATTATGAGGTTTCCCCTGAATTTCATTGAATTTGGTAAGGGTTTTTTGTTTTTCACTATTAGCAATCAACGTTATTTAGAATCAATGCATAGAAATTGCTACATACATACATTATATTGGTACACGGAGAACAAATTATTTTGTTATATAAATTTTATATATAAGCCCAATGGCATTGTATGATCAATATTCAGTCATGCAAATGACACAAACATCCTAAGATTGCCTGAAATGGATTTAAAAGTTTATTTCATCACAGCAAATTAAAAATAGAAGAAGATTGCAATGCTAGGTCCTTGAGCATGAAACCTTGGTTGACTTTAAAATAATTTATTACATTAAAGCCTTACTTGGCTCTTTTGTTTATATAATTTATATCAGTCTTTGCATTGACTATTCCTTCATTCAATTATGGACCCCTATCGTCTTTGTGTTTCATTTTCTATTCCACAAGAATGCCAAAACATAAAATTTTAATTAGCTTTGGTATCTTCTGAGACAGTACTTGAAGAAAAGGATTGAGCGCAAAGGCAGCAGCCGAAGAAATTTGTAGGATGAAAAGGGAAGTGATACTAAATCAAAATAAGCTCTTTGATTCAAATGCTCAAATACTAGGGAATAACAACCATCAAGATGCACCTTGATCAGGCCACACTTCACTTGTCCATCATAGTATTTTTTAAATAAACCACTTTTATGCAATATAACTTTTTTTTAACAACATATTACTTTCTTCTACTGTAAGTAAATCATGTTTTCAAATGTGTGAACATTTTTTTACTTGTAGCTCATTAGAGATCACTTAAATAAATGCTAGTACCCCTTTGATGTAGATAATTTTTTTACCTCAATACAGAACATTATTTATCTGAAGCTATAGATTTAATTTACCCTTATTTTTGTGTGCCCATTCTTTCTTTTTTTAAATAAGATATTACAATATGAGGTAAAGATTAAAAGGGGAGTTAGTATAAATCGAATTCGAAAAATAAAAAAAGTCAAATTGGAGTGAGTCAAGTTGTGAGATAATTAATTTGTAGAGGTGCAGGTGATTTATACTGGTTAAGTTACTTCAATTATTTATTATCTAATTATAGTTATAACAAATAAAAATTTCGGTAACAATAATTTAATGAAATGTGGTACATGGAGACTTATAAATCCTAATTAAAACTTATTTACTTACATATAATTTAATTTAAAATGGTATTTCTAAATCACAAAATATAGGTAATTTCCTGATTATGCTGTAATTTACATTTAAACTTTATACATAAAGACATAACAATCTTTATAACAAAAAATATAAATATATAAAAGACAATTGATAAAAACAGTATGAATTAATTCACAAACACATAGTTCCTTGGCTTCTATGCAGATTCCTAAAACAGAAAAAAATCACCATTAAATTATAATAGTATATAAAAAAAAGTGGAGGTCCGAATTATATCTGGAATTGATCTAAATATTACATAAAGAATTAACTTTTTATTTTACTACAAGTTCATAAACTTTTATAAAAATATTCATATAGTTTTTAAAATCCTTTGATCGAATAACATTCCAGTGGAATTTGTTCATTAGTTATGCCAACATGTTGGTTTTCAATAATGTTTTTAATATAGAATTTCTTTTTTGAGGAATTAAAAAATCTATTATTGGATTTTCATCATTCTTTTTAAATAAAAAATCTTTCCAAAATATGGTTGAAATATTTAATAATATTAAATTACAAAATGTAAATTTAATGAAACCTTACTAGAGCTTTGATGTCCCTAAGGTTACACTTTTCTATTAATTACCTTTGGAATTTCTTTTAGCTCCCAACCACCTTGCCCATCAAACTGCAGAATTTGATCATGGAATTTCCTGAAAAATCAAATTTTGTTATTTTTTTAGGCTATAATTTTGTTAGGAAGAAAGATCGACTTGAAGCAAAAATGTAAATGAAATTATTACATTTATAGAGCAGTATATAAATAAATTAGATTTGTTTACCATAAAGTAGGCCGGTGAGTAATAGTAAGTAGGGTGATTCCTTCTTTCTTAGCATCTTCATACATCTTGCTTTCAATATCAATACTCACAGCACTCGTACATTCGTCCAATAATGCAAAGGAAGGCCTACAAAGGAGACATTTATGGATTAAATTGAATTAAATTTTTTTCTGAACTAATCCCGAGACAGATTATCAAAATTTACTCCCATTTTTTGCATATGAATTACAGGTTTTTCACAACTAGTGTGAAGCCTGAAGTTTTTTTTATAATACTAAAATACTAGATAAAGTAGAGCATATATTTCAGAAATAAATACTAAAATATGTTTTAATAGAGTTAGTTACCTGTGGTAGAAAAGCCTAGCAATAGCTATTCTCTGTTTTTCCCCTCCAGAAAGAATGTCTTTCCAGTCGGCAACTGCTGACCATCCACCTTCTCTAGAAACAATTGAAGATAAAGCAACAAGGGACACAATTTTGTCAAGGTCTTGATCTGTTTTCCCCTTCTTCATCATATCTTCAATTGTATCTGGATAGATTATTTGGTCTCGGAGGCTTCCAATCGGCATATATGGCCTAAAACAATACGTACATCCCATAATAAAGCACTGCATCATCTAATAAATACACAATTGTAAAAACAATTTTCATACATAACTAATGATAATGTTTTTTTAGAAGAAGAAACTTCCTTTTTGTTGATAATTTTATTAATTGTGATATATCATCCCACAGTTGTTAATTTATTCTTTTACTTAAAACATTATTCATTATTGTTGATTTAAATATTTTATTTAATCAAAATTTAAAGCATATTGCGGAACACACCCATGACGAGATAATGAACAACGAATATTATCCAAAAATGTATTATGAAAATCATCCGAAATTGCAAAATGTATTATGAAAAAAAATTGCAGCTAAGATCCAAATTAGGATTTAGATTCTCATACTTAAAAGTTTAGTGAATTCTCCTTGTAGTAAGACTGAACTAAAAAATTAATAAATTCATGGTATTAGACATCAGGATAAGATGAGACGTTCAAGATCGCCAATATGGTTGGTAAGTATAGTAAGTAGTTTCAGTGATTCTCTTCAGACCATTTTTATTTTGGTTTTATAGAATGGATTCACTATTACTTTATTCATGTAGCATATCTGGCTTTCCCCATGAGCAAGCGTGAAAAATGTCCTAATCAATCTCTGCTGGAAACATTCTTGGGGAGTTGGGTCTTCGAGGTTAGCAGTTTGATGTTAGTGCTAACCACTAGACCATGTATACTAAACAGCTATATTAAATGTTTAGAAGTTTAGTGCTTAAAATGTAATCATTACAATATGTAGTATCATATTGTATATTGATCCTATTTTCTTTCAAATTTAAAAACTACAAAATTTACTATTGATGAAAATACACTAAGAATTATATCAAGATCTCAAGCCAACAATACTTACTTTTGAGGTATATAAAACATAGGTGTAAGAGGTCGATGAAGAGTTCCTCCATAAATTGGCCAAAGGCCGCAAATGACCCGGAAGAGAGAAGATTTTCCACAACCATTTGGCCCAGTTATGAGAAGATGGTGACCAGGTTTGATAACAAGCGTCAAGCTTGGAACCACCATATCTCCTATAAAATATTATGTGCATTTTAATTAGATAGATAAATGTTTAAAACTACACATTTGAATAAAGTTTAAAAAATAAGGGAATTCATACCTGAGGGGGTAACTATAGGCACATCACAAAGTCTAATGCTTCCATCTAGACTGGTAACGACATTCCCTACAATAAATTCAGAATTAATGTCATTGAAGTATAATTTTTTGATAAATATCTTATCGGACCTGCATTTTTAATTTCTTCTTCGTAAATAAACAAGTTATGTAAAACCTAAACAGTAATCTATGTATCGCATTTATGAGTGTAGGACATAATAATAAGACTTTACAGCTTTTTCGATTACATGCTCATAAATATAAAATTATTCAAACAATTTATGAAAATAATTTTAACGAGTTCTGTGTATAAGAAGAATATTTAAATTGTTTTCAGACTTAGTGTTGTATTGCAAGGTAGAAAAGGCTATCTATAATTTACTATGCACTCACTATGCAGTATGGAAGTGCTTAGTTTTTTATTTTGAATAGCTTCCACAGAATAAAATTTCATTAAAAAGAGTAAATAAGTCCTCATCTGTACAGCCTGAGGGGAGGTCCTATTGTGCCAACTTATTTTATCATAATTAATTTTAAAAACAAATCACAAAATGTTTGTTAAAAATGCTATGAATAACTAATATTTCTGTACAAATTACTCATTTCTTAACTTGGATCCAACCTGAGAATTATAATTTATTTCATTTACCTACAATTCGACTTGGTGCGGATGTAACAAGAGATCTGGAATAATTTCCTTCAGAAACTTCGTCAAAAACTTGTAACATGGAACCAACTCGAGAAGTGTACCCAGCCAATTCCACTATTTCCTTGTAGGAAGACATTAATCGTTCTGCAGCATCAGCTCCAGAAATAAGGAGGTTTCTTGCTGTAGTGAAGTATTGAGTCCTGTCACTTACACCGCTGTCTTTGTCTGAGTAAAAACAAATACTTATTAATTTGTGAGAATAATTAGGATTATATATTCTAAACATTATAATGCTAAAAAAATATATGATTTTAAATGAACATTGTTTGCTTTATTAATTTTAATTAATTATTATATTTCTGATTGTGATATAAGGCATGCTATTTCATCAAAGTTACCTGATTCATTTGAGACACTATTAGTCATAAGTATGGGCAAGGAGACCATAACCATGCCTGTGCCACTCCAAACATACTTCATTAGGAACTGTTCAAGAACTATGTACCATAGTCTTTGGCAAAGTATTTTATTTTTATGTTGAACTAATGATTTATAGGCAGACTGAAGTTGTCTTAATTCCACCTATAAAAATAACATGTAGCTTTTAAGCGTATTCCACAAATTTTATGTATCATTTTATAAATAAAAATTACCTTATGTCCACCATAGAATGCGACTTCTTCAGCATTACTGATGATACGTGCGTGGACAGTCCTTAGATATGCAGACCTTTCAGCTTCAACAGCAACCAAAGCACCGAATTTCGGCGATAGAGTTCTGAGTACAACTCCGGTCAAAGATATTACAGTAATTGCCAAAATTTGACCTAACGAATAAAATGGGAATTAGATAACTGAAAACATGACAAGTTTGATTGAATGAGTATTTTGACAAAAAAACAATAAAATATGAGAGTTCTTTAGATCAACAAGTTGCCGAGTCTGAAAAAAAAAGCTCTATTACTCAGGTACAGATCAATCCTCTTGTCTATCTGTAATTTGATCAGCAGCAGCTACTTAAGAAGCTCTCAAAATCACACGTGAGTTTCACCTTTCTCAGACAAGGAAAATATCCCATACTTCCAAAACACGAAATATCTGTAATACTTTGAGCAGGCTTATTATTAATTCCGCCTAGCAGAGGTAAACCACAAGAATTTGATTGTTCTTCGATGTTGAAAGTATTTTCTGATATCATAGTTCCTAAAGGCCTAGCACATACTATATATTATTAATTAGGAAGTTGAGTTCTTTTGTTGTATTCCCTATTACTCGATATGACAAGAACATATTTTATTTTTAATTGCCATGTAATTAATTATTTACTAAGACAATCAACAATCATGGATTTATCTGGTCAGGTTATTCATGGAAAATTGACATGTCCCACAGGGGTCTCACACTTTTACCAGAACAGAAAGACATAGGGGTTCTTGGCTTTGAGGTTTAATTTTACTATGGAAATAGATCCATAAAATTCTATTTCCAAAATAATAACAATTGGTGCCCCTGCCAAAACCAAATTCAATCCAAGTTTGATAAGTTAATGTGTCAGCAACAGATAAGGAGATAAAAAAAAATAAGCCGACAGTTAGAATCTCCAGGGTCATGGCGAAAAGAGCCTGAGACCATATCAACACATCATAATCAATAAGATCATTATCAAGGCCCGTCACCGGCAAAAACAATGAATTCCAAACGATGAAAGGGAGGTAAAGACGTTACATGACACTAATAATTATCCTGTATTTATCTGCCTACATGTTTACAGTTTCTACTCAACTGTGGGTTCTACAGTATCATTTTTTTCAGAGCTCCTTCTCATGGAAATTACAAACATTCCAAAATTTGATTCATCAGTTAGAATTATTGTTTCAAAATGTTTAATGTGAATGTACATAAAAATGACAGATGCACATAGAAGCAGAAGAAAAATAGCTGGCCTTTGTGCAATCTTTTTTTTTTCTTAAACCTTTTATTTAGTATATACAGATTCCACAATAAGGAATCTTTACATAAATGCACTTTGTGTATTCTAAATATTTAATTGAAATTAAAAAAATATATACAAACAATAAATTCTGAGCTGCAGATACCCTTTACTAAAATGCGATGCATTTTAAGCAGCTTTTGTAAAATAACATCTATCTGATTACAATTAAACAATTTAAATGGACCATGTGATGGGGTCAACTTCGGATTATATATTGGGGCTTATAACTTTCTTATGACTAACTTACTAACTAATTTAAACCTAAAGTGTTCCCTCCCGCCTCGACTGCCTGCTGCCAGCGATGGGGAAACAGAGCTGGGGACACAGTGTTGAAAGTGTGGGTTTGTAAAGTATAGTAGCGAGTTGAAGACTGTTATGTCTATGGTGAATGAACTCGTCTACCACAGACAGCTCAAAGTCATCGTGCAGTTCACTATTTCCCCGCTGCTGAAATGAAGTTGGACCAATTTCATAAGTATCCCTTTTTGAAATTGTTGTAGCCACTTTCGTCATATGACTAAAAAGCGGTGAACCGTAGTGCAGAGCAGACTTGGGTACGTACGATCTTGTATATCATGAGCTTGAGGCGCAGAGATAGATTAGAAGATGTCCCAAGTTTCTGAGCCGGTAAGACTTCATGCGTACTTGTTTCAAGTTTCTCACACAAACGGAGGCGTCGGTCCATTTTTATGCCAAAATATACGACGATGTTAGCGGAAGAATTCTGCTGTGTTCCTACCGTGTAGGAAGTAAACAGTGGCTTCTTTCCCTTTTTAAATAAGAATATACCCAGTCAGACTTTCCGGCGTTCGCTGTAATGTTGAGTTTCTCTAATCTTGTTACAAGCTGATTCTGCCTATCGAAGAGCTTTCACGGCGTTTTTGCTGCTACTGTACACCACGATGCCGTCGGCGAAAGGAGCAACTGCAGTATTCTTTTATTTATTCTTCCAATGATTGCATAAGGCAATAAGTTTCAGAATGTGGTCTGATGGTGGCATCGAGTAGTACTTCGGGATGGCAGTGTCATCGGCGCAGCGCGATCACTTGATTTACTTATCCGTCAATTGATGGAGTTTGACATCACTTATAAGTGGTGATGCCATGTCGTACAGCCACGAGAACCCCACCCTATCCGGGGACCCTCTCGATGGTAGCAGATTAGCCCTTTAGGTGGATGAATTGGGTTGACACCCTCGTGTTTGTTATCACCACTATGTCTGGTTGGTAGAGTGCTATGAGTACTTCTATTTCACCTATTTTGACCATAAAGCAGTCAGCATTAAAATTGAGAATAGCGCTTGGTTATCTGAGGCCAGTGAACTGTAGCCATGAACCGTAACGAAGGGTATGAGAAAACATTACCTGGCTGATGAACAAAGATGATCACAAGATTAGGAGCTAGTGAAAGGAGGACTCATTGGCAAAGCAGAAGAATGAGCTGAGAGCATCGGAGAATTTTTCGCCTCTGATCCTGATATTACAACAGCTGGTGCTTGAGCCTTCATCATTTCTCCCTTGTATTCACATTTAAAGAGACAATCCACAGTTCGTGCAATGTAGACTTTGAAATAAAACGGTTTTATATGTATTTATTTTATTTTATTTAAACCTAATTGGAAAATCTATCCTTAATAGTGAATTAATACAATAATATCAATTAATTGCTGAGCCCGAAAAGAGAGGTTTTAGTTTCAAAGGGACGTAGCAATAGAGTTGACTGTCTGCTTGTATGTGTATTCTACGTTTGAGATCAAAGGTGTATTTTTAAATCGTTCAGGTGATACGCTACTAGCATCAATTGTAATTAACTTAAATATGAAAAGATAAAATAAATCATTTTCGTACAAAATTAGAACTGTACATCTTTGAACAAGAATTTGGCACCGACATTTAAGCCAATGCCAAGTATCATTTTAACTGTTCAGCACATTTAGTTACATTAATTAAATATACAGTTTACTAATTTGACAATTGGATTGCAGTACATTTGCCAGCCATAAAAACAGGAACGTAACCCAGCGAATGATGAAGTTTACTCACTAGTATTCTTTAGGAAGAGAAAATCCGATGGTTTGGGCATGAAAAGTGGACTGACAGAAAAAATAGCTTGTCAGGTGTTAATTGAATACTGGAGCGAAATTTAGACAGCTTGAACCTGATTTCACAATACCTGTCCTGTAACATTTGTCTAAAATACCACATCTTGCAAAATCGCTTTATTCGGCTATAATGTTACTTTATATGCCATGAGGCAACAGAAACATTTACTTCTTGCATTCATAAAGTAGGCAGACATCCTTTCTCAGTTTTGGCTGAGAATGAATGCTCTACTGTCAAAACAATAAGGAGTGATCGTCTTTCTACTGTCAGTCTTTTTGGCCTTCTATGTGCTATGCTGATCAGGGGTTTAATGTCTGATTAACCCCCACAAGTTGGGGGATCCACTAAAAGCGGAGGAGCAAAAATAAAGTTTGGGGAATCGACAATGGAAATCACGTATGAATATAGTTGCAGGCGATTTCAGATGTTTTATATTCAATATTATATCTATTAGCAATTAAAACAAATGAATAAACTACTAATTTACAATTAGTTAGTGACAGCCCTATTAACATTCGGAGGATAGTTAGTCAGTAAGATAAATATCAGCGAACTTCAAATAACCAAAAATAAAATTTGAGAAACCTAGGTAAACTACAATTGTTGATCTGCGCAAAGTTTCAGGAGCTTATTATATTCGAGATATTTTAAAAATTATAACCACAAAATTTATTGCAATTTATAATATTTTTTTCCTCTAGATTTACAGATAATTATAAGCAATCAATTTATAATAAATAATATAACAACTATAACTAATATAACAAAACTATAACAGCGAGAATACTTTACTTCAAAATATTGCTAACATTTTGGTATCAAAATTACCCAAACATAAGCGCTTAGGGCATAATATATCATTATATAGAAGAAATGTTTTTCTATTAGTATCTGGTTTTTATTTTTAGTCGTTCAGTTTTATTTATACCTTTAGCCTAAATTCAAATTTATATGCACTTATGTTAGTATTTTGTTTTGATTGGATCCATTGCATTTATATTGGCGATGCACACGATTACTTTTATTGTGTAAATATTAGAAATAAATGGATTTGAATTTAACAAAATGATAACATGTTAAAAACATTATATTTTGAACTAAGGCTAAAGATGGTAGTAAAAAAATATCATAAAATCGATCATTGATAAGAAAAACGCGAACGTATCCTATGGCCGTTAATCGAGCCTATCCTAGAGTGATTGTTTGTATTTTTCGGAAATATATGTATCATTTTTTTTTTGCATCTAAATATCTCTTTCGTATAATTGCACTTTTAGATTAAAAAAATAACGCAAATAAATAATATTCACCTGGTATTAAGGCAGCACCCTTCTGCCTGCTTGACCGGGCAAGGGCGAATCCAATTAAAACACAGTCGAAGAGTGGTTTGGTAAGTTGTGAGTAAAGATGCGCCAGTGATGCAGTGAAGGCAGTGATGTCGTCTGTGAGCAAATGGTCTGCGTTCTCTATCCTCGAGTCCAGATTGCTGATTCGGTAGTAGGTCTGTTTGCCCATGTACAGATTGTAAGCATGGTTCACCAACCTCGTCCTGTAACAACAAACATATAAGTTTAAAAACATGATTAAATTACGTCAGTCCTCTTTATAAACATATAATGTTGTATTAGGAAAGAAAAAAAACACGGCTATATTGTTTATAAATGTAAGAAAGAAATTCTGGTTGAGAAATACAATCCAGCCACACTTGAAACATTGAATGTAGAAGAGACAATGAATAAATCACAGCAAGCTATTGAATTTTCGTTTCTTTAATATTCATGTTCATGGTAGCATTAATATGTCCTACTAACAAATAACATTTTTTTTTTCAATCTTCCATAGGCATTTTGGAAAAGTGGGAATATCTGTTTTTGAGTTCAATCCCAATGCATACATGCATTATATAATATATGTAGGTAGGAGAATATTTTTCAATTTTTTTTTTTCCCCCTTAGCTCTCGACTGGAAATATAGGATGTAGGAAAAATAAAGGAAATTATTTAGGATGTTGGGTGCCTTTCACTAAGGGGAGTCCTATTTGAAGGTAGTATGAGAAGGATATGGGGTGTGGGATGCCTAAAAGAGGTGGGTGGATTCGGGAAGGTAGTGAGAGTCTACCTATGGTGATTTTTCAAAAGATTCATAACAATAATTATAATAATGTAAGTTCACATATATAACGGGAAAAAAATTATCCGGAATCATGCTCTATATGGCATTACATGCTGCTTATTTTCTGAAATAGAAATAAAAAAAAATGTTGGGAAAACGTAATTAGACGTTATTTAGATGCGTGAAAACGTCAGGGGGAAACGTACCACAGACTAGCTTTTTGAATTATCTACATTCTAGAGCACATAGACTTAAAAGGAGTTACGGGCATGATTATAATAACTAGTAATATAATCGCGAATACAAAGCCTAGCTCTTGAACAGGAAACTCACGGGTTTGGGAAATTGAACGTTCATCCAATGGGGAGGTTTTGGATAATTAAAAAATATATATTATTTTCCGACTAACGGCGAAACTAAATGTAATTTATATGTATATTTTAAATTGCATCATGGCTGAAATAACAACGATCAAAGATGTTAACAATATATTTATCAATATAAAGTAGATTGATTCCCCACTAAAGACCTAATAAAACTTTGCCAGTCAAATAAATAAGTCCTATAATGACTCTATTAATTTCGGAAGAGAGGTGTTTCCACGATATTTTGCAGCATAAGTCCTTCCAGATGATTTAGAGTCGGCAATATTGGACAACCTTCACCTTAATAGCTCAGCTGTAAAAGTGAGCTGGATGTGATGCTGCACTTTCGAAGCCCAGTGTCATCCGGAACTGCTTGCGCTTCATCATTCCACTTCTCATGTAATAGCTCTAGCCTTACTAGAATGCTTACTTTTAAGCGGTAGTTGAAAGCAACAACGTCGTCATGAGTAATCTATATTTTTTTTTAATTTCGACTGTGGACCTTGACAATATTTGAGCCTTCATGCAATGTACAGCGGACGTCCCTCGTTTATAAGCTGACCTTGGTTTTTAAAAATTGCACTTCAATGCACAAAATCGAATGTGGTCAATGCCAAGTTAGTAAGTAGGGAGTACAGGAAGATAAGAACTAGAATCCAGGAACACCATAGTAGGAAGAATAGTCCTTTTTATCAACACTTACCAAATAAGGAACTCGTCATGAAGACCATAGCAACACGCTAGAATAATAATTTCAAAACTAACCAATCATAAAGCATCAAAATAATATATAAATAGAATGAAAGGCAATGTCAAATCGATAATGTTTCGTGGTTCAGATCCTCCACTCATGCAATAGACTTACTAGTTAGTAGCAAGAATAAGTAGCACCTGAAATGGTGTACACATAGTTTTTCGAAAGTTAAACACCGCCTTCAATAAGAAATTGAACGATAGTGAGTATGGTTTAATTGCTGGTTGTAGGTTTACTTAAATATAATGTATCGTAACGAATCATGTTATGCTGCGTAACCAATTTGTCCATAACTTTGAGCATTAGATAATGATTAATATAATAATTAATAGAGATATTATCTGCATCGTATCAATTTTTGTTCGCATCCAGATAGTAATTTTTATACGGTACTTAACATTGTTTACGAAAAAACTGGTTAAAATACGACTACAAATTATAATATAGGGGTCAGGGTCGTTCCTGATTTCAAGGACGCGTCGGAATTAAGACATTTTTTAGGTAACAGAAGAGTAAAAGCTAGTACATGGAAGAAATTAGGGAAAATCTACTTTTTTAGATCAGATTTTTTTTTAACTTGCAGTTCTAACTCCATTTTGCAGTTCTAAATCACATATACAAGAATTGGTTCCTGTATTCTTCTTCTCTCAAGAAGACGATCTTGTGTTTTGTCACAAAATTAGAGTGTTTACACAGTTGTCAAAATGGGTCTTGCTGACTTTTCCTGATGATTGGTGCCTATTTATTGACAGCTCAAAGCTAAGTTTGAAATATGTCCTCCTGTGAAATGTGTGGACTTAAAAATGGTAACTTTCTAACTAACTTTCTTTCCTTGGACAGCAAAGTGCCCACACCAAATTCTTTGCTTCTTGTGCCCCTGGTACAGCAGAGACAAAACACACCACTAGGTTAGAAATTAGTGGCCTAAGAGACAAAAACCTTAAGAGTTGGGGAAAAGAATGTTATTAACGATCCCTTAGCTGAACGAGAGAGAATCATCTTTCCTCCATTGCGTGTAAAGTTGGCCCTTATGCAACAGTTTATAAAGGCTCTTGATAAGAACGGATCATGCTTTGCATATGTGGGGGGGGGGGGAAATCATGAATATTTGACGGCCCACAAATAAGATAACTTATTAAGGATCCTGTATTCGTAAATTCGATGAATGAGGCTGAGCGAAAAGCCTCGACTTCATTGCTTGCAATTGTCGGAAATTTTCTGGGCGAGCGCAAAACTGAAAATTATAATGATAAGTGTTTAATTTTTTATTCGATCCATGGATTTAACTTAAAATAGTGTAACTTATACTACACTAAAATATGTTATAATAGAAGTTTGCGCTTCGAAGCAAAAACTAATGCCATATTTGAATTTCGGGACATCCATATGAAATCAGCTTTAAATACACCGGCACCAAAACACCTTTCGGCCTGTGTAATAGACTACTGACAAGCAGGTGAGATTACTAATTAAAATGTGTGAAACTTTAATATATTTATAATACTATGTAATGTATCGAACTTTATCAACATGAATGTATCGGCTAAATAAAGAAATAAGTATTTCACTTGTCAGTTTGTGATTGGCAACTCGTATGGTTTGAGCAGAATAATGGTCTATTTAAAATTTGAAGAAAATTCCATTGCCTAAAACATTTTAGAAAACTACTGGTGGGGGGAAGTTTTTGACATTGTGCTCTTTACATTTGGATTTTTTAAAATAAAAAGTTGACTTATTAGTTCAAGTTAAAAACACTTTGTATTGGTTATCCATGAATGTAATAATGGGGCAACGAAGGATGATGGAAAGATATAATAAAAACCGCTGAGTATTTTTCTCAAACGAGGTGTGCTTTTTGCCACTTGGCTCTGGGCATGTAAGCTATGTAAGCGGGGAGTGGGGCAAGGTCAATGGCAGCCTGAGTCAGGCCGAAATACACCACTCGGTTAAATAAGTATTCCTATGCTACACACTCGCTGTACCGACACAACTGGCACAATTCTTGAATAGCGTTGCCTTAGAGGAAAGTTTACGTCTTCCACTAAGAAATAAGCTAAAGTTCTTTAATAGTTAACAACAAGTTAAATAAGCATTCAATCAATAGGACGAAGAGATCTCCGTAAAGAACTAAATCAGATAGCAGTGGGTTGAGGACAAATACTTAATTTGCAAATGTTAATTTTTTGTATACACTTAAGAGATGACAGACATGGAATGCAAATCTAGGAGACGTTTACAACCAGCCTTGTCTCCTTCTTTTAATAAGCTCAGCAATCTTGCTTAATGGCTAGAAAACCATGGGAATCTGAAGACTTGTCGGAGTTCATACACCGAAAAGAGACAATTAAATCGTCCGAATCTCCTAAGGTTCACTTAAGGCAACTTAATGTAATTATACTTCTTCTAATATGAAGATGGTATTATCTGCTTCTATCAAACTATAAGAAAATAATTGTTTCTATATAAATGCATTGTTTGGACATAAAATCCGTATAGCTCCCGCTTTAGACGCAATGAAACTGTTCAATAGAAAAATTGTTGAAATATACCAATTTTAAAATACTATATTTTGGTTAAATATTTTCAAATTTTTTTTATCGAACAATTTCGTTGCGTTTAAAGCGGGAGCTGTACGGATTTTATATTCAAACGATGCATTTATATAGAAACAATTATCATGCGAAAAGTGGTCCGACATACCTCTCTCGAGAGGGGTTAAAGAACGCTGACCTGCACCCGTTGCTTGGTGTGCCGTCGGTCGATGAGTTCATCCGCCGGAGACAACTCAAGTTTTTTGTCTCGTTGCAACACTTAACCAACCCAGTGTTTAACACTATGGCCCCAGCACCCCTCCCGCATCGATGGCAACAGACTGTCTGGGAAAAGTTGGGTTAAGAATTAGTATGTAAGTTAGTGTTAAGTTTGATCCAAAAGGTGAGCCCCATCACCTTTATTAGTCAGTTTATTCCAGTCACGTATAATGTGTATCACTATAATTGTTTATTCATAGTATAATTTTTATAAAATAACAAAACCTGTATATAATGTAGCGACACTACAGGAAATACAAAACTAATTTGTAAATAGATTCGCCTGAGGATCTATAATTGTATATAATTATCTATACATTTAAAGGGGCTATGAAATAAAAAATACCAGCTGGTAAAATAGTTAGGTTTAAGAGAACATAATGTTTTTTATACTGGAGAGGTTTTATTGTATTATTTTATTTATCACTTATTTTATTAATCATGGAAATGAACTTTCGCAAACAAATTTTGAGTGACTGATATTTTTCACTTCATTTCATGTACATGGGTTCATTATACATAGTTGTTTCTAAATTGAAATACAATTAATACGTGAAACTAAAATATCCAATTATTTATAAGTAGAAAAAGTAAAATAATAAAAAACCAACAACTAATATAAAGGTTTTTACTATAATAACTACTACATAAAATATAATTGTGTCATTAAATGAGCAATTCCTGTTTATAAGTTTACCGTTTACCTTTCCCGTTAAAAGAGAAAACTTTATAGTGTAATGCTGCATGGCTGTTAGATTTATACGAGATTTTTTTTTTCCGCAACTTTTGAGCTTAACAATAGTTTTTAAATTGCTAGTTGCTACCAAATAACCAATTAATAGATTATTAAGGCTCCTAATGTATATTATTTGTTAGAAACAACAATGAAGGTAATAACAACGAAACTATTGAGTGGGAAATCATCCCTGGTTGATTTTTTTATTTTTAATTCAATGGCAATTTATTTTCAATTTGTGCCCGAGAAACTGCTCTTCATAATCAATGTCTGCAGATAATTCATCTTCTAATTTTAATCACAGCTTAGAGCTGACTTTTAGTTCAAGAAAGATGAGGCAACTCTTCCTTCATTGCGCCTTCGTCAATAATGAGCATATAATTGTGCCTTATATAACCAATTCGGCACTCATTTATTTGATGGGGTTAGTTTTTAAGCATTATTACATTGGCCTATGTTCTGTACGCCCTCTTACAGGGAGCTAAAAAGGGCGGAAATTCCAGATACTTCTTTGGCAAGCCAATGCCGCACAATGCAGTCACTCTATATTTAGTTTCTTGAAAAGCCTTCTTTGCTCTGTATTGTGCTAATTCTCCAAGCAGGTCGCTTGCAGAATTATTTGGTTTTTAACTTCTTAAGAACTATCACCCTGGGGTTCATTCATGTTATATGGGAGTATGGCTACTAATATTCGAACCTTAGGGGAGAGGTTTTACTGTTAAAAATTACAAACAAACATACACGTGTCCGCGAGAGGTTGTACTTTAATCAACAAGCAAGAGCACGGATGCTTCGCTCAACTGGCCAATATAGCCTGAATGAGTCAAGAATTGCCAATGCTGCTATATAAAGAGGAGAATTACAGGTCCACTTCTTTGTGCAGAAGTGGAAGGAGCAGGAGGGACCAGCGCACTTCATCAACTACATGAGTGCGATGCAGGTTGAGCAGCTGTAATATTTGGGGTGATCATCAAGAAGACACCGTTGGGCCAAGAAGGATTGGAGTCGCTTTGTAAATAACAACTGGAATACACGCACTACCGTCAACCACGAGCGAGACCCATGAGGTAACCCCGTCTGGAAGACAGATCCAGGTAGAGTTAAAAAAAAATAAAAAAAATAGGTCGTACATTAATCGTGGTACGTGACGATAGTTTTACGTCTGTCTCTCTTTGTTCTAGGATAGGGATCGTAAAAATTATTGTATTTCAAATTTTAAACAGCATTAAATATGCTGGTTCGTACTAGGTTGTAGAATACAATAAATGGGAAGTTGATACAAAAGTAAGCTTCAACAAAAGTAGGGGTTGTTTCGCTAAATTTTAACGATTATCAAGTCAGAAGCTATTTAAGATTTGAAGTTCTAGGCTTATAATTACCAAGGTTAATAACACAGAAAAATGGCAATGCAAAGGAATATGTAAATTCAAAGTTATTACAAAACACTTGCTTTAGTAACAATAGAACCCGCGTATTAAAAAACTTCCAGCTTTTTTATATTAAGTAATTTTTAAAACTTTTTTTATATTAATGCATTAATTATTTTTTTGTTTACTAACCGTGTGGGAAATTCCATGAAGTATTGAATATTATAATGTAAAAAACAAATGTTTTAAACATATCATTACGAATCAAAACTCTTCTATTATTTGCTCCCAATTGTTTATAATTTTGGCACATTATTGGTCATATTTTGGCGTATCCATGCTCCATTTGATCTAAATCATAGAATAAAAATAACTTTCTGTCTTTGAAGCCGATACTATAAAGATTAGTTGTAGGGATCCAACCTATTTCATAAATATCTTTTTTTCTCCACTGTTGTCTACGAAAAACCATCGACTAGTAGGTAAGGTTACTTCACGCTCTAGGCTTTGGAAAAAATATAGTAAGTTTCTAAAACTTTGTCATCTTCGATCTTTTGAAGAAAGTTTTTGGTTAATAACTGCAGCTATTGCTTACGTAAGCAAAACCGGTTATTGCAAAATATTCCCAGTGGATTCCCTGCCTAAGGTGAGCTTACAGCACTAATGCAATAAATAAGAAAATTTCTAAAGTATACATCCGTTCGCAAAGATGGCATGCTACGAGAGATGAATTGCAGCCCGTTTCCCAGTTCTTCGGACAACCAGTTGGTTATAACACACCTTGCAACATTTCTGTAGCAATCCTCCGTTCCATCCCGGTTGTGTCTTACTTTCAGCCACCATCTTACATAAGAAATGTAAACTATAATCCGCAAATAACATCAAGATAAAAGCTTCTGATCAACATAAAAGGTCGTGGGAAATTTGTAATACTGCACACGCTTGTAATCATTCGAGATCCATTTATGTTGGCCTAAAGCCGATAGGAAGATCACGAACCACCTCGTGATTGTTGAACCTTTTATCCACATTAGTATTGTTGATCAATACCATGTTGCGAAACCATCTCAATGTTAACAAGTGGCACTACATAGATAGAAGAAAACATATACACTTTGGCTGCAAACCAAAGTTGGACAGAAACATTTTCACAATAGGTTATTAAAATAGTTTATTTCAGGGTCGGATTAGATTGATATAATTTATTTTTCTATTACTGGCTAAAATTTATAAAAGCGCGCTAATTTATAAAAGAGGATGATTATAAAAAGAATATAAGAATAAAAAAAAAAGTGGGATATCTCAATCAAATCAAATCAGATCATGTACCAATAACAGACCTTCTTTCTTCTATTTGGGTCCAGATGGTGAAAGATATTCACGCTGAACTGTTTTAACATCGAGTCCCCAGTGTTGGTGGACTAGTGGCAAGAGACCTTGGGCCCATCTATCGCAGGTGTAACAGCGGTTCTGAAACTATATGGCTTCTATGATGTTTACAATGAAGGCATCGACGAATCGACACGGTACGTTGATATTGTGGCCTTGTCCGGGAGAGGTGAGTCCACACTCATCATTTTCAGTCCTACAATGAGATACGAAACCAACCATCGGGAACAAGCAGTAAAAATTAACTGTGGAAAAAAGTAGATTTCTAAAAGGGTAACAGTTTCTCAGTTTTTCTTAATCTACATAAGTCATGACACCCAAGACAAAAATACCGGTTTAAAAAAAATAGATTTGAATTTTTAAAGTTGCCAATTTAGATACGACAAATAAATAATCTGGTGAATTAATGGTTCTATCATTCATCTTACCCACAAGCCTCTATGAGTGAAATGTTGACATGAATTTTATTTCATAAATAGAGAAAGAAAAACTGTAGGACTGTTGCCCTCGTTGGAAATTATTTCGCCTACATTTTATGAAAAGGAAAAGTGTCTCTTTTTCGGTTTTTTCCCAAGAATATATTGATTTTTATCGTATTAAGTAACTATAAACATCGTTTTTAAACTATTATATTAAACCAAAAGTCGTAACGTATGGTGGACACGATATTAATTTTTGGCAATGTTTTAATAACCGGTTTCTTAGGATTACTATGACCTATACTGTATGGGCAGCACCACTCACCTGTCACTAAGGTCAGTCCAACTTTACATAGAACAAAGTACATGATGAACCAGCAAAAAATGATGGGGTTGTCCAGACAAAGAAGAAGTTTGACCAGATCTCAGCTGTGGGCAGGCCGAACACGAGCACCTCAAGCCCGAAGGCCCCCGACAACCTACCGTTATTTTAGATTTTAATTATGTGAAACGCCCTAAGCAGCCTTGGTTCTGAGCAAAAACGCCAGTTATTAGTTCATAGTGACTGGCAGAAACTTTTAGCACCTGTTCGTTTTTATTAGTGATACAAAACTGTTTGAGAAAGAATAACCGGAACGGTTACACTAATTGTAACAATTTAATTTGTTTATTATTAACACCGTTTCAAAGTTTCACGTTTTTATGGGGTTATTTGAAGTCAAAGGTGTATGTCAACAAGCCCACATCCACCTGTGCATTAAAATAGGAAATTCAATGCTGCATCAATGAAATTCAACCATATTTATGCCAAATGGTTATGGAAAATTTCGACAAAAGAGTGCGTATGTGCCAGCAAAGTCGTGAAGGCCATTTGCCCGATGTGTTATTCCATAAATAACTCTATCCAATTTACTTTATAATTACAAAAAAATTACAACAAAAATAATAAAAACTGTGATTTCTATTTAAATCAAATCTTGCGTTAATTCTGGGATACCCTTTATTAATTTATCAACATTATATTTATAAATGTACACCTCTCTCGGTGGCCACGTCACCATTTTCAAGTATATTTTAATTAAGTTAGTAGAATTTAAAATGAAAAGTTTAAAATAATGTCTCCTATTTTTTCGCACTCAGATCCATACTCATTTAGAGGAACCTCCTATGGGTGTTAATCTAAAGGTGTTAAAGCCCACGTTCTAGGGGGCCAATTCCGATCGCCGAAACGAGAGAGTACACGACCTGGAAATGTCTCATGCAGTATTTAAATTGTTTCATGGGCTGTATAGCATGTGACACCATCTTGTTGAAACCACATATTGGCCACATCAATATCATCCAATTTCGGCACAAAGAACTGTGTTATCATGTCACGATATCGAGCACCAGTAACAGTCACTGCTTGACCAGCCTCATTTGAAACTCTCACGCAGAGATCTATCATGCTTCGATAATGACATTTGAACGGCTTGTTTTTGGACGACCAATGTGCTTAGTGTCTCCAACTGATCCAGTCTCCCTAAAGTTTTCAATTAATCTCCATGATGAGGAGTCAAGAATATATTGATTTTTATCGTATTAAGTAACTATAAACATCGTTTTTAAACTGTTATATTAAACCTAAAGTCGTAACGTATGGTGGACACGATATTAATTTTTGGCAATGTTTTAATAACCCGTTTCTTAGGATTACTATGACCTATTATTAGGATTACTATCTCTTCACAGTTGATGAAGTCAAAACACTATTCCGACCATATTTTGTATGAAATTTTCGAACTGCGGCCGCCAAACTTTCATTATTTTTGTGATAATGTTCAACAATAGAGACACGTTGTTCTATCGTGCAACGCTCCATTTTTACTAACTTTCAGCTGTCAAATCGTTTTTTTTTTAGGGTTGCCAGCACTGCACAAATGGCGGCAAATTCAAATCTTGCGTTAATTCTGGGACACCGTTTATAATATATACAAAATTAAATTAATTATAATTAAGCACTGGAAATTAAAAATACTAAGGATCGTTGATCTGGACGAACAGTAATTATTTAATGGTCAGTATCGTACCCTCCGAATATATATTTTCAAAGTGTTTCTAGTGAACACTTCAAGTGAACATTCTAGTGAAAAATGGATGTCAATGGTATTTTCGAACATATATACTAAAGTTAGGATGTAAATTTTAAAAGAATTATCTACGAATAGCATTTAAAATAAATATATTCTGTACAATCAAATTAATCAAGAACGAGTGCCTAAAGAGAATGAACAAAGTGAAAGGGGTGTACCGCAATACTTGAGGGACAAGCAGAAGGGTAGGTGTTTCTTAGGACCGGGCACCGATGATATTAAGGAAATATTTGTTTGCCAGTTTTGAGTCTAAAACTGCTATTTACATATTATATATAACTAATACGCCTACTTCAAGCAAGAATATGAAAACGTGATAATGAATCATGGTTTCACATATGCTAACCTCATTCTATTCTATTGCATTATTATATAATGACACCTTATTCGTTTTTATATGTTATGGGAAACACTGTTAATATTAAAACTGGTAATACCTAAACCATAACTGAGCTGTCAGTGGAAAAATCATCAACTTATAATTGCACATGCCTTTTCTTAAAAATTGAAATTAAATAATTTACTATTGGTATCCAGAAACTGTAGCTGGGAAGCAGGAAAGTTTTTTTGACTATACTTGTTAGCTACTCTGTACGTTTGGTATTTGTTTGCAATTGTCAAATGTTTGCATTTCATTAGAGGATATGTTTGCTGGAACAGGTTCATATGCAAGTAAATAAGCAGGTACATTGTTGTTGTCTATTGTTGTCAGCTGACCTTTATGAAATAGGCACGTGACCTTCGTCGACGTCAGGTAAACTGGAGGCTGCAATGTGATCCTCGTCACGTCCCCGCTTAAGGGTAACTGTACATCCTTATCTAGCAGCGAGCACCTGGCCTCCATGGGTACAAATTCTACAACTTCTGTTTAATGGTATTTACATTTATATTCATAAAAATGTTTAATGAATGAACGTACATCGTCAATAAATATATTTATTTGGACCAATGCATTATCTATAATATGAGTGTCTTGTAAAGTAGTGTTGTACAAATATGTTTTAGTAATGTATGTATGTTGACGAGTTGTTTTACAGTTGTTGCAGGCGTCGGTTAGCTTGTAGCAGCAGGTTAGTCGTGGGTCTCCACTCCAAGGTAGCAAAAACTCTGATCCGTAGTGTTCCAATCAATTGGTATATAATAAATTCAAAGAAACTACACTAAAGCCACAAACAAAAAAGTTGCGTAGCAAAGGTATTTTCATTTGTTGTTCCACTAAATTTTTTGAGGAAAACCAGAGGACTGACGGCAAAAAGACCAAATAAAAATAGACATAAAATAAAAGAAGCAGGGATTACCGGTTTAACCATGACGATAGAAAAGAAAGGGGGAACACCAAGCGAGAGCGAGGTCAAGAAATAATGATTAGTTCGGAATAATATTTTAAAAAATGACAGAAAATTGAATCACTATTCTTGGCAACTCTACTTTTTTTTTTTATCATAAATTAATATTGATCATTAACTGACAAATTTTTTTTTTTTTCAATTGTGTTTTGCCAGGAGCCGACTACGTGACAGTGAGAAGGTCCTATCTCATTCGCGTTACCAAGAGTCAAGAACCCACCATAAATGGTTTGATGCGGCAGCACTGACCTTAATGCGAAAATGTTTTCTTTAGACGGAGTAGTAATCCTGGAAGCTGAATATCTCTCCGTATCTATGCAGTGAGTTCTCAAACGAGGACGAGGTCAGACCAGAGGCTATTGGTTCCAACACCGATTTCGGGAGTTCCTCGTTATACTAACTATAGTAATACAAATACGAATTATCACGATCGCCTGCTAATGAATCCGATTCGCCTTTAGCGGAAATATCCTCCCTGCGATTAACGCAGTCTATGAACAAGATGCGAATAATGCCACCGAACTTCGATGTTCCAATCTCAGTAATGGTCATTTAATATCCAACAATTTTGATTTATTTAAATTTATCTCGAAATCTTTCAAAAAAAGTTTTCATCTATTATAACGATTTTAATGCAGTTTTCTATATCAAACAGTTTTTTTATGATACCGTTACCAACCTATATGTCATAAATCGAAGATAATACAGGTGTTCAAAGCCTTTCTTTCAAATTTAGAAAAACACCAATTACCATTTTCCAAATTACAGTTGTGCGGGGATTTTTATGTTAGGATCTTGACACAATATTAAAATACAAGAGGCGAAAACGTGCTTCAGAAAATTCTCTAGCAACATCTAGAATTACGTAGTTATTTATGAAACTCTAATTTAACGAGCTCATGTAGATGGAATGAATGGAGCACGTGCAGACGAGTAACTATAAAATAATAATATGTAATTTCAGGAACAAGAAGGGTCACGGCATACAAGAGCTAGGCGAATCATCAGGCTGCCATCGTCAAAAAAATATAATAGAATATTGAATGTGATTAGAACATAGACAGTAAAAAGAAATATAGAATACTGTATTTTAGTTCGTATGGACTATGATACGTCTTCAGAGTAAATTGTGTTGCGAAATTTCAGGTCTAATTAACATCATAAGTACCTGCCAGCATCTATAAACATTATAGGCCGTCAGTCCAGTGAACAGGTTAACATTAATCTATAACCTACTTTTTAACACATTCTTTTCATATTATATTCAAGAAAAAGGCTTATTTTGTATCAGTTCTAGTTCAAAAGATCGATGACAATAATTTATGTTTGATAATATGGCCAGAGACTAGCCCTCAAATTATAAAACTCCTCTGATGGTTTTCTTGTCTTGAATAATATAATGTAATCTATTTAACAAATAACATTACTAAGAAACATAATTTATATAGCTGAATATAATAAGATGTATTATTATTAAGATAATAATACCCTTGTATTCTATTTTTATTCTTTTCAGTTGAGACAAAAAAAATGTCGTGAAAAAATAATGGCTGCATTGTTAGTAGGAAAAAGGATGTATAAAAACGTGGGAATAAGATATCCACCTAATTTTAGCAATTATTCAGTAAATCTTCTGTGACAATATACAAGGCAAAAGATAATTTTACTTATAAAATATTTTCTCGTGAACGTGATAGATTATGATATGACCACACGTTTTATATTAAGCATTAATATGCAATGTTAATAAGTATTTAATATTTTGTAAGTCATAGGAAAGAAAAAGAGTCAAGAATTTGGCGTTCCTTCCAATAAGTCCACAATAAAAATTTGAGTAACTTATTATTTACATTTAAGTAATCCTTCTAGCATCTAGCATTTTTGTTTTAGAGTTTCGAGCACAAAACTATCTTTGTTTTCTGATTCCGCGCTACGCATGTAACGGAATAGTGTTTTGTGAAAGTTATTCTTATACAGAAAATGTTCTATAAAATAATTTTGGATGTCAAATTTTCAGCCTTTTAATAATTGTTTTCGGGGCTTTCTGGTCATTAGAAAACTACCCGGACAAGTCAAATATTTTTCGACAAACAGCTCTGGACATTCCATTGTTTGTTTAGTATTCATTTGAATAGAATCAAAAAAAAAAAATGTATTCCCGGACGAAGTCCCCTTTGAATGTTCAGATGACATATTCACACCTGGTCCTGGACGAAAGTTTCTTTGAATGGTGAGGAGGTCTTAGAATGGGAGAACTTTGAAGATTCGTAGGGATGCAGCATGGCGGATATTAGGAGGTAAAGAATTGATGAGGTAGTAGAGCACACAAGGAAGGACCGTTCGAAAGCTGCAGTTTTGTGGGCAGGAGTATAAAGGCCATAGAGACGGGATCTTGTGTTCCGGGAGTGAACTGAGGATTTGAACTGTGAAATATTGTATACATAAAGGGGGTGATGTAAATTGATGGTTTAAAAAGAATGAATTGAGGAAACTATGGTGCACGGAAGGAAGGATAGAGCCACCCTACTAGCTCGGCGTGAGGAGTCCCATGGAAAAATCTTACGAAGCAATTCAGTGATTCACTTCAACTTGCCCCCGAGAGACCCCCATAGACCACACAGCCAGAGTCAAGGCGAGAGAAAATGAAGAGGAATCAAGAAATTGACGTGTAGGCTAGGGGAGCAGATGGCGAGATTTTGAGCAGATGGAATAGTTTCAGGGTTCGTATTGACCGACGGCAAATTTGGGACGTATGTTGGTGCCGCGAGAGGGTTTGGTCAATGGTTATCCCAAGGTTTTTGTGGGTAGAACAGATTGATGGGCTGGTTATAAGGGTGTAAGCGGGAATATCGGCAAGGATCTGAGGAGGAAACTGGAGCATATGACAATTGCCTTGGTTTCCTGTGCATTTAGCCACATCTTATTAAGGTTTTCCCAAGGACTGAACCGATCTAGGTCTCCCTGAATCATTGCAAACCCAGCTAAAAAATCGAATGGGGGGGGGTGACAAATAGATTTGGGAGTCGTCAGCGTAAAGGGGATGGGAATAATTATGAACAAAGTTAGGTAAATCAATTATCTAATTATGTAAAACTCGGATAAATGTTCTATACCTGGGCTACATCCGAGTAAAAGTTAGGGAAGCAGATAGGGGTTGACTAGGGATAATAACTGCTTGTGAATGGTTGGATACTAATTATCGAAACCAATGAATTGAGCCATCAGCTAAGGTTAATGATTTTAACTTGGAAAGAAGGACTGTGTTGTCAATGACATCAAATGCTTTGGCCAAATATAGGAGAATTAGGAATTCTATCTATTAAACAGTCAGTTAATCATGAAGATATGGGCGTTCGATTCCTGGTTCCCTTAAGAAATATTTTTATACCGGGATAACTGAATCAGGTATATTCTACCATTTAAGAGTAAATATATATTTTAAGGTATGCATTTTTACGTTATATTTACTCTTTCATTGTGCTCATCAGAGACCTATATGTATATATAACTTCCATTTGTCCTTTTATTCTCATTTTTACTTCACATATCATTTGCGGGTTAAATACTCCACATTTCCTTTATTTTATTTTTAGGGCGTTTGTTTCCAAATTCGTGGTCTTAACAGCTTATATTGTGAGAACCCAACCTATAGAACATAAACAAAGGTTGCACGAAAAATATCCAATTGATCTTACAAGACATTAGAGTCAGAGATAAAATACAAAGAATTATCTTTCATTGATCTTAGATTTTTTTAATTCGGTAAAATTACAAATCTACTTTTTATTAGCTAAGACTACTTGGTGAATATGATCGTTATCTAACGAGCGTTTACATGACGTGTATAACAATTACCCAAGGAACAAAATAGCATTGGTTCGTAGGCCTTAAGAGTGTCAGGTGGCAGATACAGCTTTACACCTCGCTGGCTCTGAAGGAAAATTGGGAAAGCAATCCTATTCTTCAACAAAAAATTGACAGTATTTAACGACTGTTTCTAAGCTAATGCCTTGTAGCTGATATAAAACCTGAAATAAATATTGATGATTCGTTTAATATAAAAAAACTATTATGTATAAATATAAAAAAACTACTCTCTATTCATGTAAATAGTCTTCATGCGTAACAACAAGGTAAATACAAACAAAAAATAAAGAGGCACTCGGTAATTTAAAATGCATTTAAGGCTGCTAAAGAATAATTGGCAGTAATCATTCGAATCATGATACAATGTATCTAAGGCATCATTAGTCCGGGTAAACAATTCTTATCACATGCTGTGTCCTCGTGACTGGTCAAATCCGTGATAATTAACCTCCACCAAGCAAGTCCAAAAGTCATATTATAATCATGATGATAAATATAATTTATCACTGATAAATCACACAAGAAGCAAATTACGCAAAAGGCTACTTGGGCGACTTCTTGAAGGAAGGCATTGGGTTCCTCGAATACCAATTGACATTGACATTATAAATGCCAAAAAAGATTAAGTTACATTCAAAAGATGACCGAAAATTTCTTTAACTGATGATCACTGCTTAAACTCCCTCGACTTAATGGGGTTCTGTTCTCGATGACTTTGACTCATTAGCTTTTTACAATAAATAAATTTGCCACAATAACTTGTTTCGATAATTTACAAAAACAGACTAAAGCAGTCCTTTTTGCTATGGCGCAAGATCAATAAAATACACACATATTACATGTTTAGATATACACAGGTTGCAGTTTTTTTTTATTTATTTAGGCCCTTCCGACCTATTAATCAGATTTAAAAATATTCCACCAAATCCAGGCTAACACGTCAAGAAGAGTCCTAAAGAGTCAAGAATGATTTCAGTGCCAACAAATGTCAAGTCAACGAAAACTACCACAGGAGCCACTTATCACACAGAGATCAAAGAAATAACATTCAAAGAATATAAATCCCTATATGACATTTGAAGATCAACGATAATGCTAGGAAATCCTTTTAAAGCGATAACTATTAAGGACTGACGTATCACGATTTTTTTTTTTTTTTTTTCATCAAGGCAGCTATCTCATTTAAATTCGGAATTTATCAAGGTATGACGTAAAAGGAAATACAACAAGTCGGTCTTTACCAACTAGCTGTTAAACTGTGTCTGGGTCACTGCGATTGTCGTCATAGTTCAGAACGTGTATAAACATGTAGAAAAATAACATTAAACATTGTTTCCAAACTTACTGCTGCTTAATCCGACTCATACGTCGGCAGACTATTGTCTCATCTACAATGTCAGGTTAAAAACAAATTTTGGTTTATATAAATCTGTATTAGTTTGTTCAGCCTAAAGAAATATGTCCCAATACCTTCTTGGCCACATTTGCAGATGACACTGCAGTCTTGTCATCCCACCTAGACCCCGACATAGCATCCCATAACCTTTAAATACACCTTGACGAGATCGAGTATTGGTGCAACCAATGGCGGATCAAAGTTAATGAAGCAAAATGTTCCCACATTACCTTCACCCTTTGTCGCAAGTCTTGTACACTAGTTTATTTTAATTCTATTCCTCTCCCTGTATCCGAGACAGTACGGTACTTAGGCTTCCATCTCGACAAACGACTGACCTGGAACCCACATACCAGACTAAAAAGACAAGAACTGAACAGACGCTTTGGACAACTGTAAAGGCTGCTTCTAAGGACATCCCATCTCTCAATAGAAAATAAATTACTAATCTACAAAGTTATACTTAAGACAATCTGGAGATACGGGATAGAGCTATGGGGGACAGCAAAAAAGCCGAACATCAAGCGTATCCAATCCTTTCAATCAAAAGTCCTGAGAACAATAGTAAATGCCCCTTATTACGGCAGGAACAAAACCCTTCATAACGATCTTAATATACCCTACATTCGTGAACTCATCCCTTCCAAGTTTATGAAATTCCACAGTAGCCTTTCCAACCACCCTAATCCCGTAGTACAGTCATTGCACTGCACCACTCATAATCCTCCTCGGAGACTGAAACGGCAGTGGCCTCGTGACCTGCTATAAATACGTGACAGTGGGAGTCCTGGTAATGGCTAGTTTCTCCAATCATGTCCTGAGCGTCTGTGGCTCTCGCGCTCTTGGTCAGCCTCCACTAGCAAGTATCCGGTGACCCGGCTGAGGGAGGAGCGTGGGGGACTTCCCAAAACTCCGCTTCCTCTTTCGTATGCGAGGGAGGTGACAAACATGTGGATTTGGGAGGCCTCCGGGCTGTCTGTAAATATTGTATGAATGAGCGAGTGAATGATAAATTGTAAATATGGTATGAATGAGAGCATTTATCTTAATTACTTATTGCCTAATGAGGCAGATTGTAATTTTAGCACAATAAAGGATTTTGAACTGAAAAACAAACAAAATAATATGAATTAAAAGAAACACAAGAACACTGGACGTTTATGCCAAAGTTTTGTCAGGTCCACATTTCTAAATTTATTCTTAAAACAAGTTCCGGGGTCACATTGATTATCGAATTACCCCAATTATCCAATATTACTCTTCCAAAAATGCATTCTCTCTTGATTAAATAAAAAGTATATGTTGACCAGGAAGGTCATAGTTTCTAATCTCCACCTTGCCAATGTTTTTTCACTAATAATCATTAAGATCTACCCCAATTTATTTATTTACACTCTATCCCCAGTCAACAAGTGTCCCACAATAATATAACTGTTTTCCCATCAGGTGGGGTTGCTTTCTGGATTAAATTGAGTAATTCTTAATATGTCAAAGTTCACTTAATGTCCATCTTCTGGTCTAATTAACCCCTTACACAAATGAACAGTTTTTATAAAATAATGAATGCTGGAACGTGCCCAGGGGCAAAGATTGGCTATAGACCCCTCACAAAATCATTAATAATAAGTATTTATATTTGTACTAAATCACTCTTCTAAGCTAAATCTTTACGTCCCATCCAGGAAATTTCACGTACGTCCTCGTCAATTGGCGTGTCGAGAACTATGTAACCCAATCACAGTTTCAAAGCAGTGTTTTTGGGGTGGTTTTCGTGGCAATCACTTGTCTCTAGATCATCAAAGTTGTGACCGAAAGTGAATAGTATATATACTCATATTATTTTTGGTTCGTAAAACATTTTAACAAGAAAAAAATCATTCTGATTACAACCAGAATGTGGGTAACAAATCAAGTAGGGATTAAAAGCACCAAATAATGACCTCTAGAGTGCAGTTCTAAAGGAAGTAGGATATAGTAATAACGATTTTATTGTCAGCCAACATGCCTATGAACAAACCTCAAAGTTTATAATTGCCTCAACAATAAGTTCCGTTTCTTTTAAAACAATAGCAACCTCTTCAATGACAGCACTTGCTAATGAAACATATGCATTAAAACTAGATAACAATAGATTCATTGTGTTTTTTTAATTTTTTGTTATGACTTATAAACAACTTTTGCGATGCCACAGAATAAAAACAAAGACTCGAAAAAATATTTATTTTAACAGCTGAGTGCTTTCTACAGTTCTACTGCCATTATCTAGCCAAGGCCAAAACATTACCTAAAAAATAAAAAAATTGTAAACAAGTGTATAGAATAACATACATCCAGCCCTCTTAACAGAGTCGTTAGTGTTATTTCCCTGAATCACATTATAAACTGCTTCAAGGCCCCATATGTCCTTTCGAATCTATAGATATAAAACCGTTCAGTACAACAGTTACTCAGACTTTTTTTGATAACCTTATTAGCCAAATAAAAAAGTGAGGTCAGAGCGGAAATATCTTTAATTGTTTGTTATTAAAGTAACAGGGAATCGTTAATTATTAGAAATTGACAAGGGCGGTATACCCAGGGATGGTTGGTTCAGGTTGCTCAGACCTAACTCGAGTTCAGGATGCCACGGATTCACGTCCATGGCCTGTCAATATTTCTTTTTTTTTTGCTAATAATTATGAAACTAGCATGTCACAGCTAATTTTAAAATGACAGTGTTTTCATTACATATTTTTGTTAATGCAAATATAGAATTACAAAAATTAATCTAGTAAATGTTAGCAAATTCGATGGTCTTATAAGCAGAACATACGTATAAGCCCTCCCTCGCTTAGATGACAATTATATTTCCCCAATGTGGGGTCAGACACAAAATATTTGACAATTTGAACCATTTAATGATTTTTTCCATACTATTATTGGTTATTCATTCAAGAAGATGCCCGAATAAACCAAACGTTAGCTTTAAAAAAACACTGAAATTAAATTATTGTGAAATGTCCATAAAATAAAATGAATTGAGACACTTCTCTATGGGCAAAGTACTGTATTGCATGTTTGTTGTTGTTGTTTGTCTGTTGTAGACTCTTGTCCTTGGCTCGATAATGACAGTATAACTACCGAAAGTTCCTGGTTTTTTATACAAATAAATTTGGGAGCAGACGTCATTAGTTTTACTCTACAGAGTAAGGTGACCACCACTTTTTAAAACTTTAAAATCAGGACTTTTTTTTTTTCAATCGCCTAACAGTTAAATCATTTTCGCTTTCAATATGTTACTTTTTCTTAGATTGTTTGCGGATTTCCTCAAGCGATTTAGTACTTTAGAGATTACCCAGTATTTTAACAGTACCAATTTATAATATATGATAGCTTATTTATTATATCCCTTTATTGTGCTAATAATTACAATCTACCTTTTATAAGGCAATAAGTAATTAAGATAAATGCTCTCATTCATACCATATTTACAGTTCATCATTCACTCGATCATTCATACAATATTTACAGACAGCCCAGAGACCTCCAAAATCGACATGCGAAGAGGAAGCGGAGTCTTGGGAAGTCCCCCACGCTCCTCCGTCAGTCGCGTCACCGGGATAGGTTATAAAAGTAATTTTTCGAAAATCAAAAAATCATACACCCTGAAACGTATTTCCTCGACATTATTATAGGCAGTAGAACCAGTTAAAAAATAACTAATAGAATATCTTATATTTCAGTTGGATTATGAAAAAAAAAATAGTAATTGATAACCCTACTAAAAGTTATAAATCGATTGCATAACTATGTTCTTCTAACAATGAGTGTAAAAATTCTTTAAAGGATTTGACTCCTTAAGCTTAAGCTTATCCTTAGGATTCATACCATATTTACAGTTCATCATTCACTCGATCATTCATACAATATTTACAGACAGCCCAGAGACCTCCAAAATCGACATGCGAAGAGGAAGCGGAGTCTTGGGAAGTCCCCCACGCTCCTCCGTCAGTCGCGTCACCGGGATAGGTTATAAAAGTAATTTTTCGAAAATCAAAAAATCATACAAGTTTGGCCAATATCATATCTAGTAATCCAATCCTAAAAAATGTCGAGGTTTCAACAAATAATTAAGTTTTATTACTGGACCACTGTTCAAGGAGAGAATACATCGTATCTTCATCTACATTGTACATTCTAACACGTTGACATTATTTTATTCATGTATAATTTATTTTACTTCCTAAACTGGTTATATGGTAGAATTTTTATACTCTTGGGCCATCAATCACAGACGGATCAACGACCCTACAGCGTGAAACCCTGAATTTTTTTTTAGTGTCATTTGTCCTTGGGTGTTTTACAACGACAATAACGTCATTGTCTATCAACAACCATTGTGGGTCTCATCTAAGACCCTGGAACGTATTTCCTCGACATTATATATAGGCAGTAGAACCAGTTAAAAAATAACAAATAAAATATCTTATATTTCAGTTGGATTATGAAAAAAAAAATAGGAATTGATAACCCTATTAAAAGTTATAAATCGATTGCATAACTATGTTCTTCTAACAATGAGTGTACAAATTCTTTAAAGGATTTTAAGGACTCATTAAGCTCCTTAAATTATATTAAATCTTGTATGTAATTAAAAACTCTAAACCTATCGTCCCGGATACATTTAACTGCCTGTGGAAACTTCAACACTCCCAACAGAAAAATGTTGTAATTAATCGGGCACCGTCACATTTCTAGATAATGAAGCTACCAAGTAGCCAGGCTAGATAAAACACACTGATGTCACCGTACTAAATGAAATCACAAACAGTGATTGAAATAGGATGAACCAATGGAACGACCTACCACCTCTCATTGGATGCATCAAATCAGATGAAGAACTCGAAAAATATAAAAGAAGAGGGAGCCCTCATCAAACTGCGCATTGGAGTAGGCAGCATGCACTCATCGACAATACTATCTCTAAACCCACGAATTTGCGCTATGTAACATCAGCTTGATTCACGCCAGAACAAAACATACGAAAATCAGAATACGCTATAGGAACCACACGGAAACGACAAAACTAAGACGCAAAACTTACTTGACTGTATAAATATAATTAATTGAGTGTAAATATCAACATTACACGCTAATGGTCCGGAAAAATACTCATAAGTAGTATAATAAACCAATCAATAACAATAAGTATAATAATAGCCTTCTATCGAATGGAATTATTCCATTATGGAATAGATGTTCCAAGGATCAGTTACATCAACAGTTTCCCCCCGTTATAACAAAGTGAAACTAAATGTTATTTTCGGAAAGGCATACAGGCATTTTGAGGATTTTCGACAGGAATGTTTTAACAAATAAAGGGTCAGTATTTTTTAACATAATCAACCAGTATCGCGTAAGTATATTTAGATATTGTTTCTTCAATTTCTACCTCCTAAATATAATAGTCTTCATGAATACAATGTTTTGTTTTTGACAGATCTCTAAATATTCTTTTTTGCCTAAAGTTAATTAGTTGTTAACATATCAACTATTAAAAGTTTGCCATGATTTGAAGCTGTTTATGTATGATCATTCCTTAAAATTTTTTCCAGCCAAAAATGTTCCCCAGAGAACACAGAGGAGCAGTTCAGCACGGCCAACCGCGGTGGCGAGATAATTGTTCTTTTGTGTGTGTTCACCTAGAACGATAATTCATGAGCGATTGGCATTTATCAGCAACTGGTAAGAAGCAAGGATAACAGGCTAGACGACGAACTGGTCATCTTGGAGCTGGAGCTTAATTTTGTGACGGCACAGTATTACAATGTTTTAATCAAAATCAGAAACTTATGATTTCACCCGTCTGTCTGTTCTGGTCTTTATATGTTTCCTAGTTCAATACATACAATTAATGATCTCGCAGTCATCGTGATTAATAATGCATATTATGTGGACTAGTACATGGGGCTTTTGTGGACTATTAAAAAAAAAAAAATCATTAAAATGGTCAATACAATTGTTTTAGCAACTGTAACGTAACCATTAATTGTACGATCGCACTGGACGACGTTTTTTTTTTAAAATACGGTGTAATAAACTGGAACAATTAATGATGTAAAAAGAATATATATATATATATATATATATATATATATAACAAATACGTCGATTATATTTTTATCTTAACAGGATAACTAATAAACATCGTCGAACTTTCGCTAATGTTTGACGCTCTAAAAACTGTAATATGTAGAATTTAAAACCGTTCATCAATCGATGGCTCAGACATGCCCTGCCTACGTCACTAGGTGTCATGGTAGTAACCCATTGATAGCGAACCCACTCATATTACGATTTAGAACCGTAATAAGGGAAAAACATGAGACTGTTGATGGGTATTTTTTATAGTAAATAGCCGACAGGCCATGTGACCGCTCAAGCTGACAGTCACTACACAGACAGGAAATAACATTTAAAATAGAAAATACATGGTTCAATTATGAACTAAGATTTCAAATAACCAAACAACTTTAATGAATCGAACATTTATTCCATGGACACAGTTGTTTTTTTTTATTATAGGGTGCACACTTTCTATGGACTGCATAATCATTATCAACTGCTA